>CM035232.1:50108630-50763198 GCA_020226215.1 Sindora glabra | reverse complement strand
CAGCCATCCAGCCGCATTCACATTCCAGAATGAGCTTAGCAAGTCGGAGCCACCCAAGAAAGGTGGCGGTCATGGTGGCATAGGGGAAGTCAAAAGCCGGAGCTGGGCTGGAGGTGGTCATCATGGCCAACTTCATGTTAAGGAGGAGCTGTGTACAAGAAGGCTATACATAAACCTGTTGGACCAAATGACCCTCATGTTAATGAGAAAGCAGTCAATAAGCCCATAGGGCCCGGTAACCCACATGATGGTCGCTTTAAGGCGGAGTTCGCCTACAAACCACCCAGACCCAGGCCACCCCCTGGCAATTGAGAGCTCGAATAGAGCTTGATCGTTATGATGAGTATTCGCACATATATAGATATTTCTGAAATAAGAGTAGCAACTCATATCATTCCTTCAGGGATGATGCATGAATTGCTCTATCGGTGTGTTGCTTCTATGTATGTATTTTAGCATGTTTCTTATATGAAATATCTCTCGCCCATATCATTAATTTCCTGAAATATTCTAAATTGCAGTCCGCAATTACAATATTCCATATCGCAAGACAAAGCTATAATTTTTCACAATTTTATATTATAAGGTTTGCTCTCTCTCTCTCTCTCATTTGCCCGCTAATCACAATAAAAGTGCAACAGTAATCACAACTCAAAACCGTAATTTCTCATTCAGTTCGTAGTTTTAAGTTGCATTCCAAATATCATCATCCCAATTATTATTATTATTATTATTATTATTATTATTATTATTATTATTATTATGTCAGTTAGGCTCTAAAACATCCATTTATTTCACAATGTATTTTTCTGTATCTATCTTTAGTTTTATTAACTAATAACAATTATTATCAAAACTGTAATTTAAGACCTTGATTAATCGCACATATAACAACCCTTGTGCTTGCCTCAAGTTGAGTCGGAATTTTTATATTTTCAAGCATATATGTATTAACCTGAGAAGAAATTAGTGCATGCTGGAGTTCAACTTGAAGAAAAAATGTAGAGCTCGATTGGATTCAGGAAAAAAAAAATAATGAAACGGACTATAGCGAACACAGAGCTTAACCAAGCTTGATTGAAGTTCCATAGCAAGCTCTAGTTAAGAAATTAAGTTACATAACAGACATGAAGCGTGTGGAAATATTTTAGATAACAAAGTTGTTTTCCCTCCGAATAAAATTAAGTGAATCAAAACCAGAGTATTTTGATGGACTGATGGAATATTGATGAGAACAATGTTTAAATCTATAATTTTGGACAAATTATTCAAAGTCTTCACTTTTAGACTAAATTTAATGAGTTACTGTCAATTATTTATGGCTCTAAGTTGACTTAGGATAAAATTTTTATAGATTATAGTCTTCCTAAATTAAATAAATAACTGTTATACGATCATGAAAAATGTAAAGCTGCCTTTTACTCTTTTTAATACTAGGACAACTGAAACGATAAAAATAATCTTCACGTATGATGCATCTTATGATGCATATGCATGGTGCAGGAAATTATTATGTTTTTTAAAAAATTAAAGATTCAATAAAAAGAGATTTTAAAAATGATTTTGGAAACTTTTGAAATTGTTCAAGAAAATTTATGATAGAAAAACATATTAACCATGTATAATACACAATAATATATCAATTGTTGTTGTGACTTAAATGGAATCTCTGTAGCTAGTCTTCCTAATTAAATAGAATCCAAAATATATTTAAATGATATAGAAAAGATAAAGCTATGATATTTTTAAGAGATATGGTGATCATGTAAGGTATCCATTTTCAAAATAAAAATCTTAAAGATTTTCTTTCTTTCTGACAAAAATCATTTCAAAGATTTGAATTTCAGTTCATTGATAAGTAAAATTCATCAAAATCAACGTACTTTATACTTAATTATATCTTATTGGAGTAAACATATTTTTATATCTCTATAAGATAAGATTATGACACATGAATAGAAAAGTGAGTTTCAAGTTATTGATTAAATACTAAAGTTTGTGCGGCTTTTGCAAATTAGCAGTTCTGTCGAGATAAAGTGAGAATTTGAAGGTAAGGTCATTATTGTAAGATCTACATGTCGTGAGTGAGGTTTTCTTCACTGATCTTTTCTAACTGCTCACATATTTTTGTGCCTTTGTCTCCATCCTTGATAAAGGGTCGCCATTTTGGGTCAACAATTCTATTTTTTGTATCAAACAAAGTTAAAATATCAAATTAAAAAATGGACTTTATAGCTTTCTTCCTCCAGTACTAACTTCGTTCCCTATTATTCATATGTTGAGATTTGTTTCTGCTTTTTCTTCCCAAATTTAGCAAACTCTTGCATTCCAAATTTGATATGTCCAAAGTTACTAGGTGTGTTTTGTTGGTAAGGGATTTGGGTATAATTGTGTTGGAGATTTTGTATTCCAGTCTTCTCCATCATGTATTTCAAGCCGCTGGGTACATAAGGTATATTATAAGGAGTTAAGTAGAACACTGCTTAAAATTTTTTGTCAGAATTTTTCACTATTAATGTGGGCCAAAAAAATCGAGTTTGACATATCTCGAAGCCACTTGTTGTGTAAGTTTTATTGGTAAGAAAATCGGATAGAATACTATAATTAAAAATTCTATGTTTGAATTAATTTTACCTAATCTGCGGCATACTTCGGTATGAAATATGTGCTAAATAAAATTTTCACTTGTGAGGAGTAGGTTTAGTTGATATATTAAGTTAGATATATGATATGCATAAAATATTATTCGATTCATTTTGATATATATATAATTTATAATTAATTAATAATTTTTAAAAAAATTAAAGAGACTCGTTCATTCCTAATAATATCAAATATGAAATATAAATATAAAAATAGTAATTAATAAATTCACATAATTTAGAAATAAATTGAGTTCAAAGCTTCATACCAAATTTTGAAACTTATAAAAACTTCTAAAATATAACAGAATAAATCTAAATAGAAAAGACAAATATAAAATAATGTGTCAAAACTAAGATTCAAAGTAAATAATAAGTTCTTGTTTAATTACATTCACTGTGATTCTTTCCTAAATATTATGATTTTTTTGAAATAAAAGAATTTACTCATTATGCTATGTCATTTTGCATTGAGGAACTAAATGGGAAAATAGAATATTTTGTGTCAATATGTTACTAAATGATATAAGTTGAATTTTGTGCATAATGATTTTATTTCTAATTCAACAACTAGTTGAACATGGCTTAAGTGAAATTACTTTATAACCCATCAAATATTTAAAGCAAATTTGGGCCACCACTCTTTATCAACTAAGGCCCAAAATAGTCCACTTAATTGTATTCTCCTGCATAGTTAAAATTATTTTATTATTTGAATTATTTTGAAAATGTCAAAACTTGTACTTCAAGAAATAATTTTATTGCTTATCTTTTTAAATTTTAAAAACTCAAATATCTTGAATTAAATTCAAGAGAGAAATTTTGAATTCAAAATTATTTCCAACATATGCTTAGTTGCAAAAAATATTAAAAAATTAATCTTGTAGCTAACTAGTCAAAGGAAGTACAAACAATTGACAACTTTTACTAAAGATTGAAACTAGATTTGAAGTGAGATTGTAAGATGAATGCAAAGTGATTGGATCTAGCCCCACTTGATTCAAACTTTCTATTTTCATCACATGGCTCAAAGGAGACAACTTAGGATACAAGTTAACTTAAAGACTAGGTAACCTTCATAAGTTTTTCTCTATAAATAAGTTTCATTCCATTGGAGGAAGACATACAAAGAAATTGCATTAGAACTTACACATATTCTCTTGCTCATCTTCTTCGAGCCAAAGGTCTCTTTAATTTTTTCCCTTGAGCAAAATCTTTCATACCTATTCTTTTGAGTGCTTTAGAGTGTATGTTTGTAAAATCTTCAAGTAAGATTGTGAGAAATCATTCCTTGTACTTGTGAAATTCTAGTACAGATTGTAAGAATTTTGTAAAATTAGGTGACTAATTGAAATCCTAGTTGAGATTGGAAGAATCTTGTAAAGGGAGATAGAATTAAGATTAGTTCTTGTGAGAAAAACGAGAATGATTAATGTAAAAACAGGGAAGGTTATGATGTGAAAAGGTGTAACTTGATCAAAATTGGTGGAATACCTTAAGAAATAGTTCAAAACTTGAGAAGAGGGAAGTAAAATCAAAAGACATTCCTTTTAGACCACCAAATCACTATAAAAAACTTGATGTTCAATCTTCTTCCCTATTCTTTATATTCTTTTTCAAGCATTGCAACTTGCATAGAACATCAAATACTTTGATTTCATGTAACATAAAACTCACTGATTTTCCTATGCATTCCTTGAAGAATTATATTTTTAAAATTTTGAAGATTCATATTCCATAAATTTTTAGAATTTCACCTTGCACCTTCACATTTTTCATTCATTATCTCAAGGTTTTAATGTCCAATAATCATTGTCAAATTTTAAATAGCCAATTCACCCCCTTTTGACCTATGAATTGGTATTCAAGCTTGGTTTTACGTTTTTAAAGTTTAACAACTTTGTAACTAAACATTTTGTAAACAATGGGACTTGATGGCTACACTTATGAACTAGAAAGATATTCCATAACTAGACCTCTGCTCTTTGATGGTATAAACTATCACTATTGAAAGTTTAGAATGATAATTTACATTAAATCTACTAATATCAATGCATGGAAAATCTTCAAGGAAAGCTACGAAGCACCAAATAAAACTTAAAAGTGAAATAAAAGTGCTTAAACTCAAGAAAGATTGACACATAATGAATTATAAAGAGGAAAAACTTCATGGAAAAGCCACAATGCCATCATATATGCCATGACACCTAGTGAATTTTACCAAGATGGCAATAAGAATCAACATTTTCAATATAATAATGAGATAGTGTCTAAATATCTTTAATCATACACCATAACATAAAATGTATGGCAATAACATGAATATTTCATTATGAGTATTTCATTTAAATATATCTCAAGATAGCAATAAGCTCATATTATCAAAACTCTTACTAATGCAGAATATCAAAATGCTCAGGAAAATCCACATTATTTATATGATCATGATTTATTTCAATTCCTAAATCTTTGATTAGTGGATCTGTGAGCATATAATCTATTAAAAAATTAGCAATATGTTTATCTATCTTCTCTCTCTCTCTCAAACAATACTTCATACTAAAGCCCTTCACATGAGCAAAATTTTATTTAGAGAGATGACACATGATAAATTATAAATGGTTAAGAATGAAAATATTTTAATCAACTAGTTTCACAAACACATTCATGATAGTGCACTGGTGGACGGAGTGAAGATGAGTGAGGAATTTCGTATTTTTAATATATATATATATTATATATATATATATATTATATATATATATATATATATAATTTTTGTCATAAAAAGTGTTATTAGATTGATCCTTCCTACACTATAAAATTATTAAATTGGCTCTTGTTTACAACTCCCTCCGTCCCTGCTTGCTTTTCCGTAGACAAGTTTATGGTAGAAAAATAACTAGAGATAGGGTGAAAAAATAATAATAATAACAAGAGATGAAACATGAAATAAATAGTTATAAGGCATGTATTGTAGTTTTTTAAAAGAATTTTATGCTTTTAGAGTACAACAAAATTCAAAACTTTTCTATTTGAAGTAGTTAAAATAGTTTAGTAAAAAATTATATTTAATTACAAAATAAAAATAATTTCTCATGAGATAACTATTGTTTAAACTTAAGAATCACCTTTAATTATTTATGCATATAATATTATTATAAAAAACCTCTTAATAAACTCATTCATGATTTTCACTTACCTCTCAAAACAGGTTTTTCTAGATAACGTTGAAGTAGAAAATCACCAACATTTATAAGCTACCATTTATGAATTAAATTCAATCGAGTTAAGCATAGCTCGTGAAAAGTAATGAGTTTTGTGTATTAATTTA
Source organism: Sindora glabra (assembly GCA_020226215.1). Taxonomy (NCBI): domain Eukaryota; kingdom Viridiplantae; phylum Streptophyta; class Magnoliopsida; order Fabales; family Fabaceae; genus Sindora; species Sindora glabra. The sequence continues at coordinate 50,757,222 of CM035232.1, read as the reverse complement.
AATTTGAACTCCTAAAATTTGAGTTCAAGCTTAGTCCATGGACCTAATTGTCCATCTATTTTGTCAAACATTATATACAACATACCAAATTATAAAAAATTTATATAGAGATTACAAAAATAAAGAAAAAGAGATGTTTGTTATGGTACCTTAAAGATTTCAAAATCTAAGGTGATATGACAAACCTAGAAACCATTAGAATAAAATTATTTAATTATAACTATTCATTTTTTTAACAAATATGATTAAATAATCTCAATCTAATGGTTTCTAAAACTATCACATTACCCCAACTTTTGAAATCCTAGGAACGCCATAAAAATCACTAGCAAAAGAAATTGTCCCATAGTTTATTTTAAAAATCAAATTTTTATTTGAATTATACTAAACAAAAACATTTTGAACAAATTCTAATTTCATTTTATTATACACCTAATGACAACTAATATTAATGAAGTGGTTAAAATACAAACAAAGAAACATATAATTTTGGTTTTCTTATTAGATATCCTAATAATTTTTTTTCAATGTAATTAATAAAATTAACTAACAATTTCATATTCTTCATGTTAATTTATAAATATTACACAATTAACTAATAATATTTCTTTTGTAATAACATGAGTGATTAAATTACTAGATGCAACATGCAAGGTTATGAGATCAAATTCAAGATATAGATGAAGGCAAAGCTTTCATGCCATATTATATGCCACTTAAATTAAGTGCTCTCAACAACTAATAATGTTTGATATATCATTGTACAACATCTGTAATTATGTATTAATTCACAAGTATTTTAACCATTTACACCAATGCTTTTTTTATGTTTCATATATAGGCCTTATATTACAAGTTAGTTGATTAAATTAGTGGTTAATACATAGCTAATTATCTTAATAGATCTTAGTAACTGATATCATTTATAGTTATTTACATGCAAAATGATATATAAAAGTATATTTTATAACTTATTTGCATTTTTTCTTTACTTGAATAATATTTTGTTGGTTACCATTTTGAAAAATAAATTGGTTAGAGAATGGGTTTTAAAAAATTTGTTCTTTAAAAACTTCTTACCAATTTTTCTAAAATATAATGCAATGGAAATAAATAAAATTGAACACTTATAATATATATATATTATGTTAAAAAGATTATTTGATGTTGTTGAAGAAGATGTTAATGCAAGATTTTCATACTAGCATTTGCAAGATCTTGTGGTCTATATTTTAAGGATGAACACACATGGCATTGGCTCTTAAGTATTATATAGGAATTGATTGTTAGAATTGATAAATTTAAACATAAGTATCAAGAACAATTTAGAAAAAAAAATTGTTCACTTAGATTTTTTAATTTCTCTTTAAAATATGATAGAATTTTAATAGGCTTGAAACTCTTTTCATATTTGTATTAAAATTGAAGCTCGAGTTTCAATAGATTTAAAATTCATTCCATATTCATATGAAAAATAGAACTCTAGATTTTTGATAGATCTATAACTCTTTCCAAGTTCTTTCAAAAATTAAAACCCTAGAGTTTCGATAGGTATGAAATGCATTCTATATTTTCTTCATCATCTAAAAACTAAAACCCTAGAATCTTATTTATAGAAAGCATTAGGACAAGAAGTTGTGCTTATTATCATTCCAAAATGGACTCACTCATAACGTCACATTAAGAATCATAATGTCCCTTTAAGAATCATAATGTCTCATTAAAGCTAAAAATATTACATTAAACTTATGTTGACTCTTAGTATACTCATTAACCAATAATCTCATTAAAGCCAATCAATCTTATTAAGACACATAATGCATTATTAAGGTTCATGATTTTCATATTTCAAATATTTCTATTTAGATATTTCCCCTTCAAAAATATATCTCCACTTAATATTTCAAATATATTTGATTATTAAAAGTTTTTTATTAGATATTCCAATTTTGGATTGTATCTTCAATAAATATTTAAAAAATCAAATGATACAAATTATATCTAATAAGATTTTATCCAAATCACATCTTTAACTTTTAGATAATTATCCAAGACAATATTCTAGAAATTAGTAAAACTAACTTCCATTTTTTAACTATACTATGCCACATGCATGGAGCCAATGACTGGGTCATGCATGTGTTTCCATCTATCCATCAAATAATCCTTTCTCAGCTAGCCTAATTCAATAGCAATATGTATAGGACCTTGAGTTAGTCTAAAGATCTTATGATATATATATAATTGGCTCCCAAATAATTAAATATTTTAATTATTTAGTTTCAATGATCCTTCCACTTGGAATTGAAACTACACTCCAATTATATATGCCTTTGTTTAGATAAAAATTTAAACAAACTAGCAGTTTTCTTAAACTATATTCCCATACCACATTAATTCTTTGCTTAGATCCCTTTATATAACATCCAATTAAGTTGATGAAATCAATTTAATTTATTTAGTACTTATTATTTCTCTAATAATCATTAATCAACTTTTTTCTAATTTAATTAGAATTGATGTGCATAAGCCTAAGACTTATGATCAAGTACTAAAATTCACTAAAATTACTATATCACCAAATTTTATATTGTCATATCATAATTATATTCTTAATAAATATATCAACATCAAACAAAAGAGTATTGACCCACAATTGAATTTCACTCATTTGCAATTCAAATGTGATTATATTTATAAGAGTATAATTATATATAACTTAAGATTTGGAGTAAAGCAGATTAATACTTATGAAATTTCATGTATCCTAACAATAGTCATATGGATTCATACTAAGTACATTTGTAAATTTTATACAATCAAGATATGCCATATATTCCAAAATTTACAGTAACATTAATAAAGCACCCAACTTTATTAATATATTGTGAATAACAATTTTTATTAATTGTAAATAACTTATACTCATATCTTTTGTGAATCCTTGTTATAATTACAAAAATACATATTAAATAATTAAAAATGAAATAACTCACAAAAGCAAACTACTTTTATGAGCTCATTCCCAAAATATTTGATATTTTAAAATATTATTTATGAGATTAAATTCTATTTTAAAAAATAAATCAAATATCTTTGAAATGTAAATCACAAATAGTATTGAAATAATATTACTTAAAATTTTCTTATTCATAAATTATTAGTAAACAAGGTATAACATTATTTTGTAGTTCAATAACTTTGATTAGTTATTTTCATAATGAAAATTGTAGTTATTTATATATTTATTTACATATAGATATAAATTTTATAGTTAAATATAATATGAGATATGAAAATTATTATAATGTACATATGAAAAAAGATATAAATGTAAGTACTTTTTATTAATGAAAATTTTTATGTTTACATATGTTTAATTTTGTAATATATATATATATATATATATATATATATATATATATATATATATATATATATATATATATATATATATATATATATTATGTTTTTATTGTGTTTATCCCATCTTGATATATAAGAAAGTAATATTTATGGGATAAATCATATGTCCAGTACATCCTATTATATGTGCTATGCTAAAAAAAATTATCATCATTATTATTATGCTAATAACTTTATTATTTAATATTAAAAAAGAATAAATATTATTATAGAAAATGAATAAATGATAAATATTGAAAATGTGAAAAAAATATTCTATTAAATATAAGTAAAGGAATTTTTTATATATATATAAAATGAGAATTTGCTGTCTCAAAATGCTAAACTTCCCAACTAATTCATTCACTTAGAAACTAATGAAACCATTACTTGCCAAACACCCGCAGGAATAACCATGGAGGAGAGATTGGGTTGCAAGGAAGCATGAGATACATTGAAGCTCCCATTCAAGCGCTCCTTCCAAAATTACCATAATTGTTCTATTTCCAGTTTGATTAGTATATCACCGTGGTGCAATTGTTTTATATATTATTACGTGTCATATTTTCCTATATTCATATTATTTTTCTATACTTCTACTTAATGAATACTAGACATATAATAATATTTTTAATGAATTTTTAAAGACAATTAGGATTCAAATTTGAATTTAACCTGAATTAAAAATTGAATTTAACTCACCATGCGTAAAAGTTCAACCCATTTAATATGCTTAAACCCACGGCTCAATGTACTGGATTCGGTAGCCTATTGGGATAATCGCAGTAAGCTTTCAGAATTTGTTTGACATTATAATTTTTTAAAATTGATTTAATTTTATTTCAATATAAATCATTTCAATTCATTTAAAAATGATTCCATTGTTTGAAAAATTTGTTAAAAATAATAATTTCAAATTATTTATAAATAAATTCTTTTATTTGAAATGTATTGAAAGATATATAAAATACAATTAGAAAGTAGATTTTAATGGTATAATGATAAATATATTATTAAAAATAAGGTAAATTTTTATATAATATATATTTTAAATCAAATAAAATGAATTTTAGTGAAATTCTTACTATATTGATGACTCAAATATAATTAAAATAATAATTATAAACGAATGAAATTAAATAAAATTATTTTCTACTTAAAATTAAATTATCACCATTAAAAACTTCATTTATAAATAAAATAAATTTTATTTTTAATTATGCGATACAAACTGTTAAAATTTTTCAAGCTCATGAACACAACAAATCCGAGAAAAAGAAAGGTAAAGAAAATGGCCAGGCCTGTACTAGTCAAGCCCTATGCTTCAAGCAGTCTCTGCAACTATGTTGATGTTGAGAATGGGGGATCTGGGAGCCACTACAAAATATAAGAGTAGCCCTACCCATGGCTAAAAATCTCGCTATTTTTAATGAAAAAATTCATTGAAAATAATGATAAAATTGGAAAAAAAATCCAAAATTTGAATGGAAATATGATTATAAAAAATTTTCGTTAAAAAATTCATCAGAAAATTTTTTTGACAGAATTATCCACAAAAATTAGGTGATCAAAAAATTCAAACCCCTAAAAAATTTCGGTCAAAATTTTTCAGAAATAATTAAAATATTCCTATCAGAAATGGAAATTTTTTAAAATATATCCTATAATTGTGTATAAAATATATAAATTTAAAATCAATAAATAATTCAAAACTACTATTTGAAATTTGAAGTTATGGGAGCACATAAATATCATAAACATAAATCATAAAATAATCAAAATTTAAATATATGTGTTCAATGAAAAATACATTAATCTCCCTTGAAATTTAGGCATAATTCATTAACCTCCCTTCTATTTTCAAAAACTTTCCTAACCACCCAGTAATTGATATTGATTTCATTTTCATTACACCCGTTTTTCCCTTTTACATATTATAATATTTAAAATTCCTTCATAATGATTTGTAAAATTAACATATATTTTACAATATTTTAAATTTACTTAAATATTTTATTAAATAAAATTTAGTTATCTTTATAAAAGTACGTAATATTTAAACTAATAAAGTTACTAATAAATGATAATTCATTCAAAATTATTTTAAGATGATATTTTTACATGTATTTTATAAATATTTCAAAATTACATAAATAATTTATCAAATAAAGTTCTGTGGCCCTTTACATACATAGCATGATACATATCCTAAACTAAATCTTTATTGATAAAAATTACATTACAAAAATTATAATATTTTAATAAAAATTTACTTATTATCTTATTGTCAAGAAAATATGAATATTTAATGAAATATATGTTTATGTTTTCAATATTTTAACGGATGCAATAAATACAACCCTCAACATTAATAAATAAAGTTTTTTTGATTATTTTGTTAACTTTTATTGTCAATATTGATATTTATTTTATTTTGTTGACTATTTCTTGACATTAAGCTATCTTTCAATATTGAAATTTATAATTTCAATGTTAATTACATAACTTATTTTATTAACTATTTGAAGGTTGGGAGGAAGAAAAAAATGGTAAAAAAATGAGAAAAAAAAAACGTGGGAGATAAATTTAATGGAAGAAAGTTTATTTAATTCATACAAAATTAAATATAAAAATGTAAGAACTAAACATAATTGGTTTTTATATTTTTATCAACACTATAATAATTATACATTATTAAGATTACACCTATGCAAATAAAAAAAATCTTAATTGTCTATATAGCCCATAGACAAAAAAAAATTATACAGACAATAATATCATTCGTATAACTACTGAAAATTAATATATATACAAATGACACATATCATTTGTATATTTTTTTCTTGTCTATGGTCTATATATCTTTTGCTTTAATTGCAAAAAGATATACAAACAACACATATCATTTGTATAACTTGAAAATTTTCAAAAATGAAAAAATAAAAAGCTATACAAAGGCACGTGCTATTTGTATAGCTTTTTTAAAATTAAAAAAAATACAAATAGCCTATAAAATCCTACTAGTGTTTAGGCAGAAGCACTTTGTACTCTATTTCTTCTTCTTCCTCACCTTCTGGATGAACTTAGGTAAGTTTCTTTTTGCTTTTTGTTATTTTTTACATTTTTATACTTTAATTTTAATTTATTCTTATATTTGTTTTCTTAAATGATTAGTTTATATTGTTTCATTGGTGATTAATATTTCAAATTATTGCTTCACTATTCCCTGAGGTAGGCTAAAGAAACTCAATTTTTTTTTCTTTTTTGTAATGGTATCTTGATATAAGATATAAACATGAATTTTTGCTTCATTAATAAATGTGATAAAATTATTATTTAGTATATGTTGATATATTTATTGTTCTAAACATCCAATAATAAGTAATTTATTTATCTATAAAAAATAATTAATCAAATAATATAATAAGTTAAAACATTAAAAACACAAAATTTGATGTCATTCATGTTAATTAGAAATTTTAATAAATTAAAAATTGTAAGCATAACAAAAATTTATGAAAATATTTATATTTTCTTCATTTTTGGATAATAAGTTACATTTTCAAAAAAAAAGTTTGTAACTTAATTTATATCAATTTCTCTTTTTGCATTTGTAATATTTAAAGTGTATAAAATGTTACAAATTTTTTATAAAATTGCATTGATATGAATCAAATTGATGGATCATCCTAAAATTCAATGAATAAAAAATGAAAATAGAAGGATATTTATGGCACACTCCATAAGCACAGAAGAATGGGATTAATAAGTGATTAATTTGATGTCATAAAGGATGAATCTTTTGATAAGTCACAAATTTTTTTCAAGAGTCCTAAAGACAAAGTTCATTGAAAAGTCTCAATTCTAATTATCAAAAATTCAAATTTGAAATGTATTGAAAAGAAAGCCTCCTTAATATAATTTTACAAGAAACCTAAAATAATTGGGCTCAAATAGATTTTCTTAAGCTCAAAGCAAACACACTAGTAAGACTTAACATATGTTTTTAAAGTAATAAAATAATTAACCTAAGGTAAAAAAGGTAAACTAATTAATTGCAAAACACTAACTCATAAAAAGGTCAAAGTAATAAAAATACAAATCAAAGCCCCAAAGGGCCAAAATGGACATGCTTGTCACACAATTGTTAAATCCTTCTAAGTTTTCTTCTTTATACTCCCAAACTTCTTAAACTAACCCTTGAAGTATATCTTTAATCGTCTTAGCTTTGCTTTCAGAAGTTACCCCTATTGGATCACATCATGCCCCTCTTTTCAAAAAGATTCATCCCTAAATCTTTAAAATGTACATCAAAGACAGTAAAGGTTAGAAAATGAAAAAAGGCACAATAAAATCACTATAAGGATCAAATTTAAAAGCAATATCATTAATTCTTAAACACTTGGAATCAACAATTTGAATTCAATTAGCACTTGACTTGGAATGCATACGACTCTTGAAATAAAAATAGCTTTTAGGATAGTCCCGTTTCTCTTGGATATAACTTTACCCCTTTTGGACCTATCTTTCCTTATGTGCAACCGTATCCAAATATTAGGATCAAACACAAAATAAGAATTAACAATTTTATGAAGGCATACATGTTTACCAAACAAATTTATCAAACAAGGCACATAAAACATTTTTCTTTGTTAAATTTCGACCAAAGCTAGACAAACTACGAAAACTCTTAACCTTACCAACAAATTTAGATGGTGGCCGATCTTTAATTTCCTTCACCTTTTCTTCATCCATCTTTATTGCTTTACCGCATATAACATATCTAAAAAATATAATTCTTTTCATGCAAAATATGCAATTTTCAAAATTATCATGCAACTTTTCATATCTTAAAATTTGCAAAGCACATTTTAAGTTCTCAACATACTTATCTTCACTTTTATTATGTACAAGATTTTTATCAAGATGTGACAAGCAATCTTTACAATACTTTAAATCCTAAAACAATAATAATATCCATCCATTAAGATCATGAAAACAATGAAAATGAACAATAACAAATTTATCAATGAAAATAAATAAAACATGATTCATTAAACACATGGAAGTACTGGATGCATTAGCCAAAGTATCAAAGCCAACCATTGATAAAATCTATACTTTGTTTTGAAAATATTTTTCCATATATTCCTTTTTCTTATGCAAAATGGATTATGTTCACCTTTCAAATCAATTTTAGAGAACATACAAGAATCATGCAATTTATCAAGCATATTTTCTAAAGTTTTCTTAACCCTAAAATGATTTATGAAACTACCTTTTTCTATCGAAGCCTTAAGAGAACCTTTAAAAATTCCACACAAACCATGCAACTTATTATGTATATCGTTTAAAGCTTTCATATCTCCAAACTATTGTATCAATCTACTATCATAGGTTTCTCTAACAAGTAAGCCACTTAGAGAACATTTAGGCACAAATAATTCATATTCCTTGTACAGAAACCTATCATGTATTAAAATGCCTCCAAAGACCATTTCTTTACAAACATTAACATTTGAAACAAAATCAAAATGTAGAGAAATATCAAGATCATGCAAAAATGTAGCAAAACTATAGTCATTCACATATAAATTTTCAAAACACTTAAAACCTATCAATTTTTTATTCAATCTATCTTTATTATTTTCAAAACCTAATAATTTATTATGCAAAGTAGGGATGAAAGTATACCTTTGAGCAAATATATTAATCATCATAATATTTTTACATTGCTCTCTCGATTAGTTTTTCCTTCTCAAAAGTGGTAATTCTATTGGAAATTCTCTTGGAGGTGTATCTTGAAATTTCTATAAAACAAAATCAAAAGCACTTGCCAAAACAACGTCAACTTTGTTAGTATTTTTATAGGCTTCCTTGTACAAGACAATTGGATTAGACACATATGAAATACTCCTCACATTACCTTTTTTTTAGAAGCATATCTTGAAGTTTCTATAAAATAAAATCAAAAGCACTTGGTAAAACAAATTTAACTTTGAGCCTAAATTTTAGGCTAATTATGTAAAATTCAATTATTTGTCCATCTATAATTTTTCTAGAATTTTTTGAGGCCAATAAATATTTATTTTGAATTTTTCAAGATTTATACTATATGAAAAATACATTTTATTTCTAGAATTTTAACCTATAAAAATTCATGAACATTCTTCACAATTTTTCTAGACTCGGTGATCCATCACTCTCTCTAGTTGTAAGCATAGTTATATTTGATAAATTTTGAATTCTTAATAATATAATTTATACATATATGGATACCTAAAATCATTTAAATTCACACCAATGATGAATTAGGATCATAACGACAGTGTTTTACATGAAGATATTATCCTTCTAGGATGTCTAGGAGTATATTGCATTGATGATGGATGCACCTTATCAATGTGACCTTGTTAATGTAATTTTAAGATTTGAACTTTTTTGAATAGGCATGCAACATTTATAATGTTTCAATATTTCTTATACCTTATTGATATGGCTATATTGATTACATTCTTATGTAGACTCTTGTACAAGTCAAATCATGTGGCACATGAAAATTTTGTTGATGCCAACTTGTTATATAATTGCTTAACTGATTTTATTTTATTTGGGAAATCTTATATTATAATTATGTTGTGCATGCATAATTAAAATTTCCTAATCTGGTGACATCAATCTTGGCCTCTCAATAACTATCTGTAGTAAGAACTCTTAATGGAACAAACTATGATGAATGGAAAGAGTCTTTGAACATGTGCTTGATAATTTCTAAGGAAGGTTTAGCTCTTAGAGAATTGAAGCCAACTAATCCCTTACTTGAGCCTAATATTGTAGATAAGACCTATCATAAATAATAGTATAAGTCAAGTTGGATCTATTTAGTAATGATCAAATTCACTATTAACAAAGGAATTAGAGAAAGTATCCTAGACAAAGGACGCCACTATAGAATACATAAAAGTTGTTAGAGAGAAATACAATTCTACCCCTCTAGCTCTAGTGCATTTTTAGTCTAATAATCTTGAATATCTTCCAGAATTTTGGTGGTTAAGTTTTAATGTAACTGTTCATGTTGTAAATTCTTTAAAAGAGATAAAAAATCGGTAGATTCCAAAGTGATTAAGAGAATACTATTTTGGAAGTAGCAAGGAGTAAAATTAAAGTTTAATATATAGGATTAGTCTCCTTGTGTTTATCTTTTGGACACATTCTAGATTTGAATAATGTCATTTATGTACCTTCGGTGAGAAAGAATTTGATTTCTAGTTCTATTTTGGATAATTCAAGTTATTCTTTTTTAATAAGTGAGTGGAAAGATTGAAATTTATTATGATTTTAGTATTATTGGTATTGCCACATCATAAATGGTCTATATCATTTGAATTTGAATTATTGTCCTGTTATGTTTTCTGATGTTCCCATCAATGTTGTGATTAGGCATAAACATCCTAATATGAGTGAGAACTCCTCCATTTTATGGCATTAATAATTAGGCCACATTTCTAGAGAGAGATTAGAAGGATTGGTAAAGTAAGGTATGTTGTCAAATATAGGTTTCTCAAATTTTGAAACTTTGAGTGTGGGGTTGTAAAGCAGAGGTGAAATAATATAATCCTTAGCTGAAGAAATTAGACTCTAGAACACTTAATGGATTCCTCATTAGATACTGTACTGGATCAAGAGATTCCAAATTTTATTATCCCATTTATAGTACCAAGATTATCAAGTCTAATTAGACATCCTATTTTAAGGATAACTTGGATAATGGGAGTTTGATGCTTAAGGCTATCAATCTACATGATGAGGCTACCATTCTATCCATACCTATTTTAACTCCTTCACCCACTGAAGGAGATAATGTTGACAATATAATTCAAATAAATGAAGATTCTCATTTTGAAGAACCTAATAACCAACCATTAAATTAGGATGTTCTCAAAGGATTTGGAGGTTTGCAATATTGAAAAACTTTATTATGTATTTGTAGGAGTTTGAATTAGACATTATTGATAGGATCAATAAGCAATGTCAATCCCTCATTCTTCTAAGTGGCAGAAGGCTATAGATGATGAAATTTCCTCTATGCATTGTAATTATGTGTGGGGCTTGTTAAGTTACCAAATGGATACAAGCCTGTCAGTTGTAAATGGGTCTTCGAAATCAAACAAGGTGCCACTGGTGAAATTGAAAAGTATAAAGATAGACTTATAACTAAAGGTTATAATCAGAAAGAAGACATTAATTATACGGAGACCTTCTCTCTCATGTTTACTAAGGATGCTTTTAGAATTAGCATGGCTCTTATTGCATAGTTTGACCTTGAACTTCATCAAATGGATATCAACATCACTTTTCTAAATGGGGAGTTGTATGAAGAAGTCTACATGGCTCAACTAGATGGTTTTGTTAAACCCGATAAAGAGCACTTAGTGTGTAGACTATGGAATGCTATGGATCAATGTATCTATCAAAAATTTGATAAGGGTAATTTTGTTATTTTTGTGCTCTATGTTGATGACATTTGGTTGGCTAACAACTCAATCAATTTTCTAGATGAGTCAAAACACATGTTGTCATGCCGTTTTGATATGAAGGATCTTGGCAAAGCATCTTTTGTTCTTAGAATTCATATCTATCGTGATAAAAATCATAGTATTTTGGGATTATCCCAAGCTAATTATATTAAATGGGTGCTTAAAATGTTTAAAATAGATACCTATGCATCTAGCACAATGCCTATTATAAAAAAACCAATACGTTGTCTTAATCACAATGCCCTCAAACCGATATTGAAAAGGTTGAAATGGACAAGATTCCTTATGCTTTCGCTATCGGTAATCTTATGTATGCACAGGTTTTCATTCGTCTATATATAGCTCTTGCTATTAGCATGCTTGGAAGATACTTAAATAACCCTAAAATGGACATTGGAAAGCAACTAAGAAGATAAGGAGGTATTTTCAAGGTACTAAGAATCATATGTTGACTTATAGACATTCTAATTCACTTGAGGGTATTGGTTATTTAGATTCTAATTATGCCTCATGCATAAATGATCGGAAGTTAACATTTGGATACATCTTTATGATTTTTGGAGGAGCTGTCTTATAAAAAAGTATTAAACAGACAATCATAGCTACCTTAATTATGGAAGCAAAGTATATCACATGTTATGAGGCAATTTGTTAGGCTGTATGGTGAAGGTGTTGATATTTGGCATGCATTTAGTTGATTCTATATCACAACCTCATTTGTCAGGCTATATCGTTGAGAAAGTTGATATTTGGGATACATTTGGTTAATTTTATATTACAACCTCTTACAATTTTTTCCAATAATTCTTTTATTATGTGCTTCTCTTAAAACTACAAGAATTCTAGTCATGCTAAATATTTTGATGTTAAATTCTCATTTATTAGAGAGAAGATTGTTGAATCTTAGACTCGCTTTGAACACATCCGTAGTGGAGATATGCTAAAGGATTGATTGACAGAAGGCTTACCTATATGAGTATTTAAGAATCAAGTAACTCATATAAGTCCTATTAAATCTTTTGATGAAACCTTAATTTAGTGGGAGTATGAGATATGCTTATTTTATTTAGTTGTTGTCTAAGACCACTTATGTAATAATTGCTTAGTTTGGATGTTGAAACATTAGTAATGTATTTGATATATCATTTGTTTCCCTATTGGATTTAATAAGTTATTTCTCTTCTGGATTATGGTAAAAAAACTAACTTTATTCTATTATTTTCAGATTATGAGACAATTATATTTAAACATCACTTGTTTACCTATCAAATTCAATGATTCTATATGATCTCATTCTTTGAATTAAGTTTATAGCTTAATGTATAACTAATTGCTTAATTATTAATGTTTCAATTATTCCATATACTTAATTAATGCTATCCAATGGGGATATTATTGTATTAAAATAAAAATAAATAATTTATTTGGATATATTTATATGGATTATCATTAATTAATTTATTGGAATATTTATTTAACTAATTAGTTTTTTTTAACATTAATCATAAAGCATATTAGGCCTTAGTTCAGTACGTATGATTCGTGATAAGTTGGATCATACATTAGCCCATATAGGTGAAGATCCCAACCTATAACCTTAGTGGTTAGTAGTTTTTTATCACAAGTTTGACTTTAAATAGATAGATCAGGGTTATCATGCAGTGATGCACAATAAAGATTTTCACTCCTAAAATATTTCACTCTTTCCTTATCTAAATAACCTAAGAAGCGAAATAAGTTATAACTTTATACATTACCATTATCTAAATCAATTATGGCTTTGTTAGAGTATGTATCAAGTACACACATAATTTAATGTAATTAATTTGTATATTCATATTTATTAATCATACTATCAATAGTAATTACTAAGAAAATAATTGAACACACATAGTAAATTAAAGAACACAACAAGATGAAATTTCAATACTGAATTAAATGGAAATAGAAATAACAAAATGAAATTGCAAAAAATGAAGCACAAATTTGAGAATTATAGCAATACAAAAACAAAATGGACACAAAATAGAAAACTAAATTGGATAGAAATTAAAACTTGAAAATTAGGAACCAATGCTCTAAATACTAAATAATATGAATCAAAATGATGGATCATCCTAAAATTCTATAAATTAAAAAAGAAAATAAAAAAGTATTCATGCCACACTCTAGAACTAGAGATGAACGGGAATGATAAGTGATGAATTTGGCACTACAAAGGATGAATCATTTGATAAATCACAGTTTTTTCAAGAACCATAGGAAGAAGTTCACAAAAGAGATTTAATTTTAATGGTCAAAATCTCAAATCAAAATTGAATTGAAGAATAAGCTTTGTTAAATAGTTTTAGAGAAAACCTAAAATAATTGGGTTCAAATAGACTTACTTAGGCCTAAAGTAAACAAACTAATAAAACCCATCACATGTTTTAAAGTAAAAGAACAATTAACTTAAGGTTAAAAAAGAATAAACTAATGTGCCACAAAACACTAAGTCATAAAAAGGACCAAATAATTAAAAAAAAATGAATAAAAGCTTAAAAGGCCCAAACTAAATGTGCACATCACATACTTATTGAGTCCTTCCAAGTTTTACTCTTATGCTCTTATACTTTCTTGAATTAACCCTTGAAGCACATCCTTGATCTTCTTGACTTTACTTTTAGAAGTTACCCCACTTGGATAACATCATGCACCTTTAATTAACACATATTTAAGTAAATTTGAAGCATTTCAAAATACAAATAAAGTATTATATTATAAATCATCTTGAAAGAACTATTATTTTAAATTAAATTTATTAATTTTGATAGTGTTTTTATAAGATTGTAAAACTAAGGGCAAAAATGTTATTAAGAAAAGCAAATTAGTTTTTTTTTTAATTATTGGGGGGGATTTTATGAATTTTTTAAAATAGAGAGGAGGTTGTTGAATTATAACTAAACTTCCATTACTACAAAATAGATTATTGATGTTAGGTATTTAAAGGATTTCACATAAAAAATCAACCTACATTTAATTGACTATTATTGTATATTTATTTTTTAATGTTGATTATTTATGAAATTATTATAAAATATAACAAAAATCTCAGTTCTTCATAAAAAAAAATAACTAACTTTTTTTCTGGTGATAGGAAATAGCATTAAACATTTTTTGTTTTCAAACAACAAATGTCTAATTTAAATAATACTACTTTAGTTTATTTCATAATCAACAAGTTATTTCTCACTCATCCAAACCTTATCCCTCAATTCCTCACTCTATAGTCCTCTCTATTTCTCCTATATTCCTTACCAAATACAGAAGCCAATATCTCTCATGACTTTAAAGAATCCTAATTAAAGCAATTTTAAAAAAATATATTGAATAATTAAAAGATTGAAAATTGCCATGGGTTGTACACAATACATTAATTAGATATGGGTGATTTGCTAAATCTCTCTTAATATGCTTTGCTCAATATGTGATATTTGTACTCCCTAAAAATCCTCTCGGATACAATACTTGCAAATGTAATGAGCATATATAAAAAATTAATGCATGATATTACACATTTCCATATGAATAAACAATAGATAATACAATAAAATGCTAAAAAAAACACAAATGAGATTAAATTTATCTCTTGTGCAAACCTACAAAAGTTATATTAAAATGATAGGTAACAAAATAGGATAAAAAAATAGAGACTTCCTCCCTAGCTTTTAAATAACAAACACAAAAGTACAAAAATCCTCACATTTATATTCAACATTTTTTCAATGAGTATTAAATCTCATATATTTAGTCATAAGTTAACTAAATTTCAATCTTGCAAAATAATTAGTTTAAAAAAAATACAAAAATAAAGAGAATCATCTTAAGGTTAAAAGGAGACAACACTTCATTAGGTAGAGAATCGTTTTGAAGTTAGAATAGCTTTGGAGTGAAATTTACAAATGATACCATATTTTAATCTTTTTATTTTTAATTCACCTCATGATTTATCCTTTCTTATTTTTCATTCATGCTTAAGACCTAAGTTTTCAAATTGGTTACTAAAAAAATTAGTATTTAAAGTTAAATATTAAATGCCACTTAGTAAAAAACATCATCGTCTTTAATATAAAAATGTCATCCTATTAGTAATGTTTAACCTCGATTAATACATAAGAATCAATGTCATCATAAATGAATATCTTTTATTAAAAAAAAGTACTTTTTCTCTTGTTTAGGAAACTTTTTCTATAGCCTTTCTAAAACAATACCATAATCTTTTCAAAATCATTTGAGTGGCTAGATACAACAAACATATATATTAGAGTAAAATTAATTCAATTATACATATCATATATATTAAAATTTACAATATACATATAAATGACACACACACACACACACATGAAACTAGAATCTAAAACACAATGTATATATACATGCAACAATTTTATATGTTAGGTTTAAATATTGTAAAGATCATCAACACTATTTTATAAACTAATTTATTTTATTTTTAATTTAATTTAATTTACACTAAGTGAAATTAATAGCATTAAAAAGATTTTTTGCATTACAATGTTTTTCCTATATAATTAAGTAGATACAAGTAACAACATATTTAGTAACAAAAATAAATGAGAAAATATAATTCACAAAAACAACAAACTTTAAATGAAAAAGAAAAGTGAGATACCTCTTTTCATAATTTCTTTATATTAGTTGAGGACTTCTAAATTTGAAAATGTAAGTGCTAGCAAATTGATAATAAATTATAGTAAAAAGAAGTAACATATCTATTTTTATAATGAACTCAAGCCATCTAATATAAAATAAACATATTGCCTTTTCCTATTATAATTTTTTATTAGTTTTCTTATTTTTTGCCTTTTTCTGGTATCTCTAAATGCTCTTATTGAGATCGAATTTAAATATTATAATTTACAATGAATAATAGAAATGGCTTAAGAGCCTGTAGATGGCTGTAAATTGATAAAAAAAATTATAGTAAGAAAAAATAACATATCCAATCTTGCAATGAACTCAAAACTTCTAATGCAAGAATTGATATACTATTTCTTCTCACTATAATTTCTTATCTATTTTCTTATCTTTGCATTTTCTCAACATATCTAAATATGCTTCTTAAGATGGAGCCCAAATGTTATAATTTATGATGAACAACAAAGATGCCTTGAAAAAGTATATATGATTACAAATTAATGAAAAATTATAGTGAGAAGAAGTAACATAACCAGTCTTATAATAAATTCAAGCTTTCCAATGGAAGAATGGCCATGCTACTTCTTATTACAAGTTCTCAATTAAGGCATAGATGTTTCAAAAGGAGAGTGGGAATGAAATTTATAGCACTACTACAAAATAGCCAATTTAAGTTATTTGATACATGCTAGTTTACATTACCTCAATATTTATTTTGATATAGTGGCATTTTTAAAATTATATGATATGATCAAATATCATCGATATATATGTCAATGCTAGGAACCTTACTACATCAATTATAAAATAATCAAAGTTTAAATCTTTTTGCAAAAACTTTGGAACTGTAGTCTAAAGGACATTTCAAAAGTCTTTTTTAAATATCACTCTATAGTTCCATTGGATAAAATATCAATTTTTGTTAATAAATCAATGTCTAAATCTTTAATTAAGATGCTAAGTTTTCTAATAACCATCATCTAGAAAGCATTTAAGAGTCTCTCTAGAAAAGCAATCTATAACATCACTCAAATTGTTAGTTTCCTTAGAAAATGCCAACTTCAATGGAAACTATAAATGCATAGGATGTTAGTTTTATTTAAGAATTGATGTCTATCATTTTCTTATAAATTTTCACTCTAAATCTTACTTTCCATATGAAACACTTCTAACATCTCATTCTCCAATATTCTTTCAATATCTATCTAGTGATTGACCACTTTCATCAAGAGTGTGTGCAATGAGAGAATTTTAACCCTTATTTATCCCATTGTAAACTCTTTTAATTGAAATGAAGTAAAAAAAAATGGAAGAGTTGGTGGATAATGACTTGATACATAGTGATTTTCCTATACTCTTACTCCACTTTCATATTACTAAAGTATACAAATGAGATAAATTTAAATAACAAACTAGAGTTTGCATTGCTAATAAAAAATTTCATACATAATGGTTTTGTTGTGTTTTTTGCATGTTCTTGTAGATATGTAATTTTTATTTATTGATAAATTTCCAAATATTATTTCTCTTTACATATCTATTTGTACTTTCATTATAAACAAAATGACAATTAAAATTGTATAAATTACTTCTTTTTGCTTATTTGTAGGTTGTTGTCATATTAAAATTCTATAATTCGAATCTAGATTACATGGAATGGCATACAAAAGTCATTGAAACAAATATAACTTTCTATGTTAAATTAATTATAAAATAACTTTTTTATATTCATAATTTTTGCTTAAATATATTATGAAATTTATGTAAAAATGGTTTGCAATGTTAAGGCATCAGTTGAAGATGCTTATAGCATTGCTTGCTTACATAATAAAAATATGAAGTTAATCAAAAGGTCTTTATGGAGGAAATAACAAACATAAGCTGTCAATTTAGGGATTAACCGACTTCTAACATGAAGGTATTATTTCCAAAATTAAAGATGTACACATGAATGATATTTATAAAGAAATCTAAATTAATTGAACTAAAGATGACTAAATGAATTGTATACGTCTAAATGAATGGCTTTATGAAAAAGTATAAATGAATGGAATTGAAAATGACTAATTGAATGACATTTATGAGGGTAAAGAACTTACACCATTGATTCTTTTGTAGTGGTTGTCATTTAATTTCATTTCAATCATTTTGATAGTTTATTTAAAGTATATGTCTAAACTTGTGATATTGGTTTTTTTTAATAACTAACATATAAGGTAGGAAAACTCAAAAAATGAAAGTTGTATTGAATTGCATTTATAAGGTTATGTGAAATTATGAAAGATTAACATGTTGGTTTTCTCTGTGCTTGACTACCATCTAAGGACAATTTAATTGTCATGACAATTTATGTAAAAAATTTACCCATTAGTGAGGTACTTGATTGACATCTTAAGGTATGATAACTTCTACATTGGATATATATTTAAATATTAGTTTGGTATTAATAATAGATGTCTAATGTTTACACCATCCCTTATAAATATATCTCTCCTACTATTTTAAAACAAATTAATGAGACATTAAAAAGAGTTGGATGGTGTGGACCATTATATCCTAAATAATCTAACTATTAAGAAGGGTCTTGAATTTATTAAAGTTCTTTCTACATATCTATACTTCAACTATGGGTACAAGTATTCTTTAAGGCATTTGGATGGACTTTGAACAAGAAACTTTCCAAATGCTTTATAGATTCCTTGTGCTTACTACCAAAGTATGAATAATAGTTCTTAGAAGGGAGTTTAAAAGATTCCATAACCTTTTGAATAACTATGGTAACGGTCAATATGATGGCCTATGCTATCCATCTCATAAGTTATTTCTTGCTAGATTCTAGATGCCATTAATCTATACCCTCTACTTAATCTCAAATCTCAAAAGTAATATAGATTGTATTGAGAAAATGGAAAGATGGATTATAGGGTGATAATAAATTTCACTAAAAAGAAGTAATATGTTTATGTTTGCATTCAAAGGCTTATTTTCAATGCATGAATGGTGATATTATTTTTTCTCACTATAATTTATCATCACATTGCAACCATTTACATTCACTATTTCAAAAGAAGTAATATGTTTATATTTACATTCAAAGGCTTGTTTTTTATGTATGAACGGTGATATTGTTTTTTTTTTTCACTATAATTTATTATCACATTGCAACCATTTACACTCACTATTTCAAAAGCTATCTATGTTGGTGTGTATAATGAAAATGCAAATATGGGTTAGAAATTGATAATAAATTGTAATGAGAAGAAATTGTATGATTATTCTAACATTAACAGGCTTGTGTTTATTGCATGAATGGTGATACTATTTTTTCTTACTAGAATTTATCATGAATTTATAACCATTTATACCCTCCAACATAGGAGCCTTTAAGCAATATAAAGGAATTACAAGTAAAGAATACCCATTATTCCTTTTCCATTGGGTAGGGATACTTTGCATGTTTATTGAAAATGAAAAGTATATTGCTAACTATAAATAATAATTTTTTAGTCATATATGTTAATGTACTTGTATGGAAAATAATAAAATGGAAGAATATATTTTTTATAATAGATTGTCTTCTTTCTTGGTTGTTTCATTTACATTCAATATGTTGCTATTTTGTTTAATTGTATAATTAAAATATTGCAATGTAAAAAATAATTTAAATGCTATTGATTTCACTTAAAGTAAGTTGAATTAAAACTAAAATAAACTAGTTCATAAAAATATATTGTTATTCTTTACAAGATTTAAACTTAATATATAAAATTATTGCTTGTGTATATATGTGATATATAAAATGGATTTTGGTTTTATATATGTGTATATAAGCAAATTATAAATTCTAATGAATATGATATGTATAATTGAATCAATTTTATTTTGATATACATGTTTATTGTATCTTGCTATTTAAGAATAATTCTGGATTAGTTTAGGATTGTTCAATGCTTATGGAAAACATTACCAAAACAAAAGAAAAGAAATCTATTTTTTTAATAAAAGACATTCATTTATTATGAAATCAATTCTTATGTAGTAACCAATGTTAAAAATTACTTAATAGGACAACATTGTTGTATTAAAGATGACAATATTTTTTCCAAGCCAACACCTAAAATTTAACTTTAGACATTAATTTTTTTTGTAGTAATTGACATGGAAACTTAAGTCCCAAGCATAAACTAAAATTGAAAATGTCAAGGCACAGTGCAGGTTGAAAATAAAAAGCTAAAACATAACACAATTTGTAAATTTTATCAAAAAGTTCTTCCAACTTAAAAATGATTCTCTATTTAATGAGGCATGTTCTTTTTCCAACCCTAAGATGATCCACTTTAGTTTTATGCTTTTGGTCCTTAATTATTTTATAGATTGAAGATCAATTAGCCTATGATTAAATGTATGAGATTTAGTACTTACTAAAAAAGCATAAAATAGAAATGTCAATATTATTTTACTTTTTTGTTTGTTCTTACAATTTAATTTCTAATTTCTTTATTAATCCAATTTTGTTGCCTATCATTATGATGTAGCTCTTACATGTTACACTAGGAAGAAATTTGACCTCATTCATTTACATGTATCATATTCATTAGGCTATTCAAAAGAGTGAAAACATCATATATCAAGAAACAAATATCAAGATAGATTTAGTAAAACTCCTATCTCTCATTAGGGTATTATATACAATCTTTCATCATTTTTAATATTTTACTCTTTAAAATTGTTTAAATTAGGATTCTCTAAAGCTATAGGAGATATTAACTTTTATATCTAACTAGGAATACAAAGGATATAAGGAGGACTTAGGGAGTGAGGAATAGGAGATGGGGTTAGGGTTTGGGACTATAGAGTGAGTAACTAAGGGATAGGCATGTAAAGCATAGCATGTTGGTTGTGAAAATAAACTAATATGGTATTATTAAAATTAAATGTCAATTGTTTGAAAATAAATGACAAGTAATATTATTTGCCAAAACAATAGAGAAAAAATTATGTTAATTATTTTTAATAAAAAATAATTGACGTATTGCAATTTTGAAATTGATGTTAAAAATTGATACACAATGATGCTCGATTATACATTAGTTGATTTCTAACATATAATCCTCTAAACAACCAACTTTAATCAGCAATTCTATAGTGGTGTAGATAACATGCAAAGCTTTAAACATTAATTGAAACTAATATATTACATGTGTTCTATTTCATATAACTTGATTATTGATATATCTTGAAACATAATTTTTTTTAGTTTTTTTATACATGTTATTGATAAATGTATTTAGTATTTGATACACATTTAGATCTTAACTGTATTAACAAGTTGATATTGATGTTTTCGTATCTTTATGATCCATCTTTTCATCTCTTAATACACATTTAGTATTATTTCTAATACATTTCTTCATCTCCTAATATAACTTATGCTTCATATAAATACTATCTTTATAAGTAAATATTTATTACACATTAGCTAGCTATTATACTTTAGATACCACTAGCTCTCTACAATTAATTTTTGAATTTATATAAAATCTTATTTATATTTTAATGTCTTCCATTCATTGCTACAAAAATAATGATTTACATTAGTTGATGGACATTGGTTTACACTAGCACTAATGTTTACTCTATTGCAGTGACATTTTTGAAATTATATAAAAACTTAAGATGATAAAAATGAATATGACCAATGTTTATGTTAATGGTGACAACTTTGTTGCATCAATTCTTTTGTTAACCATCATTTTAAAGGCATTCTAAAAATATCATTGGAAGTTGTAGTTCTATAGGACATCTATTTTATTTAATAACTAACATATAAAAGCATTTCTGAAAGTCTCATTAGAAACTATGGATCTATAAGACACTTATTTTATTTAAACATTAATGTCTAAAAAGCAATTTAAAAGTCTCACTAGAAATTGCAATAGGACATTAGTTTTATTTAGTAACTAACATCAATTATTTTCTTATAAATTTTCACTTTGACACTCTCTTTCTATATGAAACACTTTTGAAATCTCACTCTCTAATATTTTCTTGATATCCTTCTGATGATCAACCATTTTCATTATCAAAGTATTCAATAATATTTCTTCTTTTCTCTTATTTCACTTTCATTAAAAGAGTGTACAGTGGAAGAACCATAACCTTTGATTCTTTTATTGTATACTTTCTTGATTGAAATGGAAAACAACTAAAATGGAAGAGTTGGTGGATAATGATTTAATATATAGTGGTTTTTTAATGCTCTTTCACTTCATTTTCATATTGACAAAGTATACAAATTAGAGAAATTTAAGCAACAAATTGAAGTTTGCAACATTGATGAAAATTTTGAAACATAGTAGTTTTACTCTTATTTTTATGTATTCATGTAGACATGTAATTTTTATTTTTTGATGACTTAGTGTAATTCTTATGTATAAATTTATAAATAATATTTCTCTTTACTAATCCATTTATACTTTTATTATGAACAAAGTAATGACAATAAAAATTATATAAATTTGTAAAATCATTTCTCTTTGCTCATTTGTAAATTTTTTTTACATGAAAACTCTATAATTGGCATTTGGGTTGCATAGATTAACAAAGAGAAAACATATCCAAAGAAATATAACTTTCTATGTTAAGGTGGTTCAAAAATAACTTTCTTTTCAAATTTGTCATTTCTAAGTAGTTATATTGCAAAATTTATATGAAAACAATTTGCAATATTTTAAAAACTATAGTTAAATATTTTTATAGCATTGATTGTTTACATAATAGAGTTCTATAGATAATTGAAAGGTCTCTACTTTGGTAGTGGCAAATATAAAAACATTATTTTTGAGATCAACTAACATGTAATATGATGGTATGTATAAAAAAATGAAAGAAGTTTAAATGAATGGCATTGATGAAGAAGTCTGAATGCATAAAACCAAAAATTCTAAATGAATGGAATTTAAGAAAAATTCTAAATGAATGGAACTTTTGAATGAATGAAGTTGAAGACAGATCAATGAATGAAATTTATGAAAAAGTATAAATGAATGGAACTTCTCAACTGAAGATGACTAAAGGAATGTGTGGGATTTACAACATCAACTATTTTATAGGGACCATCATCTTATTCCATTCAATTGTCATGATAGTTTATCAACAATTTGCATATCATGTAAGTACTTCATTAATGTCATAAGGCATCATAACTATACATATGTCTAACCTCACAAAGTCAATTTTGAATTAATAATTAACATCTAATTATTTGCTTTTGACTTGTAAATAGGGTTCTCCCTACTTATGTGAAATAAATCAACAATTTATTAAGATAGCTCTCCTTTCATCAAAAAGAGGGCTTCTAAAGTGCTTAGTTCCATCAATTTTATGTCTACTGACCTTAAGGTGCTTTATTACTTCATTTGCTATGGACCTTTGATTGTCTTTTTATGTTCAATGCAAGAATGGACATGCTACTTGTTTTATATATTGTCTTCAACATGTTAAACATGTCTTAGTTGTGTCTTGTTAATTAATACTATTCAATATAAAGCTATTATTCTGGAATCTCTCAATGTTTCACACATAAATGCAAAATATAATTGTGTAGAAATTGTAAGTTATAGAAAGATTATAGACTATCAAAATACACACTTTTATGAATCGTGTTTCTACCTTTCATAAGAGACGTGGTTCATGAAACCATGAGTTTTTATGCTCGTAATTTTATTATGATTCATGATTTCCACATAACCATATTCTACATTTATTCATGAAACTTTGAGAGATTACAAAGCAATAGATTGACATTGAATAGTACCAATTATCATGGCACAAAAGAGTATTTATTACCAAGTTTGAAATAACACATAGAATAAGTAGCTAATATGTTCATTCTCATATTGAAAAATAAGGATAGTAAAAGGCTTATAACAAATGAAGCAATCAAGTAATATGAAGAAATTATGAGTAGAGAATAACTATTTTTCCTTTTAATTTGTGTAAGGATATCATGTATATTTATTGTAAATAAAAAGCCTATTATTTATTGTAAATAACACTTTCTTTCCATTATATATGTTCATATACTGATATATTAATAAATAAAAAGGCAGAATTGGTTTTTGTAATAGATTGTATCCATTCTTGTATATTTCATTTACATTCAATCTATTGCTATTTATGTCTATTTATTTTATAATAAAAATATTGTAATGCAAAAAAAAAGGATTTTAATGACACCAATTTTATTTAGAGTAAATTGAATTAAAAACAAAATAGATCATTTCATAAAATGATGTCAGTTTGCTTTATAAGATTTAAACTTAACATATAAAATTATTGCTTGTATTTATATGTCATATATATAAATTATTTTTTGGATTCTAGTTTGATACATATGTATGCACTTGTGTGTGTGTGTGTGTGTGTGTGTGTGATGTAAACTAAAAATTGTAAATTTCAATGTATATGACATGTACAATTGAATCAATTTTAGTTTAATATATACATGTTTATTGTATCTGGTCATTCTAAAATGATATTGGGATTGTTTCGAAAGGATTATGAAAAAAATTACCTAAGCAAAAAAAAAAAAAAGAGAAAGCCATTTTTAATAAAAAGATTCATTTATTATGATATTGATTTTTATGTAATAACTAACATTAAACATTACTTAATAAGATGATATTGTTGTATTAAACATAAGGTTTCTTTTTTCAAAATTGACATCGAATATATAAGTTTAGACATCAATTTTTAGGAGCCAACGATGTGAAAACTTAGGGCCCAGTCATGAATTAAAAATAAAAAGGTTAAACCATGATATGAGTTGAAAAGAAGAAGGTCAAAGTATGGTGTCATTTGCAAATTTTACCCCAAAACTCTTCCAACATTAAATTTATTCTCTATCTAAAGAAGTATACTTTTATTTTAACTTTAAGATAATTCTCTTTAGTTTTATGTTTTTGTTTACTAATTATTTTATAAGATTAAAACTCAGTTAGCTTGTAGCTAACTATATAGGGTTTAGCACTTACTAAAAAAGCATAAAATATAAATGTGGGATTTTTTTTAATTTTTACATTTGTTCTTTCAATTTATCTTTTTATTTTCTAATTGGTCCTATTTTGTTCCTTATCATTTTGATGAAGTTACTATTGCTATTGTTGCATTTGAGTGACTCAAATTTGAGCCACCTTTTACCTAAGTAAGGTGACGTTTTTCATTAAATGAGATACTTGAGCCCCAAGAATGTAATTAAAGTGTGCTATAATGGTAAAAGGATGTTGTCCTCCACAGTAGGTGTCTTTGACCCCCAACGTGCATACACAACCCATTTTTGAATTTCTAGTTGTCTTCGTCCATAAGTCAAGGTAAAAAAGGTTAGTCATCCCTCGATAGATAATCCTCCTCATCCACGCTTATTGTGTCCCTAGCTAGAGTGAGGTCCTACTGCTTCTTTGTGAAACCCTCTTGCACATAGTTCAACAAATAATTAGTCACTTGGAACTAAAAAAAATTGAATTAAATGAAATATCAATTTATTTACATAGAACTATGTAACTCTCAAGGTACCCATGGTTAATCCTTCTTCATGAGAGGAGTGGGACAAAATAACCCATCCATAAGGTCCAATTATTGCACTCTATTAGCACCATTTGAAACCATGTCGTTGTGTCCAGTGGGTACATGCTATCAGTTCTAATTCCTTGGGACAAACCAAAGCAGATAGCCCTTGAAAAATTGCCCATGAAGAAGAGATGTTGCTCAATTTCTACCTCTTGTTGATAGAAAACATATGTTGCATCTGTGATGATATGTCTGCTGAAGAGAAGAGATTTAACTGGAAACAAATGGTGGACAAGTTTCCAAATGAACATAAGAATTCTGAATGGACTGGGGAGCTTCCATAGTGGTATCCAAGGAAAATGATTACTCCCTAATTGATGTGTTGAAGGTTGAATCTGCTGTTGGTGTAGTGACGATTTATAACCAGCCTTCATAAAGAAAGATTCAGATGCATCCCCTACCCAAATTAACCTGTCTTGGGCCCCAATTTGGCGATGGTGTTTTCCTGAATTGTGAGAATTGGTTGCCATTGTAAATCTACTTCTTTTTTCTTTTTTTCCTTTTTTTTGTGAAAATCCCACTGAAAACCTGAAGCAGCTTTAAGATCAGCCATTGTTTGAAAACCTTGAAGCAAAAGACCAATAAAAGGTATCCAGAAGGGATCATGCAGGCTAATTTGATTCCTATTAACAAAACATCAAAGCAGATGCTTGAAGATAATACCATTGATTTTCTGAATACCCCTCCATCTTTACGAAGCATAGTTGTAGGCTGAAAAAGTTTGGCTATACTGCGCCTGCCATATTTTTGGACTAGAACTTTGCTAATGAGTAACGGCGGGCTATTAACAATACGCCAGAATTGTTTTGCCCAGAGTGCCTTGTTCCATTATTCCATATTCTTAAATCCTAATCCACCAGAAAGCTTGGGAAGCATAAGATTTTCTCTGGCTGTCAAATGAACAGTTCTCATTTCTGTATCTCCCCACCAGAAATTAGATGTAATTCTCTCTATTTGTTGGGCGTATCTCTTTGGAAGAAGAGATTCTGCATCTGATATATGGGAAGTATTTGAAAGACTGAGTTAGCAAGAGTAAATCTTGCAGCTTTTGAAAGAGTACTTGCTTTCCAACTTTTGAGATTTGTAGAAACTCTGTCGACTGTTTCTTGAAAAAGCTGATGTTACCCAGGACCATTATCAATATCAGACCCCACGCATATCCCCATTTTGTTCACTACTTTTATTTGGAAAGTTCCACCCAGATATTTTCTAGTGATTCGTGGGGTATTCAAATTAAACATAAGTTCAGATTTCTACTTGTTAATTACCTGTCCTGTTAGCTGCTGATAAAAAAGCAAGGCCTCTTGAATAGCAAAGCAACCATGGGGAGAAGCTTGAAAAAATAAGATGATATCATTGACATAAATAAGATGGCTTATTGGTGGAACACTCCGTTATATCTTGATCCCATGAATCTGATGTTGAGATTCCATACGTTGAAGCATACAAGATAGAACATTGGAGCATAGAATGAAAATATAAGGTGGCGAAGTATCACCTTGACGAAGACCTCTTCCAAGAATTATTGTTCTAGTAGGGGAACCATTTATAATCACTTTATAGGCTACAGTAGAGATACACTGGTTGATGAGAAGTCTCCAATGATGAGGAAACTTCATGACTTGCAACACTTAATCAATGAACTGCCAAGACAAGCTGTCATAAGCGTTGTGAATGTCAAGCTGTAATGCTGTCCAGTAAGACTTTTTACTATGACATTTCTTCATATAATGGATCAATTCAGTTGCAAGAATGATGTTATTTGCAATATTCCTCCTTTTGATGAACATATTTTGAAAAGGAGAAATTATTTTCTCTAGAATTAGCTGCAATCTTGCTACCAAAACTTTTGCTATTACTTTGTAGGCCACATTACAAAGACTAAAAGGCCTGAAATCTTTGAAAGAGGATTGCTTATCTCTTTAGGAGGTAGCCTCTAGAAAGGAAGGACATCATCATAGATGTTAAACTATGTTGAATGATTGACAAAATGATTTACAAAACAAAGGAGGCATACAATTTGATCCTGGAACAGCATCATCTTCCATATCAAAAAGAGCTTGCTTGAATTCAAATGGTGCAAATGGTTTCTTTAAGTGCCGCTTAGCGGATCAGATAGTTTCAGTATCTTCCATTTTTGAGCATGTTCTTGAGTTGGTTGAATTGTAACTTGAGAAGCAAACAGGGATTAGAAATAATTGAATGTCATATTATCAGGGGCTTCTTGTTCAATTGTTCGTATTGCCAGTGACCATCTTCACTCACCAGTGGTCCTATCCTTTGTTTTTTGTCTTGCCTTAACTAAGTTGTGGAAATAGGTAGTATTTCTGTCCCCGTGGACTAGCCAAGTTTGCCTGGCCTTTTGTGCCCACTTAAGTTCGTCACACTTTAGAAGCATTTCCAACTTGGATTTGATCAGTGACATTTGTATATTATTTTGTATGTGAGGACTCAGCTGCATTCTCTCCAGTTGATGCTCTAATAGTCGAATCCTGTTTTTGAACTCTCATGGGGGCAAATGTATTTTTATTCCAATTATTAAGGTCCCTTTGAGTAACACGTCTTTCTTTTGAAATACCAAACTACCCAATCCTATAAAGAAATACAGCAGGCTTGAAGAATTATATCTTGACACTATGGATGCAAGGTCCAGTATTTCTGAAAATGAAATGATGCTTTCCGGCGTGGGGTTTACCTATCAGTTATGCAAATGAGAGGCGCATGATCAGAGGCATAAGCAGAAAGCGCTCTCAGTAAGATATTGGGATAAATGCAGAACCATTGTTTATTACAAATCGCCCTATCAAATCTTTCCCAAGTGGCATCCAGTCCCTTTCTATTGTTATTCTATGTAAACCACTGTCCTTTAGGATGTATATCAATCAGACCTTGTTTTGTAATGAACTGCCCAAAATCCTTGCAACCTTGGACGTTGCATGGGGAGCTAGTCTTGTCTACCGGAGACAGAACTTGATTAAAATCACCACAAAGAAGCCACAACTTGTCAATGCCCTTTCCATATACATTTAACGCTTCCCAAAATGTCGTCCTATTCATTAGATGAGGAGGACCTTAAATACATGATAGATTAATCAAACCTTCTTTAATGTCATTGATCTGCACACGTATCCAATGAGGAGTATAATCTAATATTTTGACTTATACCTCTCGAGTCCATCCCAAGTATGTTCCCTCTTTCTGACCAACCACATCCAATCCAACAAAATTAACATACTATTTCAGGCAATGCAGAGGTGCTACTTTTTCCAAGGACTGTAAGGTTTCAGTAAGATTAATTGAGGCCTATATTTTAAAATGAGTCGCTTAAGTCTGTCAATTGTAGAGGAGCAACCCAACCCCCTACAATTCCATCATAATAAGATCATAGCAGAACGGGAAGATGTTGCGGGAGAGCTTCCCTAGAACCCATAATCATTTGTGAAATTTTAAAGTCAAGATCCATCATTGATGTTGTTTCTGATCCATCATTAGCCAGAAACATGACTGTACAAGCATGTTTAAGCGTTGTAGAGTTGGAATGGGAACTAGGATTAGTAATCTCTTCTAATGTAGTTTCGCTTCTCTTAGGCAGAGTAAGAATTTCTACGTTAAGTCTCTCCCTTGGGTTTTTCAGCAGAGTTGAATTTCCAAATTGTGAAAATAGAAGTATTGTCTGTCATGAAATTAAAGAGGAATTCCCAAACTCATGCGGAGTAATAGAACTTGCAATTTCCATTTCCTCAATTCCATTCACTTGTGATTGATTAATGTGTGTACTGAATTTTGCATTAACATTATCACTTAACTCCTGTAAAATAACTCTTCAATTTTTAGATCAGTTTGGATCCCTATTATCATGCTTTGTTTTCCTGTAAGCCACCAGAATACAAGAGTGCTGATTAGCTCGTTCAAATTGTATGAGAAATTGGAACATCAACCTGCAAAGTTAGAGTTTAAACAAAATAAGGGTAAGGACATTAGTACCGCATAACAACTCTGGTTTAGCTATGGCAATTCTCTTACTCCATCTGGAATGAAGTACCCCACCTCCTGTCTACAACAAGTATAATCCTGAGTTGAGTGCCCAATGTCAATATGAAACTCTCTCCTATTCAAAGAGAACTGAATGTTAGAATTAGTAAATGTTTAGGTTCTTCATCTACCATAGCATTCTATGCAATTATTGCTGTCCCAAGCTATCATTGTTTTGAAATTCCAAATTCACTATAAGATGTGTATCTTGATTCTGATCTATATCCTAAGCAACTTCTTGTTTATCTTCTCCAAACCCCTCTTATTTATTTTCTTGAGAATTCTATTCTACGTCCATTATAGAGGTGTCCTCCAGATCAGAGGTGGCTTCTGATGAGAAAGAGAATGGGTGGAACAAAATATTTTCCTCCCCAAAATGATCGTGCATGTCTACATTTGGGGAGTTTAGTGTCCTGTTGTCCAAAGGATGATAAGAGAGCTTTCCATTAACTTCTATTAATTGCACCTTGGTAGTTCTTCTAGGGGGATCAGATACAACTTCTCTAGCATTATTTACAAAGTGAAAATTGCTCATATCTTTTCTAATTGTAGCGTGGAAATCAAGTCTCAATCTATTCAATTGCCTATTCAAAGCAACAATAATTTAAGACCTATTCCAATCACAATCTATTACCTTGTGCCTAATACATCTACAAGCAAAGCATATATAAAAAACTCATTCATATTTGCATTGAATCCACACACTATCAGCATCATCAAGATTAAGGAAGAAACACATGAGTAACGGTTCATAAAGTCTAACATTAACCTCGCCCTTAGATAATTTAGGTTTCTAGAAACCTCGGGTTCCAGTCTACTCACTCTACGGTACCAATCATTGATCCTAAATATTCCACAAACTGAATATTATGACATTCAAAAGGCAGATCACAAGACTTTACCCACAAAAGAATAACATCTATATTTGTTTTAGACAAAACTATATTCGGGCGTTAATGCTCAGGAAACAGTAAAGCACCGTGGACTGAGCATGGGCCATTCTCCTGAATATATTCTTTATCTTCCTCATTTTGAAAGAAGAAAACATAGAAGTTACCCTGATGTCCTACAATTTGAAACTTCACCCCGAAACTGCCAGTTTGCCTGCAAAACCAGATGAAGCCTTTTCACAGAGAACGTCCTATTGTCCTCAAGGCAAACTACTAAACATCTACTGCAACTAACTCTGAGCAGTTGCAAGCGAGCTGCTTTCTCACTAACGATAGGTCCCCTTCGAGTTGTTGAGAACCAACGCTCTTGCATGCCTTCTTCAATATGTTGAACTTCATCTTCTATTTTTGAACTACTCTCAAACCATTAGTCTTCGCAGTATCTACACATTATAATTTCAGAACAACACCAAGATTCAATCTGTTAACTCGAAGGACACCCACACCATGAAACCCAATATGCAAACAGAAAATCAAGTCTCAGGGGAAATAGAGAATTAGATTTGATGAGTGAATTTGTAAGATGAAGCATTTGGTTTGGATTGGACGCCAGAATTAAATTTCATTTAAAGAGAAAAGCTACTGTGAACTCTGTTAGGACACAGAATTTGCCATTCATCATGTTTCCTTAATGGTTCCAACAATAATTTTGTTCTTTCATGTTTTGTGCTAATAATTACTCTTTTATATAAAGATTTTAAACTGCGATAACAATTGTAAGATAATGTATAACATTATTTTAACAGATCAAACTGCAACAATAATTTTTTACAATTTTGTATGGAAAGAGTCAGGAGCGAATTTTTATTAGTTTTGTTTTTTTTTTTTGGGGGGGGGGGGGGAATCGACCCCAAGAAAAAAAGGTTCACACACATATATTAATTATGATTATAACCCTTATAACATATAGGATTGCTCTTATAAAATATTTGTACAAGTTCAAAGAAGGAAATTTTCCTTTAAACAAAGGTGAAAGTACTTGAAATTTAATTTATTACACACACGAGATAATAAAAATTAAAATAATACACACACACACACACATATATATATATATATGAGATAATAAAAATTAAAATAATATTTTTTTAATTAAATATTTAATTTTTATAACAGATTAAATTTTTATTTTTCTATATATAGATTGTCCATACAAACCAAAATTGTTGAATCCGACATTGGCGGGGGCCACATTTTCCGGTATTTAACCACAATTTTGTTAATTACAACGACATTACAACTGCAGTCTAAAACCATTTTCGCACGTTATCCAAGTCGTCAAACCACTCCTCAAATTTTACGTATGTGTCTGCGGGTGGTGTTCACTCTTCTTAGTTCTCTGCTGATTACTTCTGCTTCTGGAAGTGACACGGCCTTAGACTTGATAACAACAATTACCACTTCATCATACTGTCTCTATTTGCAACCCTTCAGCACAAGGTTTCATTTGCTTCTTAATTTCAACAAAATCAAACATTTATGTTCATGTAACCCAAAACCTGCTGCATTACTTATTTTGAGTTTCTTAAACGTTTTCATTCAAAATATATCATCCTATTTGAAAAAGAAATTAAATAAAAAAAAGGTCTTCATGTACATTTTGTGTATACTATTATTATCTTCCTCCATCAAAATCAAAGTTCTAAACTGCAATTCATAATTATAATATTGCTAGGTACCATGATTATAATTAATGTTATAAATTGTGATTCACAATCACAACATTATGTGCAATATTAATGTTGTGGGTGTTAGGTTTCAGATCAACATATGCAATGGAATCTTAAAATTTTGATCCAAATTCTACTTAAAATTCATGCAAAAATGCATAAATTAATTATTAGGATTTTATCTTTTGTGTGCTCGTATTCTTTCTAAACAAATCATTAATAAACGGAGATGAATCAAATGTTGGTTAGAAGGTATAATGGCTTTACGGTATCCACATAAAGTGAACAATGACTTCTCCCATCTACGAAACTATTAGGATTTGTCTCTCCCACTAGGATTAGGATTGGGCATTTTTTTGAATGATGTAGGATTTTATTGAAGCTAATGTACGTTAATGTAAAGTGCTGCCTTCAAGTCCTTTTATAGAAGTAAGGCATATTACAATCCTACTCCTACTAGGATAATGCTTCAAAAAATTCTTATTACTTTTAACAACTATCACCTTATCTTTATCATAAAGAGAGTGAGGAGGGACAAGATTTATCTACTAATTATCTAATATTAAAATTAGCATATAGTTATCTTATATATTAGAAAATAATATTATCTCATAATATAATTATTTGATATTACTTTAATATCAAATAATATCACATATTATATAATACATATTACGTGAAAAATATATTATTATCT
The DNA here is from genome assembly GCA_020226215.1 of Sindora glabra. Taxonomy (NCBI): domain Eukaryota; kingdom Viridiplantae; phylum Streptophyta; class Magnoliopsida; order Fabales; family Fabaceae; genus Sindora; species Sindora glabra. Next base: position 50,723,603 of record CM035232.1, on the reverse strand, counting down.
TTAATAATATATTTATGCATGAAAATAAGTCCAATTAAAGTTCAATTAATTATTGTCTCATTCCTATTCCTTTTGTATGGCCCTATAGGTTTTTACTATGTTGACAATGACTCATCATTGAACCATAGACAGTGAGCAGTATCTAGTAATATATTACTGCCACTTAAGTAGTAAGAATGTCTATAATTCGACATCCACCTAATACATGATCAACACTTTATATCATAATCCCTTTTGTAATAATATCCAAATCGAATTGGAGGCATGGAGTGGGTCATCCTCGTTAATGTTTAATTTATATTTCTTGATACTAGGTAGACTTAAAATAAATTATTAATATCACATATTGATCCAATTGAGTATGTCCATGTATTTCTAAGTCTTACTCAATCAAGGGAACCAAGGATATCTCTCTTTTATACAAGAATAAGAAAATCTCATCTATATCACTCACTTCCCTCTGCATAATTCATGACACACCCAATCAATGTCTTACTAGTCGTCCTGATTAAAGGTGATATAGGATAATCATCAAATTGAGTAACTCCTCATGTAAGGAATCGTAGTGACTTTAGGTTAAAGAACTATGTGCATTGGTGGTCATATGAGAATAACTAATGACACGTCTATCCATACAATATGCTCACAGTGGATCAGTCTAGTACATTGCTTACTAACAATATACTCATATATTGACTTATATCACATATCTATGATTAATAATCATCAATCACTATATATACTAGTATCGATATATTATTACTATTCTTTTCGCAATAATACTTGACTAGGGGTGTTTTAAGAATAGTAAAGTTTCAAGAACAATTATCATATTTAAGTTATAATTGGGCAGAGTAAAAAATATGAAATAAAATATAATAATTTGAATTGCCTAAAATAAAAAATAATGCATTGTATCTTTATTACAATTATCTCTATGATTAGCTCCTAGGACACACCAACAGCGGGCCATACCACAAATGCAATATTCAATAATTTTGCTTGGCAATGACCATACTTTCCGATATTTGTTCATAATTTTATTAAATTTACCAAAATCATAACTGCAATTTAAAATTATGATCCCATTTTTTTCATATTTATTTGTAATTTTAATGCTCACAACATAATTGCAATTGCAATTTATAGCCTGCATATGCTAACTTACTAATGCTAATAGTTGATTAATTACTGATGACAACCGTAAATTCATCCCGGAGGGGGTTCCTGAAAGTTGTCCACAATCATGGACCCTGCTCTACACACAAACAAGCTGCTTCTCTTGCCGAAGTTCTTGAACGAGACCAAGCAAGATTCAAATCTAAGCACTCTAAGTTCTCCAACCATAATGTTCTTGGAGATTATTCAAAAGCGGTCTCCGTTGGAGCAAAGACTCAAGATGCAAACAGTACTCTTGACCTTTACAATGTGGATTTGTATGTTGAAACTCATAAAATGAAGTTCACACTTTCAATGGACATGGGAAGTGATCTCCTTTGGATTCAATGTCAACCTTTGTATCGATGGTTGCTATAATAATAATAATAATAATAATAATAATAATAATAATAATAATAATAATCCTACATCCAATCCATCCAAGTTTCCCACCCACGCCAATGTTACATGTGACAACTCCATATGTAAGCAACTCATAAATACAACAGACAATTAATCAATAATCTCATGGCCAGGTGTATTTTTCCCCAGCGGAAACCAAGACAAATCTGCCTTAATTGTGAATTTTATAAATAAAATTACAAGACTTTGTGAAAAAAATTATGAGTTTTATATCAGTAATTGTACATAATTTATTTTCTATGACACAAGTTATATAGGGTAGTTCTATTAATATAAAACTCAACTTTTTCATAAGATTTTCTAACTGTGTTCATAAATCTTACCATTCAGGATAGATTTATCCTAGTTTCCATAGAGGCATAATAATCTTGTCCAAATCTTATTTATTCATTTTCATAAGCTATTATTTATACACTCGACAAATTTTCATTTTAATTAACTTTGTTTATTTACCGATCACCTTCACATGTTTATCCAAATTTTTCCTATTTCCAACCAGCACTGTTAGTAGTGCAAGGATGCCTAGTGTTGTTTTGGATCTTATTTTTCATTAATGCCTCGGGTTTGATTTGAATGTAAGATGTTATATCACTCTTATTATGATAAAAATTAAATATTTTTATTTTTCATAGTAATCACTTCTTTCATTTTTTTTATATGTATTATGATATGATTTACAGCTTTTTAATTATTTCTGCAACTGAGATTTTAGTGACTTTATAATTAGCTTAATTCATTTAAATTTGATTTACATCATTAAAAATAAATAACAATTGAGAATTTTTTTTGGTGATGTAAGCGTATTTAATCACTTGTCGTATTAAAAGATCATAATGAAAATGTAATTTTTATTAGTTCAGGTAAAGATCCTAGATAACATTTTTTTTAGATGATGCACAAGACTTCTCTGTTGATTTTTATAGACCTAAATTAAAACTAAATTGAAGGGCTTTTAAAAAAAATATTTTTGACAAACTTAAATTAAAACTAAATTGAGGAATTTTGATAATTTTTTAATGACGTCATAATACATAAATAAATAGTAATATAAAACTATGTCACATTGTCGCCAGATCAAATTTAACTTTTCATAACCTGTATCCTATATACTGTGGTGTATTCGGGGATGCAACTGCAATGCGCTTCCAAAACATGCCTGTATGCCAAGTAAATTATGCGGAAGGGTTAGTAGATGGGGGATTTCTTGCCAAAGAAAGAGTCTTACTCGAACTGATACCATCGACGATGTCGTATTTGGGTGCAGCGTTGTCAACAAAGACTTGGCTCCAGGCGAAGTCGACGAAATATTCAGTCTTGGCTCCGATCCTCTCTCCATCGTCCAACAAACAGTCAAAAAATATCACAGGGTATTCTGGTACTGTCCTCCATTCAAACCAAGTGCAACTGGTTTTCTCAAATTTGGCAAGTCCAAACCTGTTTCCAAATCCTTGAAATTCACAGAACTTAGAGGACTAGTGGATTCGACGGCATAGGTCATCGACTCGTTGGAATGAAGCTTGCTGGTAAAGAACTACCCATCACTTTCAAGAAAAATGCGCAAGTATTAATTCTGGGGCTGTGTTTTCGAGGATACCTGAAAAAAATTACAAGATTTTATGAAGAGCATATAGAGAAGTCATGAAGCCAAACAAGGATCATCTTCTTGACACTTGTTACCACGTTGGAGGACACCAGAAATTTCTGATTCCAAGAAAGAGTTTTTTGTCTGGGAATGGAATCGCTGTGGGTATACACCCAATGGTGTAACTGCCCAGATAAAGTCCACGCTTTATTGTCTTCGATTTTTACCAAGTTTGGAAGTTCTGAAAGATGAAATTGTTTTTGGAGCTGTTTTGCAGCAGTCTTTGGAGGTGGTGTATGATGTTGCTGGAGGAAATTTTGGATTTGGTTATGATGGTTGCAAAATACGGCGCACTCAGAATTTAAATTATGATTGCAGTTACGGTTACAATTTTATGCGATGCAAGCAAATATAAGAAAATGTTGCGGTGCAAAATTTTGAAATGGTAGATGTAATATGGTACGCAACTGCAATATTGATATTGCGGTGCACTAACTAGTATATCTGGATAGGTAATAAATATTAATGTATCCACTATCTAGCTGTAAGTATGCACCTCACCATTTGACTGCAATTGTCGTTATTGGAAGAGATGAGAGAGCACAAATCGGTGGTTTCGGGTTCGAAAAGCTCAGATGCTCTTCTCCCAAGGAAGCAGAAACACATAAAATTCTCAAAGTTTTCAATTGGTGTAAGAATTTCGTTACCCGATGATTATCATGAAAGTAACTGCAAATTAATGATAGATGCCATCTGAAGTTTTACTAAGTGTCCTAGATATTTATTAGTTTTAGTAGAAGATTAAATTTTATTTACATGCTTCTACTATTCTATCTATTTTTTAGAACAGGAGAGAGACAAATGCTGCAACTCATGAAGGAGTTTATTGAATAGGAAAGGTGATAGGGACTGGTTCCAATTTTGTCCATAAGGTTCCTCCCTCAATGAAATTAACTTGTGAATATAATTTGTAAATTACTTATGATTAATCAAAGTTATCTTTCTTAAAAAAAGGAAGTTTGTACCTGACCATGAGTACACTCTTGACAATCTTCTTTTAAATAAAGTGAAGGCGTCATCATCCTATGAGTAATGCTATATCACCCACCCAAAAAAAAAAAAAAGGAAATTTCCAATGACAGCCGAATAAATTTGGAAAGGATATCTAAGTTATTTTTTGTAATGCTTTAAAAACAAAAGCAGTGGAAACACGTCAAAAATAAAGGGAAGAATTTGTTGGGATATTTATCATTTCCCTTATATCATAGGTTAGAGAGGGATCGGGTTGAGTATGCTCAATTTTGAACCGCCTTTAGAAAAATGAGCTCAATGTTAGAAAGTCAAATATCATTTGGGTTAAATAATTCAAATTTAAGCACAAACCATACTTGAATATGTATTCAAATGTATTTTCATGAATTTATTTGATTAGTATATTATTAGAGTTCAATTTTTCATTGAACTTGAAATATACAATTTCAATTTCAAACTTGTAATGAATATAAATTTAAATGAGTTTATACAACTTTATTAAAATATTTTGTTATTTCATATTAATTTGAGTGTACAAAATCTTATCTTTCATAAATAAACCAAACTGCAATTTTTTTTATTTCATTTTACTTATCAATATAATTTTTTTCTGAGTTGCGTCACCTACATCAAAATTACTAAAAGAACTTAATCTAGTAAGTAGCTAGGATGAGTTCAAAGCAAACCCAAGGAATTAGTGTTCAATTTACGTAGAACAAAAAAATAAAAAGAAAAGGGCCTTCTAAAATGTAATTAAATAAATAAAACAAAATATGAAAATCTCATTATTACAAAATAATTTATTAATGTAAATGGATAAACACTGGTTACTACTATCACCAATACATGATCGATGTGATGCAGTGATACAGTTTAAATTAATGAAAAATTTATTATATTGATTTTAAAAATAATCAACATTTAAAATTTTACATGAAAAACTTAAGATGTCAGTGTCCTTCACAACTACCATTGGAGAAGGCATTTGAAGAGTTCTAGTAGAAATGTGAAAAGTTAACATGTTGATTCTATACTTAATTGATGTAAAAAGGTAAGATAACTATTGCTCCCTTTGAAAAGGGTGATATATAGGGCATTTGTTTTGCATTAATAACAAATGCCCATTGCTTTTCATGTTTGCTATAAATTTCACTCTTACTTTTTCTTTTTTTTTGTGAATGTCTCAAAAAAGCTTAGAATGCTTCAAATATTATGGAAGCACCCCATCCATAACTCTAATGTCTCCTAGTTGCAAATATTTGATATCAAGTGGAAGATATTTTGTAGAATCTATAGGAGCACTTCAACATGAGGAAAATAAATTAGCTTTCTTCAACACACAAGAATTTGCAACAATAATTTTACTTTGAGGTGTAAATTTAGATGCATGGATGAGTTATGCTATAAAAATGTATTGATAATCTAGTACTATAGCTTATTTTATGGAATACAATTGGATACAATGACTTGGAAAGAAATAAAATACCAAAATGAACTTGGAGAATTGTTTGTCTTTTTTCTCATCTAATTGTAGTTTCATAATTGTTCAATGAAAATTAAATTTGCAAAATTGTTTATTTTTTATTTGATTGCACTTTTATATTAAAATGTTCATTGACAATTAAATTGATTCCAATTTTCTATTAAATTCATAATTTGATTGTAGATTGCACAATTAATATAAAAAACTTCAAAATTATAACATGTTAGTTGTTAACAAAATTAATGATTAAAGATAGTAGTCCAAACATCACTAGTAAGAAGATGGCAATTCTGACTCGTCAATTTAATGATTAATTGACATCTAAATTCACGACATTTACTATGTATTGTACCACAATGGAAATTTAAAAACATTAATTTTTTATAGAATTATTATTCAAAATACATTTTAAAAGTCTCTTTGAAAAATATAAAAATGTTTACATATCAATTTTAAACTTAACTAATGTCGAAGGTTATATATTAGATGTTAGTTTTGGTTTCATAACTGATGTCTAATGTTTTACATATTTCCTATAAATTTTGCTTGCAATCTCTATTTTAAACATCTTGATGATATTTTTATCTCCATTATCTAATTTTAGAATTTGGGTTAACTTGAAAGATAGATCTCCTTTCATATCATTTCCCTACAAATTTTGAAATGCTATGAATCTTCTTCAAGGGCTTGCCTTAGACCTGTTAAAAAGGGCTAACCCAACCCTACCATGCTAATCCAAGGGCGAAAACTATACGTCAAATCAATCTTAAGCTAAACTATTTTTTCACCAGATTAAGTCTAAATCATGTTGCTACAGACTCAGTCCCAACTCCAGCTCCAATCCTAATCCCAGGTTAACATGTACCAAACGAATTTAGCTCATTTTTATAAGTCATTACATTTTATTATTATAATCATATTAATTATTTATTTATTATTAATTTTACATCATTAATTAATTGAAATCTATTATTAATATTATTATTTATTAAATATAATTATACATTATTATAACTTAAAATTTTGTTATATATGTCAATAAATCATATATATACTATATGTGAAAATAAATATATATTATTAAATATATATTTAATAAAATAAATTTATATTATTAAAATCTAGTAAATGCATGAATTTGCATTTTATAATATATATATATATATATATTTAATAAAATAATTTAAATTTTATATTGATCAATAATTTTATATTATATATTTATATATTTATTTTATATATTTAAAATTAATATCAAAATTATTTATTTAAATTATTTGAATAATTCAAAGTTTTAATATTAAAGTATTGATTCAAATTTTAATATAATTATTTATTTTGATAAACTTATACGATATATATTCATAATATTAAATATATAAATTTATTACTTTTAATATTAAAAAATATTTATTATTACTTATATATATAATTTTAGTATTATATATATATTAAAGTATAATTTTAAAATATCAAAACTATTATTTAATATCTAAACATACAATAATACATTAATTATTTATTACTTAATACTATTATTAAGCTAACGAGCTAACCTAATAACTTGATAGACTAGCACTTACAAGTCCTAATCCTTCACCAACTCAAGCTAACCAATTCCAATCATTTACTAAATTGGATAATTGTTATCATTTTTTGTATTAGTCTCAATCCCAGTCCCGATAAAATTATGCTAGTTTCATACTAACTTGTAAAATCTAATCCATTTTGACACCTCTAACTTGCCTCCCCCTATAGTAATTGAACACAAAAGAATCCATTCTATTAGTTTTTCTTGTTGTATATACAATAATGAATTTTAAATTATATACTATATATACAATATGAAAATTTTAGTTTAAGCAACAAACTTGAGTTTGCTTTGAAGATGAAGATTTTGATATATAATAATTTTGCTATTATTTTTGTATATTAATATGCAAATGTAGTGTTTATCTATTGATGATTTAGAATACATGTATTGGTTTTTCTTATGAATTCCATATGTGTGTGTTATGAAATAGAAAGAAATAAAATCACAATATAAATTTGTAGAATCATTTCTCTTTACTTATCTATTTGTACTTTTATAATAAATTCTTAAATGACAATTGTATAGAAAAATTGTATAATTGCCATTTAGATTACAAAGATTACTAGAGAGAATACAAAAACAAATTTAAGTTTCTATTTAAAATATTTCAAAAATAACTTTCTATTTATAAATTTAACTTAAGATGTCAATTGTTTACATAACTAAATGTTTAAAGATATTCCAAATATCTTTATTAATGAAATGGCAAAACAAAAAGATGTTAATTTTCCACTTGTTCGACATCTAAAATAATTGCAATTATGAATTTACAAGAAAAGTGCAAATATCTAAAAACATGTATTAAATGGTATTTATGAAGTTATGGAAAATTGTAAAAACTTAACACATCAATTTTTTAAAATGTCATCTAATGCCATTTTAATCATCATAATAATTTATGTCAAAGGTTTATGCATTAGTGAAGTGCTTCATCAATGTCTTAAAGTATGATGACTACCACTTTCATGAAATAATATCGAAACTAAGACTTCAATTTTCTTTAAATAATCAATGTCTAAGGTTTGCCTACCACTTATGAAATAGTGTTTTCACTATCATTTTGAACATCAAGATAGGACATATTCCATTAAAAAAGGCCTTTTGATTTAGAGTATGTAGATCATTTAATTACTAAGTTATTGAAAGGGTTCTAGAATCTATTAATGTCCTTTCTTAGGACTTGTACCCACACTTCAGTTATGAACACTAATATTCTACAAGACATTTGGAAGGACTTCAATCAATAATCTTGCCAAATACTTTATAGAATCAATGCTCACAATAGAAGTGCAAATACAAGTCCTTGTAAGGAACTTTCAGAGATTTCAACACCTTGTCAATAGCTTGAGTAATATTGAATATGATAACCCACAGCCTTTATCTTAATCTTAAAATCCATTTATGCTGGTATATATTGAGGAAATGCAAAGGTGGATTGCAAACTAATAATAAACTATAGTAAAAAGAAACTAGTATATTCACTCTTGCATCAATAGATTTATAAATGCATAAATGGTGATGTTATTACTTCTCATTATAATGTATCATTGGTTTGCAATTTATCTACGCCCTCTAATTCAAAAGCCCACAAGCAATATAAAAGAATTATAAGTTAAAGATAATGTATAATGCTCTTTTTAAGTGTATGTTTATTATAAATAAAAAGTATATTATATATTTTGATGTACTAAAATGAAAATTAATAAAATGATAGAATATATTTTTGTAATAGATTGTATGTTTCATTTTCATTCAATTTATTTATTTATGTTTGTTAAATTGTTTGAGAAAAATGTTGCCATTATAAATATTTTATTACTTCTTATTTTCTCTATTTTCATCAATCTTATATTGTAATATAGAGTTTCTAGCTTGTCTATTTAATTATGAAAGAATATATAATTTAATTAATTTTTTAGAAAATAGAATAAGTTTTAGAACACTATATATGAAACCATACTTGAAAAGGTATCACAAGCAAGCATAGATGTAAGCTAGTTGCCCAATACATTCTTAATGGCATAACCTATTTCTCGTTTAACTTAACATAGCCCATTTGTAAATAGAATAAGCTCATACTTAACATTTAGTCTATTTTACAAAATAAATTTAGTTATAGTAATTTAAACTTAATCTATTAGCTTATTAGATTTGCTTGTATATTTTCATATAAAAATAATAATAATTAAACAAATGAATAAATAGATCAAATTTCATATTCATTGTCTTAGAAATTTTGGGCCTCACATTATTTTCTAAATAAAGTTATTAATGTCAGCCTTATTTAATGCCCAATTAAATGTGACTATTATATTATAGTTATAATGACACTAGGCCTAATGTCAATTGACTAGGTATAGACATTGTGACAAGTAGAATCTATTACCCATCTTAGTTAATTAATATGGAGTCCTCTACCTTAAATAACCTATGAAGATGCAATTTATCCCATCAAAATACCAAAATGATTTCTCTCATTAGGGAACCACCAATAATGAATAATAAATGGTGTATGAGCCCTTATCACAAATTTCCTTTCTCTAATTGTGTTTCAAGTGCAATGGATTCATAAGGGCGTGATTATATGATTAAAGGTATCAAATTTTAATGATTTTTAAAAAAATTAGTTAATACGGTATTTACAACATTCTTCTACCATATCTCTTAAAGATGAATTGATGATATTGATTGAAAGGAAATTGTATTTTGCTCCTAAATCATGCTATGGTACATGATATGATTTAGGTATAATAAAATTATCAATATTGATAACATTAGTGTTAGAATATGGTTACATCATCCATCATGACTAATTGAAGTGAATTTTAAGCTTTCCCTTATTAGTTAAATAATGCTTTACATATATATATATATATATATGGTAATTAAATGCATATATGATACATGTCATCCTTTAAGCAAACTCATAAGAAAGCATTCTATTTTATATATGCACATGAAGTGTAAAAGTGTGTTACATAACAAACATGAAGTTTATATTCTTCAAGGAATATACATATGTGTTATGGTGTTTCTTTTAGTTTATAAATTGCACCCTATTGTCTTAACGTCATTAGTCAAATTAAAAATGTACATTACCTTTATTAATGTCTAATTATAACATGATCATCACTTGACTAGAAAACATAGGCTTATTCTTGAATGCATATTCCCAAAACATTTTTTATGGTTATAATGCCTATTCTTGGTGCAATCCTATTTTGCATCTTCCACAAAATAAAGCCTTTTGTGTGAACCATAAGTATGCATGAATATTTGTTAAACATTGTACATACTAAAAAGGTTATGAATATGAACTTTGTTTGCTTAGGAAAATCATAGATACTATAGTAGTTATGTGTATATGTACAAGATGCTAGATATATGTGTTTCTCTTACCCTTATTGCATCACTTCAAAATTGAATTATTGTGCCATCCTTTGTTTCTTCTTATGTAATCATTTAAGCTGCACTTAGTCAAAAAATGTTTGCTGTAGGAGTGAAGTTTTGTGCCATGATATTAAAGGACAATAGTGTAAAGAACTGCATTTCAATAAGAGTACAATAGTAAATATTTGATTAAATTTTGAGGAGTTTTTAGAATTCCTTAAACCCATGTAATTCTTGTTGTAAAGGTAGTTCTTTGACCCTTAATGTGCACTTTGGAAATATGTTTGTTGTTGACAACTTATAACAAATTTTCCAAGAAAAATTCTTGAATTTTGTTTGCCATTTAAGTAAGTTTGTATATGATTTCAATTTTCAAAATTTTAATAAGCTTTAGTTTGAATGCGAATTATGTTACTTAAGAAACATAATTTGTGAGATAATGGATCTACTAAAAGGATGGAAAAGTAGAGAAAATCCTAAAGCTTGCTATTAAAATCTTAAAATTTTTTAGAATATTTGAAAACCATTTTTCCTTCACATTTTTTTAGAAAATCTAAATTTATTACCAAATCATATTTGAAATGGTTTAGACTGAAAATCTCATTGAAATCATGAGATATAACTTTAGGTTGAAAATGAGTCAGTATAACCTAAATTAAATGTTCCAAGCAAGGAAGCTGAAGCTAGCTTTACATGCATGGCCTATCTACACAGAAGGTTCCTGTAGTCCATGCACCACCTTAAAGGAGGTTTTTGGCAGCGATGATTATATTGTTGTATTCCACTTTTCAAACATGTAATTATAGATTTTTTTTTGGAGTTAAAAAATTTTTTACTTAATTTTTTCTATTTTATTTAAGTAATGATGTGAAATTATTTTGAGCCCAAATTTTTTTTGAGTAATTGCCTTCATTTATGCTACATCTTGACATTTTGTAATAATCTTCTAACATCAATTAGATGATGTAATGATTTTCTTAAACATTAAAGTATTGTATGACAATTATTATTTGCTTATATTATGCCATTAAATTTTGTGTAGCTGGTTATCTACCTTTCATAGGATTAGTTGCATTAAAATTTTATTCAAAAAAATTTTGGAAGTAAAATAATTTTAAAAGGGAGATACTATACTATTAATATTAAATACTTCTCGATATTATATTATTAATATAGTTCATTGGTGGTAGTGTAAGTGTAGGCTTAAATGTTATATTCCTTAAATTTTTAAACACATGTTTGATGTTAAGTGTTGAAAGTATAATGTTTGACTCTTGTATTATATTGTAAGGTTTTTAATAATCTTTAATATTTGATCTTATAATATAATGTTGAATGTGGTTCCACAATTACTTTTTGTAAGGAAAAACATTAGCATGATTAATATATTTACATGGATCAAATGATTGGTACATTTTCCTCATTTTTTATCTCTATGCAACAAAATTCTATAAAGACACTAGATAGGATAAGTTATGATGAATAGGGTTGAATTCTAAAAATTATATCTAGCGATTTTACAATTGGAATCCATCATTAGAATGAATTTAAGTACAAAGGACAAAAATGGAACATAAAAATGGTCATACACAAATCAAGCTAGTCTGATAGTCAGTAAATACACTATGGACCAACCCATCAAATGAAACATCCTTGACCATGTGAATGTTTTGACATCCTTTTGATTCTATTGCCAAAGATTTTTGAAATTCAATAAAGTAGGAAACTCCTATTATATTTCATTGCATAAGAAAATGACTTATAATGAGGTCGATCGAGTGTAGGAGCATATCTTAGAATTTATTGATTATTATAAGCAATGAGCAAAAAAGTTATTGTAGGAGAGAGTTTTCTGACCTAGCATGCATTAGAGTTATTTTCTCTAGGATAAGATATTTTGGAGTTCTTTATAATGCTCAAAAGTGTGAGTAGACAATCAATGGATAGATATCTATTATTAATCAAGCAGAGAAAAGACATAAGAGAAATAGTTAAGATAGTCAATATTGTTTCTTATGGTTTGACTTTAGAACATAAGAGTGTTTAAGGAATAATTGTAAGACATTTCTTCGTGATAGGTACAAAAAAAAAAAAGGTGACTGACTTAAGCCTAAAAGACATGAGAAAGTGTGTTAAAGCTAAAGATGGTTATTTACTTTTGTGATTTGCTTTATGCCAAAAACAAAATATCTTTCACTAAGGTAACTCATTTTTCCAATTATCTCATTTTGGAAAATAAAATTAGTTTTAATTTGTTTATTTTGAATACATGATTTAACAAGCTACAATGGCATTTTATAAAATCCATTTTGAAGCCTAACTTTAAAATCCTTTTTAAGCTTTGACTTCACTTATTCATTTAAAGGATGTGCTTGGATATTGGAAGCTATTAGATGCTGTGAATGGTAGGAGTCACAAACATAGTATGGTGACTCCATTATATGTATAATTAAACTATAAAATCCATTTTCATCTTCTCATAATCTATCTAGTGCAGTTAATAGAGCAAAATAATTATAAAATTCCTTATAGGAATATCCCATAAATTTTTCTCACTTTTTATATTATATTATGGTGATAGAGTATAAATCAGTCTTATAGTAAGAGTGAATATATGATTGAGTAGAATTGCTTATGAATAACAAGTCATTTTAGAAACAAGTGTAATTTTAAGTTAAAAAAGGAATGCTCAAATGAAATTATGGGTTCAAAATCAAATTAATAGTCAGAGGGTTATACTTAAAAGGAAGATGCAGACTATAAAATATTTTCTCTCTTTCTCAACATCTTAAATCTCGCTCCAAATTCTTATGATGTAAAGTAGTTCACTTTGGTAGAAGCTATGTTTGTCTAAGAATAAAATAGCCTTCCTAGATTGTGACCTAATAAAAATAATATGAAATAGGTAGATAGATTCTAAAAAGAAAAATAAATATGTTTGTCTATATGGTTGTATCTTAATTCTTGGTGAGATTGTAATTTCTCTGAGATTCAAAGAGAGCAAAGCAAACCAACGTATAATGATAAGTATGGACATTTTAGCAATTCTAGTTTTATGCAATGATGACATTTTCTTAGTCACTAATAATGTAAAATGTGTTGATTGAGAGAAAGCAATCAAAATAAAAGACCTAGGAATGTCCCTTTATATTGAGTTTTTGTGATAGTTTGCAGAGGTATTTAGCTTGTCTCAATAGTTATGCTAGAAATAGCTTAACATATTAATATAATCTCATATTTGTTCTTTAATCCAAAAGGATAAAGTTCAATTAAGCCCAATATTTTTTCTAAGGGATAAGGAATGTCCCATGTACAATAGTCATAGATAGCCTTTTATATGTTTAGGTTAATGGTATTATATTAGTACAGTCCTTGGAAGATACAAATGATTACCTATTAAGGAGGGCAAAATTTTAGGGTTGGATTTTTCCTTAACTAGGCATGAATATCATAGAAAAATTCATCTTGCAAGATAGGTTTTTAATTTGAAGTAGATTTGGGGCATGGAATAATATTAGTATAATTTATCTCACGGAGCTTTGCATATTTAATATTATAATTTTATTCATATAAATAATACATCCATATATTATATATAGGATTTTAGTAATTTAACTATTTAAAATACTTTAAATAATTGTATTTTTAATTTAGTTATTTTATGGAAATTGATAAAAACTATAATTAAAAAATAGGGTTATTGTTGTAGTTTGTTAATTGAATTAAATTTATTTTTAAACCTATATAGTAAGACTATATTAAATATTATGTGTTATTTGTATTTGAATTTTAAATATATAAAATTTAAAATTTTTATTAGATTTTTCCAATTTTGTGAATTTGCTCATGGGGTTATCAGTGCCTTGCGGATCACAGGGTTGATGCTCTAACTTACTCTACTTATAAGATAGGTAGATAGCATGGCATGGCAATGCAAGGATAGGCAATTTGAGGTAGATCTACCCTTACCTCACCCCATTGCCCTCCTTATTACATATTGACATATGAAAGATTGAGAGATCTTATAAATACAAGCTACTCAAAATTATTTAGTTAGTTGTGCAAGTGATCATGAATATGTGTCTGGACACTTGTTAAGAGGAGTTATGTCATGGAAAATATCAAGCATCCATTTACAACTACCTTCGTTATAAAGGAAAGGCATGTTGTGTGAGATAGATGTGCCTGAAAAGTTGTTTAGTTAAGAGTTTTTCATTCTTAATCATTTATGTTTTATTGTGACAATATTGATACCAAAGTCTTCTCTCTAAATAATAAAGATTTTGTCAATGTGAAGGACTTCAATTTGAAATACCAATTTGTGCAAGATAGAAAATACACGAGCATAGTAAATATTTTTTTATAGATTATATGCTTATGAATTCACTAACTAAAGGCTTATGAGTTCGTAGAAAGCATGATCATGTGAACAACAATGACTTGCCTTAGTCATTCAATGTTTTAAGTTAGTGAAGTTTTAATGATATGAACTTATTGTTATATTGAGATATGTTTATGTGAAATGTTCATAATGAATTATTTGTGTTATTGCCATGCATTTTGTGCATTAACAATTTACATTTAGTTACATTGAAATCATGTAAATCTAATTTTACACATTTATGAGCATTTAACATATTTGATATTGATATTCCTTTGGATATAATATTTAATATTAATAAGTTCTTATGATCTTCATTAAATCTATGGGTGATATAATATTTTATTGAATGTTAACAATAATTTCAAGTAGTTATTATTCATAAATTAATGTAGCCTTAAGTGAGAAATTGTTGAAAATTTTGGGCTTCACATTAATTTCTAAATCAAGTTATTAATTTTAATATTTTTAGTACCTAATTAAATGTTACTATTATAATATAAGTATAATGATATTAGGCTCAATGTAAATTGGTTAGGTATGGATCTTGTGATGGGCATGATCCATGACCTAGCATAGTTAATTAGTATGGTTCTCCTACTTCTAATAACC
This sequence comes from Sindora glabra, assembly GCA_020226215.1. Taxonomy (NCBI): domain Eukaryota; kingdom Viridiplantae; phylum Streptophyta; class Magnoliopsida; order Fabales; family Fabaceae; genus Sindora; species Sindora glabra. The sequence goes on along the minus strand of CM035232.1, from coordinate 50,707,948 downwards.
TATAAGGCTATAGTTTATCCCACTAAAATGCAGAAATGGTTTCTCTTATTAAAGAACAACCAATATGGTATGATAGAAGGAGTGCCACCACTACAAAGATAACATTTAATGTTAGTTACCTGTTAACATATATACGACTGTCATTATAAATCCTGCGTATTCAATGTTGGTTATTGAATTAACATTGGATACACATAATAATGTTATTTCTTTTACTAGAAAATTGATATGTTTAGTTATAGTATAATTCTCAATAATTGAAATATGACATTGGTTTTATGAGTATTAATTAATGTTGATAATTTAAATAAAGACATTGATTTTTTTAATAACTAACATTATTTTGAAGTTTTTTTTTAAATCAACAAGAATGCTCCTAAACCCTATCACCTCCAAAAGCAATATCCTAATCTCATTACAGAATCTAGTAATTTATATCCCTATATAAGCAATCAATAATATTCAAGCTCTACCTCAATATTTCTATGGTCAAAATTAATACAATAAACTAGAAAAAGATGAAGAATAATACATTTATTTGGATCCAAATAGTAAAAGACATATAATGTGTTGATGTTGCAAAAACTAGAAATTATACCTCTAAATATTGAGAAGGAACTTACCTTGTCATTCCAATGACATGGCCATTAACTAAAATACCTATAAATCGCACTATAGCAAAACAAGGGTACAAGGACATCAAAATTGATGATGTAGGTGAAACATTAATACAATATGCTTCTATTTGTTAGAATTTTATTACTTAGCTTTTACCATTAAAATTTTATGGAATTGTGTGTTGTTATCCTAGCCATTTGTAAGCAACAAATCTGCAACCTCTTTTTCAAGAAACTAATATCAATCAAAACCTTAATCAATAAAATCATTAACAAAAAAATCCAAACAAATTTAAATAACACACAACAAATAGATGTTCATATTTAAGTTTAGAGGAGAAATGAGGCATTTGAATGGACTTTAACATTAAGAAAAATATATGAATAGTAAAAGTGAATAAAATGTTGAATTGGAGAATAGGTGATCTTCTCTATTGGAGAGAAATTGTAAGGGCCATATTGCTTACAAAAGAAAATGAATTGGTCAAACACTTTGTAGGGCACTCTTTGTAATTTATCTATAATTTAGCACCTAAGATAGGCTTCTAATTTTGACTCTCGCCTTTGTTTTCACAAGTTTTAAAGAGAGAAAAATGGCATAATTTAATATTCTATGTCGATTATAAAAATTGACATCTTAATACTAAGTAATAGTTTTACTTTCCATATCAATTTTATTATGCAACCAATGTGGAATTCCTCTGTACTGTTTCATTAACTACACAAACAAAATTTTACTATTTCCAAATTTGTAGATATACAACAATATTAGAATAAAGCTAATTCAATTATACATATCAATTAAATTAGAATTTAAAATACACATATATCAACTAGAACGACAACAAATTAATGTAAAATGAAACAAATAGGAAAGGAGACAATTTGCTATATAGAATATATAAAAAAACACATCATTTCTTAATACATAATCAAAGTCATCTAAGTTAATATTTTTTATACAACTGCATCTTGCCATATTTCTAACAATGACTAGTACAAAAATAACATTTAATTATCAATACAGTTTATAACATAATGTTTTCTTCATGTTAAAGAGAGGTTTACTCTATTTTCCTTATATAAAAGTGCTCCACAAGATTATGTAGACATTAGTCATGCATTCCTTATAGTATTTGGTAAAATCTAAGGACAACACACCTATTAAAGTTGCACATTTGGAAAAGCTTCAATTTTTATGATCATGACAATTGCATCAAATCATAGATATCTTTTTCCACCTAAATTGTTTTAGGGCTAAAGATAACTATGGTTTGATGATATGTTCATGATCGTAAGATTGGAACCTTTTCTAAATGTGCAGCAAAAATAAATGTCTTATCCCTTTGTTCTACCTAAATAAAAAATAAAATGAAAGGGAAATTCATAGGTAGAATGAAAATCAATATATGTCAATTATTAAACAAGCAATGACATTGATTCATATTTCTTAATATTTGTTACAAGCTAGTAAATATTTATTTTAATTTATAGGTTAATAAAGACATCAATTATAATAAACAATCAACATTGCTTTCTATTTAGAAAAAAATACTTTTGCATCCTAACATTTTTTCTAATGAAGATGTACACAAAAATTATACTATTTTATCAACACATGCATCTATGCTATATATTCTTATCTTGAACAATAAACATTTTGTCATTAACCACTTTGAAAAAAAAAGTGATGGTGAATTTTTTTCAAAGTAGAGGGTAGAAATATAATTCATAAAGGTAGGAGTTTTGATCACATTACTTTGAAGTAAAGTAATAATGATTGTTTCTATAGATACCATTCATATTTTATCCATAATCTTTTGCTACCATGCATTCCATTACACTGATATTTTATCCTCGGCCATTTACTACCATACATTCCATCATAATAATGTTTTATCTTTAGTCTCTCATGTTCATGTCTACCATAGACTGTGAGAAACTTGACACAGATTGTAGTTGAGAGAGGATGATAACCTAAAAGCAATGATTTTCGTCTCACTAGTGTAAAATAATTTTGTGGACTAAACATATTTTAATATATAATTGAATTAATATTAATTCAATGTCATTAATATAATTATAATACCTAGACTTTATGTTATAATATAACTCTAAAGTGTGTACATATACCCTAATTTTAGATTAATTGTGATGGGCCAATTAATCCTAGTTGGGTTTTAATTAGGGTTTGGATCCCTACCCACTTGCTTATAAGGTGAGTTGCAGTCTCCCATCAAATTGTAGTTTATAATTCTCAATATTCTCTCTGAGACTTACCTGAAGAAGAGTGGGCAGTGATCTAGCCAATCTTATATTCAGACATCATGGATGCAGCAGGAGAGCTAAGTAACTCGAAAAACTCTTTATTTTATTTATGCAATTATTGTACTCCTCTTTATGGATTTATGGTTGTTTGAATATTAAAAATATTTTATGAATCCTAAATAATTTTACAATTAGTATCAAAGCTAAAAAATCCATATTGATGAGTCAAATTGTACAAATTACATCTTGCTATTTTATATTTTACCTAGTATGAATCCTTTGCATGTTTTAGCCATAATAAATTAGAATAAAATTATGACAATATTATTTTTTTTGAATTTATTATTTATTATTTAATCTTAATTAGTATGTTGTTGCTTTGAATTGAGATTAAATTTTATAATTTTTGGATCTATTTCGGTAACATGAAGAACAATTGAATTTTTGGAAAATTATTGAATGTTTTCGATGAATTCTGGAAAACTAGAATCACAGAAATATTAGAAACATCTTAGTGAATAAAACCTCTTAAATTGATCTGAATCATAAGCTTTAAATAGATGCTAACAATGAATGAAGAAGAAACTATAAGGGTTTTTTTTAGCAAAAAATTAAATACGTGATATATGAATAATTTTCTAGAATTTATTATTGCATAATGTTGCAAATCAAATGAGGATTGAAACCCATTTAATTTTGGCATTAAAAACCTCAAAAATCAGGGGGGAGGGGTTAAACTGAATTTTTTTTTTGGGAAAACCTAAGAAAATGCGACAAAACACAACAGTTTTGAGAAAAAGAAGAAACTGAAAAAATGTACTAGCACGTGCAACTCACGCATGCATTTGGCACGTGCATCACACACGCTCATTGGTGTGTATAGTGTGTGCATTTCACACACGCATTAGCGCATGTGGTGCATCCATCTCATGCGCGTTGCCCAGAAATTGATTGCTGTGATAAAATTGAAAATCCCATGTGTGTTGGTGGCATGTGCATTCCACGCGCCGTGTTCTAGAATTTTTTTGAAAAATTAAAAATACCTTTTTGCTCTACTCTCCGAGCTGAATTTTTTGGTAGTTTTTTTTATAATTTTTTAGAAATAAAATATTTTTCATTAATTTTTGTTTTATTTTTTTGAGTATTAATTTAATTGAATTTTGGCCTAAAATTTTTTCTATGTAATCCTTGTATAATTGTGTACTATATAAAAAAAATTTTTGGACAATTTACATATTGTTTGCATATTTTTCTTAATTTTTGTTATTAATATGCAATTGATTGTTTAATTTATACAAGGATTATAATTGATCTTGTTATCCCTTTAAATTTTATGTAATCAAACTCACCTATCGTGGGTTAATTACATAAAATTCTTGTAATGTTTTATTTAATATTTATATATTGTTAGTTAAATTACTATTATAGTAATTAAATTTTGGAATAATAAAATTAGGAGAGTACTATACTAATGAAAATTATATCCTATCGATATAATTCTATTAGTGTAGTTTGTAGGTAATAACATGAGTATTAAAATTATATATCAATTTTCTAAAATTTTAAATACCTTATCAGTGCTAGGTTTTAGGAATTTAGCATATAGTTCTTGTATTATGTTATAATACTTATACCCTATCGATACTAAGTATCATAGCATTATACTGTAAATAGTTACATCATTATGAGAAAAATTTAAAGCATGGCTATTATTCAAACATGCTATGTTGTTAATTTATGAATAATTTCATAAATTTTAATAATTTTCTGCAGCCTTTGTTCCTATGCAACTAACTTCTGTGAAAACTTTAAATGGGATTAATCATGAGGATTAGGTGGAACCATTGAAACTGTATGTGGCAGTCTACAATCTTGATCTAACTTTGCATGAGGAGGAACCGAAAATTAATGAGGAGTTAACTCCTGCTCAAAGGGCACAACATGAAAATTGAGCTCATTCCAATAGAGTTTATTTGATGGTAATTAAGTACATGATGGATAAGACCATAAGGAAGAGTATTCCTGATAGTCTGAATGCAAAAGCATTCCTAGATTCAGTGACTGAAAAGTATGTTAAGTTTGATAAAGCTGAAAAGAGGCATTATCTGTCTCTATTGGAAAAGATTATGTATAATGGAGTGAGTGGTGTTTGAGAGCATATAATGAAATTAGTTCATTATTACAATCGATTGAAGAGTATGAATGTTAATCTGGGAGATAGTTACTTAATTTGGCAAGATCTAGAGTCTCTTCCTCCTCAGTTTGATGTGCTAAAAACATCTTACAATACCTAGAAAGGAGAATCGATCATTAATGAAATGATCTCTATAGTGACCTAAGCAGAAGAGGATATGAAGAAAACAAAGATGCAAGTGGCAAATTTTGTCTCTCATGGTTTGAGTTCTAGACAAATAAATAGGCCTTTCCAAAAGGATAATAAAGGAAAATCTAATCATAAAAGGAAGAAGATTGATATAAGGGAGTAACAGCATAAGCCAAAGAAAGCCATGTTCAAAGGAAATTGTAAATTCTGCAAAAAGTATGGGCATAAAAGGGAAGATTACTTTAAATGCAAGAAATGGCTTGAAAAAAAGAAAAAAGGTAACCTTTTGGCTCTAGTTTGTTTTGCATCCAATAGTATTGAAGTCCCTTCTAACACTTGGTGGTTGGATATTGGTGCCACTATTCATGTCACAAATTACTTGTAGGCGCTAAGAAATCTGAGGAGGCCAAGTGAGGGTGAAACAGCTTTGAAACTGGGAAATTGAGAGAAAGTACAAGTTCAACACATAAGAGTCATTTCTTTACATTTGTCTATTGGTCATGTTTTAGAATTGAAAAATGTTATTTTTGTACCTTCTATGAAAAGGAATTTGATTTCTATTACTTATTTAGACTAAGATGGATATTCTTATTTATTTGGAAGTAATAATTTTAAGTTATATTATGACTCCTATATTATTAGAAATGGTACTTTGAATAGTGGCTTATATAAAATTAATTTGGATAATGCTTTTGAAAATTTCATTAACTCAGTTGTTGGAAATAAAAGACCAAGATTAAATAAAACGTTTTCAATGCTTTGGCATAGAAGATTAAACCATATCTCCAAGGAAAGAATGGAACAATTAATAAAAGAAGAAGTTTTACGCAAACTTGACTTCTCAAATTTCAGCATCTGCGTGGATTGTGTTAAAGGAAAACTAACAAATAGAGCCAAAAAGGGGAGGAGGACTAGGAAAGAAAGTATTCTAGAGTTAATCTACACTGATGTGTGTGGGCCCATCTCACCTAATGCAATGGGAGGCTTCAAGTATTTTATCACCTTCATTGATGACTATTCAAGATTTGGATGGGTGAAGTTTCTTTTTGAAAAGTCTGGAGTATTAGAAGCCTTCAAAAAGTTTAAAGTGGCAATTGAACTAAAACTGGGAAAGCAAATCAAAGGAATACATTCAGAAAGAGGTGGTGAATTTTATGGTAGATATGATGAAACTGGAAGAAATCCTCGTCCTTTTGCAAAATATTTACAAAAGTGTAGAATTGAAGCTAGTTACACTATGCCTAGCACGCCAAAGCAGAATAGAATTATAGAGTAAAGGAATAGAACACTCATGGAGATGGTATGATGCATGCTCACTCACTATACTTTACCAGAATTTTTAGTAGGTGATGCTCTAAGAAATGTTGCGTATATGTTGAATCAAGTTCTAAGCAAATCCGTACCAACAACTCCATATGAGCTAATGTATGGTAAGAAGCTTAGCTTGAAACATCTTCATGTTTGGGGTTGCAAAGTTGAAGTTAGACCTTATAACCCACAAACTAAAAAGCTTGAAGCAAGAACAATTAGTGGATATTTTATTAGCTATTGCATTGGTTCAAGAAGAAGTAGGTTCTATTGCCCATCTCATTCATCAAGAGTCATTGAGTCAAATCGTGCTATTTACTTTGAGGATAAGTCAAATAGTGGGAGAAAGTCACCTCAGATCTTTGTAGGAAAAGAATAAAGCAATGCCTCCCAAATGGTTAATAAACAAAGTGCTGTTCCTCTAATAGTGCCTTTTGTTGAACCGATGCATATAGAGCTGTAAAATAATCCAGAATAACTTATGATTGAACTAATCTAACTGGTGAATGAATAAAATGATGTAATTGAAGAAATTTCCCTAAGAAGATAAAAAAAGATCATAGAGAACTTGTCATCAAGAAATTTCAAATGACTATGTGGTTTATTTGCAAAAGCATGAGTTTGATGTGAATGATGATTCTGATCCCTTTAGCTTCTATGAAGTTATTTCGAGTTCTAATTCCTCAGAATGGATTTATCCTATAGAGGATGAAATAAATTCAATGTACAAGAATAATGTATGGGATTTGGTGGAACTACTTGAAGGATGTAAACCAGTTAGATGCAAATGGATTTTTAAGACCAAATGGACTGTAAAAATGAAATTGAAAGATACGAGGCCAAATTAGTAGGTAAAGGTTACACACAGAAGGAGGGAATTAATTATAAGGAAAATTTCTTACCAATCTCAACCAAAGACTCATTTCGAGTTATAATGGCTTTAGTGGTTCATTTTGATCTTGAGCTACATCAGATGGATGTAAAGACTGCCTTCCTTAATAGTAACCTGTCAGAAATAGTCTACATGACACAACTAGATGGTTTCCAAGAGAATGGAAAAGAGCACTTGGTGTGCAAGTTGAATAAGTCAATACATGGCTTGAAACAAGCATCTAAGCAATGGTATCTTAAATTTTATGAGATTGTATCCTTTCTTGGATTTAAGGAGAATGCAGTAGATTAATGTATCTATTATATGATGAGTGCGAGTAGTTTTATGATCCTTGTGTTGTATGTTGATGACATTCTCCTTGCGAGTAATGATATAAATCTTTTGAATGAGACAAAAAAGGCACTGTCACAGAATTTTGATATGAAGGATCTTGAAAATGCGTCTTTTGTGCTTGGCATAAAGATCCATCGTGACAGATCCCGGGGTTTGCTTGGTTTGTATCAAAAGTCATATATAGATAAAGTGCTTAAAAGATTTAACATGGCTTCATGCTCACATAGTGCTACACCTATTCAAAAGGGTGAAGTGTTTTCCAAAGCCAAGTGTCCTCAAAATGATGATGAGAAATCTAAAATGAGTGTGGTCCATATGCTTCCACTATTGGTAGCCTAATGTATGCCCAGGTGTGTACACGCCCAGATATTGCTTTTGTAATTAGTGTGTTTGGGAGGTACCTAAGTAATCCTGGTCAAAGACACTAGATAGCGGTAAAAAAAGTCATGAGGTACCTACAAGGTACAAAGAATTATATGTTAACTTATAGAAAGTTCAGGGATCTGATTTGTACAAGCTATTTAGACTCTGACTTTGCTAGTTATCCAGATGATAAAAAATCAACATTTAGATATATCTTTATACTTGTAGGAGGAGCTGTATCATGGAAAAGTGTCAAACAATCTTTAATAGCAACCTCCACTATAACAGCAAAGTATGTCGCTTGCTATGAAGCCACTCGAGATGCTATATGGTTAAGAAATTTTCTCTCTGAATTTTGCTTAGTTGAAAGCATTTCAAAATCCTTAACCATTTATTGCGATAATACTACTACTGTTAGTTTCTCTCAAAATAATAAAAGTTCTACCCATACAAAGCACTTTGGTGTGAAATATCAATTTGTGATAGAGAAGACATGCAAGCATCTTACTCATATTGAACATATTTCAATAGATTGTATGCTTGCAAACCTATTAATTAAAAGCCTAGCTATAGGAATATTTAAAAGACATGTATTGGATATGGGCCTTATTGAATCTTTTGATGTTTTGGGTTAGTAGGAGCATTTGTGTATTTTGAAACTAAAATTGTGTTGATCTCAAGATTTTATAATATTGCCATTTTACTATATTATAAAGTGCACTTATTTGAATTATGGTAGTATAAGGAGACATTAAGACCCTATCTCAAACTATTATAAAGTATCTTGGGTAGATGCACGGATCATTTTGTAAATTTTGATTATGCACACATTTTATATCGTTTGGTTTTTTAGAATGGGTATTTCATATATGTATATCTTTTCAACCCTATCGGATGATTAGGTATGTATTTAATGAAATCTTATATTTAACCTATGGTTGTAATGGTATGAATTGTATTAATGACATTGTTTAAAAGTGGCCACATATTGTAATTCAAATTATATATTAAAATTTGTTTGTCCAAGTGGGAGATTGTAAAATAATTTTTTGGACTAAATATATTTTAATATATAATTGAATTAATATTGATTCAATGTCATTAATATAATTATAATACCTAAACTTTATATTATAATATAACTCTAAAGTGTGTGCATATACCCTAATTCTAGATTAATTGTGATGGGCTAATTAATCCTAATTAGGTTTTAATTAGGGTTTGGATCCCTACCCACCTCTTTATAAAGTGAGTTGCCGTCTCCTATCAAATTGCAGTTTGTAATTCTCAATATTCTCTCTGAGACTCACTTGAGGAAGAGTAGGCATTGATCCAACCAATCTTACAATCAGATATTATGAATGCAGCAAGAGGGTGAGTAACTCAAAAAACTCTTTATTTTATTTGTGTAATTATTGTACTCTTCTTTATGGATTTATGGTTGTTTAAATATTTTATGAATCCTAAATAATTTTTTAACTAGTTGATAATCAAATAACATCAATCATATATTATTTGTTGATAAATGGAGTGAAAACTTAAATGAAAAATAGAGTAAAAGAAAAATTACAAACTAAATAAATAAATGAAAAATAAAGTGAAAAAGGAAAGGAAGGAGGATGCAATTTATAGGCAAAATATAAAGTTCTATGATACTTATTAATATCTAACATATGCATAACAATTGAAATGGGTAGTCCATATTGGTATCAGATCTATTCTCATGTTCCAATCTTTCCATTTTTGTTGCTACTCTAAGTAGTTTCCTGAGTGTTTTTATTTCCTAACCAAGGATAGGCGACTCCTCATCTAAGATTGTACTATCTTAAAAATGAATTTTTAAATATGCACCTATTTATATACATTTTAAATGTTAATTATTATAAGAACCAACATGGTAAGTGTATGCCTTATAAATGGCATATTGCATTTTAAATGGCAAATCTATAACATGTAGTAAAAATTTAATAGTTAAACCCCAATAAAGTTTACTAATGGATAGTCTGTAGAAATACTCACTAATATTAGCAGAAGTATCTACTGGATTTAATAGATAAAAAAATTCATTGGAAAAAATATAATTAAAATATAAGTATTTGAGATTCAAGGTTGATATAATTTTAAAATAACTTAGCATTTATACTTAAGGGCATTTCTTGAAAGCCCTAAGTTGTCAAAATTGAAATTTTGGGCATAACTTAAGGGCATACACAGTTTTGGGAGAGAATAGGGAATATGACCAAGTCCAAGGGTATTAGTGAAAATATTAGGAAAAACCTTTAATTAGAACCCTAATGAATGATTAAGAAAAGTGATTGGATTAAAGAATGATTGATTAGTGACTAATTAGGATTAGAAAGTGGTGGGAAGTATCCTATGGATGTTAATCAAGATAATGACATATGCAATAACATAAACTTACAAGTGACATATGTCATGATTTCATCTAAAAGACTAAGACTAAAAACTAAAGGAGACTTGGAATTTATATCATCTTTCCAAGCTAAAACCATGTACTCCTCCTCCTTGTTAGCTACTTCACTTCTTCTTCTATAAATAACCAAGCTTGGCTTTATTATTCTACACATAAACACGCATTCATGGCTAGAGAGGGAATTACAAAAACAAAAAAGAGTAAGATTTTAAGAGTTCTTGCTAGTTTCTAGTAGGATTTTGTGAGATCTTTGAGAGTTTTTTTATCTTGGTTGAATCTAGAAGTCTTTTCATTCCATTATTGAGGGTAGAAGCTTGTAAAATTCCATAGATTCATTTCTTTTCATAGTTATTTCCATAAATTCTTTACTAACCTTATGTTGTTTTGATGAAACACCTTGAATGTTAGGTAAAGGAAGTAAGCTCTTATAAGCTATTTGAAGTAGAGACCCACTCTTTTTCTTCTTGATTATCATTTTAGAAGATGGTCATGCATAAAGTGTATATGTGATTTTTTAAACTATGAAACTCATGATGGATTATTTGTAAAATGTTTTCTCATAACTCAAGAAAAGATTTAGAAAAACATGATTTTGTATTAACCATGGAGAATACACATTTTTCCTTGTTTCTGAAAGGGAATTTTTTTTTTATTTTCATGCTAAAATTTCATAACTACTAAACCACTCCTTGATAAGGATGGTTTAGAATTATTATATTAAGAATTCCAAGTAAAAATAACCTTGGAACAAGCTTTTTAAACTCATAGATTCTATGTTATAGAGTGCGAGAAATGCTTTGTTTTTTAGGAAACTATGTTACACTACATTCTAAATTATTTTAGAAATGTTTATTGACACTTATATTAAGAGTTTGTAATAGAAACATGTTTAATAACATATTTTGGAAGTTTATAAATTATTGCTAAAAACTATTTTCAAAACTATTGTTTTCAAGTGGAAAATGGCTTCCTAAAAGCTAGTTTTTTTAGCAAAACATCTTAATTGTCTATCAAACATGTTTTATGGATCAAAAATGGTTTTTTAATGATATTTTAGGCATCTGATATATATTTTTTATAAATTTTCACAAATATTTGCATATAAAAAGGTTTTTTAGAAGCTAAGGAAATTCCTTTTTAGGTGTGTTGATAATTCGAGTTATGAATACCTTTTGTAACATGTTTTAAGTACAAAAATAGTTCAAAAATGATATTTTATGACTTAATATTTATTCTAAAAAATTTCATTAAGGCTTGATATTTAAAACAGATTTTCCAATCTAGAAGTTCTTTTTTTATGATTTTTATAATAAGATATATATATATATACCTTGTATGACTTATTTTGAATATAGAAAATACTTAATAAAATTTTAAATGCATGACTATTAATTCTGAAATTTTTCATTAAATTTGAATAAGGTTTACTATTTTTAATAGAATTTATAATTATAAGGGTGATTGTTAGAACCTAGTACGGGTTTGTGTCTATTTCTTAGCTTTTTGTTGCAAATGTTTGGTAGAATTGAGAAATTTATTTTATACTTGATAGCAACTCAAAACACTTAAATAAGTAAGGAAAAATAGTTTTCTTATTAAAATAATACACAAAGTATAAGTTTAAAGCTACCTAGAAACAAAAGTTATAGAACTTGGAAAAACCAAATTATGCTCCACATGGTTTTGTTAGAAAAAATATGAGGAATATGGATTTTTCACACAAGTATTTTTTTTATTAACATATGATGATGATGGCTTAAATGTGTACTTAATGGTTAATGGAAATACTATGAAAAACCAAATACTACTCTGAAGGCAAAACCGTGAGCACACTTGAAAAGTTAGTATATGGAATTTTGTTTGAATTATTTTATGACTTGTATATGCACTAATGTATCTATATGAAAAAAATACTTGTGATTAAGACTTATAAGAATGACTAGATGCCACTGAGCTCTTAAGAAAGTAAAACAATAATATAGTGTATGATATAGAAGCACAAAATTTGCTTGTAGTTATTAGAATTGTAACTAGGTAACTTTGAATTACTTTCTACTAGATTATTTTCATGTTTTACTTTGTTTATGGCTATGGTTGAAATTTTGACCTTAGCTTGTTATGTATGAATTAGGCTAGTGATTGCCTAAAACGATATTGATTTAATGCCATATATGAGATTTAGGCTTTAATGTCATATTTGATATTATTGGCTTAAGTGTAATATGCAATGTGTAACTTGATCATGTGAATATGAAACCTGGTGGAGAATTTTAGGATTGGCCTAGTGCCCTGACTTCCAAATTATAATGGAAAGGTGTGTGAGATAAGATTGACTTTAGAAAGACAAAGCTGGGGTATGCACAGGATAAAACTATGTGAGAGTAACAAGGAGGAACCTTTATGCCTCCATGTCATTTAATAATTGTTAGAAATGTTGATACTGTCTATGAATTAATTATATGATTAAATTGCTTTAATATCAATAATTTAGTATATAGAATGAACTATGAAATATATTTCTAGTAAGAAAATGTTTGACGCATATCTTGTATATAACCAATTTTCTTAATTTGAACTAGTTAGAAAATTAGTATTATAACTATCTTATTGAGTAATTTTATTATTCACTCCTATCAAAGATGTTAGTTAAAATTATTAATGTGTATTGAAAGATATTTCATACTCAGTGTGACATATTTAGGCTAGAATTCCATTTCACCATAGTAAAAGACAAGATTGGTATCCATCATCAAGTGAAGATATGGATCATGCAATTTGCGACCCCACTATTTGATCCTACTAAGCCATACTTGAACAACCTTTCCTCTTGCAATGGTTTTTTGGCAATCATAGATGATTCCATTCTAGATAATCCCATCACCAAGGAAAGAGATGCAAAAGTACTAAAGATGAACATGTATCGTACAATTATTCAACTCTGGTTTCATTATCCTTTAAGCTAGTAGCTTCATCCACAATGGCATCATCAACCAAGTCACTAGTTGCACCTTCAAGTGTCATGCTTTCTCATAACCTACTATCTAATAAATTGGATAGTCCTTTATCATCTTATAGCCATCTTTCTGAAAATCCAAGCAGTTATGAGGCTAATGCAAAGCCATCAGTACAAAGTTAGTTTTGTGATGACTAACCACTTTTTTCAATTCCTATTATATACTACTCTAACCTCTTTTTGAAATTATCTGAACATAAGTCTTGGTAAAAGGATAGCTTAAGAACTATTTTTATAAAAGAACTAACTAAATATGTTTGATTATATTAATGTAATACATGATGTACATAACATATCTACTATAGATAAAGAACTCTCTGGAATATAAATTGGCAAAGGCTTTTGAAATTTTTCAAGGGAAAAAAAGGAATAATGATTTCTTCAATAGCAAAGGTAACTAATTTTTAAAATGGAAATATGTGTTTTATCCCAGAAAATATTTTATTCATATTATAGAAATCTAATCTTTAAGTTGGATATTATTTCCAATGTATTTCAAAAACATAACATGGTCACCTAATTCATTCAGTTTTACTACCTAGTTTTGTTCTATTATATTTGTTTCATGATTTGAATAGTTATTTTTAAAGAATAAAAAAGGTTCTCTAATGATTTTCAATCTAAAATATCTTTTCAATTTCTTGAGGGTTTACAAAAGAAAGATTCTTAATTTGATTTGTTTTTAGAGATTATGAAAGAAAATAAGTCTATTTTAGGAACAAAGTTTTAAGATTTTAATCAGGAAAATTATATTTTATCTAATTTTGAAATACCCTTCAAGGGGAAAAAACTCAATAAATTTTTCAATCTTAAGTTTCAACATCATATATGTTTTCATAAAAATAATTAATTTAAGAAATTATTTTGAAATGGTTGTAAAGATGTCTTATTAATGTCTTTGGGTAGGTTACAATAGTCCAAAATTAAGTCCTAAGAAGACCATTAAAATATAAATAATTCTCATAATTTATTATAAACTATAAATACAAATATTAATACTTTAAAATATGAATAATCTTTACAATTGTCAATAATGCCATAAATACAAATAATGAGTTGTAGAATATCTTTAGACGTTAATTTATTGTACAATTATTAATAGTCTAGTAAAATAAACATTATTGTTTAATGTGGAATACCTACATTTTCCACATTGGTTTTTTTTAACAACCATCATGAAAAGTTTATTTTTCCATTCATTAAAGAAAATTCTATTTTATAACATTAGCTTTCTATGTGAATCTACGTTATAAATGTTACTTATTTACAAAAATATTATTGTACTATTATATACATGTTAATTTTCTTGTTAACTAATATTAATGTGTCGACATTAAATGGCATTTTTGTTGTAATGTGTGAGTCCTTATCACAATTTTCGTTTGTTTTTTTAGTGTTTTAGGTGAATTTGGTCCATAAAAGTGTAATGGCATGATTAATGGTATGGAATTTAATGTTTGCTACAATAATAATACCTATACCTACATCTACATTGTTGATAACAATTTGATTGCTGGCATAGGTTTTTTTTTAATTTTTTTAAAATCTTATACTGATGACTTGTCATTGGTATAGTCCTCTAAAAATTTGATCACCAATACCATGGAGATTATACCAACAACTTATCATCGATCCAAGCTTTCAAAAATTTGGTCGCCAAAAATTGGTTGGCATCTATATGACTAACATAGTTGTTAGTGTAGACTTTTCAAATTTTCTTTTAAAAAAGGTTGAAAAGATTACATTGATGACTTTATCGTCAGTATAGTCTTTTAGAAATTTAACTGTCATCAATTAGTAGATATTTTTCAAAGTAGTATATACTAACAATAAAGTCGTCAATGTAGACTTTTCATAAAAAATTTTTTAAAGAAATTCAAAAAGTCTAAACCAATGGCTTTGTTGTTAATGTAGGCCTAAACCAAATTGAAAGACCCATGTGCCCTTCATTAATTCTACAATGAAAATCAAGAATCCCTACATTGACAATCAAGTTTTAGTGTCATCAATATAGGGTTTCAACTTTAAGACACCCACTATGCCATTTTTCTTATTTGCACAAAGAGAAGAAATAAAGACTTAAAAGAGATAAAAGAGATTCCAAGGCTTCCAAAGTGGGTTTTCTTTTTTTTTTCTTCATTATTTTTACTACATTTTCATAATTTTGTGTATTACTTGAATTTTGTTAAATGTTCATATTTAGTTACTATTTGCGTTGTTTGGTTAATATTGGTGTTTATTCAATTTACTATTCTATTGAGGTAGGCCAAGGAAGCTTCACACTATTTTATTTAAATGTATAATTTATGGAGTGATTAATATGAAGTGCTTTGTTATAATTTGATGAAATTGTTACTTTTCCTAATTTGATATGTTTATTGCTTTGGATTGATGATGGTATTGATATAGCATATATGTATGAATTTTATACATTGTTATATTAGTTGGTAAAATTATATTTTTGTATAATTTTTTATATTCATTATTTCAAATATTCCCTGAGTATGCCATAAGATAGAGTTGTAAAAAAATTCCTTTTAAAAATTCTAGGATAATGTGAAATATATAATAATTTAAGTAAATAACTTAAATTCTTGAGAAAATATATTATGTCAATATTTAAGAAATTAAAAAATGAAAATAATAAATTAAATTATTTCTAAATGAGTTTTACTAAATAATAAAGGAGTGAAAATTTTGTAATCCTTTATTAAAAATTAAAAAATAAACATATTAATTAATATAATTGTATCACTTAATAATATAGGAGAAAACAATTTTTAATAAATTAATGTTAGAAGAAATTAAAAATTAATTTTATTAATATGTTAAAATACATATAAAAACAAAGTACATGAATTAATGATAATACATAAACAAGCATAATGCGATAATTAAAATGTTAATTTTCTAATGATCTCAAATATATAACAATTTAACGTAATAATTTCAAATTCTAGCAAAATAAGCTATGTCATTACTTAAAAATTAAGTGAATAAAAATATTAATTTATTAATAAATATGTGTCATAATAATTTAATGTTGTAAGTAATTTAAATACTAATGTTAAAATATTATAATACATAAAAAGATCAAAGTAATCAAATAATGATGGCACATAAGTTTTGAAAATTCAAGCAAGAAAAATGTAAACTTTTTTATGATGTAAAATATATAATAATGTAAGACAATAATTTAGAATCCAATCATGACGAAATAAGTTTTGTCAATACTTAACAAAATAAGTAAATAAATAGAAATATTAACTTATTAATAAATGTAGAGTACTATGAATAATTGTATTAAATTATTAAATGATATAAAAATAAAAGTAGAAAAGAGTGATGCAATTTATAGAAAATAAACTTAAAAGAAATTATAATTTATTTATGAGATTGGATTAGAGCTGACAAGTTTAAGAATTTAGTCATTGGCACAAAGAAGCTATTATTATCTTCAAGTAAGGCAGTGGATATTACAAGTTATATAAGGCAACAAACTTTATCTTATGTAAATGACTATAAAAAGGAATTTTACTGCATATTTAAAAATATTGTAATTATCAATTTACAATAATTTGACATGGAAATTATAATAATTTGAATTAGAAATGCACTTGCATGATCACTTTAGATCCATTCAAGGGTTGGCTAATTTGTATGTGCCAATCAATCCTTGGATTATCTAACACATTTGGATATTTTAAGATAGGTCTTGTAATTATATTTGCTAGCTCATCTACTTATCATTTCACATTGTAATAATTTCTTAGCATATTCACTATTCTTTGAGTGTGTAGATGTATAATTTTATACACTTAGAGAATTACGAGGAAATGCTTGTGAAATTTCCATATTTAAGAAATGTATCGTGGATAAGTTAATACAACAACTATATGAAAATCTTGAATGGGATAGGATCCTCCCTTTTAAAGTTAAAGTGGTATAGTAGATTTAGGTCACATAATAAAGATGCATATAAGATTAAAGTTTATAATAACATGTGATGTTGTTGTCTAACCATACCATGTCTATAAGCAAAGGCTAGATAACTTTGTGAGATTACTTATCCAATAAGCACTTCAATAGTGCACTAGCTTCATCAAAAGAGTAAACATCTTTGCTAATGAAAAGGGATTGATGAGATGCTTGTGTAAATAGTATGCAAATTTGTTATTTCAAAACTTGACTACCTTGGAGACATACTTAATAAACAACTACCAAAGCTATATATAGAGCATGTCCTAATGATGTAGACAAAATGGTTAACATTATACATGATTTTGTCAACTCTTTTGATGCTAATTAAATAGTAGAAATGATGGAGATGAGAATAAGGATGTCTTAAGGGGAATACTTGTCATGATGAAAGCTTTGATGACTTTTTCATACAAGTTGAAGTAGAATTGTATCCCAACTACATAATCTTTTCATCCTTGTACTTTTTAGCATAGCTTATGCATCTGAAAGTGCTACATAAGTAGAGTAATAAATCATTTGATTCTCTTTTGAAGTTAAAGCATTTTCCAAGGAAAATAAATTGTGGAAATCATATTATGGTGCAAAGAAATGACTTAACAATTAAGGTTGGGATATGAGTTAATTCATATTTATAAGTATGATTGCACACTTTTTTGAAAAAAAATGTTGCATGAGAGAAGTATCCAATCTATAAGGAGAACCATTAGATTCATAAAAACATTAAAGGAAAAAAAGTGCCTTATAAAATGTTGCAGTAATTTTCATTAACCTCCTAATTGAAATGATTATACAAATCAATGCATGCTACAAAAGATATGATATGACATCATACAAGATGATCAATAGAAGATGAGGTTATATAAAATCTTGTTAATAGAGAAGTTTGTTAAGATTTTGATAGGAAGCATCTTGATTTCTCCTTGAAATTAACAAATATTAAATTAGGTTTGAGTGTAGATAAATTCAATTCTTTTGGTGATATGAGCTTGTCCTAGGGCATGTGACCAATAATTATGACCACCTTATAACTCACCACTATGGCTTTGTATGAAGGATTCCTTTTCATGTTAGCTTTGTTAATACCTATCCACAATGTCTAAGAAAGGATAATGATATCTTCTTAAGACTACTTATAGAAAAGTTGAAACATCAATGGGAGATGAGAGTTAAAACTTGGAATGCTAATACTAATAAAATGTACGAGATACAAGTGACATTATCATAGACTGTAAATAATTTTCCTATATGGAGTAATCTTTTTGGATGGAATGGATAAGGGTACAAAGCATGCCTAACTAATATGGGTTAAGGGTAAATAGCTTATATTAGTAATTATCATTTTCTTCTAAGGAATCATGCATAGAGAAAGAAGAAAAAAGTTCATTAAGAAGTCTAAGAGGAAAGACCCCTCAAGACTCTTTATTAATGAAATGATTATAGACCAACTAAGTAGATTAGGTTGGAGACTTCCTAGGAAAGCATATACAATTTGGTGGAGTGAAATGGAAGAGAGGTGTAAATGAACTTAACTGAAGTAAAAAAAGCATATTTTTTATACTTCCTTACTAGTCTATGATGAACTTAAAGCACAATATTGATAGTATTGCATGTTAAGAAGAATGTATGCAACAATATTTTAAGCACATCATTGGACATTGAGCATGAATTAAAAGATACAGATAATACAAGACTTAATTAGTCAACATGGATATGAGACCAAACTTACATTCATATAAGGAAGGGTAGGTCGATGAAACCACAATGCTATATACATATTTAATCAGGATTATCTACAATGGTTTCATCAATTTATAAAAAATGTCAGGATGCCTAATGAGATTGTTAGTAATCTTAAGAAGAATGTGACCAATGATGATACCAAAAATGAAAAAGCTGAAATCATATAATTGTCAAATTATATGCAGTTATTATTAACACCTTTAATATGAGCATTTTTGTTGAAGGAATTTTCATGTGTGATTATTAAGCTATGAAATTTCTTCTTTTAAATTGGGGCTAAAACTCTAAATAGGATGAATGTTAAGTAGGCTAAGGAAGACATTGTTATCATTCTATGTAAACTTAAAAGGATATATCCTCTAACATTCTTTAACATAACGGTGCACTTAGTGATATACTCATTTGTAGAAGCATGGTTAAAGACCTGATCATTTTTAATGGATGTACTTGTATAAGAGATACATTAAGAAGTTGAAAAACCATGCCAGGAACTATTCTCAACCTAAAAGTTTTATCACAAAATAATATGTTTTAGATGAAGTGTTAACATTTTATTTCATGTATTTACAAAGGGTGGAAACTAGATTCAATCTACTTAACTGAAACTAAGATATAGTATAAGTTGGAGCAAAAAGGTAATTATGTCAATGTTCAAATCTCAGTGTTAACCTATCAAAAAAATTGTTCACTTGGACATAAGAGACCAAGATGTTGCCATATGGTACATTCTGAACAATTGTATTGAACTATAAAAATGTCTAAAGTAAGTCTCTTAAATTATTCATCTTTTCTCCTAAGTAATTCTATTTGACTAAATAATGGGTGTTATATAGTGAACACCAAAAAGAACTAGAAATAAATAGTGGTTCAAACATTGATTAACTATAGAAAACCTAAGTTCCTTTTGTGGTTTTATGCTAAGGTAATTGTGTCTCATTTTTCACATCCATAATAACCTTATCTATTTTTCCTAATTAATTTTGATTTTAATATTATGTGAAATAAATTTCATAGATGTACCACCTATATAAGAACAATTCCTTGAAAGTGATAGACAAGCTAATATTGTTGGCTTTGGGTCCAGGTTTCATTATTATGTCATGCTTAACTTGCATAGTAAATGGAGTAAGGTTTGTAATTACATATTGGGATGCCAAGCACAACACAAGAAATAGTGGAATTTTCATCCTTAGGACTAAAGACAACATATTTTATGATGTATTAGAGGACATCATAGTGTTAAATCATGTAAATAATTATAGTACGATTCCATTCAAATGAAAATAGTATAACATTGACACAAGAAAGAAGAAAACTATCATTAACAAGAACATAATAAGCATCTCTATTAGTGCACAATGGTATAAAAATAATCCCTACTATACATGCATCTCAAGAAAAATAAGTTTTGTATATCGATGATCTTCTCGATAGACCCAACTAGAGAGTCATGCATAATGTTATTTATCATGATATATGAGATCTTTCTTTAGATGATGTTAGTGTATAATGATTGCCATATTTGTAAGACAATAACTTTGTAAACTTCACCATTATAGTTGACCTTAGAGATTTCTACCAAATTACCTAAAGGATCAAAATAATAATCCTTAAATTATTTCATATTTTAGGAATATTGGTTCTACTATAGAAAAAGTTGACAACTTCATAAATGATGATAGCCTTTAAAAGATGAAATGGTTAATGATTACATGAAGTAGGGGCTTTTAGATTTAGATAATGATGGTTAATTTGATGACTAAAAGGATGAGCCTACTATTATTACTAACAGTGACTTAGATTCAAGTTTAGATTTTAATATGGTTGATGTCATAATTGTGAAAAGATATAAATGTGATATATTATAGAAATTTTATTTTATGTTAATTATCATGACTATTTAAGTTACATGTCTTTAATAATATTTACCATTCATTTTGCTTGATAATCATGGCTGATGTCGACACATGCTATTATAAAGGAAATGATGGAAAAAAGCCACCATGTTGCCCACTCATATTCATTCACAATGTCAGTTAAGTAAAATTTATTATAATTTATTTTTTATTTTAGCATTTATTTTCATTAAATCCATGGCATTAACATTATGTTATATTTGAAAACTAGCCTCCACGAAAAAGCAAGGCCCTAATAAATCCCTAAATGTGCATGAAAAAATTTGAAAAATAAGATTCTAAACCTTTTCTTGTTAGCTTTATTAAGGAGGATGCTATATAGCATGTAATGGGTGAAAACTCTAGCTACTTCCTCTGTGATGTGGGTATACTAGTGAAAAAGCATTGTGAACTCTTCCACAAAAGCTAGAGTAAGGTGCCCTAAGTGCTGAAGAGATGTGTCATATAAGAAGTTCATGTAAGGATCATTTAACATATGATCCTTGTTATTTTTTATTTGATATTGAAATTATTTGACAAATTGATCACATGCTTGTTACATGTTTTTCAATGTAGTCCCACTTTATGTTTGTAGGCCTATTAGCAAAGGAATTAAAAATCATGAGGTGTCATATAGACTGCAATGGATAAGTAATGCACCCACAAGTTGAGCCTTATAAATGGTTCTTGGAGCATGTGGTTTAGTTGGAGAATCTTAACTTATAACATACAAAGCAAGTAGTCCTCTAAGATATCCTAATGGGGCATTAGGAGAGATATTGCAATTACTTTCACAATTAGAAGTATATGGTAAGTATAAAGCTATAAATGAACGTTATCATTTTCAAGATTTGATTATATTTCATTCTTGTTATTGTAAATATTTTATTTTATTTGCAATTTGCAAGAGTTGTCCAAGAAAAATAAGGAAAATAAGGCAAAAAGGCTTTATAATGATTATCATGGATCAAAGATGTTTGCAAAACACCAATATGACAAATTATGTTAAATGCTACATTCATATATTCCTAAACCTTTCAACATTTCATTAATATTATGCACCTTATTTTTTTGGTAAAACTAGCATAGAGAAATAAGGACATAGGTGAGCTATAACTAATAACGAAGAATTTTAAAGATCATCATGCATTTTAATTAGGGAAATAAGTGCATTAGGCTACTGTGGATGTTTTTATAATTAATTTTATTCTTATTTTCTAACTATAGAAATTTTAGGACAAACTTTCTAGTCATTCTATCTAATATTTATTTAATTACATTAAGGAAAGGATAATGGAACTAGCCACCCACCAAGCACAAGTTAGTGCATTATCCATTGGCTTATCATCAACTTCATTGCATATTGATGAGCCTTCCATTGCTAATGGCACTCATTGAAGGCATAGGAAGGTAGTTAGTCGTGTGTTGACTAGGACATCACATGACACCCCCAACACCTCCAATTCAACTACAAGATATCCTATAAGGTCACAATAGGATGCTGGATTGGTTATCGAGATACAACAATAGCTTGCCCAAAGTCAATAACTCATTCAAATACAATAAGAGCAATTCACTCCTTAACAACAAATACAAAAGTAGTAGTGGACGTATATAGATGCAATTTCCTAGATTCTTACATCCAACATGGAATCTATATTCCTCTACCCCCTATACTAGCTCATCCTTAACTACATGTGCCTACAATGTCTATACCTAGTTAATTTACTCCTATAGTGTCCCAAGTCTAGCTTTAGATCCCTCCCTAGTTCTAATTATAGACCCAACAAGCTCCTCCCTCATACTATCCTTGTCATGACTTAGATGAGAACATTAATGATTCTAATGATTATTTTGCTCTATATACTTTTCTTGTTGTACATAAATTTCTTTTATTATATATACACTCTATAGTATTATCTATAGATGTCACGATGATATTTTATTATATACCATGCATGATTTTATTTTATGTATTTTTTCTATTTGATTTATTATTATACTTACTAAAACAAAAATTTTAATTTATTATTAATTATAGGAAAATATTGGAGGTACATCTCATTTATTATTGCAAACAATTGTATATAAAATTTAAATAAAATTATAAAAATAAAAAATAAAATTATTGGATGATTTGCCATTTAAAATTATTTGAAGAAAAACCAATGACAATGTTGTCTATGTTGGAATTCTTCAAAAAAAGAAAAATTTAAAGCCTCCTTACCAATGGCAATGTCCTCTAGATAAGTAATATTTTTCAAAAATTTAAAAATATTTAATCACTCTACATAAGAAAAAAAAATCATTGGTATAGTGTAGAAGCTATACTAACAACATTGTTGTCGATATCAACTTGTGTTGGATAACCTGTGTTAAAGCATGTATTGATGATAAATGTCATTGGTATAGCTCTATTCTATTGTGACCTCTTGAATTGTCATTAGTGTAGGGGTCAGCAGGCACAATTCTATGTTAATGACACCTATACTAATGACTTGTCTTTAGAGTGGACTTATACCAACAACTTTTTGACTTATATTGACAACAAAAATCACCAATATAGACTTTTTTTAGTGGTTTCATCTTAAGACAAATTAAAAACTATTCACAACATTCTTCTATCTTATCCCTTGGAGATGAATTTATGATGTTGATCGAAGGAAACTTGCATGTTGGTCTCAAATAATGCTATGATACATGACTTGATCCTCGCAATATAAAATTATAAATAAATGGATCAAACCTTATTTATTATGAATGGATTATGAATCAATCTATAAATTATATAAAATTTTAATTGAGTCATAGATCAATGAATTAATGGACAATGACACATTCTTGTTTACAATCGAATCGATATCAAAAAGCCAACATGTAATATCCTAAGATAAAAAATAGTAACATTACTTTTATAGATCACATCATAATTATAATTTTTTTTAATTTTATCTTTCAATATCCAGTTTTTTGCATTTATTTTTAAATTTATTATTTATTAATCATAATAGAATCAAAATTCTAATTTAAGATCATGTTCACAAATGATAAGAAACATCTTCCATCACAACTTTATGATCGACAATTTCATCACTATCTTTCATGGTTTGAGTGAGAAACTTCAACTCCACCATCAAAAGTCAGATCAAATGTCAGTACCTTTAATGATACAATAATACATAACATTATTTTAAGGGTATTATTCTTTTTATGTTATAAATTTGAACCCTTGATCTTATGTGTGTATTTTGTGGATAACCATTCAAATAATTAGGGGGAAAAAAAGGGAAATAATCAAACCAAATATGAACACGTATAAATGTGAAATGGCAGCAAGATGATTTAGCTTGAATCCTGATAGGAAATTCATTAAAATCCTTCATTAGACACATTTCAAGGTTTAAAATAATCTGCGGTTTGTAATTGCAACGTTAGAGGCAATATTAGTGATGTGAACGGAATTGAATCGTAATTAGGAGTTCATGTGTTTTAATAGAAAAGTTCAATTCATGTTTTTAAATAAATTGCAAGGTGCAATTGTAAGATTGCACACCATATTACTATTGTGAATCCATTTATTATTAGAAATTTTATACGTGGACTTTATATTAATGTATAAGTAATTATTAATGTTATTATTATTTTATATTAAAGATAAGGTGACTATGATGTATCAGATTACATGTAGTATTTAAGTTTGATAAAGATAAATGGGTATGAATCTTATAATAAATAGGATTTATGACTAAACTTAAGTAGTTGTTTAATTTAAGAAGTTTTCTACATTTACATACACATGAGCCTACATTTTCCCATTTTAAAGTGCAAAAAGAAATTCTCTAATATAGAAGAACATACAGTGTTATTATAGAGTGAGTGATTCCTCTTTCATCATCTTTTATCTATTTCTATTTCGGGAATTATTCTCGGGTTTGTATTGTAGATTTGAGAGAAGTGGTTGTTAAATCTAAAAGTGGGAAGCCACGGACTTACTGAACAATTTAGGCGCAAAGCCCTTGAAATTAATTTCACCTCTATTCATAGAAATAGAGTTCTTTTAGTTCGTGAAAATAATACGAAAAGTGCAATTTTCTAAAAAGTTGAAAATTTTTAAATCGTTTTGTTGATTACTAATTATTAAAATTGAGGAAGTATAACTTCTAGAGAAATTACATTTTTCATAAATGATGGGAAATTATTTACCACACACAATAGAGTGAGAAGAACTTTTCATATCTTATATAAATAAAAATACAAAATTACCCTTATTTAATTTATTAAATGATCAC
Organism: Sindora glabra; assembly: GCA_020226215.1. Taxonomy (NCBI): domain Eukaryota; kingdom Viridiplantae; phylum Streptophyta; class Magnoliopsida; order Fabales; family Fabaceae; genus Sindora; species Sindora glabra. The sequence goes on along the minus strand of CM035232.1, from coordinate 50,682,492 downwards.
TTTTAACTTTTATCATCGTCATTCAAAAATTATAATAGATATTTATTAATAATAAATATAATTATTTATTGATTATATAATACATAAAATGAGTATTATATAAAATCAATTAAAATAAAATTTAAATATTATGTTATAAGTATAAATTATAAATATAATAATAAATATTAGGAAAAATTACACTTTATTCACCTATAATTTTAACCCTTTGCAATTAAAAGTAAATTTAATGAAAAATATTAATATCCAATATGATTTCAATGTAAAATTAAAATGATGCGTTCCTCGTTATAATTTATATGTAATATAGCATCAAATTTCTCCCTATACACAAATAATTTTTGTCTTTATAAATTTGTGATGTTTTAATGCATTTTTTTATTTTTTACTTTTGGGAAATTCTTTTATGAGGGCTTGCAAGTTTAATAAAAAAATTATATTTTCTCATTTTTTTATAAAAAAAATACTACAATCTTATACCGACATTGCTTATAGTTTACACACACACACTACATCGTAATTCGACCTATTAAAGTTGCAACAAAAAAAATTTTAAAATTTATCTTTAACTAATAAGTCTATAACTTTTGGTTAAAACTTTGAAAATTATATTTGTATAAAAGTTATAATTTTGTGTAGATAATTTAGAGTTTAAATTTCATCAACTGTTAATAGAAAATTTCTATCCTATATTTCAATATGAAGTAAACAATTTTAATGGGGAAATTGATAAATTATTTTATAAAAATATGACTAATATCAAACTATGTAACAAACATAATTTATACATGAATAAATGAAATGATAAGGTAGATGAGTAATATAGTTTTTAAGGATAAAAAAATATCAAATTATGAGTTAATAGAAATTATGATACAAAAAAATACTCCATACATGATTTCAAATAAAAGGAACTAAAAAAAATTAAAATTTTTTTATATACATTATAATAATATTAAGAGTATAATAGTCATTCTATTAATAATTATTGATAGGTTCAAAATTGAATCAAGCAATACATAGAAAGTTATTTCTTTAAAAATATTACTTTTTAAATATCAATCAAATCAATTTGAGTATTTTCCAAATAATGCATGTAGAAAGTTACTTCAAAAGAAGTTCAATTTTTTGTATAAATCAAATGATTCCTTAATCTTGACATGATGTTACCTTAATTCTCATACAATAATTCATAGGCATATATTCGGAGAATTAGAATTAGAATGAATTATAATATACAACATAACATTTATTTCCACAAAAAACTATATGAAAATATAATCATAAAATAATAAAATAAAAATATTTTATTTATTTAACATGAAATTTGAAAAATATGATGGAAAATTAAAAATTTCATTTTAATGTGGAAGTTATTTTATTTCAATATCATGATACTATTTATAATTTTTTATTTAAAAGTTATACTACCAACATATATGTGTGTGTGTATCTTTTATTAAAACAAACCAGCCCTATAATTCTTTGCAATTTTAAAGCCTGACAATCTCATTCTTTATAATTTTTCTTAATTTTATTAATCATAATATAATTGCAATTATAATTACACTCGCAATAAAACTACGCATCATTAATGTCATGTATATAACATTATTTAAGTTCATTTATCAATAAAATATGAATTCAATGACTTTAAATGAATTTTATCGGAGTGGAAGATCAAAAAATAAATAAATAAATTGATTCATTTATTGATACAAGACTCATGAGTCATCACTGATCACATTTATCCACGAGTCGCCGCAATTGCGGATAACATCTTGAATGCAATGGCATTTTTCAGCTTCCAGACCTAACGTTGTATTCGTTGAGCCAATGTTAGGTGGGACATATGGAGCGGACTGGAGGTTTTACAAAATCCTGCTATGGTTTGGTGGATAAGCACTTAATTTTATCTGAAGTCTACAAGGGACAAGAGGAACTGTATTGGTATTAATTTTTAAATTTTTATGCAATTTTATCTTTTACATTTAAGGATTTTTTTGTGAAAAATTTAATTTTTTTAAAAAATTGCGACCCATGCAACTTTTACCATAAAATTTTAATATTTTTGTATATTTGTAATACGTAATTAAAATTTATAGAAAGACACAAGTTTTATTGTCCCATACTTGCCAACTTTATATGTGTAATTGTATCAATTTTGACAATTTCTAAAAATAAAAAGAAAAATGTTTCAACCTATAGCTAGCTAGCATCAGCAACTCATGTCAGTTTCTTGCATGCAAACACCAGTAACAACATGCTTTTATTTAATACGCTTCCATTTATTAATTTTATTTTAATAAAAAATTCTTATTCAATTTTTTAAAAATTAATTTCTAGCCGTTAATCACTTAACTTTACCTATTAAATCAGAAGTATTAAATACTAAACTTTAAAATCTTAAATACTAAATTCTAAAATCCTGATCACTAAACCAAAATTCTAACTACTAAATACAAAAATCGTATTCACTAAACCATAAAACCATGATATAGTTTTCCATTTTAAGAAATCATCTTCGATAAAGTATCTAGATTAAAGATGTAGCTTCAAGGATATATATATATATATATATATATATATATATGTTTAGCATCAGTATAAAATTACCAAAAAAAATACTTGGTAAGAAAATAAAAAAAATATAAATGGAATAACCATATATTAAAAGATTTAAAGGAGCAAACATGGTAGAATGGCATTTATTGTTATTTTTGGAGTATCTCCTCTCTTATGTATTAAATTTGAATTCAATATTTTATATACGTAAGTTAAGGAACTTATTACTGCCATTGTTACAAATTAAAAAAAGAAAAAAACAAAAGGCTAGAAAGAAAAATATATTTTCACTAAACAAGCAAAAATATTCAATACTAGCATTGATTCAAGATTGTAATTCAATATTCTAATTAATAGTTAAAGAAAATGTTCAATCATTCTTCACATGTAAAAGTATCAAGTAAGAACAAGTTATGTATCAATTAAGACTTAAAAATATTAATTGATAAATTTTAAAATTTTAAATTATCTTAGCACTACTTGGTACAGTATACCTTTTTTCCTTCGACTTAAAATTATTTAAGCATGCATCTTATTTTTAACATTTTAAATAAAAAGAAAAGCTCCTGAACACATGTGAGAAGACTAGTATAACATAATGAGAACATAACAATGGACTTTGTGTTATGGTATAAGTATCTTGTAATAACAATATTTATCACTATCATATATACGACCAATTATGATAACTATTTGTGTAAGAGTAATTCAAAAGAGAAGGGATTTCAACACAAATCTTACTTTTTTGAAGTAGGATAATTATATACTTTTATTTTTATCTTATTTAAACTTGAATTTTGAAAGGATATGATTGCAACTAAATTAGATAAATAATATTGATATCATAAATAAGTTAAACTTATCCTTTAATAAGAACTTTAGATTAAAAATACTTGTATTGTCCAATATATTAATATATTTATTTGGAAAGGAGGAGTAAGAGATTTTGTATTTGTAATTCTATATATTGATTACTTAAGATTCTACAATTAACTTTTACTATTTTCAAAAGATTATTGAGTATAGTATTTGTAAGATTAGTCAGAACAAAAAATGTAAATATTAAAAAATATTTTTAGATGTATTTGGAGTGTAAATTCAAGAGAGTTCAATCTTATGTTTGTATATCCTCTTTCTTAATTATTTTGATTTGTTTGTCCTTTTCACTTAAGTTAAAAGTTCATAATCTTATTACTTATTTTATAATTGAATCATGACAACACTTTTTTGCTTCATCATCATTTACCAAAATGTGAAAATCTTTCCAACAAAAAGATATCAAAAAGATTATTACAAAAGGTTTTTTACAAACTGCGCGCAGACCATGAACGTGTTGCATTTAAATATAAGTAGTACTATCCATCTCCACAAAAAAATAATGTCCCACTTAAAAGTTTAAAGCTGAGGTTTTCTGTAGACTGCAGTTTCTAGACAATTACGCAAAATTTGTATATGAAACATGAAGCAACATTGCTTTTTAATCTGATTTTAAATTGCAGTTATAGTGGAGATTACGATTTTATTATGACTAATAAAATAATAAATAAATATAAAAAATGCAGTTATTATATTATAAACTTCTAAAATATTACGATTATGATATAGTAATGGAATTTAAAACCTTTGATTTGGTTTTAATCCTTCCTAACATGTCTACATTCTCGCCTCCTATCTTTCCTTTAACACTCAAAAAGTCCACATTCTAAACGTGCAAGAACCGCCAACCGCGACCGTTCATTATTATAAAACTACTAGGTACGAATTGGGCTACTGAAAAATACAGGACTCATTTAAAAAAGTAAAGACAGGCTTCATCATACTTGATGAGAATATCAAGAATTAAAATTTTAATAACTAATTAATTAAAAATAAAAAATTTAAATTTGTAATTTTTCATTTTCTTAATTTTATCATTAAGAAATATAATATTTTATTTTATTTTTTAAGTGTGTTTTATATTTTATATGAGGATGATGCACTGGTTACATGCTGTAGCCGCAACTCCAGCAATTAAGGCGGTTCTTCTGGTGATAACTGAAGGAAGAGGTCGCGAGATAAATTATGAGCAAAGTGGAAAAATTAGCATACGATTGACCGTTACTGCAATGCCCACGTGGTTTATGTTCTAATCAAAATTGCCGTATAATTATAATATGGGGAACACTATGGTAGCCCGGGGAATTTCAAACCCGGGGTAATATAGCATCCCCAGAAGCCGTCAAATGAGATTTTGTAATCTCATCCGACGGCTCAGAACATGCCACGTCATCTCGGGTTTGAAACCCCAGGGTGCTATAGAATTTCCCTTATAATATCTATTTTTATTCACAATCAATGAAAGTAGAGCCTTTGTCAATGTTGTTGAATTTAAATACATTAAAATTTTTCATTTTTTATTTTTATTTATTGAATTTGTAATTGCCAATCTCTATATTAGTTGAAAGTGAGGACACGTATTTTATTTGAAGTATATAAGAATTACTCTTGCATATTTGTATTGTTTTCACGCAGATTTTCAAGCATCAAACACGACATTCGATTCATATACGTCAATTAATATTAGAAAAATGCCGTAAAATTTTCTAAAGATTTTGTAACTTCTCATTACGAGTTATAATTTTTAGAGAAATTTAATCATCTGATCCACAAAAGATTTAAGTCATCTCAATTTAGTTGATCAAAAATTTATTCTCAATTAAGACAAAAAATTAGAAATTTTGACCCATTTGAGTCAGCCCACAAACTTAGTAAGACCAAGTTAGCAGAGTTGCCAAGTTGGCATTAGTTTTCTTCCAGCAATGCTAGTCATTTCCAAGGGCGGCAACCTTACCTATCTATTTTAATAAGAAAGGAAAGAGGGAGATGGATCCCTAATTTCTCATTTCATAAATGAAGTTGCAGACAGAAGAATGGCAACCCATTGCGATGGCTATTGCAATATAAGTAATGGAAATTTGCGGGAAACATTAATGACACAATGATCTACTTATAGTAGCTCAACAACGTCAACTAGACTTTGCAAGGGAGGAAGCCAGAAGGTGTTGTGTGGATGCAGCCGAAAAGCTTTGTTTCTCAGATCATAAACCCCAGCGAATTATGGATGGATGTTCCTAGATGCCATGTTGGCAAAATGAAAATATGAGTTGTGGTTTTTTGGAGTGAGAAGATGAAGGGAACAAAGTAGAAACAATGCAAAATGGCAGAAAAATATATGAATAAAGAAAGTGAGGGGATGGGAAGCTAATAGGCCAACTAAGGAAGAAAATTGCAAGTCTTAGCGAAGAAGTGCAATTGTTGAAGTTTGCATGTTGTGGAAACTTTGTTATGGTGTTCTTCCTTTTTTTTTTTTTTGGTTACTTCTATTTCATGTATTGTTAGATTGAAAGAAATAAGATTGTAGTGATGGTTCAATTGAAAAAGGGTTAGGATGCAAAGTATTGATTTTCTTTGGTTTAATGCAATTCTATAATGTAATTGTAGGTGAGGAGTTCTTTTTTTTGCTTCTACTTTGGTGAATTGTAAAGGGTTGGGTTTTGGTGACAAATGCAATATGTTATGTTAATCTGCAGTGTATTTTTGTAATTTTGAATGCAAACTTAGCCCTTAATTTGGATAGAATTTGTCATTTTTGTTTTAGCTTTTTATCCCCTGAATTATTATTTATGTGTTCCATGGAAGAAAAATGGCATGAAATTAATTGCATTAAAACCTAGACAATTTTATATCTATTAGGCTATTATAACATTAAAATGAAGGGAAAGGAATAACTGACATGATTTTGTCGAGTTCATTAAATAACAAATTGCAAAAGAGCTTGTTATGAGCACAAGTTGGAAGACATCAAAATGGCATACTAAGGCTTGTATTGCAGTTTGATGGCCAATTACAATTACCTGCAAAATAAATTCCAAATTGCAGTCATGACATGCACTAAATTTCTAAAATAGCAATTACATAGCCAACTAGCAACAACATATCCAAACAAGTAATTACATTAAGACAAATCCAGTTTTAGCCTAGCTTGGAATTGCTTTGAGATAAGGAGACAACATTCTACACTTTTCCTAGAAGCCAAACTCACTACTTGCAAGGCTTCCTTAATTACATAAAGTTACCATTCCACTGGAATGAAGTAAGTAATTAGTTCTTCTTCTTAGAGCAAAAAGCTTGGCTAGTGATGGTGCAACAATTATATATGTAGAATTAGAAGGCCTAAAAGGTGCAGAACTAGCCTCTTTTATCAAGCAATTGGTGTTGATACTCTATTTAGGCCTTAACATAATTGGGTATACACTTAAAGAGATCCTCATTCCTACTTGCCAATGTGTTATTATCCTTATTTGCATTTACATTATCAAACTACATGAAACCCAATCAAAGTAGTAAAAATTAAATTAAACCATTGAGATATCAAAGTGGTAATATTCATTATCTTTACATTGGATGCCTAGGATTATGTTTGCTAGCTTAAGCCTTAAGTTTGGGATAGCTATAATAATAGTTGAGAAAATGATGCTAATTAAGTTAGTTGGCTCGAACCTTGTGACTAAGATAATGAGTTTGGTTAGGTTAGACCTTGTGGTTGGGATGATGAATTTTGTTGGGTTAGGGCTTATGGGTAAAAAAAGGGCCTATTGTACTCTTTTTTAAAGTAGAATTTTTTGCATAAGTTTTGTTTAGCTTTTTTACTGCTAGTTTTCCCTTGTATGTTTGAACATTGTGGCCATACTCTTGCACTTAAAATACTAAACTTCATTAGAGGCCCTTTTTAGCTCGTATAGATCCTAAAGTTCATTAGTCTCCTTCTTCCTTCGATTTTTTGACTTACCTATAGACCTTGTGATAATGGGTGGCTTAATTGGTTCCTTGCTAGTTTCAAACTAATATTTTGCCAAAGCAACTACTTAAATGAAGGGCTCATATGCCTTCTTAAAAGCTTTAATAGAAGGTAGAGAGTGAAAAAACATCTCAAGGTCCAAATTTGCCCATCCCAAAGTAAAAACAACATGTTTACAAGTGACCCTCATTAAATTGCATTCCTTATAGCTACATGTGCAATTCTTGAAGTTAACCATCACTTTTGTGGCCTACAAAACACTTTAGAACTTGCCCCATTTAGATCACCTACCTACCAAGTTATCTAATATTTGCTTCCAAGTTTGACTTGTTCTAAAAGTTCTTGAGCATGCGAAGTTATTGGGTCTTTATACTTATTCATGTATTACAAGTTACCAATCCTCTTCTTTATCATATAAACCTTTATATCCTTAGCCATTGTAATAATGGGCTTTTAAAAGTTAAACTAGCCGCACATTTTACTTGTGACATTTTGATTCTTTATCATAAGGTTGAATGTAGATTGGGTTCAATATTATGGTTCAAAATTAATCAACCATTTCTATGTTTGATCATTCATCTCCTTCATTTTCTCTATATTAGTATTGAATTGATTGATGGTGGTGGACTTTGCACATTTCTAAACTTGATCTTTCATCTCCTTAGCCTTCTAAGTTCTGTTGAAATTAGCCCTCATATGTCTAACAACAAATCTATGTGGTATCCTAAGGTAAACTTCTTTTACTACTTCTCTTATACTTTGCAACAAAAGAAACAAACCATTAAACTAACCATTAACATGAAATATCATAAAACATATAATTATCTTGCTCACCTTTTGTTGATAAAAAGTAAAGGTCCATCCCTTGTTTGTAAGATGACCAATGCCATCAAGCAATTTTTCTAAGAACTAGGTCCAAGTATCCTTAGTTTCTTTATATGCTATTGTATAAGCAATAACATAAAAACTATTATCTCCATCCTAACTCACTGTTGATAATAATTGGCCTTTATTATAATATATCAAATGACAATAATCTAAGCTTATTAAAGGCTTACAACCTTATATAAACCCTGTTTTACAAGCATCTACACAAATATACAATCTATCAAATATAGGAGGAAATTCAACAATGATCCTTTCAACTCCTAATTGAACTATTGAGTTCAAGTTACTTCTTAATAATTCAATATAATAGTTCCTTAAACAAAAATATTACTCCTTTTTTTATCTTTTAATTGCTTATCTTGCATCTTTTAAAGTCCTATACACCATGGCATCTCCTAACTACATATTAAATTCCTACAACATGTATTCATATGCTTCAAGATCATTGATAGTTAGTTAAGACCAAACCTTAGGTACTAATTATTTTGCTACCCTCTTTTTTAAAATAAGATGTTTCCTTAATTACTTACTACAGGTGTTGTTCTAGATTGAAATACTTAAGTTGAAAACTTTTAATGACATTGCTTCATACATAATAGGCTTCTTATGGACATCCTTTTTGCACTCGACCTATAATCTAATAGCATCATTTCTAACCTAACAAATTGGATAACCTAAGTCCATGATGTAGTTAGTTGCTGCTTTTTTAAAGACATCTAAGTTTTGAAACTCCATGATGAGCTCCAACTATACTTGACCAAATTTCACTTTCTTATTTTATTATGAAAACTTCCTACTTTTGCTTCTTATGGACTCATCACCATTAAGAGATTTATATACATTATATTCCTCATTTGCATGATAACCATCTAGTTCATCACTAGACTTATCAATATTGGAATTTAAGAGAACTTTATTTATAAATGGATCACTTTTTGATTCAACAACTGACTTCTTTCCTTTCTTCCAAAACTTCTCACCTATAGCCATTATTTTATTTTTCTCTTGCACATGCTTGTTGTTGCTTTGCCCATTATCTTTGGTGAAATTATGTATCACCTTCTACTTTTTCTTTTGCATATGTTTATTGCTACCTTCCCTATACTTTTCAATTAGAATATTTTCCACCTCAATTTCCAACTCAAAATCATCATCCTTATAGTCACTAACCATAGGAAGCAGCTTATAATTCTCATCTTCTAAATTATCATCATCATCATCATCATATTCATTATCCCTATCACTATTGTCCTCAATTAAGGAGTCTGCACCATCCACTATAGTACAACTTTTAATAAAACTTATATTCTTTTCACTACATATTGCAATATCAACCATATGTTAGCTATCTCCTTTTGAAGCTTCAATGATAACAACATTTGCATCTAGTACAATAGTGTTTTCATGCTTGAAAAATAGTTCTATCTCTTTGCTTATTTCAATGGCTCAATATTGTTTAGTAACATCCTTGTTTATTTTAAGAGGCTTTATGCCGTCTTCTAACACGAATCCAAGCATTAACCACCATAACCTCTTATAACTTAAGTAGCCATGTTCTTTGAATAATTGGTCAACTATAAGTATTCATATCTTGTCCATATCCAAATAATCCTAATAGTTATCTTCACTCCCCTAAATTAGGTTTGGTTTGTTTTCAAAATGGCCTCCATGGTAGAATGCTAGCATAACACTGTACTTCTTATAATTTATATTATATTAAAATATGCAAACTTAGTAAGCAATTGCAAAATTGCGTTGTCTAAACAATTCAAAAAATCACACTAATTTTAACCTATTTGAAATTCTTTTATTCATATGTATCTTATCTTCCTTAAAAAATTAAGAAGTGCATTACTAATTCTCTAATCAAATAATTTATTTTTATTAAGGTAAATATTTGTTTTATTTTCCTTCATAATAGTCAATAAAAAAGACAATAAATAAGCCATAACATAACATTAAACAAATCTAAGTTAGCCTCAAATATTATGCAAACTTAACAAAGTCATGTCTAGGTAGATTTTCCATAATGAAATTGTTTAATCAATGTCTTATAGCAAATCTAGCTTTCTATATGCCTCTAATATTTTTATGGATTTTGTCCCCAATAATGCAATCCCTTCTAATTAAATAGCCACTTTCTATTTTTCTTATTCTACTGCTACTTTCAAGGTCAATCAAAGATTTTTCATTAGTTATTTTAGAAATTTATCTAATAAAGGTTCTTAGGTTTTGTTGTTTACCCTATTCTCTATCTAAAATGCAAGCTTTGGTCTACAAGTAGCCACTTAATATATAGGGCTTTAGTCCACGTCTCTCTTTAATGTTGACATATAAACAAAAAAGGCACTAACTATGCAACACTATTAATTTAGTTTGATCAAATTCATAAACTAATTCAATTGGTTAAAATTTTTAATTCTTAGTCTTAATTAAGATAAAAAATATTTTAATAGACTAAATTAAGATAACTTAAATTTTTCATGGATCAAATGATTAAAATTTTCTAATTTTTTCTTATAAATGAAAAAAATCATTCTTGATAAGAATATTAAGGTTTGAGAATTTAATAAATAATTAATAAAAATATAAATTTGTAATTTGTAACTGTTCATTTTCTTGATCTTCTAATTAAGAAATATGATATTTCACTTTTTTAAATGTATTTCATATTTTAAATTTGTAATTAGAAAAAGAGTTTCAACCTATAGCTAGATCTAGCATCAACATTAACCAAGTAACTCATTTCAATTTCTTGCATGCAAACAGTAATAACAACATGCCTTTATTTAATATGTTTTCAATTTATTAATAAATTTTTAGTTATTTTATTTTAATAAAATAACTTCTCATCCAAATTTTTTAAAATTAATTACTAGATGTTATTTACCTAACTTTAACTATTAAATCAAAAGTCCTAATTAAAAACTAAATTTCAAAACCCTAAATATTAAATCCTAAAATTTAAATCACTAAACCCTAAATTCTATCTACTAAATACAAAAATCCTCCCATTCATTAAACCAAAAAATCATGATATTGTTCTCCATTTTGTAAGGCCATCCTCAATAAAGTATCCAAGTTAAAGATGTAGCTAAACGTGAAGAACATAAATTATATGTAGCAATAGTATAAAATTAACAAAAAAATTATAAGAAAACAAAGAATAATTATATGAAATAGCCATCTATTAAAATGATTTAAAGGAGCAAATATGATATAATGACATTTGTTATTATTTTTGGAATTTTCTTCTCTCACATTTTAAATTCAAACTCAATATCTTATACATGTAAGTTAAAGGACTTATTACTGCTATTGTTACACATTGAAAAAAAAAGACTAAGGGGAAAAATATATTTTCACAAAAGAAGCTGACATTACAACAATAGTGTCCTATACCGACAACATTTATACCAATGACAAAAACTTAATTACCAGCATAGGGTATTTCTTTTTAAAAAATTTATTTAAAACCCTATACCAAATGCCTTCAAAAATTTCACCATTAACAATTAGCAAGCATTTTACCATGAAGCCTAGACTAATGACAAAGTAATCGTTGTAGAGTTTCCAAAATTTAAAAAAAAAATCAAAAAGTTTATACTAAGAAGTTGCTATACCTTCAAAATTTTGATCACTAATAGGTGGCTAGCATTTTCCCACAAAAGCTACATCAATATCATTGTCATTAGTGTAAACATTTTAAAATGTTTTTAAAAAATTTTGAAAAGTTTACATTAACAGCTTTGTTGTCAGTGTAGTCCATTGGAAATATGATTACCATCAACTGGTAGGTATTTTTTCAAATGGCCTATACCAACAACAAAGTTATTAGTGTAGACATTCCAAAATTTAAAAAAAAAAATTAAAGAAGTCTACATTAACAACTTTATTGTGGGTGTAGACCTAACTAGTTTGAATGATTCATGTGGCATTCATTAAGTCTATAGTGATGACCAAAAAAACACCTACAACAATGACTAAGTTTTGGTGTCATTGGCATGAGGTTTTTCTTTAATGTAGTGCCATTTTTCTCATTTGTGAGAAGAAAAGAACTAAAAGTTGACAAAGAAAAGAGAGATTCCATGCCATTCAAGGTGAGTTTTCTTCATTTTTTTTCTTTGTTATTTTTATTACATTTTCATCATTTTGTATTTTTTTCTTATATTTTTTTAAATGTTCAAATTTTGTTGTTGTTGGTGTTACTTAGTTAACATTAGTGTTTGTTCAATTTATTATTCCATTGAGGTTGGTTAAAGAAACTTAATACCATTGAATATACAATTTCTAGAGTGATTAATATAAAGTGTTTTGTTGTAGTTTGATGAAATTGTTACTTTGTCTAATTTAATATGTTTATTGCTTTAAATTGATAATAGTATTGATATCATATATGAGTATAAATTTGCTTTTATGTATTGTTATGCTAGTTGATGAAATTGTATTTTTTTTCATAACTTGTTATACTTATTATTTCAAATATCTAATGAGTATGTTATAAGATAGAGTTGTGAAACAATTCTCTTTAGAAATTATATGATCATGTGAAATATATAATAATTTAAATAAATAATTTAAGTTCCTAAGAAAATATGTTATGTCAATATTTAAGAAATTAAAAAATAATAAATAATAAATTAAATTATTTATAAATATGTTTTACTAAATGATAAAGGAGTGAAAGTTTTGTAATTATTTGTTAAAAATTAAAAATAAAAATATTAATTAATTAATAAAATTATATCACTTAATCATATAGAAGAAAATAATTTATAATAATTTAATATTAGAAGAAATTAAAAAATTACTTTTATTAATTTTCCAAAATTTGTAAAAAAACAAAGTACATGAATTGATGATGACATATAAACTAGCATAATAAGATAATTAAAATATATTTTTTAATGATGTGAAATATATAACAATTTAAAGTAATAATTTCAAATCCTAATAAAATGAGTGATGTCATTAGTTAAAAAAATTAAATGAGAAAAAATATTAATTTATTAATAAATATGCATTAGTAAATATTAGATAAGAAAAAATTGTTAATAATTGAATATTGTAAGTAATTTAAATACTAATATTAGAATGTTAATACATAGAAATTCAAACTAATTGAATAATGGTGGCATATAAATTTTGAAAATTCAAGCAAGCAAAATGTAAATTTTTTTATGGTATAAAATATATAATAATGTAAAGTAATAATATAGAATCTGATCATGACAAAAACAAGTTATGTCAATACTTGACAAAATAAATAAATAGAAATATTAAATTATTAATATATGTTAGTACTATGAAAAATTTTATTAAATTGTTAAATTGTATAAAATATAAAAGTAAAAAATCATGCAATTTATGAAAAATAAACTTAAAAAAATTACATGTTATCTAAAAGATTGGATTAAAATTGACTAATATAAGAATTTTGTCACCAACATAGAGAAATTAGTTTTAACCTTAAGTAGAGTGGTGCATATTATGAGTTATGTAAGGACTTTATGTAATTTTATTGGATATTTAATATTATTATAATTTTACATGAAAAAGGATTTTATTTTATATTTAAAATTATTGTAATTGTTAAATTACAATAATTTGAAATAGAAATTCACCTGCACTATAATCTTAGATCCGTTCAAAGTTTAGTTAATCTTCATAGGCCAACCAATGTTTGAATTGTCTAACAAATTTGGATAGTTTGGGATAGGTTGTAATAATGATAGAGTTACATATATTTTAGTGTAAACATGTGCCTCCACTAACTCTCTTAAAATTATATGTAAAATTATATATATCATTTAAAATACCTCCACTAACCTTCAAATTTTACTTTTATTAATATATTAAAACACATGTGCCCTCACTGACCTTTAAGTCTCAACTCCTTTATTGTCATATAGTTAATATTGCCAACTTATTTGCTTATCATTTCACATTGTAGAAATTTCTTGATATCTTTACCATTTTTGAGTGTGTATTATATTAGTGCATAATACATTTAAGAAACATATCATGAATAAGTTGACATAATAACTATAGGAATATGTAGAATGGCATAGGGCTTTACACTTTAAAATTAGTGTGATACAATGGATTTATGGCATATAACAAATATGCATATAAGATTAAAGTTTATAATAACTTGTTACATTGTTAGCCAATTATACCATATTTGTTGATAAAAGTTAGATAACTTTGTGAGATTGTTTATCTAATGAGTATTAGAATAGTGCATTTGAATTCATTAAGAGAGCTTGTAACTTTGTCAATGAAAAAGTACTAGTGAGATATCTATGTAAGAAATGGGTAAATTTATTATTTCAAAAATTAACAAACTTGCAGGCATGCCTAATAAACAATGACTTTCATTTTTTTTATACACAAATTAGGTCTATTGTGGTGAAGAGGATCCATTGATTGCAAAGGCTATGTATAAGGCACCTCCTAATGATGCATATAAGATGGTTAACATTATATATGATTTCATCAACTCTTCCTATCTTAATCAAATAATAGAGAATGATGAAAATGGGAATAAGGATGCCTTAAGGGGGATACATATCATGATAATAGCTCTAATAACCTTTTCGCACAAGTTAAAATAAAATTGTATCTTAGCTACACTACCTTTTCATCTTTGAACTTTTTAGTGAAGCTTATGCATCTGAAAGTGTTACTTAAGTGGAGTAATAAGTTATTTTATTCTCTTTTGAAATTATTAAAGAAAGCACTTTCCAAGGGGAACAAATTGTCAAAATCACACCACAATACAAAGAAATGGATTAAAAAATTATGGTTATGGTATAAATCAATTCATGTTTGAAAGTATAATTATGCACTCTTTTGGAAAAAACATGATGCAATAGAGAATTGTCCAATTTGTGATGAAAGCTATTGGATTGATAAAAATACCAAAGGAAAAATGTTCTGCATAAAGTGCTATAGTATTTTCCACTGACCCTTCTAAATAAAATTATTGTACGAACTAAGGCAAACTATAAAGAATATGATATCATATCATATAAGACAATTAATAAAAGATAAGGTCATGTGATATCTTTTCAATGAAGAAACTCAGCAAAATTTTGATGGTAAGCATCCTAATTTCTCTACAGAATTAAGATATGTTAGACTAGTTTTGAGGGTAGATAGATGCAATCCTTTTAATGATATGATTCTATCCCATAGCACATAGCCAGTGATGATGACCACTTATAACTTAGCCTTATGACTTTCTATGAACGAGTACCTTTTCATGTTGACTCTATTAATACTTAGTCCACCATCTATAAGAAAGGATATGAATATTTTTTTTTTAAAACTATGTGTAAAAAAGTTGAAAAATCTATAAGATACAAGAGTTGAAACTTAGGATACTAATGCTAATAGAATATTTAACATATAAGTAACATTGTTGTGGACTATAAGTAATTTTTTTACATAGAGCAATCTTTCTAGGTGGAGTGGACAAAGTTACAAAGCATGCCCAACTTGCAATGAAGATACTCTATCAATGTAAGTTAAGGAAAAAATAACTTATAGTGGTGATCATCATTTTCTTTTAAGGAATTACTTATGGAGAAAGAAGAAAGAGCTCATTGGGATGTCCAAGAGGAGAGACCCCCCAAGACTATTTATTAATGACATGATCATGAACTAACTAATTAGATTAGGTTAGAAATTTCTTAGCAAGCATATAAAGTTTGGTAAAGTGAAATGGAAGAAAGGTGTGGATGAATTTAACTAAAATAAGATAAGCATATTTTTCAAACTTTGTTACTAGCCTATGATAAAGTTGAGGTATAACATTGATGTAATACATATGAGAAAGAATGTATATGATAGTATTTTAGGCATACTCTAGACATTGAGCATAAATCAAAAGATACAAATAATGGAAGACATGATATGGTCAACATAAATATAACACTGACTTATATTTATATGAGGAGGGGTAAGTTAATGAAATCATATGCTACATACATACTTAATTGGGATAATTGATAGTGATTTTGTGAATTCATAAAAAATATTAAGTTTCCTAATAGGTTTGCTAGCAATCTTAAGAAGAATATGACAAACCATGATACCAAAATGAAGGATTTGAAATCACATGACTATCACATTATTATGTAAAGATTATTTGCATCTTCAATATAAGCATTTTTGTTGAAGGAACTATCATTTTTAATTATTAAGTTATGCAATTTCTTCAATCAAATTTGCACAAGAGTTTTAAATATGTAAGATTAAGCAAGCTAAGAAAGATATTATTATCATTCTATGTAAAATTGAAAGGATATATCTTCTACCATTCTTTAACATAATGGTGCACTTGGTGATGCGTTTTCCTAAAAAGGCTTTGCTAAAAAGGCCTATTCATTTCTAGTAGATGTATTCATATAAGAGATACATTAAAGAAGTTGAAGAAACATGTCAAGAATTGTGCTCCACTTGAAAGTTTTATTGCAAAAGGATATGTTGTAGAAGAAGCATTAATATTTTGTTTTATATATCTATAATAGGTGGAAGCTAGATTCAATAAGACTGACTAAAACCAAGATGTAGTGCAAGTTGAAGCAAAAGGGTTATTATCAATGTCTAAATTTCAATATCAACCAATTGGGGAAAAATATTATTGACTTAGATAAGCGAGACTAAGATTTTTCCATATGGTACATTCTGAACAATTATGTTGAAATTCAAAAGTATCTATAGTAAGGCTCTCAAATTATTCACCTTTTCTTCCAAGTAATTCTATTTTACTAAATAACCTATATTATGTAGTGAACATTAGAGAGAATTGGAAGTAAATGGGGGTCAAAACATTGATCAACTATAAAAAAACTAAGTTCCTTTTGTGGTTTTATACTAAGGTAATCACATTTCATTTTATATCCATGTCAATTGTAACTGTTTTCCCTAATTGATTCTAATGTTATTATTATATGAAATAACTTTTATTAATGCACTACCTATAAAAGAATGGTTCCCTAAAAGTAACAAATGAGCTAATATTGTTAGCTTTAGGTTCAAGTTTCATTATTATATCTTTCTCAATATGTATAGCAAATAGAGTATGGTTGGTAATTACTTCTTAAGATGCCAAGTGTAAGACAAAAATAGTGGGATTTCTATCCTTGGATTGAAGATAATAGATTTTATGGTGTACTAGAGGACATCATAAAGTTAACTTATTTAAATAATTACAATGAAACCCTATTCCATTGTAAATGGTATAACATTGACCTAAGAAATAAGAAAATTATCATTAATAAGAACATAACAAGCATCTCTATCAATGAATAAGGGTATAAAAGTGATCCTTACATACTTACAACTTAAGAAAAATAAGTCTTATATAGCAATGATCTTTTTAATGGAACCAATTGGATAGTTATGTATAATGTGATGCATCATGATATGTGGGATCTTCCTGATAATGTTGTTAGTGTACAAAAAAGGGTAATATTTATAAGCTTATTAAAAAGATCAAGTCATGTGGATACAGGCTAGGCCTATGATAGATCAATTCATATCACCTATGTCTAAAATAAGCTTAATTTTAAGAGATCCAAACTCCCCAAAACTCATGACAAATGCAAACCAATCTATGAGCTTTAACTAAAAGTCCATGGACTTAGTGAATACAGGCTAGTTTGTTATAAATAAAGTCTGCAATGGGCCGATCCATATTACCCATATTTAAAAATATGCTCAATTTTTAGAGTCCAAACTTGTGAAAATGGGTTACAAGTCATAGACTAACCTACGAATTATGACCCATTTTACACCCCTACATTTTTATAGGATAATAAGTTTGCAAACTTCACCCTTATAATTGACCATGGAAATTTCCACCTACTTACTAACAATCTTCAAATTACTTCATTTTCTAGCAATATTAGTTCTATTATAGAAAAGTTAATGACTTCATAAATGACAATGATAATTTAAAACATGAAATTATTAATGATTACATAGAGGAGGAGCTTTTAAAGTTTGATAACTATAATTAAATTGATAATAAGGAGGATGAACTTGCTATTTTTATTAATAGTGACTCAGATTGGGGCTTAGACTTTAATATGATTAACATCATAATTGTGTAAGGATACAAATGTAAAATATTATAGAAATTTTATTTTATATGGTGTTATTATAACTATTTAAATTATATGTCTTTAATAATGCTTACCATTCATGTTACTCGATAGCCATGGCTAATGTTGACACATGCTACCATGAAAGAGATGACGAAGGAAAGCTATCATGTTACCTTATTCATTTTCCCTCCCAATGCTAGTTGGGTAAGTTCTTTTATAATATGTTTTTCAATTAAACATTTATTTTTCATAAATCCATGATACTAACATTATGTTATAATTAAAAGCGGCATTCATGAAAAAATAGGCCTAGGTAGATCTTTGAATGTCAAAAAAATAAATTCAAAAACAAGTTTCCAAAACATTACTAATTAAATTTGATAAAGAGGATAGTACATGGCATGTAGCAGGTGTAAAGCCTAGCCACTTCCCTAATGACATGGGCATGTTAGTGATAGAGTATTGTAAGCCCTTCAACAAGAGCTAAAGTAAGGTCCCTTAAAAGTAGAAGGCACAAGTCATCTAGGAAGTCTATATAAGTATCATTCAATGGATGATCCTTATTATTTTATACTTCATATTAAAATTATTTGACATAATAATAGTATGCTAGTTACATGTCTTCTAATACAGTCCTACTTTAAGTTTGTAGGCTTATTAGTAAAGCACTTAGAGACCATGATATAAAGTGTCATGTGGATTGCAATAGATAGGTACCGAGGCCGCAAGTTGAGCCTTAATAAGTGGTTTTTATAGCATAAGGGTGACTTGGAGGATCTTGAATTATGGTGCACAAGGCGAGTAGTCCCCTAAGATACCCTAATCGAGCATCAGGAGAGATTTTACATCTACTTTTATAGTTAGGAGTGCAGGATAAGTACAAAGATATAAATTCACACTTGTCATTGTAAATGTTTTATTTTGTCTTCAATTTACAAGAGTTGTTCAAGAAAAGTAAAGAAAATAAAGTAAAAAAAGTGTATAATAATTGCCATGCGACAAAGACCATTGCGATGCACTAATACAACAAGGTATGTTAAATGTTGCAACATCTCATTAGTATTATGTACCTTGTTTTTTAGGTAAAACTAGCATAAAGAAATAAAGACATAGGTGAGCTACAACTACTGATGGAGAATTTTAGGGATTGTCATACATATTGATCAAGGGGAATGAATGCATCAAGCTATTGTAGATGCTTATGTAAATAATTTTATTCTTACTTCCTAATTATACAAATTTTGGGGAAAACTTTTTACTCATTCTATCTAATATTTTTTAATTACATCAAGGAAAAGATAATAAAGTTGGCCACCTAATAAGTTCAATTTAATGCACTATCCACTCGCTCACTATTAACTTTGGTGTGAATCAATGAGCTTTCCACTGCTGATGAGGTATTTAGCACTCATCGAAGGCATAAGAAGGTAGTTAGTCGTATACTCTCTATGACATCATATACCACCTTTGGCACCTTGAGTTTCTCTATAGCATATCCTATAAGATTATAGCAAGATATGAGATTGGTTACTAAAAGGTAGTAGTAGCTTACCTAGAGTCAGCAGTTCATTTAGGCACAACAAGAGTAACTCACTCTTCAATAGCAAATGCAAGAGCAATAGGGGATATATATGGATGCATTTTCTCATATTCTTAACACTTAGCATAGGATCCATGTTTTTTCACCTTTTATACTAGATCGACCTTAACTACACATCCTTACACCATTTAGCTTAGGTCCAACCTCAGCCTTCTCCTTAGTACTAACTGCATTATGAATTGGATGAGGACATTAACAATAATTATAAAATATATATCATTTGTACATACACTTTATGGATTATTTATGGATGTTACAATGAGGTTTTATTTATATCATTTGTGATTTTATTTTATATATTTTTGTTAGCTTAATTTATTATTATATTTACTAAAATAAAAAATTTCAATTTATTATCAATTTATTGCTAATTGTGAAAAAAATAGAGGTATGTCTCATGTATTGGATAATATTTCTATTTAAAATAATTATAAAATATATATATAATTTAAATAAAATTATTGGATGATATTGCTATATATAATTATTAAAAAAATACACTAACGACAATGTCATCTATGTAGGCATTCTTCAAAAAATAAAAAAATTAAATTACTTTTATTGCTGATAATGTCATTTAGGTAGGTAATATTTTTCAAAATTTGAAAGTATTAAATTATTCTACACAAATAACAAAGTCATTGGTAGAAGGTGGAAGTTATATTGATGACAATATCATTAATATAGGCCTACGTCAAATGACCTATCTGAGACCCTATATTGTCATTAGTATACATTCATTCTATTGCAATGACTTAAATTGTTATCAATATAGGGGCCAACAAGGACAACTCCCCATTGACAACACCTGTATTGATGACTTGTCATCAGAGTAAACCTATATCGATAACAAAAAGTGTTAGTTTTTTTTTCTTTTTGCAGTTAAAAGATATTCAATGCTAGTATTGATTCAATATTGTATTCTTGAGAGTACCCTAATAAATCTAATTTATGTATCATATTAAAATTCAATGTGAAAAGACAATTATCTTTTACAATTTTTATTAAAAAAATATTAATAAAATAAATTAATTATTGAAAATATCCATTATATTAGGATTTTTATGATAATATATTATTATTAGCTAATTAAGGCTAATAATATATAATAATTATTAAATATTTAAATATTAAAATTTGATAATAATTTATAATAATAAATTAACCTCTCTTGAATAACATTTTAAATTTTAATACATCAAACATAATTTAAATTTCTAATTAGATATTTAAATTTAATAATAATAATAATAATATTAGTTGTTAAAGCTAAATGAATTTAAATTATATTATTAATTATGAGTTTTATGTGGAGAGATTTAAAAGTTTTATTCTTTATTTATGATTGACAAATTAAAAATAAAAAAGTCAAGAAATAAATAAGTGGTTATGGTCTCTAATTTGAGTATAAAGAATTTTTTTTCATATTTCATCATTTGGAAAATAAAAAAAGTTTTCTCTATGAAAATAATTTGCATCAATTTGGAAGATTAAAAATCATAAAATTATAATCTCACTAATTCTTATGAATTCAAGTACACATCCACATTTAGTATATTATTTTCAATAATTAAATATGAAAGATTAAGATTTTAATTATAATTTTTTTATTATTATCATAATTAAAAAAATTTCAATAATTAATATCATTATCCTTTATCACTTTCTCCAATCTAATCCCTTCTTTATCTTGTTCTTTTTATTAGAATTGTACATGGGTTAGGTGGGTAGGCCTAACCTTAAAAAATAAAAGGTTTAGGCTCCTTTTTTTTCTTTGGATAGGCCTATTGGCCTTTTTTTAATGGTACGATTATTAATTGGGTGAAGCTCAAGTTGAGATAAAAAGAAATAGGTCAACCCCATTATATTAATTTATTTTTAACTATATAATTATATATTAGAAAAATAATTATATTTAATCATTTTTAATACAAAAAAATTAATATAATTAAATATTTTACATATTTAAATATTATATTATCTCTTTAAATGTTTAATTTTTATTTTAAAAGATTTTTTTATTTAAAAAATAAAAATATTTTATTCAAACTATTAGATCAAACCTTAAGGCTGTGCATTAAAAAATTAGGTTAGGTTGGAGCAATTTTTTACAAGTAAATGGATTGGATCAAGCTTAAGTCATAAATTTCATGCATTTCAACTTGATAAACCTAGCTGGCCGATGTACATCTTTTCTCTTTATAATGCCCCAAATTGCAACAATCACACATCTGCTTCATCATTGGAGTAGGGGAAATACTAGGTGGTTTCTAAAGTTATCCTTTTTTTAATTAAAAAAAGAAATAGGTCGACCTAATTATATTAATTTATTTTTAACAATATAATTAAATATTATAAAAATAATTATATTTAATTATTCTTAATACAAAAAATAATTTAATATAATTAAATATTATATTATCTCTTTAAATGTTTAATTTTTTTTAGATTTTATTCAAACTATCAGATTGAATCTTCAGGCTGTGTATTTAAAAATTAGGTGAACTAACTTGTTTTAAAAGTAAATGGACCAAACTGTGCTTAAGCCATAAATTTCATGCATTTCAACTTGATAAACCTAGCCAGCCCATGTACATCTCTTCTCTCTATCATCTTTTTTTCTTTCTCTCTTTCTCTCTCTCTCTCTCTAGCACCCCAAATTTCAACAACCTCACATCCACATCATCATTGGAGTCAAGGCAATAGTAGGTGGTGGCTAGAGTCATCCATTTTTTTTCTAAGTAAACCTATGGTTTCGACTATTTTAGTTGATCTTTACTAGATTGTTACCACAAGGCATAAGTATACTAGCCTCTCATGTTTAATTGGTTCAATAATTCCTTAACCTTTCGTATGAAGAAAAGGATATAAGAAAAAACATGTTTTTTTTTCCAAAATTAAGATTGCTTTTGATAAAAAAATTTTAGCATAAGTTAATTGATCATGTAAATTGGTATTGGCATTTATTTATAGTTTACTAGAATTAAAAATTTTTGAAGAAAAATTTTAACTCAAGTGATATTTAAAACTTTTAAAAGAGTTATCATTTTCTTTCTATATTTTATATTATTATACGTGAGTTTAGGAGTTTTGCTATTTTCATTCAAAAAATTAAAAGAAGAAAACCCCTCTCATTGAAAAATGAGGGAAAAAATTCAAAATTATAATAATAAGACTAATGATTCACTTAAAATATGCATATAAAATTTTAAATTCAAACTTTGTAATAATGAAAAATAAAATTTTTAAAATAACATCAGATATTACTACATTATATTACTATAAGACTGAGAAAAAATTACAAGTTTTAGTTATTTAGTCTAGTGAAATATTTCTATCAATGCTAAAATGTCAATATTATTACTTACCATGTTTTTACAATTTGCATATTATAAAATTATAATAAATACTAATTATAAGAAATTCAAACATTATAGTAGAACAAAATTATTTTTTAAATTTAGAAAAGTAACATTAAAATTTTGAGCCTTACTTTACATTAACAAAATGTTATTCAAGAGAGGTTAATTTATTAAAGTTTAATATTAATGCCCATAGGAAGTATCCCCCATTCTAAGTACTAATTAAGTATTGCTCAAACTAAAAATGCTACAAAATATACTTAAAAATAAAAGCAGCATTAATTTGACATAAATTATCAATTATATGGTATTAGTATGTGTAGATCTACCTCACCTTTATTATTAGAATAAAGATATGGTTTCATTTGATTCTAGGTTATCTATCAACTTACGTTTTATAAGTATGCCTTATTTATAGAATAAACCTCTCTATTGGGTAACTTATCATCATATAGTTTAGTTACTAAATTTCAATATCTCTAAATAAGCTAGTTCATAATATATAATTGAATACCTCATGTTTAGTAATTGAAGAACTATCTACAAAATAGTAAGAAGTGATTAGCATCATGATTTTAGTGAGCACATTGACAATAAAGTTCATGCATTATTGAAGAAATAATTTGTATTAATAGAAAAAGCATTGAAAAAGAATGAACTCCATTTTCCTCTTTTCTAAATAGTCCACATTTATGTTTTAAATTAAAATTTTAATAAAATAAAGGATAATTATGTAATTTTTATTATGAAATAACACAAAAAAAGATTAAAAAAACAAGAATTGGGAGAAGATAAAGAATAAGAGAAGTGCTCTTCAATTTTCTTCATATGTCTCAATACAAATGAGGTGCCTATTTATAGGTATAAGTTTATATCTACAATAAATTTAAAGATTACATTTTAAATGTAAACCATAAAGAAGATATAAATTTCATCATATGAATGTATAAAAACTTAGAGTTGCACCATTGAAGGAATATGAGGAGATGGACATCCACATAATGTGTTTTCATAACACTCCCCCTTAAATATCCATTCATTTCAAGAATATGCCTAATTAATGTTAGTGTATATGCCCTAAAACCAATCATATTAGTGATTGTAATTTTGAATCATGTTATTTTAATGGCAATTCCAATTATTATATTTATATATATTGTCTGCGTAATATATTTAATTATAATAATAACCTTAGAATAATTGTATTCTTAAATGTCCCTAGTCATATATCATTGTGGATCAGGTTGCTTTGATATATTAAGACTAGCATGTGTGAAAACTTATATGGGATATTAAGTTTACACATGAGTACAAGTTAGAGAACTTGTATACTGGACCGACCCATATTAAGAACACTACATGGATCGTTATATGAGTGTCATAAGTGGTTCTTAGTGATCATTATTAATATGGTCCTTTGACTTGAGATCACCAAGGTTCCCTACATGTGAGTTTCATATTTTGATACTATTCTATGTCACTAATGGTTAAGTGAATGCAAGGGTAGATATTGGATATGTCACATATCATGCGGAGGGGTTTGTGTGATCGAGATGGGATTTGTCCCTCCTATATAACAGGAGTAACATCTATGGGCCCCTTGACTAAGTAAAGTTGAGAAAATGCATGGCCATGCTCAGATGAATTGACATGAGATGTCGATTACATTTGTTTCAGTCAGCTTACTTAGGAGTCAAGAAACCTTAAGATTGGGCTATACGGGAATGACACGGTCCATGTCTCGTGCTCAATCTAGATGTATAGGACAAAAGGACATAAGTGATGATCACGTGTAAAGGTTTAGTCAAATCACCGACTTTCTCATTACTTGGGTAACAATGATGTGTTGCTAGACACCGATCTTCGTTTATGATCATTAATATGATTAATGGTCATTGCCAACGTAATGAGAGCCTGTAGGGTCGCACACTTAGAGCTTAGTGAATTTGGAATTAATGGACCAAATTGTTTGGGCTTAATATTTGGGAATTAATGTTATAATTATAAGGCCCAATAGTAAGCCTATAATTATACATGGAATAAGGCCCAAATAGGTTAGGTTTTTCTATGCACCTATTTAAATAGGCTTATTGGGTAATAATAGGATTACTATTATTCTTCACGCACCCCAAGTAAAAGCATAGAAAAACCCTAGCCACTCTCCTTGACCAAAATCTCTGAAGAGGCGTAGTTAGCACTACGAGGTCTAAGGAGATCAATTCCAACCGGTGTGTGTAGCGGACATTCATCGGTGATTCACGGGTTCGTGTGGATACCACAGAGGTGCAGCCACATAAACGTTGTACTGGTGATCTGATTTTCTGGTTTCCATTCCGGTTCGTGATTTGGAAGCAGATCAGACTTGGTGTAGCGGTCAGAAGAATTTTGCCGAAAGGTATAAACCCTAATCCCTAATCTATGGCGTTCTAATTTCGCATGGATCCTTGGTGGAAATCGTGCAAAAAGTTTTATTCCGCTGTGCATGTATGATGCACGATTTCCAGCAATTAAAACTTTACTAGGTGAAACCCTATAGGGGAAAAAGCCTTGTGAAGGAAATAGAGTATACTATTCTTATGTTTTATATGCATTAAAACTTTTGCATTAAAAACCTTCTAAGAAAAACCTAGTGTGACAAAAACCATGATGAAGGAAAAAAAAGTATAATGCATATTAATGCCCCTTCATGATAACATCAATTAAAATCTTTAAGTTGAAGAACTTTAATATTATAAACTAGCTTTTCAAATATAATAGTAGCAATGTCTTAGTAAATAGGTCCACTAGATTATCACTTTAATGGATTTGTTGAATATTTATATCACCATTCTTTTGAAGATTATGAGTGAAAAAAATTAGTGAAATAGTTTTATTCTACTTCCTTTAATGTACATTCTTTCAATTGAGTGATATATGCAACATTATCTTCATATAAGATAGTCAGAATTGTTTTTCCAGAAGATAAACCACAAGTGTTGAATCACAGATCTTAACCAAACAAGTTCCCTACTTGCATCATGTATCAATGAAATTTCTACATGATTAGACAATAAGGCTATTGTAATTTTTTTTTATAGACTACCATGAAATGGCTATACATTCACATGTAAACAAATAGCCTATTTGTGGTCAACCATTATAAAGATTAAATAGATATCCTACATCTATATAACTAATT
This sequence comes from Sindora glabra, assembly GCA_020226215.1. NCBI lineage: Eukaryota > Viridiplantae > Streptophyta > Magnoliopsida > Fabales > Fabaceae > Sindora > Sindora glabra. The sequence goes on along the minus strand of CM035232.1, from coordinate 50,655,944 downwards.
AAATATAACTTGGGTACATTTGTATAAAACAAACCCATATCCATCATACCTTTAAGATAACGAAGCACATGCTTAACTTCATTAAATGCCTTTGTATAGGTGAAGAACTATATCTTGCTAATAAATTAATAACAAACGATATATCAGGTCTTGTATGACAAGCAAGATACATTAGTGCTCCAATTGCATTAAGACATGGTGCCTCAGGACCAAGTAGTAAAGGGATCTTTATTTATATCTAGTGACTTTACAACTATTAGGATGCACGACGTATATGATTTGTCTATATAAAATTATTTTAGCACTTTTGCTATAAAAACTTTTTTATGAACAAAAATTCTATTTTTTAAATGTTCAATTTATAATCCAAGGCAAAGTTTTATTTTTCCTAGATCCTTCATATCAAATTCTTTCTTTAAATAATTTATAGTTTTTGAAAGCTCTTTAGGAGTTCTGATAATATATAAGTCATTGACATAAACAACAATTATGGCAAACTTATTCCTAGATCTTTTAAAAAAATACATAGATGAATGGGGTCATTTTTGTATCCTTTCTTCAATAAATATTCATTGAGGCAATTATTCCACATGCGTCTAGATTGTTTCAATCCATAATGAGATTTATTCAATTTGACTAAGTAATTTTCTTGAGAATTTAAATTGTATGCTTTAGGCAAATTAAAACCTTTAAAGAGTTTCATATAAATATTAGTATTGGGTGAGCCATACAAATAGGCTATAAGAACATCCATTAGATACAAATTGAGTCTTTTATGTATTGCTAGAACAATTAAATACCAAATAGTAGTTGCATTTGCCACAGGTGAGTATGTTTCTTCATAATCAATACCAAGTTTCCACAAAAGCCTTTAGCAATAAGTCATGCCATATACCTTATAATTTCATCATTCTCATTTTGTTTTTGCTCAAAAACTCATTTATATCAAATAGGCTTTACACTTTTTAGTGTATCAACTACATGTTTGAAAATTTTTTCTCTTTGTAAGTGAGGTTAATTTTGACTCGGTTGCACCTTTCTATTTTAACTGATCATCTTTTTGCATACATTCCTTAATAAACTTTGGTTCATGATCCCCTTTGTCATTTATTATATCATGTTACATTATATGCAAAAATATCATCAATGTTGACTTCATTTCGATTCCATCATATTCCATTCATGATATAATTTATTGATATCTCTTTATTTTCAATAATTTCAAATACCTAAGTTTTTTCTAGAACTAAAATATTAATTTTGTCAAAGGAATCTTTTAGAGTCACCACATCCATATCTTTGATTTGGCCATCTTGATTCTTTACTTCTTTTCTTTTTCAAAGATTTTTATCTTTGGAACTGATGGGTCTATTATGCTTTATACATGCATTAGACTCATTTGCAATAATAGATTGTCTGATAGGGATGTCAACTTTAATTAAAGCATTAGTAACTAATATATATAATTTGGCCACTTTTTTTTTGTTACTGAATGCACTTGATAATTTATTTGCTAAACCTCGCAAATGAATTATCTTTTGAACTTTCAATTTATATTGTTTTATATAAGGATTAAGATGAGATAATGATAATTCACTCCAACTAATTTCTTTTTCTAACTATTTATTTTCTCCGTTTTAATGTTAGGAAAATTGATTCATCAAAATAACAATTAATAAATCTAGCTGTGAATAAATCCTTTATTGATGGTTCAAAATATTTTATTATAGATGAAGATTTATATCCAACATATACTCCTAACTTTCATTAAGGAACCATTTTAGATCGTTATGGTAGAGTAATTAGGAAATTTAATATATATATGAAAATCCTTAAACGGGAAATATTATGTTCTTGACTAAAAACTAATTATAAAGGGGGGACTTAAGATAACTTGTTAGTTTGATGTGAATTAGTACTATAACATGCAAGATTGCACATCCTCGAGTAGAAATTAGAAGTTTTGATTTCATTAATAATGATCTTGCAATTACTTTGAGATGTTTAATGAATGATTCTGCAACACCATTTTGTGTATGAATATGTGTTACAGGATGTTCAACATCAATTCCAATAGACATATAATAATTATTGAAAGATTAAGAAGCAAACTCACTAACATTGTCAAGTCATATTTTCTTAATTGGATAATTAGGAAAATGTGCTTGTTGTCAAATCAATTGAGCAAGTAATCTTGTAAATGCTAGATTGTGAGATGATAACAAAAGACACATGTGACCATCTAGTTAATGCATCAATTAAAACCATAAAATATCTAAATGGTCCACATGGTAGGTAAATTGGTCCATAAATATCACCTTGTATATGTTACAAAAATGTAAGATATTCACTTTTAATTTTTGCCACTTATGGTTGAATAATAAACTTTCCTTAAAAACAAAAAGCATATGAAAAATCTTTATATTGAAAAATCTGCTAATTCTTAAATGGATGCCTACACGAATTTTCAATTATTTTTTGCATTATAATTGATTTAGGATGGCCCAACCAATCATGCCAAACAAAAAACTTATCATAATCCATAAACTTCTAGTTTATGATAGCATGTGTTCTAATTATACTAACATATGTGTAGTATAATTAACAGGAAAGTGCAGGTAATTTTTAAAGTATGCATTTATTACCTTAGATTATACTAATGATATAAAGATATTCAATAACTCCTTCATTTATTGTCTCGATATGATATCCATTTGGTAGATATCCTTAAAACTCAATAAGTTTCTATGAGACTTAGTAGAATATAATGCACTATCAATATGTAATTTTGTTCCTTTAAGTAATAACATTAGCTCTTTTAAAGCCTTTAATTAAATTTGTAATACCAAATATAGTACTAACATTGAAGTCTTACATTACTAAATAGGAAAATTATTTTTTTATCCTTAAGAATTATATAAGTCATTGTACTACTAGCGAAACATATATCTTTCTTAACATTGTTGCCAACTGAAGGAACATTCATACTTCAAAACAAAAGTATCAATAATCAATATGAGAAAATACTACTTAAAAAGTGTAAGAATATATTTAAAAAGATAATAATCTTAAAAGTAAATTCTTTATTGCTTTATAACATACACTAAAAGTAAAATATAAAAAATTTATTTTTGGACATTTCTATCACTAATTAGGTGATCAATTTTTCCATCAAGATTAGCAAAAAAATTAGAAGCATCTAAGTGGGTGACATCAATATAGCCATTATCAAAGTCACTTTTTTCATATGCAAAATTTTTCTTTATATTTTTTTCCTTTAAGTGATTCTTGGAAAAGGTCAACAAGATGCTTTGGTGCACGATAAGTAATAAACCAATGGCCTTTGTCACTACAATGCTTTAGTGCTTTCATTGTAGGTGTTTTTCTTACTTCTAGACTAACTATGTATGCTTTATAATTGTAGCTTAGTTTGATCTTCCACATAAAAAATGAATAATTCCCTGTATAATTGAGTGCTTTAACATGAGTGAAATTCTAGGATGGAGAGCATAATGCCCTTAAGAGTTTAGCTCTGAGGTGAGCATGTGTCTCTTAGGTTGTCTACTCATATTTTGGAAACACTACCATCCTTTCATAGAAGCATTTTCTCTTAGTTAACATCACATCAAATTGGTTAACTTGCTTTTTTTCCCTCTAAATTATCTACTTCCTCTTTTGATTATCTCCAACATTTTGAAACTTCCTCTTTAGAAAGTCTACTACTCAAAAGCTTGAGTATCTTTATGAAGCCTTTTATCTTTTTAAAGATAGCAAAATCCTTATTTCTCAACAATTTTTAAGAAACAACAACAATCTGTTCTTACTCAAGTAATCAAACCTCTCATCAAACAAAAACCCCATAAAATCAAAGAGTATGTTCAACATCCTCTTTTGATTAACATCTTGTTCAAGCGACTAGTGCTAACAACTTTTTTGTATCCCATTCTTGAAAAAATTTCTTCCACGATGGCATCAAGAAGGATATACTTATATCTATTTTAAAGCCATTCAAATAGCTCTCACTTTTCATAGGAGGAAAAGATTACTAGTAGTATCTCATATAGCCATCTTAGATACTAGATATGACTAGTACCAACAAGCCTATCCAGCCACAATATAATCTACTCTTAATGTTAGAACTATTTTTATGACCATTTTTCCAAACTTTAATATGCCACTCTGCAATCCTACACTCCCATCCTTTCTCAAAATCCAAGTCCAAATAGCTGGTTGCCTAATAACCCATGAAGTTTATACTGCTACCCTTCATACCCAATTTGCTTATTGCCTCCAAACTCACTCCATTGATCTTGCTTATCTTAGAAAGAATGATAATTCTCTTTACATTACCATAAATCCTAACTAAGACCCTACTTATTACTTTATCCTAAAATAGACCTCTCATGATGAGTTGCTGAAACTTCTTCCTAAAAAATGGGTAACACTTTATGAAAGACACAAATCTTCTCAAGCTCCACTTTAAATAGTTGAACCATCTTTTAAGACTAATGAAGATGGATCCACTGAGAGAGTCTTCCGTAAAAAACCTATGATGCAAACTAGCTCTATTATCTAGTAACCACCACTAGCCATAGTCCTTTTTGATAGCATAAAGCTTCTAATTTATGCCTTTAATGCTTAGGGCCAACCGATTTATTACAATTGAAAATGGCCATAAATGATATGATCTTGCTTCCTGTACTTATGAAGACTATCTTGCTTAAACTAATGAGGAAGATGACCATCCTAGTTCTAAAAGGAAGAAAAATAAGAACAAAAGCTCTCATTAGCTGTTAGAAGAAAGAAATCCTTCTACAAGACTTGTTAGCGAACCATATGAAAAATTTAATTATTATATAAAATATTCTTCTCCAAAATATGAATCTATCATACCTACTGCACATGTTTGTATGATGTAAGATAATGATGGATGGGATCTAGAAAAGGATTTTCCTCTATTACAATGTATTTCAAAAGAACAACAGACTTGTAATGACTAGAAAATTAAGAATAGAACTATTCAATATTTGGATAGATCTTAAAAGTTAGAAGATATAACTCTTGAGCAAACTTTGAATTGGCAATATGAGAATGCTATTTCATAAAATAAGTTGTTATGCCAGATTGCTAATAATCAACAGAAGCTTGCGAAAAGGATAGACAAGCAACAGAGTTCTACTTCTAAGCTAATGCAAAAGCTTGAGGCAAAAATACAATCTCTCCATTAAGAATTAATGAGCCTTATTTTTGTAGGACAATTTTCTTCTATCTCTTAAAAATAAATTGAAATGAGGATCTTAAAAGAATAGCTTAATTCATTAATCACCCTATATTACTCTCCCTTACAACTATTAGTATTGAGTTTGCTTCCAATAGCTCAACCATTAACTTTGATTAAAAGCCTATATAATTTTGATGCCTTTTTTTCCTCAAAACTTTTAAACCTAAAACCTTTGCCTCCATCTTCTTCCAAGGAAACCTAAAAGCCATCTACAAACCTAAAACAAAAAAAAATCAAATTGTAGTTCTTGAAGAGAACCATTTACTAAAATTCCTTGATAAAATGACTAAAGATAATTCTTCCTTTAAAGATGAACTACCTCTTTCATACTACCTATCTTTATGGCAAAAGGATTTGGTGAAGAACATTCAGGAGTATATGAGCAGCCTAAAGAAGAAATGGAAGCTAATAACAATCTTTTTGTTAAAGATACATTTCATGATTCCATTAAGGGCTTTACCCTTGATGATGTTCTTTCAAATTAATGGAGAGATAAATTTTTGGAATTCCACTCCTAGATGACTATTGTTTAGCTTGAATAAAAGTGCTCTTTTGGCCAACTCTTCCGAACATTTGCCTCTAGAATGCAACGAAAAATGTGAGGCTATTGGATGAGCCTTGGTGAATATAAGCAAATGATTTATTTGAATTCCAATAGCATTGATGAATTTCTTGGCTGATTACATCAAGAATTCCTCATAATAGCACTTGATTTTGAAGCACAAGTAAGGAAAGAATTTATGCAAATGAAATGTGTTTCATTTAAATGCAAGCATCTTCAGTAACATTTTGATGCAATTTCAAAGAAATACTACTAGATTCATGGGATTGATGAAGTCAATCTTAAATATATTTTTCTTTAGTCATTTTTTAAACCTCTAGGAAAATAAGTTAAAGTTTTCCTAAAAAATCAAGGCCTTAATATGCTAAATGCCTCTTTATATACCTTATATCAAGCTATTGTTGGTGCCTTTGATCGCTTGTGTGAACAAAGAACCTTCTTCAAACAATTCAATAGTTTAAAGTTAGGATTAGCTTATGGATGGCCAGATCTCATCACTAGTCGAAAATCTTTCAAAAGGAAAAATTCAAGAAGTTCAAACAAAAAAACAAAAAGCTTGCTTCTTTAGAAAAAAGAAACATAAAGGAAAGTGTGATGAAGAATATTGCTTTATCTATAAAAAGAAAGGACACTTTGCAAAATAATGTTCATGTAAAACTTCTCAGCAAGTTATCATTGAACAATACTGTAATGATGAAGATGACCTTGAATCACTGTATGAAGAAGAAGAAAAAGAGCTTACTCGAGAAACCATCTTTTGTATCGGGAGCATTATAAAGAATCTAATTTAGAAGATGAAGCAGAATTTTCTAAACCTGATCCTTGCCAAATGATGCAGGTAGAAGACGCACTCTTTTATGATAATTCGATTATTGTTCCATTATTAAAATCCATGATTCTTGTGGATAAATTTGATTAACCAACTAAAATAATTACCCTTTTTGATAGTAAAGTAGCCTATTCAATGATAAACCCTGATACCTTGCCACCATTTTATTAGCAAAAAACTCATCGACAATTTAAAACAACCAATGGGGAATTAATGATTATAACAAAAATCTCCAAAATATTCAAGTTGAAGCTCTTTCTCGAATATGAGGTGAAACACATGTTCTATGGAACATATAGCTTGGGAAAAGATATTTTTGTTAGATTTGATCTCATTAGCAAATTATTGAACGATAAAGTCAAAATTGAATCAGGAAGACTTTGATGAAAGAATCACTTCTAGCAATGGACCATTAATGTACATGATGCAATGTACCAAAATTAGTTAAAAATACTAGTTGATGAAAAATAATGTAGATAATGGCACAACCAGGTCATACCCCTAGTGATCCTTTAATTTTATCTTTCTTAAAGATGATTTTCTAACAAAATATGCACAATTATTAAATTATTTATGCAATAAAAATGTAAAGGACTAATGCAAACAGAATGCAATACAATAAAAATAGAATGTTGTCACAGAAACAAAATAAAATAGAATGCAGAATACTATTTACATAATTTTTGCAATGACAAAATGCAAAATTAGGTGGGTTGATTGCACGAATTTAAACAAGTAATAAGGATGAAATTAAGCTTAAAATAGAAATAAAATAGAATAGAAATCAACAGAATCAAACAGTCGATTCAAGGAAATTGAGAACCCTAAATTGGATTAATCATAGATCAATTGGCATTTGACTTTTTCTAATTAATTCTTTAACCTTGGATTACTGGAACCCCTGTAATAATCCATGAATTCTATGCTAGACAACTACCTAGAATTTCATTAATTAAGATTGGTTGATTAAGCAATCGTTATAATTTTTACGCTAGATCAAAACCGATTTAATGAAAGAATTTCGTTAAATTGAGAAATTAAATTAGAAACCTCTAAATTAACCTCTTAACCCTCTAATTATATATGTGAAAATGTGATTTACCAACCATAATTCATCAACAAAATAATAAAGAAATCAGAAATCATAAGAAGGAATATCAATTATACCAAATTAACATTTAACATAAGCAATCTCAGTAATTCAGCACAAGTAGATAGGGAAAGAAGAAAATTAATTAAGAAAAGTTAACATTACAAATCATGATCTCATAATTCTCAAGAAAAAAGCCTTAACTCCTTGAATTAACCACAAATTTAGGCTTCCATTGATGAAGAACAAAGAAAGCAAAGAGGAGAAGAGAAGAGAGTTGGCTCCTGAATGTTGTGTAATTCTGAATTGTGTTTCACCTCTATCCTCTAGCCTATTTATATAAAAAAATTAGCCTAAAACCTAATTGGACTAATATTAGATGACTCTTAGGATTAGGAATTCTAAAAGAAGGCTTGTAAAATTTCTAGAAGTCTTGACAAACTTGTTTCACAAGTTAATTAACTCCATCAGCTACATCAGTGATTCCCACAGGCTTGTTTTCCAGGCAAATAAGTCCATGAAATTGATTTCTTCTAGAAGATCCATAAACATAAAAGTTTTAATCCTATTTCTTATGAGAATTTGGGCACTAGAATCAAGTTAATCAGACCACCATAGCTCTAGATATGGCCCAAATATAGAAATGGGTTCAGTAAGGACAGAAATATGATTTTAGCTTTCCGACTAAGTAAAGGCTTAAAGGAGTCTGAACTGGGTTTTCATTGAAAACATAAAAGTCATATATCTTTCTTTTATTCTAACAGTATGAAGTTTGCCTCAATCCAAGATCCGAAGCCCAAGTTATGACTAAAAAATCGAAACAATATCAAAATCCAGCATTTATCTAATAAATTCATAAACTTGTAAAATCAATCCAAAATTGTAAAACAAGGCATATTCTGTAAAAATAAGCATATGTAACACGTAAGAGACATAAAATATAGGAAAATAAAATAGTAAATATTTTTCTCATCAACCATAATTCCTAATCTTTACCTATGCACAATTGATTTTACCATATTTATTGGTGAAATTATTCAATGATCCTGTACTGACAATCATGTAGAATTTCTTTAAAAATGTCCACATCCATTATGGTTCAATAAAGATTTCTTTATTTGTCTCCCATTCAAGAAAAATAAAGATATTAATCCAACAAAGGCTATACATTTTGGAATGCATCTTGACCATCAGAAATTAGCTGAAGAAGAATTGTCTTAACTTAAACAACAAGGGATATTTGAGGAAATAAAATCTCGATAGGCATGTCAGGCCTTTTATGTCAATATAAGATCTAAACAAGTAAGAGGAAAACTAAAGTTGGTAGTTAATTATAAGACTCTTAATTTGTTTCTTGTAGATATCAAATTCCCTCTTCCAAGAAGGGAAGTGTTATTGTATATGCCATAAAATTAATCATATTAGTGATTGTAATTTTGAATCATGTTATTTTAATGGCAATTCTAATTATTATATTTATATATATTATCTGCATAATATATTCAATTATGATAATAACCTTAGAATAATTATATTCTTAAATGTCCCTAGTCATATATCATTGTGGATTAGGTTGCTTTGATATGTTAAGACTAGCATGTGTGAAGACTTATATGGGATATTAAGTTTACACATGAGTACAAGTTAGAGAACTTGTATACTGGACTGACCCATATTAAGAACACTACATGGATCGTTATATGAGTGTCATAAGTGGTTCTTAGTGATCATTATTAATATGGTCCTTTGACCTGAGATCACCAAGGTTCCCTACATGTGAGTTTCATATTTTAATACTATTCTATGTCACTAATAGTTGAGTGAATGCAAGGGTAGATATTGGATATGTCACATATCATGCAAAGGGGTTTATGTGATCAAGATGGAATTTGTCCCTCCTATATAACAGGAGCAACATGTATGGGCCCCTTGATTAAGTAAAGCTGAGAAAATACATGGCCATGCTCAGATGAATTGACATGGGATACCGATTACATTTATTTCAGTCAGCTTACCTAGAAATTAAGAAACCTTAAGATTGGGCTATACGGGAATGACATGGTCCATGTCTCATGCTCAATCTAAATGTACAGGACAAAAGGACATAGGTGATGATCACGTGTAAAGGTTTAGTCAAATCACCGACTTTCTCATTGCTTAGGTAACAATGTGACCGCAATCTCGCAAGTACACGGGTTAAGTCGAGTTATAGTATAAAAGATTATCATCTCCACAGGGATTGCACGTTGAATACTAACTGAATTTCAAGTAAAAATTATCTAGGCGTATCAATTGATAGTGTGAATTAAGGATAAAATGTAAAACAGAGCTTAGTTATCAAGAGAAGGTTTAATTCAATAAAATGAAAGCGTACTCAACTTAAGGTTCCCTTGTACATATCATTATGGAATGAATGTAATCCTCTAACTTGGTTTACTGTTAATTTAGACTGCTGGATTACCTAAATTAAGCTATACCTCATTGCAAGGCTACTAGTTACTAACCAAAAGATTAAGTGGCCAGAATTACTCTAGTAAACACTCATCTAGGTTGCATTAACTTGCTTTAGAATCCATTTTCATACATTTCATCCTGTGCAAAAGAATCCAATTAGCTTAATTCCTAAGTCTAATTGATATTCCCAATGATCATGCAAGGTTCGATTAATTAATTGGTCATTTCAACCTAGAATCAATTAATCCATAACACAAATCCAATATTCCGGATATATTGGTTTGTTCCAGCATAAACAGCATAATCAAATCATAAATCAATAGTAAATCAAGCTAAATTATATAAAATTCAAATCCATAAATCCATGAACAAGTTCACCCAAGCTAAGTACAAGGGTTTAGTGTGAAAATATTACAAAATAAGAAGAAAACCAGAAAACAGAGAGGGAATTCAAACAATTCATGAAGATCTAAAAATTCCTTGCTTGAATCTTCAATTCCTTGCTCGAATCCACGTTAGAAGGTGCCCTTGGTGAGTTTGGATCTTTCCTAGGGTTTCTCCTAGTAGCTCTCCTTGTTAATTCTCGGTTTCTCCCCCCCTTTCTTTCAAAATTTCGTACAAAACTTATATTGGTGATGTACACGGGGTCCAACACGGCTCGTGTTGTACCCCGTGTTTCTCAGCGAAAGTTGAGCAGCACGATACACGTTGTGCGACACGTCCCGTGTTCTTCTCCGAAATGTCAAGCAGTAATGTATACAGGGTATGACACGGCCCATGTTGCACCCCGTGTTCTTCAACGAAGGCTGATCAGCATGCTACACGGGGTGTGACACCCCCCGTGTTTACCTCAGAAGCGAAGGGCAGTATGATACACGGGGTATGACACATCCCGTGTTTACTCCCGCGTTCTTCTCTGAGCAGTTTAGTAAAGCCTCGAAGCATTCCAGAAGGATACACGGCCTTCAACACGGGGTTCCCATACCCCGTGTTCTTTGCCAGGTGAGCAAATTTACTTCGATTCTCCACAATTCGCATAGTTTTGCCTCTGGATCCTTTTCTAATGCTCATATGTGTCCTTTCAAAGCCTGAAAACAAAATATCGAGCATCTAAGTATCTTTTTCAATCAATTTGCACAAAATACTAAGTAAATAAGTGATGAAACTCATAGAATTTATGTGCAATTGTGCATTTGTCAATTCCCCCACACTTGAATCTTGCTCATCCTTGAGTAAGGAAGTAAGAGAATAGAAAATCTACTCCAATTTTTATTCTTTCTTTTTTTTTTCTTTTTCTCCTTTTCCTTTTTTTTTATATATAATCAGGCAATCATTCAACAAATCAAAGATTAGGATCAAGTCATGCCAAACAACTAAATGAAAATAAAGCAACTAAACAAGCCAATCCTCAGCGTAAAAGCAAAAGAGAATAGCCTCATAGGTAAAGTGTTTACTCTCACTCTCAAGATAAAGCTTGTGTATACTCTCAAGTCAATCAGCTCATGACTTAATGCTACCATATGCTTGCAAAAACTCTAATCTCCACTACTATATTGTAAAATGCATGCAAATCAGAGGACTTTATTAGGGAAAATGGTGAGGATAGGGGAAAGGAAAATCAAGGGATGAAAAATGATAGAGTTAGAGAAGGGAAAAGACACATTGGTCATGAGTTTGACCATTGTCGAGTTCCATTACTCAGCTTAACATATTACCTTGCTTTAACCCTTGCTCCACTCTCCATTCTTCCTTTTTCTTTTCTTTTATTTATTTATTTATTCCCAACAAGCTTTTCTTCCTTTCCTTCTTCCTAAATAATTTATTTGACACCATTTTTTTATTTATGGTGTTTTGTTTTTTTTTTTATAATTTATTTGATTATTTTTTTTTAAATCAACAAAGCTATAAATCAACTTATCCAACTAGCAGCACTAAGTAAGGACCTCTAAGTGATAGCCAAACTCATATAATGTGTCTAAGTTCCCTTAAACTCTAAGGTTCAAGTTTACTTGGGCAATGGCTTTAGATGTACATAGTATGACTAGGCTAGAAATGAGGGTCCAAGGCTCAAAATGGCTAACTAGGGGAAAAGCTGAAAATAGTTTAGGGTATAACAAAGAAAAGTATTCAAATAAGCAAAACAAATAAAAAAAGGGTGAAGAAACATGGCCTCATCATTTTTGACATGCAAAATACATAAAATATAGCCTCAAAAAGAGCAAATGCAAGTTCTAGAGCAAAAAGTCAAGAGTGATGACATAATCCCTCAAGAAGATAAAAATGAGCTTCTATTTCTAATGTGAAAATTGCTCAAAAGCTCAAATCTCACAAAGGTCAATTATGCTTATTTCTCTTAACTTCAAGCTTTAGATTTTTCTTATTAAGTTGCCAGATATTCATTAAAGGAGCAAGGCATGAATCAATCACTTTTATTCAAAAGATTGCCTTAAATTTTTTTTTATTTTTATTTTTTATATTATTATTATTTTTATTTAAATTTTTTTAAAAAAAAATTAATATCATTGAAATTGGAGCAAATTTCAGTACCCTAAATCAATCAAGCAAGTTCAAGTGCAAAACATTGCAAAGCATTCTAAACACTGCTCCCCCATACTTAAAATTGGACATTGTCCTCAATGTACAAATAAGGTAAATGGAAAAAGAGACAGAGAAAAGATGGGGGACTGAAACTTCCCTCACAAGTGGAGCATGGTGGCCCAGTATAGATCATGATTGCAGGGAGATCCAGAAGTAGAGACAGAGTAGGAGAGAGAGAGGAGGCTGGTAATCTAGAAAAAAAAAAGATACAATACTAGAAAAATAGGCTGTTAGTTATTATAGAGTAAATAAAAGTGCAAGAAAATAAAAGAGAAATAGTAAATATAATAAAGAGTAAATGAAAGTGCATATTCAATATAAGTACAGACCAGATAAATGGAAGTAGAAAGTAGAAATAAGTAAAAAGAAAACAGAATAGCTAAGTAAAAAGGAAAAATAAACAGTGCGAGCTATTGAACAAGAGGGTCCGGGTCAGCTGGGGAAGAGGGGTGGAAAAGCTGGAACAGGGGCTCAACCATGCTCTCAATATGTCGAGATCGCCTGTCCAAGTCGTCATAAAGTCCCTCGATCCTCGTCTGATGCTCGGATATAAGCCGAAGCTCAGCCAGAATCTGCTGCTGATTAGAAAGTATATCCCGGAAGTAGGCCTCGGATGGAACTCTGCTCCCCACGGAAGATGATGGACCCATATCAGGAGCTGGATCACAATCGCCATCATCTCCTGGAATATGCTGCTCCTCCTCATGGGACTGCTACTGCTGCTGCACAAGCTGGATCCCCATAGCCAGAAGAATGCCCCTTCGGAGGGGTGCCATGTGAGAGACTATAGTGAGGGATCCATATGGTCGATCAAAAACTCCTAACCACCTAGCTAGTCTAGTGATATATGGACCAACAACTGTGCTCGTAGCTCTCCTGTCTGATGCCTAAGTCGAGAAGAAGTGAGCGAAGGTACCTCCAATGTGAATAGGCACTCTCTGAATCATGCTGTATAAGAAAAGTATATCAGCAGTGCTCACAACCCCATGACTGTGCCCCCGTCCACTCAAAGTGTGACTGAAAATAGAGTGGAGCATTCACCAGGAAACCCTCCTAAGGCTAGACGCCTTGCTCTTGGTGGGATCATAAGTGTTCTCAGTAGCTATATCAGTCCATACTCGCCACTCCTGAGTCCCGTGGGGTAGTCCTACCAGCATGTCATGATACTCTAGAGTAGTCACAAACTCCACAGAATAAAGTCCCAAGCGGACGGAAAGCTGGGTCACACTCATAGAATATGCAACTCCTCCTAGACGGAATTGCACAGTGTCAGCCGAATCGACTGTCCCAAAATATCTCTCCAAGTAGAATGTGCTAAGAAACTCCAAAGTGAGCTCCCTGTAGGTAGGCTCTCTAATCTAAAAGAAGACCTCCCAAGCTCCTACACTAATGAGCTCATGAATCTCATCCTCCAGGCTAAACTCTCTCAACACTGCTCAGTCGAGGTATCTGCCCTCCACAAATGACTGGTCCTTATGTCTATCAAAGGCTTGAATGTGAGCCTCTTTTGTGAATTCCAAGAAAGAGTATATTGGTCCTCTAGAAGAGGTCCCTCTAGAAGTACTACCCTTGGTAGTTTTCCTGGCAGTGGTCTTTTGCCTCTTAGACATGATTTTCAAAAGGAAATAACAAAGTGAGAGAGAGTATTAACAGTGTATCAGTTAGCAGATTCCAAAAACAAAAATTCAGCAGACACTTTTAATATCCAATCAATCAAAATGAAGCACAATTCAAAATTCAATGCCATAAATGCAAATAAGTGGTCATATCAATGAGGTAAAGCAGGCAATTAGTCAATCAATCAGTAAACTTCAAAAGATTTCAGTTCAAGCAATCAAAGAGTTCAAGTTCAATTAGTCAAAGACTTAATAAACATAAGCAAGTGCATTGGAGTTCAATAAACATCAAAGTCAACCAATCAAACATTTCAAGTCCTATAAAGCAGAGATTCAAAATCAATCCATTAATCAAAGATGCAAATTCAATCAATCAAACTTGTGAATTCCTATGAACATTCCTATGCAAATTCAATAAATCAATCAAACATTAAACCTTAAAGGATATGAACATTCCTATGAATTCTAACATGCATTAAGGTCAATAAACATAAGTAATTGCAAATTACTTCAAAAATTTCAAAGACAATGCACTTACCTTGTGAATTGCAGATGAAAACCCTAGATTCTTGTTGAAATCAGAAGAGGAATCCAAATCGTGAAATCAAACCGATTGAATGGAAAATCAAGTAGCAAAACAACTTTAAATAGCCAAATAAAGCACTTTAATCGGTGGGTTTTGGCAAAATGATGACCGAAAATGCAGAGAGAGAGGTTAAGATAGCGAGGAAGAAGAAGAAAATAGGAGAAAATGAGTGAAAATCTGGGTTTTTGACCATTAAAAGCTCGTCTGTCCAGGAACACGGGGTCCAACACGGTCCGTGTGGTACCCCGTGTTTCTCTGCAGACGAGTGTTTTGATTTTTGTAAACTTACACGGGGTCTAACATATCCCGTGTTCTTCCCCGTGTTTCTCTCTGAAAGATTGTAACAAACTTCGTAGAATTACACGGGGTAAACACGACCCGTGTTTTACCCCGTTTTTCTCTTTGGAAGACTCATGCTCAAAATTCCTTATCATTGGTTCAGCCAGTGAGGAACACGGGGTAGCACACGTCCCGTGTTCAACATCGTGTTTCTCTCTGGACTTCCATGAAAATCACAAAACTTTTATGTGAACCAGATAGTGAGGAACACGAGTTATGACACGCCCCGTGTTCAGTACCGTGTTTCTTACTGGATTGCGATGAAAATCACAAGTCCTTTTAAATTGGTCAGACAGTGAGGAACACAGGGTATGACACGTCCCGTGTTGTACACCGTATTTCTCACTGTACTGCATTTTGAGCCTTCTGTGCAAGAAAACAAGCAACAAACATGCATTCATGCCTAATCAACCTTAGAGACAGAAACCACATGCAAAAATAAGCATCATAAATCAACAACTCATGACCTATATGCCTCAACTACTCAGAAACTCAGATTGAAAAGGAGAAAACTAAGAATTAAAAGCAAGAAAACAGAGAAATAAGCTTGGGTTGCCTCCCAAGAAGCACTTGTTTAAGGTCATAAGCTTGACTCCTGTTTTTATCAGTTTGGAGCTTCCATTAGTGGTGGCCCAGCAACATAATGCTTCAATCTTTAGCCATTAACTTTGAAATTACCGGTGCTTTCACTTCAAATGTCCACGGCTCCAAACGGATACACCTTCTTCACAAGATATGGTCCAGTCCACCTTGTCTTAAGCTTCCCTGGAAATAGCTTGAATCTAGAATTGAATAGCAACACTAGATCTCCTTCATGGAATTCCCGTCAGAGGATACGCTTGTCATGCCAAGTCTTTGTTCTTTCCTTATATATCTTGGCATTGTCATAAGCTTCATTTCTAAGTTCTTCAAGTTCAAGGAGCTGAAGCTTCCTTTTCTCCCCAGCAGATTGCAAATCGAAATTGAGCAACTTAATTGCCAAATACGCCTTATGTTCAATCTCTACTGGTAGATGATAGTGCTTCCCATAAATGAGTCTAAATGGTGCCATACCAATACGAGTCTTGAAAGCAGTTCGGTAGGCCCATAAAGCATCATCTAACTTTAGTGACCAATTCCTCCTTGATCTAGATACAGTCTTCTCCAATACGGACTTGATTTCTCTATTGGAAAGCTCAACTTGCCCACTGGTTTGAGGGTGATATGGACTAAAGATCTTATGAGTTACGCCATACCCTTTCAAGAGGGATTGGAATTGATGGGTGACCTTACAATCCCGCAAGTGCACGGGTAAAGTCGAGTTATAGTATAAAAGATTATCGTTCTCCACAGGGATTGTAGGTTGAGTACTAACTAAATCTCAAGTAAAATTATCTAGGCGGATCAATTGATTTTGAGAATCAAGAGTAAAATGTAAAACAGAGCTTAACTATAAAAAATAAGGTTTGATTCAATGTAATAAAAGCGTACTCAACTTAAGGATCCCTTGTACATTTCATTATGGAATGAATATAATTCTCTAACTTAGTTTACTGTTAATTAAGATTGCTGGATTACTAAAATTAAGCTATACCTCATTGCAAGGCTACTAGCTACTAACCAAGAGATTAAGTGCCCAGAATTACTCTAGCAATCACTCATCTAGGTTGCATTAACTTTGCTTAGAATCCAATCTTGGATATTTCATCCTGTGCAAAAGAATCCAATTAGCTTAATTCCTAAGTCTAATCGATATTCCTAATGATCATGCAAGATCCGATTAATCAATTGGTCATTTCAACCTAGAATCAATTAATCCATAACACAAATCCAATATTCCGGATATATTGGCTTGTTCCAGTCAAAACAGCATAATCAAATCATAAATCAACAGTAAATCAAGCTAGATTATATAAAATTCAATTTCATAACTCCATGAACAAGTTCACCCAAGCTGAGCACAAGGGTTTAGTGTGAAAACATTACAAAATCAGAAGAAAACCAGAAAACAGAGAGGGAAGTCAAACAATTCATGAAGATCTACAAATTCCTTGCTTGATTCTTCAATTCCTTGCTTGAATCCACATTAGAAGATGCCCTTGGTGAGTTTGGGTCTCCCCTAAGGTTTCTCCCAACAGCTCTCTTTGTTAATTCTTAGTTTCTCCTCTCCTTTTTAAAATTTCGAGCAAAACTTATATTGGTGATGTACACGGGGGTCAACACGGCCCGTGTTTAACCCCGTGTTTCTCAGCGAAAGTTGAGCAGCACGAAACACGTTGTGCGACACGCCCTATGTTCTTCAACGAAGTGTTAAGCAGTAATGTACATGGGTGTCAACACGGCTTGTGTTGTATCCCGTGTTCTTCAACGAAGACTGATCAGCATGCTACACGGGGTGTGACACTCCCCGTGTTTACCTCAGAAGCGAATGGCAGTAAGATACACAGGGTATGACATGGCCCGTGTTTAACCCCGTGTTCTTCTCTGAGCAGCCCAGTGAAGCCTCGAAGCAATCCAGAAGGAAACACGGCCCTAAACACGGGGTTTCCATACCCCGTGTTCTTTGTCAAGTGACCAAATTTGCTTCAATTCTTCACAATTTGAATGGTTTTGCTTCCGGATCCTTTTCTAATGCTCATATGTGTCATTTCAAGACCTGAAAACAAAATATAGATCATCTAAGTATCCTTTTCAATCAATTTGCACAAAATACTAAGTAAATGAGTGATGAAACACATAGAATTTAGGTGCATTTGTGCATTTATGAATTCCCCCACACTTGAATCTTGCTCATCCTCGAGCAAGGAAGTAAGAGAACAAGAAAATCTACTCCAATTTTTATTCTCTTCTTTTTCTTCTTCTTCTTTTTTTTATATATAATCAGGCAATCATTCAACAAATCAAAGATTAGGATCAAGTCATGCCAAGTAACTAAATGAAAATAAAGCAACTAAACAAGTCAATTCTCAGCATAGAAGCAAAAGAGAATAGCCTCACAGGTAAAGTGTTTACTCTCACTCTTAAAACAAGGCTTGTGTTTACTCTCAAGTCAATCAGCTCATGACTTAATGCTACCATATGCTTGTACAAACTCTAATCTCCACTACTATAATGTAAAATGCATGCAAATCAGAGGACTTTATTAGGGAAAAAGGTAAGGATAAGGGAAAGGAACATCATGGGTGAAAAGTGATAGAACCCTGAGTTTGTAGGAAAAAGACACATTGGTCATGAATTTGACCATTGTCAAGTCCCATTACTCAGCTTAACATAATTCCCCACTTCTATCCTTGCTTCAACCTCCATTCTTCTCCTTTTGATTTTCATCATTTTTTTTTCCTTTTATACAAATTAATCAGCAAACACAATATTTTTTTTTATTCCCAACAAGCTTTTCTTCCTTTTCTTCTTCCCCAAATTATTTATTTGACACCATTTATTTTATGGTGTTTTGTTGCTTTTTCTTTTTTTTTCTTTTTTTTATTATTATTTGTTTGATTGTTTTTTTTTAACAACCAAAGCTATAAATCAACTTATCCAACTAGCAGCACTAAGTAAGGACCTCTAAGATAGCCAAACTCATATAATGTGTCTAAGTTCCTTTAAACTCTAAGGTTCAAGTTCACTTGGGCAGTGGCTTTGGATGTACATGGTATGGCTAGGCTAGAAATGAGGGTCCAAGGCTCAAAGTGGCTAACTAGGGAAAAAGCTGAAAAGTTTAGGGTAAATTAAAGAAAAGGATTCAAATAAGCCAAGCAAATAAAAAGGGTAAAGAAACATGGCCTCATCATTTTTGACATGCAAAATACATAAAATGTAGCCTCAAAGAGAGTAAATGCAAGTTCTAGAGCAAAAAGTCAAGAGTGATGACATAATCCCTCAAGAAGAAAAATGAGCTTTGATTTCTAATGTGAAAATTGCTCAAAAGGCTCAAATCTCACAAGAGTCAATTATGCTCATTACTCTTAGCTTCAAGCTTCAGATTTTCCTTACTAGGTTGCCAAATATTCATTAAAGAAATAAGGCATGAATCAATCACTTTATTCAATAGATTGCCTTAAAATTTTTTTTTTAATTTTTTTAATTTTAAAATTTTTTTTTTACACATTTTTTTTATTTTACACATTTTTTTTATTTTCATTTTTTCTATATCATATTTTTTTATATCATTGAAATTGGAGCAAATTTCAGTACTCTAAATCAATCAAGCAAGTTCAAGTGCAAAACATTGCAAAACACTACTCCCCCACACTTAAAATTGGACATTGTCCTTAATGTACAAAATAGTAAATGGGAAAAGAGACAGAGAATAGTTGGGGGACTGAAACTTCCCTGACATGTGGAGTATGGTGGCCCAATATATCGCAGGGAGATCCAAAAGCAGAGACAGATTAGGAGAGAGAGAGAGAAGAGACTGGTAATCTAAAAGAAAGAAAATGCAATACTAAAAAAAAATGTTGTTAGTTATTACAGATATTAATATCAAGAGTGCAAGAAAATCACAAAGTTTTTATGCGAACCAGACAGTGAGGAACACGGGGTTGTACACGGTCCGTGTTCAACACCGTGTTTCTCACTGGAATGTGATGAAAATCACAAGTTCTTTTAAATTGGCCAGACAGTAAGGAACACGGTGTATGACACGGCCGGTGTTGTACACCGTGTTTCTCACTGGACTGCGTTTTTAGCCCTCTGTGCAAGAAAACAGACAACAAACATGCATTCATGCCTAATCTACCTCAAAGACAGAGTCCACATGCAAAAATGAACATCCTACATCAACACTTAACAACTTAAATGCCTCCATTACTCAGAAACTCAGATTGAAAAGTAGAAAACTAAGAATTAAAAGCAAGAAAATAGAAAAATAAGCTTGGGTTGCTTCCCAAGAAGCGCTTGTTTAAGGTCATAAGCTCGACCCCTGTTTCTTTATCAGTCTGGAGCTTCCATTATTGGTGGCCCAACAACATAATGCTTCAATTTCTGGCCATCAAGTGGTGGGCTTGCCTCTAAAAATTCTGCATATTTAGCAACCTTCTCATTTTTAGCAATTTCATCTTTTACTAGACATGCTTCGAGTGGATCTTGAAGGTTCCCCATTAGAGGGCTGTCTTTTACAGCTTTGTCTAACACATCTACCTTACAAATTGAATCTTCACAAACAGGTAATTTAATTGATTCATTCAAATTAAACTCAATTTTTTCATCCCCAATACATAATGAAAGTTTTCCATTTTTAACATCAATCAAAGCACCAGCAGTAGCTAAAAATGGTCTACCCAAAATGATAGGGATTTGTGAATCCTCTTCCATTTCAAGCACAACAAAATCAACTAGTATGAAAAACTTACCAACTTTGATAGGTATATCCTCAAGAATACCTACTGGATATTTCACTGAACGGTCAATTAATTGGAGTGAAATTGTGGTGGGCTTCATCTCTTCAATGTTTAATTTCCTTGCTACCGTCAGTGGCATAAGGCTTACACTCGCTCCTAAGTCACACAATGCCCGATCAATTGGAACATTTCCTATCACACAAGGAATGGAGAAGCCGCTTGGGTCCTTTAGCTTAGGAGGTAGTTTATTCTGGATAATGGCACTACACTCCTCAGTTAAAGCTACAATTTCATGCTCCTTTAGCTTCCTCTTGTTGGAGAGAATGTCCTTCAAAAATTTTGCATATGATGGCATTTGTGAGAGAGCATTCGTGAAGGAGATATTGATGTACAACTTCTTCAGCACTTCCAAGAACTTTCCAAACTGCTTATCAAGTTTAGCCTTGGCTAATCTTTGAGGATAAGGGATAGGCGGTTTGTATGGTTCCGGAGGGATATATTTGGATTTTTCTGGTAATTCCCTTTCTTTCTCTTCAGCATCAATGGGAATTGAGGCCTTTCTGCTTTCTTTTTGCACTTCCCCCACACTTATCTCTTTTTTACCTTCTTGAGTGGCATTTGGATCATTCAATAACCTTCCACTCCTAAGAGTTATTGCCTTGCAATGCTCCCTTGGATTTGATTCAGGTTGAGCAGGGAGTTGGCCATAAGCTCTAGAAGAAGATGCAGAAGATAGTTGAGCTATTTGAGTTTCCAACATCTTTCCATATGTGGCCAATGAATCTACTTTGGAGGATAATTACCTAATTGAATCTTCCATTGCTCTACCATGCTGTCTAAACTCCTCATTAGTCTTCTCTTAGGAAATGAGAAATTTCTCCAAGAGGCCTTCTAATTTGGTGGTAGAAGAGGTTTGGGCTGGTGGGTTATATGGTCTTTGGTTTTGGAAACCGGGTGGTGGTGGTCTATTGGGAGTGTTTTGTGTGTTGTATGGCTGGGTGGGCTTGTAGGAGAAATTTGGGTGGTTCCTCCATGATGGGTTGTAAGTGTTTACAAATGGTTCATTTGAATTTTTCTGTCCAAACCCACTGTTATTCACATAGTTCATTAGCTCAGTAAAATCTTGTTCCAATGTACACTCAACTGCCATATGCTCTGTAATACCACAAATCTCACAAGGAATGTCAGTAGCACCTGTTGTATTTACACTGTTAACATGAAATTTATCAAACTTAGCCATAAGTGCATCTACCTTGCTACCTAAACTTCCTAGTGCATCAACTTTAGCTGACAAGTAATTAAAAGTATCTAATTCATACTTACCTACTGCTTTCCTTGAAGGTCCCCTTTCATTTGACCATTGGTAATGATTCAAAGCTATATCTTCAATCAACTCATATGCTTCATCCAATCTTTTATTCATCAAAGCACCTCCAGCAGCAGCATCCACAGTAAGCCTAGTATTGTAATTCAAACCATTGTAGAAAGTATGGAGAACTAGCCATTTCTCTTGCCCATGGTGTGGACACAGCCTCAACAGTTCCTTGTATCTATCCTAAGCATCAAACAGTGATTCTCTTTCTTTTTGAGAAAATGTAGTGATTTCATTCCTCAATTGGGCAGTCTTGCTCAAAGGAAAGTATCTTGATAGGAAAGCCCTCAGTAGCTCTTCCCAAGTTGTTATTGATTCGGCTGGTAGTGAGTGCAACCAAGCCCTTGCTCTATCCCTCAAGGAGAATGGGAAGAGCCTAAGCTTGATAGCATCCGCTGCTACGCCATTGATTTTGATTGTATCACAGTATTCCAAGAAAATCTAGATATGGAGGTTGGGATCCTCCATTGGCAATCCACCAAACTGATTTTGCTGCACCATAAACAACAAAGCTGGCTTCAATTCAAAGTTATTAGCCTCAACAGCAGGCCTCCTTATACTGGATTAAAGACTAGTGGCATCGGGTGCTGCAAATTCTCTAAGTGATCTATTATCCATGTCTTGAATCTCTGGTTCAGTGTCAATTGCTTCTTGAATATGAACTAATTTTGGCTCTTTTCTTCTCCTAAGCAAAGTTCTTTCAATTTCTGGATCTAAGTCAAGAATTCCTTCAAGACTTCTCCTTCGCATATAAAAGATTTTCTGCAAAATGAATAAGTAACACTTGAACAGAACAAGGTAAGAAAGAAATACTGTATAGAAATAAGAAAATCAGAACAAGATGAATTAAAAACTAAAAGAAAATGAATTGCCTAGTCTAATTCACTCAAAACTTGCTGTTAATATCAACTAGATACAATCCCCGATAATGGCGCCAAAAACTTGACCTTACAATCCCACAAGTGCACGGGTTAAGTCGAGTTATAGTATAAAAGATTATCGTTCTCCACAGGGATTGTAGGTTGAGTACTAACTAAATCTCAAGTAAAATTATCTAGGCAAATCAATTGATTTTGAAAATCAAGAGTAAAATGTAAAACAGAGCTTAGCTATCAAAAATAAGGTTTGATTCAATGTAATAAAAGCGTACTCAGCTTAAGGATCCCTTGTACATTTCATTATGGAATGAATATAATTCTCTAACTTAGTTTACTGTTAATTAAGATTGCTGGATTACTAAAATTAAGCTATACCTCATTGCAAGGCTACTAGCTACTAACCAAGAGATTAAGTGCCCAGATTTACTCTAGTAATCACTCATCTAAGTTGCATTAACTTTGCTTAGAATCCATTCTTGGACATTTCATCCTGTGCAAAAGAATCCAATTAGCTTAATTCCTAAGTCTAATTGATATTCCCAATGATCATGTAAGATCTGATTAATCAATTGGTCATTTCAACCTAGAATCAATTAATCCATAACACAAATCCAATATTCTGGATATATTGGCTTGTTCCAGTCAAAATAGCATAATCAAATCATAAATCAATAGTAAATCAAGCTAGATTATATAAAATTCAATTTCATAACTCCATGAACAAGTTCACCCAAGCTGAGCACAAGGGTTTAGTGTGAAAACATTACAAAATCAGAAGAAAACCAGAAAACAGAGAGGGAAGTCAAACAATTCATGAAGATCTACAAATTCCTTGCTTGAATCCATGTTAGAAGATGCCCTTGGTGAGTTTGGGTCTCCCCTAAGGTTTCTCCCAACAGCTCTCTTTGTTAATTCTTAGTTTCTCCTCTCCTTTTTAAAATTTCGCGCAAAACTTATATTGGTGATGTACACGGGGGTCAACACAGCCTGTGTTTAACCCCGTGTTTCTCAGCGAAAGTTGAGCAGCACGAAACACGTTGTGCGACACGCCCTATGTTCTTCAATGAAGTGTTAAGCAGTAATGTACACGGGTGTCAACACGGCCCGTGTTGTATTCCGTGTTCTTCAACGAAGACTGATCAGCATGCTACACAGGGTGTGACACTCCCCGTGTTTACCTCAGAAGCGAATGGTAGTAAGATACACGGGGTATGACATGGCCCGTGTTTAACCTCGTGTTCTTATCTGAGCAGCCCAGTGAAGCCTCGAAGCAATCCAGAAGGAAACACGGCCCTAAACACGGGGTTTCCATACCCCGTGTTCTTTGTCAAGTGACCAAATTTGCTTCAATTCTTCACAATTTGAATGGTTTTGCTTCTGGATCCTTTTCTAATGCTCATATGTGTCATTTCAAGACTTGAAAACAAAATATAGAGCATCTAAGTATCCTTTTCAATCAATTTGCACAAAATACTAAGTAAATGAGTGATGAAACACATAGAATTTAGGTGCATTTGTGCATTTATCAATGGGCAATGAAATGAGACCCTCCATCACTAATGACAGCCCTGGATATCCCAAACCTAGGAAACAACACCTTCTTGAAAAATCGAACCACAGCCTTGGCATCACAAGTCTGAGTGGCAATTGCTTCCACCCTTTTGGAGACATAGTCAACTGCCACAAGTATATATCTGTTGCTGCAAGAAGGTGGGAATGGTCCCATGAAATCAATTCCCCAGACATCAAATATTTCAACTTTCAGAATGTTATTCAAAGGCATCTCATGCCTTTTTGATATATTACCAACCCTTTGACACTGGTCACAAGAAGGGACATAATGGTGAACATCCTTGAAAAGAGTCGGCCAATAAAAACCCGCCTAGGTAATTTTCGCAGCTGTTTTTGAAGTGCCAAAGTGTCCTCCATATGGAGAGGAATGACAATGGAACAAGATGCTTGCAATTTCTTCCTCAGGCACACACCTTCTAAACAGGCCATCTGTACATCTTCTAAAGAGGAGAGGTTCATCCTAAAAGTAGTGTCTCACCTCTGCTAAGAACTTCTTTTTTTGCTGATACCCCGCATCCGGAGGTAAAACACCACTCACAATGTAATTCACATAATCTGCAAACCATGGGATGGCTGAAAAAGAGACAGCCAACATATAGTCATCAAGAAGGGAATTGTTTATTTGCATCTCCTTATCTTCCTCATCTCCTAACTCTTGCTTCAATTTGGAAAGATGATTAGCTACAACATTCTCCGTACCCTTCTTATCTCGAATTTCTAGATCGAATTCTTGTAATAAAAGAATCCATCTGATTAGATGAGGTTTAGCTTCCTTCTTGCTTAAAATGTACTGGATGGCTGCATGATCCGTGAACACTATCACCTTGGAATCCACTATATAGGATCGAAACTTATCAACTGCATAAACTACCGCAAGAAGTTCCTTTTCGGTTGTGGCATAATTCAGTTGAGCTTCATCCAGAGTTTTGCTGGCATAGTATATGGCATGAACTTTCCTATCCTTCCTTTGGCCAAGTACCGCTCCTATTGTATAGTCACTAGCATCGCACATCACCTCAAATGGTAGATTCCAATCCGGTGTTTGCATAATTGGGGCGGAAATCAATGCTTTCTTCAACCTGCAAAATGCATCCAAACAATTTTGATTAAAATCAAAAGCAACATCTTTAGCAAGCAGGTTAGTTAAAGGTTTTGCAATTTTAGAGAAATCCTTGATAAAACATCGGTAGAAACCGGCGTGTCCTAGAAAACTCCTCACTCCCTTTACAGAAGTTGGGGGAGGCAATTTCTGTATGATGTCCACTTTAGCCTTGTCTACCTCAATCCCATGCTTAGATACTTGATGGCCAAGGACAATCCCTTCTCTTACCATAAAATGGCATTTCTCCCAGTTAAGAACCAAATTTACCTCCTCACATCTCTGCAACACTTGAGATAAATTAGTCAAACAATTATCAAAGGAGGTACCATAAACAGAAAAATCATCCATAAAAACTTCCATGATGTTTTCAATAAAATTAGAGAAGATAGCCATCATACATTGCTAAAATGTAGCAGGAGCATTACACAGACCAAAAGGCATTCTTCTATATGCAAAAGTACCATAAGGACATGTAAATATGGTCTTTTCCTGATCATTTGGATGTATAGGAATTTGGAAGAAACCATAATAACCATCCAAATAACAGAAATGTGAATGCTTAGCTAACCTTTCTAAAGTTTGATCAATGAAGGGAAGAGGGAAATGGTCTTTCCGGGTTGCCTTGTTTAATTTCCTATAATCAATACACATTCTCCAACCCGTGACAGTCCTAGTGGGAATTAGCTCATTGTTTTCATTTTTTACCACAGTTAACCCCCCTTTCTTAGGCATAACATGAACCGGACTAACCCACTAACTATCTGAAATTAGGTAAATTACCCCAGCATCTAGCAATTTCACTATTTCCTTTTTCACAACTTCTTTCATATTGGGGTTCAACCTTCTTTGATGTTCAATGGAGGGCTTACTATCTTCCTCCATCAATATCCTATGCATGCATATTGAAGGACTAATCCCTTTCAAATCAGAAATTGTATACCCCAAAGCTTTTCTATGAGTTCTAAGCTGCCTAAGTAATTTTTCTGTTTCAAGAGCAGTTAGATTTGCATTAACTATCACAGGATAAGTGGAGTGGGGTCCTAGAAACTCATACCTGAGGGTAGATGGGAGAGGTTTCAATTCTACCTTAGGTGGTGTGTCTTCCTCAGTAGTGGTATTGCTGGACTCCACTTCCAATGATTCAATTGCTGCTTCAAGGAGGGGAAGTGGTGGGCTTGCTTCCAAAAACTGTGCATATGCAGCAGTTTCCTCACTTTCAATCACTCCATTTGTGACTAGACATGCTTCAAGTGGGTCTTGAAGGTATTCCTTTAGAAGGTTTTCTTTCACAGCTTTGTCTAGCACATCTATCTTGCAAATTGAATCTTCACAAATAGGTAATTTAATTGATTCATTCAAATTAAATTTAACTTTTTCATCCCCAACAGATAATGAAAGTCTTCCATTTTTTACATCAATTAAAGCACTTGCAGTGGCTAAAAATGGTCTACCCAAAATGATAGGAATTTGTGAATCCTCTTCCATTTCAAGCACAATAAAATCAACAAGAATAAAGAACTTACCAATCTTGATAGGTATATCCTCAAGAATACCTATTGGATATTTCACTGAACGGTCTGCTAGTTGAAGTGAAACTGTGGTGGGCTTCATCTCTTCTATGTTCAGTCTCCTTGCAACCGACAGTGGCGTAAGGCTCACACTTGCTCCCAAGTCACACAATGCCCGGTCAATAGGAACATTTCCTATCACACAAGGAATGGAGAAGCCACCTGGGTCCTTTAGCTTGTGAGGTAGTTTATTTTGGATAATGGCACTACACTCCTCAGTTAGGGCTACAGTTTCATACTCCTCTAGCTTCCTCTTGTTAGAAAGAATGTCCTTCAAGAATTTTGCATATGATGGCATTTGTGAAAGAGCATCAGTGAAGGGGATATTGATGTACAATTTTTTCAAAACTTCCAAGAACTTTCCAAACTGCTTATCAAGTTTAGCCTTGGCTAATCTTTGAGGATAAGGGATAGGCGGTTTGTATGGTTCCGGAAGGACATATTTTGACTTTTCAGGCAATTCCCTTTCTTTCTCTTCAGCTTCATTAGGAATTGAGGCCTTGTTGCCTTCTTTCTGCTCTTCCCCCACACTTATCTCTTCTTCACCTTCTTGAGTGGCATTTGGATCCTTCAATAACCTTCCACTCCTAAGAGTTATTGTCTTGCAATGCTCCCTAGGATTTGATTCAGGTTAAGCAGGGAGTTGACCAAAAGCTCTAGAAGAAGATGCAGAAGCTTGTTGAGCTATTTGAGTTTCCAACATCTTTCCATGTGTGGCTAATGAATCAACCTTGGAGGACAATTGCCTAATAGAATCTTCCATGGCTCTACCATGCTATCTAAACTCTTCATTAGTTTTCTCTTGGGAAATAAGAAATTTCTCCAAAAGGCCTTCTAATTTAGCAGTGGAAGAAGTTTGAGCTGGTGGGTTATAGGGTCTTTGATTTTGGAAACCGGGTGGTGGTGGTCTATTGGGAGTGGTTTGAGTGTTGTATAGTTGGGTGGGCTTGTAGGAAAAATTTGGGTGATTCCTCCATGATAGATTGTAAGTGTTTCCAAATGGTTCATTTGAATTTTTCTGTCCAAACCCACTGTGATGCACATAATTCACTTGTTCAGTGAAATCTTGCCCTAATGTACACTCAGTTGCCATATGACCTGTAATACCACAAATCTCATAAGGAATGTCAGTAGCACCTGTTGCATTTACACTGTTAACTTGAAATTTATTAAACTTGGCCATAAGTGCATCTACTTTGCTACCTAGACTTCCTAGTGCATCTACCTTAGCTGATAAATGATTAAAAGCATCTAATTCATACTTACCTAAATCTTTCCTTGAAGATCCCCTCTCATTTGACCAATGGTAATGGTTCAAAGCCATATCTTCAATCAACTCATATGCTTCATCCAACCTCTTGTTCATTAAAGCACCTCCAGCAGCAGCATCCACATTAAGCTTAGTATTGTAGTTCAAACCATTGTAAAAGGTATGAAGAACTAGCCATTTCTCTAACCCATGATGTGGACACAGCCTCAACAGTTCCTTATATCTGTCCCAAGCATCAAATAAAGATTCCCCTTCTTTCTGAGAAAATGTAGTGATTTCATTCCTTAATTAAACAGTCTTGCTTGGAGGAAAATATCTTGATAGAATAGCCCTCAGTAGCTCTTCCCATGTTGTGATAGACCTAGCTGGTAAATAATGCAACCAAGCCCTCGCTCTATCCCTCAAGGAGAATGGGAAGAGTCTAAGCTTGATAGCATCCGCTGCTACACCATTGATCTTGATTGTATCACAGTATTCTAAGAAAATCTGAATATGGAGGTTGGGATCCTCCATTGGCAGTTCACCAAACTGGTTTTGTTGCACCATAGACAAAAGAGCTGGCTTCAATTCAAAGTTATTGGCCTCAACAGCAGGCCTTCTTATACTGGATTGAAGACTAGTGGCGTCGGGTGCTGCAAACTCTCTAAGTGATCTGTTATCCATGTCTTGAATCTCTGGTTCAAGGTCAATTGCTTCTTGGATATGAACTAATTTTTGCTCTCTCCTTCTTCTAAGCAGAGTTCTTTCAATTTCTGGGTTGAAGTTAAGAATTCTTTCAAGACTTCTCCTTCGCATATACAAAGATTTTCTGAAAAAAGAGTAGGTAATACTCGAACAGAACAAAGTAAGAAAGAAATACTATATATAAAGATAAGAAAATCAGAACAAGATGAATTAAGAACTAAAAGAAAATGAATTGCCTAGTCTAATTCACTCAAAACTTTCTGTTAATATCAACTGGATACAATCCCCGGCAATAGCGCCAAAAACTTGACCGCAATCCCGCAAGTGTACGAGTTAAGTCGAGTTATAGTATAAAAGATTATCGTCTCAACAGGGATTGCACGTTGAATACTAACTGAATTTCAAGTAAAAATTATCTAGACGTATCAATTGATAGTGTGAATTAAGGATAAAATATAAAACAGAGCTTAGTTATCAAGAGAAGGTTTAATTCAATGAAATGAAAGCGTACTCAGCTTAAGGTTCCCTTGTACATATCATTATGGAATGAATGTAATCCTCTAACTTGGTTTATTGTTAATTTAGACTGCTGGATTACCTAAATTAAGCTATACCTCATTGCAAGGCTACTAGTTACTAATCAAAAGATTAAGTGCCCAGAATTACTCTAGTAATCACTCATCTAGGTTGCATTAACTTGCTTTAGAATCCATTTTCAAACATTTCATCCTGTGCAAAAGAATCCAATTAGCTTAATTCCTAAGTCTAATTGATATTCCCAATGATCAAGCAAGGTCCGATTAATTAATTGGTCATTTCAACCTAAAATTAATTAATCCATAACACAAATCCAATAATCCGGATATATTAGTTTGTTCTAGCATAAACAGCATAATCAAATCATAAATCAACAGTAAATCAAGCTAAATTATATAAAATTCAAATCCATAAATCCATAAACAAGTTTACCCAAGCTGAGCACAAGGGTTTAGTGTGAAAACATTACAAAATAAGAAGAAAACCAGAAAACAGAGAGGGAATTCTAACAATTCATGAAGATCTACAAATTCCTTGCTTGAATCTTCAATTCCTTGCTCGAATCCACGTTAGAAGGTGCCCTTGGTGAGTTTGGGTCTCTCCTAGGGTTTCTCCTTATAGCTCTCCTTGTTAATTCTCGGTTTCTCCCCCCCTTTCTTTCAAAATTTCGCACAAAACTTATATCGGTGATGTACATGGGGTCCAACACGGCCCATGTTGTACCTCGTATTTCTCAGCGAAAGTTGAGCAGCACGATACACGTTGTGTGACACATCCTGTGTTCTTCTCCGAAGTGTCAAGCAGTAATATACACGGGGTATGACACGGCCTATGTTGTACCCTGTGTTCTTCGACGAAGGCTGATCAGCATGCTACATGGGGTGTGACACCCCCCGTGTTTACCTCAGAAGCGAAGGGCAGTATGATACACGGGGTATGACACATCCCGTGTTTACTCCTGTGTTCTTATCTGAGCAGTTCAGTGAAGTCTCAAAGCATTCCAAAAGGATACACGGCCTTCAACACGGGGTTCCCATACCCCGTGTTCTTTGCCAGGTGAGCAAATTTACTTTGATTCTCCATAATTCGCATAGTTTTGCCTCTGGATCCTTTTCTAATGCTCATATGTGTCCTTTCAAAGCCTGAAAACAAAATATCGAGCATCTAAGTATCTTTTTCAATCAATTTGCACAAAATACTAAGTAAATAAGTGATGAAACTCATAAAATTTATGTGCAATTGTGCATTTGTCACAATGATGTGTTGCTAGACATCAATCATTATTTATGATCATTAATATGATCAACGGTCATTGCTAACGTAATGAGAGCCTATAGGGTCACACACTTAGAGCCTAGTAAATTTGGAATTAATAGACTAAATTGTTTGGGCTTAATATTTGGGAATTCATGTTATAATTATAAGGCCCAATAGTAAGCCTATAATTGTACATGGAATAAAGCCCAAATAGGTTAGGTTTTTCTATGCACCTATTTAAATAGGCTTGTTGGATAATAATAGGATTATTATTTATTATTCACGCACCCTAAAAAGGCATAGAAAAATCCTAACACCTCTCCTTGACCAAAACCCCTGAATAGGCGTAGCTAGCACTACAAGGTGAAAGGAGATCAATTCCAACTAGTGTTTATGTGGACATTCATCGGTGATTCACGGGTTCGTGTAGATACTATAAAGGTACAGCCACATTAAACGTTGCACTGGTGATTTGATCTTCTAGTTTCTATTCCGGTTCATGATTTGGAGAGCAGATTGGATTGGAAAACGGACAGAAGTAGATCGGATTTGCTGTGTAGCAGATAGAAGATTTTTGGCCGAAAGGTATAAACCCTAATCCCTAATCTATGGCGTTCTAAATTCGCATGGATCCTTGGTAGAAATCGTGCAAAATTTTTATTTCGTTGTGCATGTATGATGTGCGATTTCCAACAGGAAGTTTTATTGCAAAAGTTACAGGAGCCAAAAATCATTTTAAAGTTTGACTTAAAAGTAGGATTTTAACAATTTGGAATTCATTTGGATGAAATATTCAAAATAGCATTCTGCATCCAAAATTTTCATTTCTAATAAACTGTTATGCCATTTGGGCTCAAGAATGTTCCTTCAAAATTGTAAAAAGCCATGACCAAAATATTTGAACCAATCCTGCATACTGCCTTAGTTTATATTGATCATATTCTCTTATTTTCCTTAAATCTTGATGAACACCTAGCCTTACTTCAATAATTCTATCAAATTGTTAAAAATTATGGAATTATTCTTTCTCAAAAGAAAATGATTATAGCCTAAGCCTCCATTGATTTTCTTGGGCTAATCATTAAAGATGGCCAACTCTACTTTTTGCCCCATATTGCCACCAAAATCTAAGAGTTTCCTGATGAACCATACTCTGTCAAATAACTCTAATAGTTTTTAGGCCTGTATGAAGGATTTCATTCCTTATATAGCCTAATTCAAATCCACCTTAGCTTAATTACTCCAAAAAATCCTCCAACCTAGTCTGACCCTCATACTACTATAGTTAAAAAATTAAAAGGGTTATCTACTAATCTATTAATCCTTCATATTCTTACTATTGATGGTAGGAGAATACTCTAAACAGATGCTAATCACCATTATTAGGGAGTTATCCTGCTTGATGAAAGTAAAAATAGGGTAATCTATGGATATTAAAATGGAAAATTCAAAGATGTTGAGATTCATTATCATTCCATTTTCAAAGGAATCCTTGCCGTTAAGAAGGCCATTGAAAAATTTCAATTCCATCTTATTGGTCGCCATTTCTTAATTGAAATGGATATATCTACCTTCTCGGCCATGCTTAAATAGAAAAAGACCTTGGTGCCTTACTCCTAACTTATTCAATGGAAAAATTAGTTTGAATAGTGAAATTTTGATGCCAAATATGTCAAAGGAAAAAGAAATTTTGTCATAAATTTCTTATCCAGACCAACAAAGTTCAATCCTGACTCTGCCTACATTGTCCTTCTAATTTTCATGCTTACTGGAGAAACATCTAATCCACCCCTACCATATTATCATCTCCCTATTTATCTCAAAGAAGATGCTCTCTGCTAATGGTTCAAAAACTAGATCATATCTTACAGTGCTATTTGTATTAACAAACATAGACAATCTAGCACTCGTATCATTAATCCTATTTATCCATATTTTGCTCTCATTAACCTATCCTCTAAATTAATTGAGTAAATATGGATATGTCCTTTTAAGAAATTAATTAGGATTTGCACAATTAGGTGTTATATTAATAAAAATGCAAGTTATCCTTAAGTAACCTTAGCATAATTGAAAGATTACCATATTCATTTTATTTCCTGCTATGATAATCTTTATTCAAACCTTTTAAGTAATAAGTTAACTATTTCACTCAAATACCTAAACAATATGTTATAATAAACATTTCATCCCCATTGGTATCTAATAGAGGATATTCAAGATGACACCATAATTACCTAATTTCATGAAGAATTTCATCATCAACATGGTTTGCATTATTCTAATCACATTCTCACCTTTCCTTTCATGGCTTATCATCTATGGATAGAAATTCATGCTATACTCTATCAATTGAATGGTGTTAAACCAAATGCTCTCCATCTAGATATATGGCAAATTACCATGTAGTGTGAATGGAATAATCATCTCTTTCCACCAGAGTGTTAAGACCTCTACAATTAAGCATTTTAACCTTAGCGCATGCAAAGCTTTGACTTAAACAATAATAATGAAATTTGGTTTGAAAGATATTCTTCAGAAGACCCAGCTAGCTGTAAATATTACCTTTTACTTTTGCTTTATTCCTTATCGGGAATCTACTTTTACTATTGTACTTTTCCTTGTACTTTATTCCCTATTAGGAGTCTTTACTTTTCCTATAGCACATTTACTTTTCCAATTTGGATGTATTGCATAACTTTGCCTATAAATAGAATTGAATCCTACCTATTAAAAAGCAGAGCTAAGTTATAATTAAAGAACTCACTTTCAAATGGGACTTATAATTCTTCACCAAAAGTTTATTATTTTGTTCAAAATATTTCTTGAAACCTTTTTCTTGCTACTATAGGAGCAAATTAGATGCATAGAAAGTAAAGAATGTTTTTTCTATCATATCTTCATTGGTGATTTATTCTTTACACAATTTCTATTGAGAATTGATTATAAGCATTGTAGAGTTATATTCATTTATAGTTTTAAAATTTTGAAACCTTAAATGCGTCCACGCATAGTGGGCTTTTGAAAGAATGACAATTTTTTAATGATTATATCTTTCTTTTAAACTATTCTAGAGAATAAGTGGGTTTTTTATTGTAAAATACTCCATTTCTAATCCTTTCTAGAGATTGTGATGAAGAAATATCATATCTTTAGCATCATTTTGATTAAATACTTGATTTTCTTCTTTAATAGTGTCTCCAAAACCATTTGTATCTAAATGAATCTCAACATCTAATACCCAAAATAAATCATTCTTCCTTGTAATGCTAAAAGCCACAAATTCAAGTTTTGTGATAGTTAACATTTTAGTACTATTATATAAATATAAAACAAGTTAGGTAACATCCAATATTGTAGAAATCAAATGATAACATTAGTATAAAGATAATTACATTTATAGTTCATATACTCAATTTATGAAATATAGTTTAAATACATAGGATATGAATTAATCATTAGCAAATTAGAAGTACATAGCTTATACCCAATTCATGAAGAAT
Organism: Sindora glabra; assembly: GCA_020226215.1. Classification (NCBI taxonomy): domain Eukaryota; kingdom Viridiplantae; phylum Streptophyta; class Magnoliopsida; order Fabales; family Fabaceae; genus Sindora; species Sindora glabra. Next base: position 50,621,528 of record CM035232.1, on the reverse strand, counting down.
AGATATCATAGGAAGGGGTAAAAAGCTAAACCATCAATCAAATTTTAATGAAAAGAACCTAATGATGTAGATAATCACAATATTTGAAGCTAAGATTACATTGGTGAGATGGATGCACAAAAAGTAGAAATTGATGTCAAAGCATAAGTGTAAAAATAAGGTTCACATAATAAAAAAAAAGATGAACTAATTTACTTTTTTTTTTCTTTTTTCTAAGAATAATAATCTCAAATTATTCAAATAGAACAAAAGAAAGAGGATCATAATCGCAAAAATTCTAAAAGAAAAAATAAGAGCTTGAAAAAGCAATCATGCCTTCAAGACGAGATAGCAAAAACTTAAGAATGCAAACTTAGGAAAGTAGTCATTATGAAATAACATAGAAAAGAGAATTGGAAAAAGATAAAGAATAAGAGAAGTGCTCTTCAATTTTCTTCATATGTCTCAATACAAATGAGGTACCTATTTATAAGCACAAGTCTGTAACTATAAGAAATCCAAAGGTGACATCTTAAATGTAAACCATAAAGAAGATAAAAATTCCATTGCATAAATGTAGGAGATGAATATCTAGAGGCTTAGAGTTATAACCCTTGAAAGAATATGAGGAGATGGACATCCACATAATGTATATTCATAATAATTTTAAATTTAATTATTAAATATAAAAAAAATTAATATAACTTTTAAAAACTTTCCATTAACTCATTTATATGTACTTCTTTCTCCCTCTTCCCCTTGTTTATTGTTAGTTTTTAAAGATAGTTTCTACAATTTATAATCATTGTTTTCCCTCTCTTTCATGTAATTCTATCCATCTTTTTGTCTCTTATCTTAATTTTCATTTTTTTATAAAATTTTAATTCATATATCATAAGATTAAAACAAAAAACTAATCATGGAAAGTTTTAATCATTTTAATCGATAATTAAAAAATAGTTTAATCATACTTCACTTATAAAATTATCAAGCAAGAACAAGTTATGTATCAATTGAGACTTAAAGACATTAATTGATAGAATTTAAATTTAGAATTACCTTATTACTGCTTGGCACATTATACCATTTTTTCTCCAACTTAAAACTATCCAAGCATGCATCTTATTTTTAATATTTTAAATAAAAAGAAAAATTCTTAAACATGTGCGAGAATGCATATAAAGAGGCTAGTATAATATAATAAGAATGTAACAATGGACCTTATGTTATGGTATAAGTACCCTGTGATAACAATATTTATCACTATCATATATATGACCAATTATGATAAATATTTATGAAAAAATAATAGAAAAGTATTAGGGATTTTAAAATAAATTTTATTTTTTAAAGTAGGATAATTATTAATTTTTATTTTTATCTAAATTAAGTTTGAATTTTGAAGTGATATATATAATTATGATTAAATTAGATAAATAATATTTGATATCATAATTAAGTTAAACTTATTCTTTAGTAAGAATTTTAGATTAAAAATACTTTTATTGTGTAATATATTTATTTAGAGAGGAAGAATGAGAGATTTTGTATTTGTAATTTGGAATAAGATTACTTAATCTCCCATAATTAACTTTTATTATTTTGGAAAGATTATTGAGAGTAATGTTTGTAAGATTAGTGAGTAAAAAATGTAAATATTGTAAGACATTTTTAGATGTACTTAAAGTGTAAATTCAAGATAGCTCAATCTTATATTTGTATATTCTCTCTCTTGATTGCTTAGTTGATTTGTTTATCCTTTTCACTTAGGTTAAAAGTCAAACCTCATCAAATATAAGTATTTTATAATTTTATTACTTACTTTTTTGCATTTTCATCATCATCTACCAACATCTGAAAATCTTTCTAAGAAACAGATGTCAAAAAGATTATTTCAAAAGGGTTGCTTACAAATTGCACACAAACCATGGATGTGCTATATCTAAATATAAGGAGAACTATCCACCCAAAGAAAGGAAAAGTTAACTCAAAAGTTTAAAACTCAAGTTTTGTGCATATTGCAGTTTCTAGACTATTATGTAAAATTTGTATATGAAACATAAATGAACATTGTAATGGAAAAGTTTTGTGAAAATATGATCCCTAATGATGACTTTCAATTGCAAAATGATGAGAAAGAAACAAAATAAATTTATATTAATAAATTAACATAGTATTTGATATAAATATTTGCCATCCAATAAGCTTGTTGACTAATATACTAGGTAATCCTTCCTTTAGCAATCTCCCAATTCTCATACAATTCATTTCATCAATTAGGAGATGTGAAGTAAGGACCCTTTATATATATTACTCAATTCAATTTTTGGATCCATCCTACTCATCAATGGATCTAAACTTGTTTACTAGTGTTAGGCCAAGTAATCATTTGTCAATTCAAAAAATGTCACATAGGGCCTAATTAATAATAATCCTTTTATTAATAAATTATGTGTAGTCTATAGAAATATTCATAATTTCTCACTTGGATATACATCATTTATTAATAGTGGCTATAAAAGGATTAATGTTAATATAAAATTAGTACTTTTACACCTATTGATCCAATTGAGATCATAGGTATCTAATAACATAAATACTATATTTGAAAGGATATTGGCATCATAACATACTAGATACCCATACCTCATTAACCAACTTTATCAATATGTGCAAAATAAGATTTACACAACTTTATATAATTATATGTAAATTTATGTATAATAGGTCTTGGCATACATTTAAGATATCTAACACATGTGAGCATAACAATGAAATAAGGTTTAAATATCCCTATAAACATGTTATAAGCAAAATGTGCACAAATATAGCAAAATAACATAAAATTTTATTCATAAATCATAAATAATGTCATATACATTAACTTCCACTAACCCAAAACATCAAATGGCTTTACATAATCCTATATGGTTTACATGTTCAATAAAGTTCCTAGTGCTAAGCCCTTGGTAGTGAATCCATGAGCATATAGTCTATGAAAATGTGCTTAATAATAGTAATATGCTTGCACACCTTCTTTCTCACATAAAAATATTTTACATTTTAAACGAGTGGAAATCTTATCATTGAAAGAAAAGCTCACAGTAGTAAAGTTGTCATAAAAAATGGTTAAGGGCCTAGCAATACTCTCCACAAGATTGAACTCTAAGAGATAATTCCTTAACCATACAACTTGATAAGAAGCTTTATAATAGGTGACATACTATGCTTTCATGGTAAAGGTTATAACAATTAATTGCTTACCTCTAACCATTATGAAAATATACTTAGATGTAAACTTTAAATCATCTAGACAATTGACATAGTTTAAGTCTAAGTAGCTTATAATACTAAGATTTTCTGATCTTTTATAAGTCAGTATGAAGTCCTTCATACCTTAAAGGTGCCTTAAAACTTTTTTTGCAGCAATCTAGTGTCTCCAACTTAGATTACTCAAGTATCTTCCAAGTGCACCAATAACAGTTGTAATATCAAGTTATGTACATACTTTAATATACATTAAGATATCTACAATTGATGCAAATAAGACCTTTTCTATCTTTTTTTTCTCTTCATCAGTTTAAGGATATTGTACCTTTATAAATACTTCACTGTTCTAAATAGGCAAAGTAACTTGAAAGCAAGTATATATATTTAATCTTTTAAGAATTTTCTCAATATACGACTTCTAAGAGGAGCCAAGAATACCCTAAAACTAATCACGAAGCATTTTAATGCCTAAAATAAATTAGGCATTTCCTAGATCTTTTATCTTAAAGTGAAGTGATAGTAATTGTTTTATCTCAATCATTAAGCTTAAGTCCTTACTTACTAAGGGAATGACATCCATATACAAGACTAGAATTAAAAATTTGCTAGCATTTTTTTATCATATAAATACACTACTTCACACTATTCTTCTTAAATTCGAGAAAGGTAATTGTTTATGAAATTTAAGATATCATTGCCAAGAAGTTTATTTTAAACCATGTATGGATTTGTACACCAAGTGCTCTTTAACTTTCTCTCAAAATTCATTTAAATGCTCCATGTACATAGTTTCAAATTGATCATTATTCAAGAATGTTGTTTTCACATCAATTTGGTGCAACTCCATATCAAAGTGAGCAATAAGAGCTATAATAATTTTGAAAGAATCTTTCATTGATACTAATGAGAAAATTTCTTTGTAATCTACACCTTCCTTTTATGTATAGCCTTTAGCCACAAGTATGGTTTTATTTGTCTTAATTTGCCTATAAGCATCACACTTGGTCTTAAAAACTTATTTACATCCAATTGGCTTATAATTTGAAAGTAGTTCCATAAGATCCCACACTTCATTTTTATTTATTGAAACTAATTCATCCTCTATTGCAGTGATCCATTAAAGACAATCAAAACTAGACACTGCTTGAAAGAATGTAATGAGATTAGAATTTTCATTTTGATCATACTCATGTTCTTGTAAATGCACCACATAATCATTTGATATACCAATCTATGCTATCTAAGGGATCTTCTCAACTAATCTTTTGTTGGTGTATGCCCTGAAGCCAATCATAGGATGATTGTATAAGCATACATTGTATTATATTTTTATTATTTATATGAGGCACTTTCAGATTATTATTTCTCTACATTAAATAAATAGATATAATAATTTATCCTTAGAGTAATCATTTCTTAAATAATACTCTTAAATGTCCCTAGTCAAGTATCATTGTGAAAGGGATAACAATGATGCATAGAGACTAGTATGTTGGTTAATTAATATGAGATATTAAGTCAACACATAGGTACATGTTAGAGAACAATTGTACTGGACTGACCCGCCATGAGATTGCTACATGGATCATCTTATGAGTGTCATAAGCAACTCTCATAGTGACAATGACGCATATGGTCTTTTAACTTGAAGTCACCATGGTTTCTAACATAGTTAATTATATGCTTTAACATTGTCTAACGTTAACTTTAACGAGTTGACTTGAAGACAGTGATTGGGTATACTACTAATTATGTAGAGGAATATGAGTGATGTGGATGAGTTTTTATCCTTCCTTCAAAAGGAACGATATCTATGGGCCCCTTGATTGAGTTCCACTATAAAATGTATGGCCATGCTCAAATGAGTCAACATGTGGTGTTGATCTTATTTGCTTCTTTTTGGTCAATTCATGAATCAAGAAACACAGAGATCGAATTATAAAGGGGATGACACTTTCCATGCCTTGAGTTCGATCTGGATATCTAGGATAAAAAGGGACTTTATTGCGTAGTCACTGAAAGGTTACATTAGATCACTGATATTCTCATTACTTGGGTAGCAATGATGCATTGCTAGATGCTGCTTATTGTTTATGATTCTAAAATATGATTTTAGGATCATTGCCAACGTGATGGGAACCTATTGGTCCACACACAAAGAACGAATCAAAATTGGAATTGGAGCAACATAATTAGAAATTCTAGTTGGACTATAATTTCTAATTAATGAAAGGACCAATTAGATTGGGCCTTTTTGTTAATATTATATTGCTTACGGGCCAATTATTAATTAAGTCATAATATTGGACCTAATTAATAATCAGCCCATAATACTCACCTTTCATTAAGGTTTTAATAGGTGTCTATATATATATATAAGATGCTATTCATGCTCAGATGGATCAATAGATAATCTGGGAGGCATTTTGAGAGAAAAGAAAATAGGAGACCCTAAACACCTTAGTTTGCTAGCACAAACTTGAGAAGAGAGAAATTCTATCCAACCTATCATTTAGCTAGAAATTTTGAGATCGCTCTGTGTGGATACCATAGAGGTGCAGCCACATTAAACATTGCACTAGTGATATGATGTTCTAGTTTCTATTTCGATTCATGATTTGGAGAGCAGATTGGATTGGAAAACGGACAGAAGTAGATCGGATTTGCTGTGTAGCGGACAGAAGATTTTTTTTGCCGAAAGGTATAAATCCTAATCCCTAATCTATGGCATCCTAAATTCGCATGAATCTTTGGTGAAAATCGTGCAAAATTTTATTCCACTGTGCATGTATGATGCACGATTTTCCAGCAGTGATATCAGAGCTACTTGTGAATCCATAGATTAGTTTTCTATGTTATGCGTTTAAATCTGGATAATTTATGTTTAATCAGATCATGCATGATGCAATTAGGGTTCTGGATCAATGTAATTCTGTATGTTGATGAATCGGTTTTGATTAGATTAAAATTAGATTAAAACATACATAATTAATTATTCAGTTTTAATGAGATTAAAAAAACTAGAAATGTTGTTGCTGAAGGTTTCATTTTAATGAGATTAAAATTCGAATAGAAACATGTCTGATCGTATACATGTGATGTATGCATTCTGTTTCATTTAATAAGATTAAATTAAACAGAAACATGGACCAATGTTTAAGTTAATATGGCAGAACATCAAGAAGTAGGATTTCAAAATAGTTTTGGAATTAGGGTTCTTGATAAATTCTAATTTTGGCCGATTGTTTTAATGGTTAATACAGAAATTGAAACATTCAAATTTTTTTGGATTTTTCTCGAAAGTCTTCAAAATTTTAAATGTAAGATGCATAAAAAATTTTGGTAAGGGGGCGAACCACGAGAGGCGGCCTCCCCTCGACCCCCGCTCGCTAACCGGTTAGCGAAACTACCGTACTAACTCTGCATAGCGCTATAATTGATAGACTGAATCTAAGTTGCATTTTAAAATCAATCTTTTCATAACTTTCTAATTTTAAACAAGTTAAAATTGGAAACAAGATCGAATTTCAATGAATACCTATGGTTGTTGTATGCTTACATGTGATGTTTGCTGCATGATGCATAGTTATGGCCCTTACACCATAATGTATGGTTATCTTTCATTTATTAGTTTTGGTTTTATTGTAATTAAATACAGCCTACGTATCGTGCCTTTCTCTATAAATTCTAGTTGTACATTCTTTCTCTCACCTTACTCCCCTCGAATATAACTCGAGTTTTCTCCTTCATTATGTATTGTAAAGCTAGAATAGTTTCCTTTCAAATGTAGAACATGTCTAAGCTTGGAGCTTGCTGCCATGGAGACAAGGAGCTAAAATCAATATGAGGACAACTGTGAAAGATGCTTAAAGAAGATATCTTTACCCTAGGTTGACCTTTTGGTTTTCTCATTAGCTTGGGAAAACTAATGTAGTTGGGCCATAACTATGCACATTTATTTTATGTTTTATTGCATGCTTTATATTAATGTATATGATATGTTAGATATAGGCATGTATGGATGACAAATAATGGTGAGATCTAAAATAGACATAAATCCCTCAATGCAAATATTAAGTCAGTAATAAAAGTGATGCCTTCCAATAAATGACACTTGCCAAGGCCTTGATCAACATAAGGTAGGTTTGCCAAAGTAAAGTGCCTAGTTTATCTTGGTGAGATACAATAGGATAATAGTGATGTCCAAATGCCAATAATTAGGTTTTTGACTTAACTAGGCCATCTCAATAGGATTGGGGGCCTAGAGGCATGGAGTTGGGCTTAAGTCCATGAGATGGATTTGAACAAGTATTGTTCACCTAACTATCCAAGAGTTACATAAGATATAATTGGCAAGGAGTTGCCTAACTAAATAGCCAAAACTTGAGTGATCAGATAAAGCTAACTCAAGTCTAGGTGAAATATGGATTTTAGCCCACTAGAAAATCTCAAATGCTACGATATTCCAAATGAATAGTGAGAGCTATTAATTTGAACGAAAAATAGTGGGAGATAAAATTTACTAAAGACCTCATTAAATATATCAAGGCATAATACTGATTTCGCATATTTTTGTTGTAGATTCTGATGGCACTAAACACACCAAATAACCTATCGCTGCGATCAGTCCTTGAGAAGGATAAGCTGACTGAGATAAATTTCCTAGACTGGTTTAGGAATTTGAGGATAGTCCTCAAGCACGAGTGAAAGTTTTATGTCCTAAAGCAACCCATTCTTAAGGAACCTCCTCCTAATGCCCCACGGGCTGAAAAGGATGCTTATAAGAAGCATTAAAATGATGCTTTAGATGTCAGATGCCTTATGTTGACAACCATGAACTCTGAGCTTCAGAAGCAACATGAGAACATGGATGCTTTTAACATGGTCGAGCACCTTAAAAAGCTTTATCAAGGACAAGTACGACAAGAGAGAGTTGACGTCTTAAAAACATTGTTTCAGTGCAGAATGGAAAAAGGAAGCCCTGTTGGTGCTCATGTACTCAAAATGATTGGGTATGTTAAGAACTTTGAAAGGCTGGGTTTTCCATTGAGCCAAGAGTTGGCTACAGACATAGTTCTGTAATCGTTGCCATACAGCTATAGTCAATTTGTCATGAACTACAACATGAATGAAATTGACAAACCACTGCTAGAGCTGTTAAGCATGTTGAGAACAGCTGAACAGAATTTGCAAAAGGCAAAGCCTGAAACCGTAATGATGGTTCAAAAGGGCAAGGGCAAAAATAAAGGTAAAAAGAAAAAGGATTCCAAATTCAAAGGCAAGCCCAAGCCCAAAGATGCTGCACTGAAACCTAAAGGAGGAGTCACTAAGGAAGGGAAATGCTTCCATTGTGGTAAGACCGGACATTGGAAGAGGAACTGCAAGGTTTACTTGGAGGATCTGGAAAAGAAGAAAGGAAGTGGGACTTCCTCTTCAGGTATTTTTGTTATAGAAATTAATTTATCTACTTCTACATCTTGGGTATTAGATATCGGTTGTGGTTCTCACATTTATACAAATGTGCAGGAACTCAAAAGGAGTAGAACTTTGACTAAAGGTGAAGTGAACCTACGAGTGAGATATGGAGCAAGAGTTGCTGCCTTAGCTATAGGAATATACTATGTATCTTTACCTACTGGTTTAGTTATTGAATTAAAGGATTGTTATTTTGTGCCTGTTATTAGTAAAAATATTATTTCAGTTTCTTGTTTGGACAAAAAGGGTTTTTCATTCTTAATAAAGGATAAAAGTTGTTCTATTTATTTGAATGAAATATTTTATGGTAGTGCACAATTAATCAATGGTCTCTATATTCTGAACCTTGATACACCTATCTATAACATAAATACAAAACGGTTCAAATCCAATGATTTGAACCCAACCTATCTATGGCATTGTCGCTTGGAGCATATAAATGAGAATCACATATCCAAGCTCCATAAAGATGGGCTCTTGGACTCATCTGATTTTGAATCATATGAGGTTTGTGAGTCTTGTTTATTAGACAAGATGACAAAAGCCCCTTTCACTAAACACAGTGAAAAGGTTAGTGATCTGTTAGGCCTCATACATACTGATGTATGTAGACCTATTAATTCACTAGCTAGAAGAGGTTTCCATTACTTCATAACATTTACTGATGATTTCAGTAGATATGGTTATGTGTATCTTATGAAACACAAGTCAGAATCCTTTGAAAAGTTTAAAAAATTCAAAAATGAAGTACAAAATCAACTTGGTAAAAGTATTAAAGCACTTCGATCCGATCGAGGTGGAGAATACCTAAGCCAAGAATTTGATGACCATTTGAAAGAGTGTGGTATAATATCACAGCTTACTCCACCAGCAACACCACAATGGAATGGTGTATCTGAGAGGAGAAATCGTACCTTGTTAGACATGATACGATCTATGATGAGTTAAGAAGATCTTTCGATTTCCTTTTGGGGACATGCTCTAGAGATAGCTACTTTTACACCTAATTGTGTTCCATCTAAGTCGGTTCAAAAGACACCATATGAGATATGAATCGGGAAATATCCCAGTTTGTCTTTTATGAAGATTTGGGGTTGTGAGGCATATGTGAAATGTTTGGCCTCCGATAAGTTTGGACCCAAATCTGATAAATGTTATTTTTGTGGGATATCCTAAGGAAACCAAAGGATATTATTTCTATAATCCCATCGAGGGCAAAGTGTTTGTCGTTCGAACTGGTATCTTTCTAGAAAGGGAATTCATTTCTAGAGGAAACAGTGGGAGGAAAATACAACTTGAAGAAATTCAAGACTCACAAAATAATAGTGATCTAGAGATGGAACCTGAGCAGAGGTTACAAGATGTTATGGAACTACAACCTACTCAAGTAACACAAGGCCCACATAGATCGGTAGAACATGTTATGAGCCCGAGAGATATGGATTTCTTGTGACTCAACATGGCGATGTATTGCTCATGGATCAAAATGAGCCTAGATCCTACCAAGATGCTATAAAAGGTCCAGACTCTGAGAAGTGACTTGAAGCTATGAGGTCTGAGATGGAATCCATGTACACTAACTAGGTATGGACCTTGGTTGATCCACTTGATGGGGTAAAACCCATCGGGTGCAAATGGGTTTTCAAGAAGAAAACCGACATGGATGGTAATGTACAAACCTTTAAGAGGCGATTGGTGGCAAAAGGTTTTAAACAAATCCATGGTATAGACTATGATGAAACTTTTTCCCCAGTTGCCATGCTTAAATCCATTCGGATCTTACTTGCTATTGCAGCTTTCTATGATTATGAAATCTGACAAATGGATGTAAAAACCGCATTCCTTAATGGGAATCTTCTTGAGGATGTGTACATGACACAGCCTGAAGGTTTTGTTACTCCAGGAAATGCTAGTAAAGTATGTAAGTTGTAACGGTCCATTTATGGATTAAAGCAAGCTTCACGGAGCTGGAATCTTTGTTTTGATAATGCAATCAAAAGGTTTGGTTTCATTAAAAATGAAGATGAACCTTGTGTTTACAAGAAGGTTGTGGGACCATAGTAGTTTTCCTTGTGCTATATGTGGATGACATATTTCTGATTGGAAATGACATACCTACCTTACAAGATGTAAAGTCTTGGTTAGGGAAGTGCTTTTCCATGAAATACTTAGGCGAAGCTTCTTATGTGCTAGGCATTAAGATCTATAGAGATAGATCAAGAAAACTACTTGGCCTAAGTCAGAGTACATACATTGACAAAGTACTGAAACAGTTCAGTATGCAAGAGTCAAAAAGAGGATTTCTACCTATGTCTCATGATATAAATCTTTCTAAAGCTCAATGTCCTAAGATAAAGGATGAATGAGAGTGCATGAATAAGATTCCATATGCATCAGCAATTAGATCTATTATGTACGCTATGCTATGTACTCGACCAGATGTCTCATATGCTTTAAGCATGACAAGTAGATACCAGTCAAATCCTGGTGAATGTCACTGGACTGCAGTCAAGAATATCCTTAAGTACTTGAGAAGGACTAAAGATGAATTCTTGATATATGGAGGAGTAGAGGAACTGGTATTAAAAGGCTACACTGATGCCAGTTTCCAAACTGACAAAGATGACTCCAGATCGTAGTCAGGTTATGTGTTTTGTCTAAATGGTGATGCTATAAGCTGGAAAAGTTCAAAGCAAGAAACAGTAGCCGATTCTACCACAGAGGCTGAGTATATTGCTGCATCTGATGCAGCCAAAGAGGCTGTTTGGATTAAGAAGTTCATTACTGAACTTGGAGTTGTACCTAGCATTGTGGACCCAGTGATTCTCTATTGTGATAACAATGGAGCAATCGCACAAGCTAAGGAACCTAGATCTCACCAATGATCCAAACATATACTTTGACGCTTCCATCTCATTCGTGATATCATTGATAGAGGAGATGTGAAGATATGCAAAGTACCAACAAAAGATAACATCGCTGATCCACTGACAAAGCCTCTGGCGCAGCAGAAGTATGATGGTCACACTAGATCCTTTGGTATTAGATACATGGATGATTGACTCTAGTGCAAGTGGGAGATTGTTGGTGTATGCCCTGAGAGCCAATCATAGGATGATTGTATAAGCATACATTGTATTATATTTTTATTATTTATATGAGGCACTTTCAAATTATTATTTCTCTGTGTTAAATAAATAGATATAGTAATTTGTCCTTAGAGTAGTCATTTCTTAAATAATACTCTTAAATGTCCCTAGTCAAGTATCATTGTGAAAGGGATAATAATGATGCATAAAGACTAATATGTTGGTTGATTAATATGAGATATTAAGTCAACACATAGGTACATGTTAGAGAACAATTGTACTGGACTGACTCGCCATGAGATTGCTACATGGATCATCTTATGAGTGTCATAAGCAACTCTCATAATGACAGTGATGCATATGGTCTTTTAACTTGAAGTCACCATGGTTTCCAATATAGTTAATTATATGCTTTAACATTGTCTAACGTTAACTTTAACGAGTTGACTTGAAGACAATGATTAGGTATACTACTAATTATGTAGAGGAATATGAGTGATGTGGATGAGTTTTTATCCCTCCTTCAAAAGGAGCGATATCTATAGGCCCCTTGATTGAGTTCGACTATGAAATGCATAGCCATGTTCAAATGAGTCAACATGTGATGTTGATCTCATTTGCTTTTTTTTGGTTAACTCATGAATCAAGAAACACAGAGATCGAATTATAAAGGGGATGACACTTTCCATGCCTTAAGTTCGATCTAGATATCTAGGATAAAAAGGGACTTGATTGCGTAGTCACTGAAAGGTTATGTCAGATCACTGACATTCTCATTACTTGGGTAGCAATGATGCATTGCTAGATGCCGCTTATTGTTTATGATTCTAAAATATGATTGTAGGATCATTGCCAACGTGATGGGAACCTATTGGGTCACACACAAAGAACGAATCAAAATTGGAATTGGAGCAACATAATTAGAAATTCTTGTTGGATTATAATTTCTAATTAATAAAAGGACCAATTAGATTGGGCCCTTTTGTTAATGTTATATTGCTTACAGGCTAATTATTAATTAAGTCATAATATTGGACCTAATTAATAATCAGCCCATAATACTCACCTCTCATTAGGGTTTTAATGGGTGTTTATATATATATAAGATGTTATTCACGCTCAGATGGATCAATAGATAATCTGGGAGGCATTTTGAGAGAAAAGAAAATAAGAGACCCTAAACATCCTAGTTTGCTAGCACAAACTTGAGAGGAGAGAAATTCCATCCAACCTATCATTTGGCTGAAAATTTTGAGATCATTCTGTGTGGATACCATAGAGGTGTAGCCACATTAAACACTACACTAGTAATCTGATCTTCTAGTTTCTATTCCGGTTCGTGATTTGGAGAGCAGATTGGATTGGAAAACAGACAGAAGCAAATCGGATTTGCTGTGTAGCGGACAGAAGATTTTTTTTGCTGAAAGGTATAAACCTTAATCCCTAATTTATGGCGTCCTAAATTCGCATGGATCCTTGGTGGAAATCGTGCAAAATTTTATTCCATTATGCATGTATGATGCAGGATTTTCCAGCATCTTTAATATTAGAATCCTCATCTTCCTTTAAAGACTATGTTAAATTATACTATGGAGAAGTAAAAGATTAAAAACCAATAGATTGAGACATTAGGGGAATGATTACATTTTCTTCTTTGAAGTTTGTAATATGCAAAGTCTAACTCCCCCTATCCCACTTATCCTTAAAATCAATGGCTTTAATAGATTTGATAATCCAAGTAGTGTGAGTCAAACAATAGAACTTACTACCTTTAAAGCCACCAGAATAACTAACAAAGAACCTAGATATAAATTTAGAGTTAAGTTTTCTGGTAATAGGAATGTACGACTTCACCTCTGCTTTGCAACCCTAGATGCAAAAATGACTCAAAGTTAGTTTTTTACCATTTAGTAGTCTATATGGAGTAATGAGTATAGATTTACTTGGTACTTGATTGAGTATGTAGCCTATGGTTTTCAATACTTCTTCTCATAAAAAATTCAAAAGCATAGTATAGGAAAGCATACATCTAACCATATTAAAAAGTGTTTTATTTTTCCTTTTGGTTACTTGTTCTATTTTGATGTAACAAACATGGTATAACTAGCCTTAATACCACACTCCTACAAATACCTGGCAAAAGGGCCTAGTTTTCTCCTAATTTCATAATATTTGCCATAGTATTTTCCTCCTAGATCGGAATTCAAACACCTAATTTTCTTACCATACTTATGCTTAACTACTGCTTTAAATTTTTTGAATGTATACAAGGACTTTAACTTTTTTGCAAGCAACTTTATCCATCTAAAATACAAATAATCATCAATAAAAGTGATGAAGTATTTCTGTTCTCCTATGATTGCAAGCATGATTAGGCCGTAGATATCAATATGAATAAGTTCTAGTACTTGTTATCTTTTAAATTTCTCTCCTTTTGGCCTTAGCAGTGAACTTCCTTTTTAATATAGTCCACATAAGTGTCTAGATTAGATAAGTTTAAATTATGCAATATACCCTTTCTGATCAATTTTTAAATTCAGTCTTTGGAAATGTAAGCTAAATGCCTATGCTATAGCATCAAGGAGTTCTCTTCAATTTTCTTTTTTCTTTCTTGTAACTATGTTAATAGTATTGAAGGAACTCAGATTCAGATTTATTATGTATAACCTATTTAGCAGTTCATCAGTCCCTATCATGATCAAGCTTTAAAACAAATTCACTTTCTTGCCTTTAAAATTATAAAAATACCTTTAAAGATCCAGCATTACAATTGATATCAAATTCCTTCTTATGGAAGGCACAAAGATTACATCCTTTAACATCAATTCATGTTTAGTAGATAACCACAGATAAATATTCCTAATGAGCTCTACTCCCACCTTTTCACCATTTCCCACTCTAATAATTAATTCACCATTATTTAATTTTTTACAATTTCTTAATGATTAGGAAAAATTGGTGACATGGATTATGAAACTAGTCTCTAGCCACCACGTATCTGATGGCATATCCATTGAATTAGATTCAAAACAAAAACTGACCCAATCCTCTCTTATTGTCCCATTTAATGTCTTTTCAGAATTTTGTTGCATAATGATTGAGGAATACCATATTAAAAATTAATGCATGTATAATGTAATCATGCTAACATTTTCCTTACAACATTTACATATGCAATCTTACATAGTCTCATATTGTAAAATCAAATACTGAAGGGCATTTAGGACTTTATAACTCAATACAATAGTCAAGATGCCCATAAAATACTAAGATAAAAAAGTATTTAAATAATTTAGATGCACTATAACCAACAAACTACATTAACAATATAATGTTAAAGGGAATTTATATTATTAACACAACCTTTCCTTTTTCAAATAATTTTTCTTATTAAAATTAAACCAAAATTTATGTAATTGGCCCATGAAGGTGGGTACATAATTACATGAATTTTTCATGATATAATGTAAGTCATTCACAATATTCTTTAAATAAATACAACTTTGAAAATTTATAAAATACACAAAAAAATCCATAGATTCCATAAAAATTCTAAAATATGACAATATATCAAAGATTGCATAATAAAAATTTGGGCTCAAAATAAGCTTGATTGAATATTCAAATAAAATAGGTAAAAATAATTAAAAATAATTTTATTTTAAAAAATGCCTATTAAAAAGAGCTTGGAAAGTGGAGTTTAGCAATATGCGCACCATTGTCAAGAAGGTTGCATATGGTCCACACATACCAATAGTGTGGCTAGGCATGCATGTGAATGTATTGCTCACCTTCTTCCCAAAAGAACCAAGCAACAACAAGTTTGTGTAGAACTAATTTTGACTAAATTTGAAGCCATCTATTTCCCAACCTATTTCATGTAATTCAAGGTGCAATTTTTAGTGCTAACTAACCTAAAATTTATGATCTAACTTCCCTTAATGTGTTTTAATTGTTTTCCATCCCAAAAACTAGCCAAAATGGAAACTTCGAATTTTTTCAAAAAAAATTAAAGGTTTCTTAGCTATGGTGGCCGATGGTTTCAAGGGACATTTTGTGTGAGTTTATGATTCTCACATGAAATGAGAACCCCATATAGAACCAAATTTCATCTTCCCATTATTCCTCTCTTAATTCCTCTTAATTTTTTCAATATATTCTGGTTCAACAATGGAGGCTACTATTCATACTGGGTTTCTATTTTTTTTTTGTGTTTTATGCAATTTCTACTAAATTTCATGGTTCCATATCATTCTCTCGCAAGTTTCAATTTTCATGACTATTGCAATAATATCCATATATGCAAAACCATACATGCAAGCATTCATGGTAGAAAATCACAATACATACACATATAATAGCAATTCTAGAACAAGAATGAAAGTATAGGTATGTGTAAAAGCAAATATTGGAATCATCATTGGCATGATTTTATGAGAAGGCCAACAACTTCATTTAGGATTCCTCAAAATCAATCATAATAGAAAGCCAAAACCAGACTTTGATACTAATTGATGGAAAAGTTTTATGAAAATATATTCCCCAATGATCTTGATCATCAATTGCAGTATGATAAAGGGAAAACAAAATAAATTTATGTTAATAAATTAACATAATATTTGATATAAATACCTGTCATTTGTAGAATAAGCTTGTTTACTATTATATTGGGTAATCCCTCCTTCAACAATCTCCTAATTTCCGTGCAATAAATTTCACCAATGGAGTAGAAAACTTTAGATTTAGGAATGTGAAGTAGAGACCCCTTATATATATATATATATATATATTATTCATTCTAAATCCTATCCATCATAGAATTCAATCCTATTTACCTATGTTGGGTCAAATACTTGTTTGTCAATCCAAAAAATGTTACATAGGATCTAATTAATAATAATTATTTTATTAATAAATTATTTATAGTCGACAAAAATATTAACACATTACTCTTTAATGATTTGTTTTATAGTTTTAAATTGCGGTTATGATATTAATTACAATTTTATTGTGATTAATGAAATAATAAATAATTATAAAAAGTATAACCACTACACTGCAAAATCTTAAAATATTATGGTTATGATGCAGTAAACAAGTAGAACGGAATTTAAAACCTTTTATTTGGTTTTAATCCTTTCAGACATGTTTGCATTCTCACTCGCCTCCTATCTTTCCTTTTAACACTAAAAAAGTCCAAATTCTAAACGTGCAAGAGCCTTTATCTGCGAACGTTTATTATCATAAATCTGCTGGGTATGGGTGGGACTCTTGAAATATACAAGATATTTTTTTTAAAGTGAGATATAATTATATTCCGTTTATTTCTTATTATTTATTAGAGTTAATTAATTTTACAAATATTAAAAAATAGTTTAATTTATTTATTTTAATAAAAATTTTAAAATTATTTTTAATTATTTATTATACATGAAGCCTAAAATAGATAAAAAAAATATAATAAAATAAATATCTTAAAATAATTCAAGAAAGATAATAAAGTATTTATTAATGAAATTGAAAGATAAAATTAAAAAATATATTTAATAATTCATTAGAATTTTAAATACAATGAATAAAAAGAAATGAACAGAGTATGCGATCAGTATGTCAAGAATTAAAATTTTAATAAATAATTAATTAAAAATATATTTTTTAAATTTATGATTATTTATTTTTATATTTTTATTAAGAAATATAATATTTTATTTTATTTTTTTTAAAAAGCATTTTATATTTTAAAAGAGTACGATGCACTAGTTGCATGCTCTGGCCGCAACTCCCGCAATCAAGGCGGTTCCTCTGGTGATAATTGACAGAAGAGAGCGCGCAAAAAATTGTGGACGGAGAAGAAAAAAATGACAGACGAGTGACCATTGATGCTGCACCCACGTGGTTTACGATTTCATCAAAATTGTCGTATAATTATAACATGTTTTTTTTTTTTTTTTACTATCAATGAAAATAGATCTGTTATTATCAAAAGAAAAAGTAGATCTGTTTTCAATGTACTAGAATTCACATAAATTAAAACTTTTAATTCTTAAATTTCAATGCATTGAATTTATAATTGTTTATCTCTTTCCTCCCACAGATTTTCCAGAATTAAACGCGACATTTGATTCATATACGTCTATCCATATTAGAAAATTGCTGGAAAAAATTCCAAAGTTTTTGTAATTCTTCATTGAAGTCATTATTTTCATTTATAAATGAAAAAAAAAGCTTGATGAGGATATCAAAGAATTAGAATTTAATTAAAAATCAATTAAAAATATAAATTCGTAATTTGTAATTATTCATTTTCTTGATCTTATCATTAGAAAAATGATATTTCACTTTATTTTTTGAAGTATATTTTATATTTCAAAATTGAAATAAAAAAAATGTTTCAACCTATAGCTAGGACTAGTATGAGCATCAACCCGGTAACTCACGTCAATTTCTTACATGCAAACAATAGTGACAACAAGCTTTTATTTAATATGTTTTCAATTTATTAATAAATTTTTATTAATTTTATTTTATAAAAAAAACTTCTCATTCAATTTTTTTAAATTAATTTCTAACCGTTATTCACTGAACTTTAACTATTTAATTAGAAGTCCTAATTTAATACTAAACTACGAAATCCTAAACCCTAAATTCTAAAATCCTAATAAATAAACGCTAAATTCTATCTACTAAACACAAAAATCCTCCTATTCACTAAACATATAACCATGATCTAGTTTTTCCCCTTGCGGGACCATCCTCAATAAAGTATCCAAGCTAAAGATGTAGTTGGATTTCAATGAAAAATTTTTTAGCAACGGTATAAAATTACCAAAGAAAATCTTTTATAAGAAAGCAAAAAATATTTACGTGGAACAACCTTATAATAAAAGGATTTAAAGGAGCAAACATGGTATAATGATATTTGTTATTATTTTTAGAGTTTTACCCCTCTCATGTTCTAAATGGGAATTCAATATTTTATATTTGAAATCAATATCTTATATATGTAAGTTAAATGATTTATTACTCCCATCACCACAAACTAAAAAAATATTTTTTTACCAAACAAGCAGAAGATATTCAGTACGAGCATTGATTTAAGATTGTATCCTTGAGAGTACCCTTATAAATCTAATTTGTGTATCATATTAAAATTCATGTCAAAAAATATTTTTTTAAAAAAATTTATCAGAAGAACATTAATATAATAAATTAATAATTGAAAACATTCATTATATTGGGATTTCTATTTTCTATACATGAGAAATTTATTTTTTTAACAAATAATAAAGGCATAAATTTGATCCTCTTAATATATAAATTAATTATATTTTATTCCCCTTAAATGAAATATTTTATGTTGGTCCATCAATCTATTTTGTAAATGAGATCATCGTGCCTTAACTGTTGTGAAACTGAACTGAAAATTCCTACTTTTCACCATAGACGAAAGTACCGGAATTCAGATTATCATATGAGAAAACATGTAAACCATTTGATTATACAAGGTTAATTTGAAAACATTTCAGATCAGGCCATTAACATCATGAACATCTACTAACTTTTCTTGATATCAAATTGATCAATTCCAATGCATATATTAAAGAAATCAATTTGAATATTATATTCGAGATGAAGTAAATATAAATAATTTGTATACAAAGTGGATATAATTATAACTAATTATTTTACTATTGTTTATAAGAGATGGAGGTCTTTTGGCGGCGAGAAAAAAATACGTCTCTCGTGTTACGTGCGGAGAAAAGAAAACTCCCCTTGAAAATTAACTAATTAAACGTTAGATATTAAATTTAATCCATTTTTAAAAATTTTTTGGGCAGGGATATCCAATCCAATTTTAAGGCACTAAAAGACTGGTTAACAAACGTCCAAAAATAAGTTCGGTAAAATTTGCAACTTTTTCGATTTTTTTAACAAATAAAGCTTGCAATTTTTTTTATAAAGATTTAAACTAAATTAAATATTCATACTGCAAAATTGATTAAAAAAAAGCTATAAATTTTTATAAAAGAATCGCAAGACTTATGATTACACCATATATCTTAGGCACTTGCATATTTTTTGAAAAAAATTTAAGTTTTATAAATAAAGTTTCATAAAATAACGCGACTTTCTTAGCAAAACGCAACTTTCTTGACGTGGTGGGCAAGCAAAGCCCATAATACCAGACAAATTGGACTTGTCGCCCGAAAGGTATTGGTCCAACGTTTGCATTGCATGACTTAAAATAGTCAAACAAGAAATATTAATGAATATGATGACATTATAGAAAGAAAGAATAAACATATATAACTGATGACACGTGTTGTGAGAATAGAGATTCGGGTTCATTATAAAATAGCCATCATGTGCAGTCGATGCAGGCAGCGAAATTTGAAAGTGAGATTCAAAATGTCGCCCAAATACCTTCTCTTGTTTTTGCTTGGGGCGATGTTGCTGGCTACAACTTTTGCCGCTGATGAGGCATGGAGCCCACTGCCACCACCAACGCCTCGTTTGCCTCCCATTATCACCCGGCCACCACCACTGGCGCCTCACTTGCCTCCCTTTATCATCCAGCCTCCACCCCTGGCGCCTCACTTGCCTCCCATTATCACCCGGCCACCACCACTGGTGCCTCACTTGCCTCCCATTGTGACCGGGCCACCACCGCAGAAGCCGCCTTCCGTGGGAGGAAATCTCAACTACAGACGGTTTGGAACACCATAAACGCAAGCGCACCCATACAAGTATCCCCCATCCCGAGTAGTATTTAAGTAGAAACTTCACACAAGCTAAAAATGCTGCAAAATATACCGAAAATAAAGGCAGCATTAATTTGTCATAAATTATCAGCTATATCTGAATAAAGATTTGGTTTCATTTCGTTCTGGGTTATTAGTATGCCTCATTTATTGAACAAATCCCTCTGTTGAGTTACTTATCATCATGCAATTTAGTTACTAAATTTCTACATCTCTCGATGTGCTGTTTCATAATATATAATTAAACAACTCATGTGTGGTACTTAAAGAACTATATGCAAAATAGTAAGAAAATGACTAGCGTAGCGGTTTCAGGGAGCACATTCATAATTATGTTCATAACATTAAAGAAGAAATAATCTATACTGATAAAAAGAGAATTGGAAATGAATGCACTCCATTTTTCTTTCTTCTAAATAGCTCATATTTATGCTTCAAATTTTGATAAAATGAAGGATAATTATATAATTTTAAATTAAATTATTAAATGCTAAAAATTTAATATAACTTTTTTAAACTACCTACTAATTCATTAATATACCCTTCTATCTCTGTCCCATGTTTATTATCAATTTTCAAAGATAATTTCTACCATCTATTAATGATCTCTCTCTCTCTCTCTCTCCCATCTCAATTTTCATTTTTTTAAAAAACCTTAATTCATATATCAAAGCTAAAAAAAAAAAGTATTAATCATGTGAAGTTTTAATAATTCTAACTGAAAGTTAAATAAATAGTTCAATCATTTTTTATATGTAAAATTACCAAGCAAGCATAAATTATGTATCAATTATGACTTTAAACATCAGTTGATTGAATTTAAAATTTAAAATTTAAAATTATCTAAACACTACTTGGCATATTATACTCCCTTTTCACCAACTTAAAACTATTTAACCATGCATCTTATTTTTAATATTTTAAATAAAAAGAAAAAATTTTTGAACACATGCAAAAATACGTGTGAAGAAATGGGTATAGCATAATGGAACTGTAACAATGAGCCTTTGTGTTACGGAATAAATACCATATAATAATATTTATCATTATCATATGATTGTGATTAAATTAGATAAATAATATTTAATATTATGATTAAATTAAACTTATTCTTTAGTGAGAATTTCAGATTAAAAATAATTGTTTACAATATATTTGTTTGGGGTGGAGAGGAATAAGATAATTTGTATTTATAATTCAGTATGCAGATTACTTAAAATCCCACAAATGATTCTTATTATTATTTTGGTAAGAATATTGACAGTAATATTTATAAGATTAAAAAAATCAAAGAGTGTAAAAATTATAAAACATTTTAAATGTACTTAGAGTGTAAATTTAAGAAAATTCCATCTTATGCTTGTATATTCTTTCTCTTGATTATTTAACTGATTTATTTCTCATTTTTGCTTAAAAAATCGAATCATATTAAATATATTTATTTTCTAATTTTATTACTTATTTTACAGTGAATCATGGCCACACATTTTTTTAAACACATTTTTGCATCATCATCTTCGACTAAAATCGGAAGGTCTTTCCAACAAAAAGATATCAAGAAAAATATTTCAGAAATTACTTACACACTGTACACAGACCATGGATGTGTTGCATCTAAATATAAGTAGCACCATCCACCACCCCAAAAAAGAAAAAAAGAAAAAGTAAAAGAAACTCCCGCTTAAATATTTAAAACTCAGGTTTTGTGTAGATTGCAGTTTCTAGACATTTGCGTAAAATTTATGTATGAAACATGAAGCAACATTGCTTTTTGATAATTTGGTTCCTGATTTTATATTACGATTATAATCACAATTGCGATTTTATTGTGGCTAATAAAATAATAAATAAGTAAAAAAATGTCATTATTACATTATAGAATCGTAAAATAATACTGTTGCGATTTATCCCACGGGTAAACCTTTGATATGGTTTTAATCCTTTCTGATATCTTAACATTCTCACTCGCCTCCTATCTTTTCATTAACACTCGAAAGTCCAAATTCTAAACGTGCAAGCAACTATGTATCAAAATTTTTCTGCCGCCTCGACCTTTCATATATATATATATAGGTTGCAGATTTGGTTCTTGCGAAGTGCAAGATGTATTTTTTAAAATATATATATAATATAATAATTCTTGACAAATGTACCTAGAATTAAGAATTTGATAAATAATTAATAAAAGTAATTTTTAAATTTAAATTTATTTATTCTTTTAATTTTTTATTAAGAAATATGATATTTTATTTTATTTTTAAAAATATTTTTTTAATTGTATGAATAATAATTCATTTAATACATACACATAAAATAAAAAGTATAAGCTTGCATTATAAAAAATAAATTTTTTAAAATATTATCGAATAATATTATATTATTAAAATTAACAGTTAAAGAGTATATTTTTGAACACGAGGCACTAGTTACATGCCCTAGCCGCAACTCCCGCAATTAAGGCGCTTCACCAGGCGATAACTGACAGCCGAGGGCCCGCTATAATTTATGGGCAACGAAAAAATAATATACGACTAGCCATTACGGCTGCACCTACGTTGTTTATGATCTGGTCAAAATTGTTGTATAGTTATAATATATATTTTTATTCATAATCAATCAAAATAAAGTTATTATTTATTTTGTAAAATTTACTTAAACTGAATTTTTTAATTTTAATATGTTAAATTTGTAATTGCCGATCTCTTTATTGACTAAAAGTGAGTACACATATTATATTTGAAGTACACAAAAGTTTTCTTACATATTTGCATTGTTCTCACACAGATTTCAAGCATTAAAGACCAGGACATTTGATTCATACATGGATTCATAGTGGAAAAATGCTGGAAGAAATTCCAAAGTTTTTGTATCTTTTTTTGTGAATTATATTTTTATTTATGAATAAAAAATTATGCACTTGAACTATTGAACTGCTAGATTTTATGTACTTATTATTTGCAAAATTATTACCCAAACTTCCAACTTATTGCAAAAAGATTATATATTTTATGTAAAAAATTACGACCAAATTAAGAGTATCTTTTTTTAAAGGATCTGTTTTATAAAAAAAAATAGTACATGCTCTTATATTAATAAAGAATGAGATTATATTTTCATATTTTATTATTAAAAAAATGATATCTTAATTTTTATATGATATTTTCTATAAAAAATAATATATACTTTTATATAAAAAATATATTATCTTTGTATTCTATTATTAAAAAGAATACCTACCCTTACACGGTTTTTTGGGACGGCATTTGAAGCGGCCCATGCCCCCTCTAATTTTTTGTCCAAAACCTAGAAACATAAGGGACTCTTGTTTCATGATCCCAATCTTGCCTCAGAATTTGAAATAGCCCTAATTTCTTCTCCAAGCCACTCTTCTTCAATGTCTATAATCGCGGTCGCTTCATCCGGTCACCACCACCATCATCAACGACCTCAGAACAACCGTCCACCGGTGCTTCTTGCTCAAAGCCAGCCCCTGCCAAGGGACCGACGTTGGGAATGGTGCGTATTTTTTTATTCACCTGCTCACTCTCTCTTCGTGTATCATCTTGCAATTCGATTTAGGGTTTCCACATATGGTGTTCAGCAACCAATTTGATGCTACTTCCGCCTTCTCAGGCGGTGGATACATTGCCACTCAGTCTACTCAGTTTGGTGACGCATCCCCATCAACAACCAAAGTAAGCGATCTTTCTTATTTCCTGTTTGTGACATCCACTTTTCGTCTTTCTGCGTGGAAAATATAATCTATTGTAATTATCTCTCTGAAAAAGCTTCGGTTTTGGCCCTTAAGGTTTCTTATTTGATTTATGGAATAACCAAACTACGGTGGTGGTTATTTTATACTTTATACGTTTGCATCTCTACTAACTGAGTTCACTGATCTGTTTGCTCATCCTCCCTTCCTTTTGTGTGCCTCTTCTTGGTTACTAACTTAGTTCATTGAAGACTGACAATGACAGCACTTTACAATGCGAAGGAAAGAGATAATAATAAACTCATCACTCAGAAGCACTCCGGATTAACCATCCATATCTAATCTCATTCTTAGTGTCAGCTTGCTTCCAAATGTACTGAAATGCCCTTGATTTTTATGAAGCTGCATTGTTGCCCAAGTACTAATAATTTTTAATTATTTTTAACCATCCATATCTTTTATTTTTGTTGTTCAATATGATTTTTAATTATTTTCTAGTCATTTATCTTAATTAAATTATATATTATGTGCAAATTAAATATTTTTTATAATATAAATTATCATATAAAAATAAAAGAAAATTTTAGATACTTATATTAATCTTAACTTAAGAAATAATTATTTTTGTTAATTGTTTATATAAATGCAACTAATCACATGTGTATCTATGTCGCACTTGTAACTACCTATTCCATTAGTTTTGTCATTATTAGGTATATTGTTTTACTCTATCCTTTATAATATGAAATGTATTTATATTTTTTTAATTTTTAATATATAAGAATTATATCATATTCAACAGCCAAATTGAATATGGGGTTCAAAAAATAAATATATTTTATTCGACCAAAAGAAACTAATATCAAACTATTTTCTAAAAGTTTGATTTTATGCGTTAGAAATATCATTTTAGCAGATCAATATGATTTTTATAATTTTCTAGTCCTTTATCTTAAATAAATTATATATTATGTGCAACTTGTATATTTCTAATGATATTAATTATGATATACAAAATGAAATCAAAATTTTGGATACTTGTAATAATCTTAGCATACAAACAAATTTATTTTATTAATTATTCATATAAATGCAACAAATCTCATGAGTGTTTGTGTCTCACTTGTAACTATCTACTCCATTAGTTTTGTCAGTAGAAGTTATAATCTTTTACTCTATCCATGATAGTGTGAAATGTGTTTGTTTTTATAACTTTTAATATATAAGAATACTATCAAATTGAACAGCCAAAATAACTATGGGATTGAAAAAAATAAAAAAAATTTCTAACAAAAAAAACTAATTTCCATTTAATTTTTGAAAATTTTATTTTATTCATAAAAATATTATTTTATTAGTCCAATATGCTTTTTAATAATTTTCTAGTGTTTCATCCTAAATAAATTATATATTATGTACAACTTGTATATTTTTGTTAGTATTAATCATCAAATAAAAAATGAAATCAAAATTCAAAAACTTGTATTAATCTTAGCTTAGAAACAAATTTATTTTATTAATTATGTATATAATTGCAACTAATCACATGTGTGTTTGCGTACACATGTAACTATCTACTCCTTAAGTTTTATAATTAGAAGTTATAATGTTTTATTCTATCCTTTATAGTGTGAAACGTATTTATTTTTTTACAACATCTAATATAGAAGAATGATATCATATTCAATAGCAAAAATGAATATGGGGTTAAAAAAGTATATATTTTGTTCTCCTAAAAAAATTAATATCCATTTAATCTTGGAAAATTTGATTTTATATGTCAAAAATATTATTTTAGTTGTTCAATATGATTCGCAATTATTTTCTAGTCATTTATCTTAAATAAATTATATATTATGTGCATCTTAAATATTTTTGAAAATATTAAATTTTATATAAGAAATAAAAGCAAAACTTAGATACTTGTATTAATCCGAGCTTATGAAAAAAAGTACTTTTGTTAATTATTTATATAAATGCAAATAGTCACATGTGTTTGTGTCACACTTGTAACTACCGACTCCATTCATTTTGTCATTAGTAGATATAATGTTTTACTCTATCCTTTATGGTGCAAAATGTATTTATATTTTTATAACTTTTAATATATAAGAATGCTATCACATTTAACAGCCAAAATAAACATGGCACGTAAAAAATATAAATTTTTCTACTGAAAGAAAAAAAATTCTGTTTAATTTTTGAATATTTCATTTTATTCATCAAAAATATTATTTTATTAGTTCAATAAGATTTTTAATAATTTTCTAGTGATTTATCTTAACTAAATTATATAATATGTGCAACTTGTATATTATTGATAATATTAAGCACCATATAAAAAATAAAATTAAAATTTTGATATTTGTATTAATCTTAGTTTATAAATAAATTTATTTTATTAATATTTTAAATAAATGCAACTAATCACATGTGTGTTCATGTCACAGATCTAACTATTTACTCTATTAGTTTTGTCATTTGAAGTTATAATGTTTTACTCTATCCTTTATAGTGCAAAACTATTTATATTTTTATAACATTTAATATATAAGAATGATTTCATATTCAATAGAAAAATGAAAATAGGGTTGAAAGAAATATATATTTTGTTCTCCCAAAAAAAATCTATTTTTGGGATTAAAAATTTATTTTTTTAAAATTTATTTTTTGTGTCAAAAATATTATTTTAGTAGTTCAATTTGACTTTTAATAATTTTCTAGTCATTTATCTTAAATAGATTATATATTATGTGCAACTTATATATTTTTGATAATATTATTTATCATATAAAAAATGAAAGCAAAACTTAGACACTTGTATTAATCTTAATTTTCAAATAAATTTATTTTATTAATTATTTATATAAATGCAACTGATCCCTTGTGCGTTTGTGTTACACATGTAACTATCTACTCCATTAGTTTTGTCATTAGAACTTGTAATGTTTTACTTTATCCACTATAGTGCGAAATATGTTTATAACTTTTATTATTTAGGAATGCTATCATATTCAATACCTAAAATGACTATGGGGTTAAAAAAATATATATTTTGTCCTAACAAAAGAAACTAATATCCATTTCATGTTTAAAAAATTGATTTTATATGTCAAAAATATTATTTTAATAGTCTGATATGATATTTAATAATTTTCAAGTCATTTATCGTAAATAAATTATATATTATGTGCAACTTGTATATTTTTTATAATATTAAGGACCATATAAAAAAGAAATTAAAATTTAGATACTTGTATTAATCCTAACCTAGAAATAAATTTATTTTATTAATATTTTTATATAAATGCAACTAATCCCATGTGTGTTTGTGTCACACTTGAAACTATCTACTCCTTTAGTTTCATCATTAGAAGTTATAATGTTTTACTCTATCCTTTCTGGGGCGAAATGTATTTATATTTTTATAACTTATAATATATAAGAATTATATCATATTTGTTAGTGGAAACGAGTATGGGGTTAAAAAAATATATATTTTTTGTCCTAACAAAAGAAACTAATATCCATTTCATATTCAAAAAATTGATTTTATATGTCAAAAATTTTATTTTAATAGTCCAATATGATTTTTAATAATTTTCAAGTGATTTATCTTAAATAAATTATATATTGTGTGCAACTTGTATATTTTTTATAATATTAAGGACCATATAGAAAAAGAAATTAAAATTTAGATACTTGTATTTATCTTAGCCTACAAATAAATTTATTTTATTAATTTTTTTTTATAAATGCAACTAATCCCATGTGTATTTGTGTCACACTTGAAACTATCTACTCCTTAGTTTTGCCATTAGAAGTTATAATGTATTACTCTATCCTTTTTAGGGCAAAATGTATTTATATTTTTATAACTTATAATATATAAGAATTATATCATATTTGTTAGTGGAAATGCATACGGGGTTAAAAAAATATATATTTGTTCACCCAAAAAATTAATTTCCTTTTATTTTTTTAAAATTTGATTTTACATGTAAAAAATATTATTTGAGTATTTCAATATGATTTTTAATACTTTACTAGCCATTTATATTAAATAAATCATATATTTTGTGCAACTTACATATTTTTGATAATATAAATTATCATATAAAAAATGAAAGCAAAATTTAGATACTTATATTAATATTAGGTTACAAACAAATTTATTTAATTAATTATTTATATAAATAGAAATAATCACAAGTGCATTTGTGTCACACTTGGAACTATCTACTCCATTAGTTTTGTAATTAGAAGTTATAAAGTTCTACTCTATCATTTATAGGGCGAAACGTATTTATATTTTTATAACTTTTAATATTTAAGAATGATATCTTATTCGATAGCGAAAATGAATATGGAGTTAAAAAATATTTTTTTTATCTCCTAAAAAAATTAATATCCATTAATTTTTTGAAAATTTGATTTTATGGATCTAAAATATTATTTTAGTAGTTCAATATGATTTTTGATTATTTTCTAGTCATTTATATTAAATAAATTATATATTATATGCAACTTATATATTTTTTACAATATTAACAATCTTATGAAAAAAGAAACCACAATTTTGATTCTTTAATTAATCTTTGTTTACAAACAAATTTATTTTATCGATTATTGATATAAATGCAACAATCTTATGTGTGTTGGCATCACACTTGTAACTATCCACTCCATTAGTTTTGGCATTAGAAGTTATAATCTTTTACTCTATCCATTATAGTGCGAAATGTGTTTATATTTTTATAACTTTTAATATATAAGAATGCAATCAAGTTTAACAACCAAAATGAATATGAAGTTGAAAAAAATATAAATTTTTTCTACCAAAAGAAACTAATTTCTATTTAATTTTTGAATATTTTATTTTATTCATCAAAAAGGTTATTTTATTATCCCAATATGCTTTTTAATAATTTTCCAGTGATATATCTTAAATAAATTATATATCATGTGCAACTTGTACATCTTTGATAAGATTAATTATCATATAAAAAATGAAATTAAAATTCAGAAACTCGTATTAATCTTAGCATAGAAACAAATTTATTTTATTAATTATTTATATAAATGCAACTAATTGCATGTGTGTTTGTGTCACACATGTAACTAGCTACTCCTTTAGTTTTGTCATTAGAGATTATAATGTTTTACTCTATCCTTTTTAGTGCGAAATGTATTTATTTTTTTATAAAATCTAATATAGAAGAATGATATCATATTCAATTGAAGAAATGAATATCAGGTTAAAAAATTATATATTTTGTTCTCCTAAAAAAATTAATATTAATTTATTTTTTAAAAAATTGATTTCGTGTGTCAAAAATGTTATTTTAGTTGTTCAATATGATTCCTAATTATTTTCTAGTCATTTATCTTTAATAAATTATATATTACGTGAAACTTATATATTTTTGACATTATTAATTATCATATGAAAAATATATGCAAAATTTCTGAACTTGTATTAATTTGAACTTACAAAAAAAATTATTTTTGTTAATTATTTATGTAAATGCAACTAATCACATATGTGTTTGTGTCACAATTGTAACTACCTACTCCATTAGTTTTGTCATTAGTAGGTATAATGTTTTATTCTATCCTTTATAGTGCAAAATGTATTTAAATTTTTATAAATTTAAATATATAAGAACTATATCATATTCAACAGCCAAATTGAATATGGGGTTGAAAAAATATATATATCTATATATTTTGTTCTCCCAAAAGAAACTAATATCAAACTATTTTCTGAAAATTTGATTTTATGCATCAGAAATGTTACTTTAGCAATTCAATAAGATTTTTAATAATTTTCTAGTCATTTATCTTAAAAAAAATTATATATTATGTGCAAATTATATATTTTTTTATAATATTAATTATACTATAAAAATGAAATTAAAATTAAGAAACTAGTAATAATCTTAACCTATAAACAAATTTAATTTATTAATTATTTATAAAAATACAACAAATTGCATGAGTGTTTGTGTCACACATGTAACTCTCTACTCCTTTAGCTTTATTATTAGAAGTTATATTGTTTTACTCTATACTTTACACAGCAAAATGTTTTTATTTTTTTATAACTTCTAATATCGAAGAATGATATCATATTCAATAGCAAAAATGAATATGGGGTTAAAAAGGTATATATTTCATTGTCCTAAAAAAATTAATATCAATTTAGTTTTTGAAAATTTGATTTTATGTGTAAAAAATATTATTTCAGTTGTTCAATATGATTTTTAATTATTTTTAACTCACTTATCCTAAATAAATTACATATTATGTGCAACTTTAATATTTTTTATAATATTAATTTTCATATAAAAAATAAAAGCAAAATTTAGATACTTGTATTAATCTGAGCTATTGAAAAAATTATTTTTGTTAATTATTTATATAAATGCATCTAATCATATGTGTGTTTGTGTCACACTTGTAACTACCTACATCATTAGTTTTATCATTAGAAGGTATAATGTTTAATTCTATCCTTTATAGTGCGAAGTATATTTATATTTTTTTAACTTTTAATATATAAGAACTATATCATTTTCAACCAAATTGAAGATGGGGCTGAATATATATATATTGCTCGACCAAAAGAAACTAATAAAACTACTTTTCAAAATTTTGATTTTATGCATCAAAATTATTATTTTAGCAGTTGAATATGGTTTTTAAAAATTTTCTAGTCATTTATCTTAAATAAATTATATATTAAGTGCAACTTGAATATTTTTTATAATATTAATTATCGTAAAAAAATGAAATTAAAATTTAGATACTTGTACTAATCTTAGCTTACAAACAAATTTATTTTATTAATTATTCATATAAATGCAACTAGTCCCATGTGTCATTGCATCACACTTGTAACTATTTACCCCTTCAGTTTTGCCATTAGAAATTATAATGTTTTACTCTATCCTTTAGAGTGCAAAATATATTTATATTTTTATCACTGCTAATATATAAGAATGATATCAAATTCGATGGGGTTGAAGAAAATATGTATTTTGTTCACCCAAAAAAATTAATATCCATTTATTTTTTTGAAAAATTGATTCTATGGGTCAAAAACATTATTTTATTTGTCCAATATCATTTTTATTTATTCTCTATGTATTTATCTTAAATATATTTTATAATATGTGCAACTTGTATATTTCTCATAATAATAATTATCATATAAAATGTGAAATTAAAATTTAGATACATGTATTAATCATAGCCTACAAACAAATTTATTTTATTAATAATTTATAAAAATGCAACTAATCCCATGTGTATGTTGTGTCCCACTTGTAACTATCTACACCATTAGTTCTGTCATTAGAAGTTATAATGTGTTACTCTATCCGTTATACTGCGAATTGTATTTATATTTTTATAACTTTTCTTATATGAGAATTATATCATATTCAAAAGACAAATTGAATATGGGGTTAAAAAAATATATATATTGTTCGGTTAAGAGAAACTAATATATGTACTTTCTAAAAATTTGATTGCATGCGTCAAAATTATTATTTTAGCAGTAGAATATGACTTCTAATAATTTTCCAGTCATTAATTTTTATTAAATTATATATTATGTGCAACTTGTATTAATCTTAGCTTACAAACAAATTTATTTTATTAATTACTTATAGAAATGCGGTTAATCCCATGTGTGTTTGCGTCACACTTGTAATTATCTACACCATTATTTTGTCATTGGAAGTTATGGTGTTTTACTGTATTCTTTATAGTGCGGAATGTGTTTATATTTTTTTATAACATTTCATATATGAGAATTATATCATATTCAAAAGCCAAATTGAATATGGGGTTGAAAAAATATATATATTATTTGGCAAAAAGAAACTAATATATGTATTTTCTGAAATTTTGATTTTATGCTTCCAAATTATTATTTTAGCAGTTAAATATGATTTCTATTAATTTTCTAGTCATTTATGTTAATTAATTTATATATTATGTCCAACTTGTATATTTCTGATAATATTAATTAACATATAAAATGTGAAATTAAAATTAAGATACTTGTATTAATCACATCTTACAAATAAATTTATTTTATTAATTATTTATATAAATGCAACTAATCCCATGTGTATGTTGTGTCCCACTTGTAACTATCTACACCATTAGTTCTGTCATTAGAAGTTATAATGTGTTACTCTACCCGTTATACTGCGAATTGTATTTATATTTTTATAACTTTTCATATATGAGAATTATATCATATTCAAAAGCCAAATTGAATATGGGGTTGAAAAAATATATATGTTTTGTTCGGCCAAAAGAAACTAATATATGTATTTTTTGAAAATTTAGTTTTATGCGTCAAAATTATTATTTTAGTAGTTGAATATGATTTCTAATAATTTTCTAGTCATTTATGTTAATTAAATTATATATTATGTGCAACTTGTATATTTTTTATAATAATAATTATCATATAAAATGTAAAATTGAAATTTAGATACTTGAATTAATCTTAGCTTACAAACAAAGTTATATTTATTAATTATTTATAGAAATGCAATTAATCCCATGTGTGTTTTGATCACACTTGTAACTATCACTCCATTAGTTTTGTCATTAGAAGTTATAATGTTTTACTCTATCCTTTATATTACGAAATGTATTTTTATTTTTATCACTTCTAATATGTAAGAACTATATCATATTCTATAGCAAGTATTGAATTGATTTATTAATTTAATAATTCTCTTATTATTTCTATTATATAATTTGTGAAGTGATTAATATAAAGTGTTTTGTTGTAGTTTGATGAAATTGTTACTTTGTCTAATTTGATATGTTTATTACTTTAGATTGATAATAGTATTGATATAGTATATGAGTACAAATTTGTTTTTATGTATTGTTATGTTAGTTGGTGAAATTGTATTTTTGCATGACTTGTTATATTTATTTTTTCAAATATCTAGTGAGTATGTTATAAGATAGAGTTGTGAAACAATTCCTTTTAGAAATTATAAGATCATGTGAAATATATAATAATTTAAGTTCCTGAGAAAATATGTTATGTCAGTATTTAAGAAATTAAAAAATAAGAAATAATAAGTTAAATTATTTATAAATATGTTTTACTAAATAATAAAGGATTGAAAGTTTTGTAATTATTTATTAAAATTAAAAATAAATATATTAATTAATAAAATTATATCACTTAATCATGTAAAAGAAAATAATTTGTAATAATTTAATATTAAAAGAAATTAAAATTTTTCTTTTATTAATTTTCCAAAATTTGTAAAAAAACAAAGTACATAAATCAATGATGACATGTAAACAAGCATTATAAGATAATAAAAATATGATTTTTTTAATGATGTGAAATATATAACAATTTAAAGTAATAATTTCAAATCCTAACAAAACAAGTGATGTCATTAGTCAAATATTAAATGAGAAAATTATTAATTTATTAATAATATGCATTAGTAAATATTAGATAATAAAAAATTGTAATAATTTAATATTGTAAGTAATTTAAATTCTAATATTAGAATGTTAATATATAGAAAATCAAACTAATTGAATAATTGTGGCATATAAATTTTGAAAATTCAAGCAAGCAAAATATAAATTTTTTGATGATATGAAATATATAATAATGTAAAGTAATAATAGAGAATCCAATCATGACAAAATAAGTTATGTCAATACTTGACAAAATAAATAAATAAATAGAAATATTAACTTATTAATATATGTTTGTACTATGAATAATATGATTAAATTGTTAAATTGCATAAAAAATAAAAGTAAAAAAATGATGCAATTTACTAAAAATAAGCTTAAGAAAATTACATGTCATCTAAGATATTAGATTAGAATTGAGTAGTATAAGAATTTAGTTACCGCGATAGATAAATTATTTTTAGCCTTAAGTAGAGTGGTACATATTATGAGTTATGTAGGGGCTTTATGTAACTTTATTATATTTTAAAATTATTGTAATTTTACATGGAAAAGGATTTTATTTTATATTTAAAATTATTATAATTGTTAAATTACAATAATTTGAAATAGATATGCACCTGCACTATAATCTTAGACCCATTCAAAGTTTAGTTGATCTTCGTAGGCTAACCAATGTTTGAATTGTCTAACAAATTTGGATAGTTTGGGACAGGTTGTAATAATAATAGAGTTACATATATTTTAGTATGAACATGTGCCTCCATTAACTTTCTTAAAATTATATGTAAAATTATATATATCATTTAAAATACCTTCAGTATCCTTTAAATTTTACTCTTACTAACATATGAAAACACATGTGCCCTCACTAACCTTTGAGTCTTTACTCTGCCATTGTCATATAGTTAGTATTGCTAACTTATTTGCTTATCATTTCACGTTGTAAAAACTTCTTGACATATTTACCATTTTTGAATGTGTATTAAATTGGTGTATAATACATTTAAGAAACATATCATGGATAAGTTGACATAATAACTATAGGAATATGTAGAATGGCATAGGGCTTTACACTTTAAAGTTAGCATGATACAGTGGATTTATGGTACATAACAATATGCATATAAATTAAAGTGTATAACAATGTTACATTGTTGGCTAGTTATACCATATCTATAGGCAAAAGTTGGATAACTTTGTAAGATTGCTTATCTAATGAGTATTAGAATAGTGCATTAGAATTCATTAAAAGAGCTTGTAACTTTGTCAATGAAAAGGTATTGGTGAGATATTTATGTAAGAAATGTGTAAATTTGTTATTTCAGAAATTAACAAACTTGGAGGCACACTTAATAAACAATGAATTTCATTTTTTATACACAGATTATGTCTATTGTGGTGAAAAGGATGCATTGATTGCAAAGGTTATGTGTAAGGCACCTCCTAATGATGCACATGAGATGCTTAACATTATATATGATTTCATCAATCCTTCTAATCTTAATCAAACAATAGAGAATAATGAAAATGGGAATGAGGATCCTTTTGGGGGATACATATCATGATAATAGCTCTAACAAACTTTTTGTACAAGTTAAAATACAATTGTATCTCAGCTACACAACCTTTTCATCTTTGAGCTTTTTAGTGAAGCTTATGCATTTAAAAATGTTATTTAAGTGGAGTAATAAGTTATTTGATTATCTTTTGAAGTTGTTAAAGAAAGCACTTTCCAAGGGGAACAAATTATCAAAATCACACTACAATACAAAGAAATGGATTAACAAATCGAGGTTAGGGTATAAGTCAATTCATGTTTGCAAGTATAATTATGCATTCTTCTAGAAAAAACATGATGCAAAGGAGAAGTGTCCAATTTATGGAAAAAGCTATTGGATTAATAAAAACACCAAAGGAAAAAAGTGTCGTATAAAGTACAATAGTATTTTCCATTAACCTATTCTAAATAAAATGATTGTATGGACTAAGGCAAACTATAAAGAATATGATATGACATCATATAAGATAGTCAACAGAAGATAAGGTCATGTGCTATCCTTTTGATGGAGAAACTTTACAAAATTTTGATAGTAAGCATCCTAATTTCTTTATAGAATTAAGAAATGTTAGACTGGTTTTGAGTGTAGATGGATTCAATCCTTTTGGTGGTATGATTTTATCCCATAGCACATGACTAGTGGCGATGACCACTTATAACTTGGCCTTATGGCTTTCTATGAAAAAATACTTTTTTAAGTTGACTCTATTGATACTTGGTCCACCATCTCTAAGAAAGGATTTGAATATTTTTTTAAAATTACTTATAAAAAAGTTGAAAAATCTATAAGATACAAGTGTTGAAACTTGGGATACTAATGTTAACAAAATGTTTAAGATATAAGTAACATTGTTATAGACTGTAAACTATTTTCTTGCACAGAGCAGTCTTTCTAGATGGAGTGGACAAAGGTACAAAGCATGCTCAACTTGCAATAAAGATACTCTGTCAATGTAAGTTAGGGAAAAAAATAACTTATATTAGTAATTATCATTTTCTTTTGAGGAACTACTTATGGAGAAAGAAGAATGAGTTCACTGGGATGTTCGAGAAAAGAGACCTCTTGAGATTATTTATTATGACATGAACATGAACCAACTAATTTGATTAGGTTAGAGATTTCTTTGCAAGCATATAAAGCTTGGTGGAGTGAAATGGAAGAAAGGTATGGATGAATTTAACTAAAGTAAGACAAGCATATTTTTAAAACTTTGTTACTAGCTTATGATAAAGTTGATGTACAACATTGATGTAATACATGTGAGGAAGAATGTATGTGATAGTATTTTAGGCATATTCTAGACATTGAGCATAAATTAAAAGATACAAAGAATGGAAGACATGATATGCTAACATAAATATAAAACTAGACTTATATTTGTATGAGAAGGAGATAAGTTAATGGAACCATATAATACATACTCACTTAATTTGGATAATTGACAATGATTTTGTGAATTCATAAAAAACATTTAAGTTTCCTAATAGGTTTGTTAGTAATCTTAAGAAGAATGTGACAAACCATGATACCAAAATGAAAGGCTTGAAATCACATAACTATCACATTAATATGCAAGGATTATTAGGATCTTCAATAT
The DNA here is from genome assembly GCA_020226215.1 of Sindora glabra. NCBI lineage: Eukaryota > Viridiplantae > Streptophyta > Magnoliopsida > Fabales > Fabaceae > Sindora > Sindora glabra. Next base: position 50,584,599 of record CM035232.1, on the reverse strand, counting down.
AAGCATTTTTGCTGAAGGAACTATCATTTCTAATTGTTGAGTTATGCAATTTCTTCAATCAAATTTGCATAGGAGTTCTAAATATGTGAGATGTTGAGTAAGCTAAGGAAGATATTATTATCATTCTATGTAAACTTGAAAGGATATATCTTCCAACATTCTTTAACATAATGTTGCACTTGATGATACATTTATCTAAAAAAGCTTTGCTAAAAGGGCTTGTTAATTTCTAGTAGATGTATCCATATAAGAGATATATTAAGAAGTTCAAGAAATATGTCAGGAATTGTGCTCAACTTGTATGTTGTAAAAGAAGCATTAACATTTTGTTCCATGTATTTGTAATAGATGGAAGATAGATTCAATAAGCCTAACTAAAACCAAGATGTAATACAAGTTGAAGCAAAAGGGCTATTGTCAATGTTTAAATTTCAATATCAACCAATTAAGGAAAAAATATTATTGACTTGGATAAGAGAGACCGAGATTTTTCCATATGGTATATTTTGAACAACTGTGTTGAAATTCAAAAGTATTTAGAGGAAGTCTCTCAAATTATTCACCCTTTCTTCCAAGTAAGTCTATTTTACTAAATAACCTATATTATGTAGTGAACATCAGAGAGAATTGAAAGCAAGTGGTGGTTAAAATATTGATCAACAATAGAAAATTAAGTTCCATTCTAATTTTACACTAAGGTAATCATATTTCATTTTCATATCCATGTCAATCTTAACTGTTTTCCTAAGTAATTCTAATGTTATTATTATATGACATGAATTTCATTAATGCACTGCTTATAAAAGAATAGTTCCCTAAAAGTAAAAAATGAGCGAATATTGTTAGCTTTGAGTTTAAGTTTCATTGTTATGTCTTTTTCAATAGGTATAGTAAATAGAATATGGTTGGTAATCACTTTTCAAGATGCCAAACATAAGACAAAAATAATGGGATTTCTATACTTGGATTGAAGACAACAGATTTTATGATGTACTAGAGGATATCATAAAGTTAATTTATATAAATAATTACAGTAAAACTCTATTTCAATGTAAATGGTATGACATTGACCCAAGAAATGAAAAGTATCATTAATAAGAACATAACAAGCATCTCTATTAATGCATAGTAGTATAAAGATGATCCTTACATACTTATAAATTAAACAAAACAAGTTTTCTATATCAATAATCTTCTTCATAGACCTAATTAGATAGTTATGCATAATGTGATACATCATGATATATAAGATCTTCCTAATGATGTTGTTAGTGTATAAAGAGTGTCATATTTGTAGGCTTATCAAAGGGATCAGGTCATATGGATATGGGCTAGGTCCATCATATTACCCATGTCCAAAATAGGTTTAATTTTAAGGGATCCAAACTTGCCAAAACCCGTGACAAATGCAGACTAGTCCATGAGCTTTAACTAAAAGTTTATGGACTTGGCGAATACAAGCTGATCTATTATAGATCGAGTCTATGATGGGCCAATCCATACTATCTACATTAAAAAACATGCTTAATTTTTAAAGTCTAAACCTGTGAAAATGGATTCTGGGTCACAGGCTAACCCACAAGTCATGGCCTATTTTAGACCTTTACATATTTGTAGGATAATAAGTCTACAAACTTCAATCCTACAATTGGCCATGGAAATTTTCACCTAGTTACCAACAATCTTTAAATTATTTCATTTTTTAAGAATATTGGTTCTATTATAGAAAATTTAATGGCTTAATAAATGAGGATGACAATTTAAAAGATAAAATGATTGGTCATTACATAGAGGATAAGCTTTTAAAGTTTGATAACTACAGTTAAACTGATAATGAGGATGATGAACTTCGTATTTTTAATAATAAGGACTAATATTGGGATTTAGACTTTAATGTGATTAACATTATAATTGTGTAAGGATACAAATGTGAAATGTTATAGAAATTTTATTTTATATGGTGTTGTTAAAACTATTTAAATTATATGTCTTTAATAATGCTTACTATTCATATTGATAGCCATGGCTAATTTCAACACATGCTACCATGGAAAAGATAATAGAGGAAAGCTACCATGTCACCACATTCACTTTCCCTCCTAATGCTAGTTGGGTAAATTTTTTTATAATATATATTTCATTTTAACATTTATGTTTCATAAATCGATGATACTAACATTATGTTATATTTGAAAGTTACCTTCATGAAAAAATAAGGCCCAAGTAGATCTTTGAATATCCATAAAATAAATCCAAAAATAAGTTTCCAAACCATTGGCAATTAAATTTGATAAAGAGGATAGTACATGGCATGTAGCAAGTGAAAACTCTAGCCACTTCCCTAATGACATGGGCATGCTAGTTACAGAGTGTTATAAGCCCTTTTACAAGAGCTAAATTAAAGTGCCTTAAAAGTAAAAGGCACAAGTCATTTAGGAAGTCTATATAAGTCTTATTCAATGGATGGTCCTTCATATTGTATATTTCATATTAAAATTATATGACATAATGATTGCATGCTTGTTACATGTCTTCTAATATAGTCCTACTTCAAGTTTGTTGGCCTATCAGCAAAAGCAATAAAGACCATGATGTAAGGTGTCATGTGGATTACAATAGATAAGTATTGAGCCCACAAGTCAAGCCTTAATAAGTGGTTCTTAAAGCATAGGGGTGACTTGAAGGATCTTGAATTATGGTGCGTAAGGCGGGCAATCCCCTAAGATACCTTAATCAAGCATTAGGAGAGATGTTACATCTACTTTTATAGTTAGAAATGCAAGATAAGTACAAAGATATAAATTCACACTTGTCATTGTAAATGTTTTATTTTGTTTGTAATTTACAGGAGTTCTCTAAGAAAAGTAAAGAAAATAAGGCAAAAAAGGTATATAATAATTGCCATGGGACCAAGACCATTACAATGCACCAATACAAGAAGGTATGTTAAATGTTGCATTCATAATATTCCTAAACCCTCTAACATCTCACTAATATTATGTACCTTTTTTTTTTTTGGTAAAACTAGCATAGAGAAATAAGGACATAGGTGAGCTATAGCTAGTGATGGAGAATTTTAAGGATCGTCATACATATTGATCAAGGGGATTGGATGTATCAAGCTACTGCATAATTTTATTCTTACTTCTTAATTATACAAATTTTGGGGAAAACTATTTACTCATTCTATCTAATATTTATTTAATTACATCAAGGCAAGGATAACAGAGTTAGCCACCTAATAAGTTCAATTTAGTGTGCCATCCACTAGCTCATTGTTAACTTTAGTATGAATCAATGAGCTTTCCATTGCTAATGAGATGCTTAGCACTTACTAAGGGCATAAGAAGGTAGTTGGTGTATACTAGCTAGGACATCATATACCATCCTTGGAACCTTGAGTTTTTCTATAGCATATCCTATAGGGTTATAGCAGGATGCAAGATTGGTTATTGAGAGGTAGCGATAACTTATGCAAAGTTAGTAGCTTATTCAGGCATAACAAGAGTAACTCATTCTTCAATAGCAAATGTAAGAGCAATAGGAGACATATATGGATGCATTTTCTCAAATTCTCAACACCTAGCATAGATCCATATTTTTTCACCTTCTACACTAGCTTGGCCTCAACTACACATCCTTGCACCATTTAGCTTGGGCCCAACCCCAGCCTTCTCCCTAGTACCAACTTCATCATGACTTAGATGAGAACACTAATGATGATTTTGATGATTTTTTTGCTTTGTAGACTTTTCTTATGATACATACACTTTATGGTATTATTTATGGATGTTACAATGACGTTTTATCTATATCATTTGTGATTTTATTTTACATATTTTTGTTAGCTTAATTTATTATTATATTTACTAAAATAAAAAAAATTATTTTCTTATCAATTTATTGCTAATTTTGAAAAAAAATTAAAGGTATGTCTCATGTATTGGATAGTATTGCTATTTAAAATAATTATAAATAATTATATATAAAATTTAAATAAAATTATTGGATTATATTGCTATATATAATTATTTAAAAATACATTAACAACAATGTCATCTATGCAGGCATTCTTCAAAAAAAAAAAAATTAAATCACCTTTATTGATGATAATGTCATTTAGATAGGTAATATTTTTCAAATTTTGAAAATATTAAATTATTCTACATAAATAACAAAGTCATCAATAGAAGGTAAAAGCTATATCGATAACAATATCATTGATATAGGGCTATGTCAGATGACCCATTGAGACCCTATATTGTCATTAGTATACAGTCACTCTATTGCAACGACTTAAGTTGTTGTCAATATAAGGGTCAACAAGGATAATTCTACATTGACAACACCTATATCGATGACCTATCATCAAAGTGGGCCTGTACCAATAACAAAATTTGTTAGTTTTTTTCCTTTTATAGTAAGAAGATATTCAATATTGTATTCTTAAGAGTACCTTAATAAATCTAATTTGTGTATCATATTAAAATTCATGTGAAAAGATAATTATTTTTTAAAATTTTTATCAAAAGAATGTTAAAATAATAAATTAATTATTAAAAATATTCATTATATTAGGATTTCTATAATAATATATTATTATTAGCTAATTAAGGCTAATAATATATTATAATTATTAAATATTAAAATTTAATAATAATGTAAAATAATAAATTAACCTCTCGTGAATAACATTTTAAATTTTAATACATCAAACATAATTTAAATTTTTACTTAAATATTAAAATTTAATAATAATATATTATCTATTATAAGGTTTGACCTAAATTAGAGTGTTCTAATAAAGTGTAAAACTAAATAAATTTAAATTATATTATTAATTATGACATTTATGTGGAAAGATTTAAAAATTTTATTCTTTATTTATAATGGACAAATTTAAAATAAGAAAAGTCAAGAAATAAATAAATGGTTATGGTCTCAAATTTGAGTATAAAGATTTCTCTGTTGGATATTTCATCATTTGGAAAATTAAAAAGTTTTCTCTATAAAAATAATTTGCATCAATTTGGAAGATTAAAAATCATAAAATTATAATCTCACTAATTCTTATGAATTCAAGTACGCATATGCATTCAGTATATTATTTTCAATAATAAAATATAAAAGATTAAGATTTTAATTATAACTTTTTTATTATTATCATAATTAAAAAATTTTCAACAATTGATATCATTATCCTTTATTAGTTTCTCCAACCTAATCCTTTTTTTATCTTGTTCTCTCTATTGGAATTGTATATGGATTAGGTGGATAGGCTTGACCTTAAAAAATATAAGATTTAGGCTTTTTTTTTTTATGCTTGATAGACATGATAAGCCTTTCTTTTAATGGTTCAATTATTAATTGGATTAGGCTCAAGTCGAGATAAAAAGAAATAGGTCAATTTTATTATATTAATTTATTTTTAACAACATAATTATATATTAAAAAAATAATTATATTTAATAAAAATAAATTAATATAATTATATATTTTACATATTTAAATATTATATTATCTCTTTAAATTTTTAATTTTTATTTTAAAAAATTATTTTTATTTAAAAATAAAAATATTTTATTTAGATTATCAAATCGAACCTCAAGGCTATGCATTAAAAAATTGGGTTATATCAAACTACCTTTTTAAAATTGAATGGACTGAACCAAACTCAAGCTATAAATTTCATGCATTTCAACCTAATAAACCCACCTAGCCCATGTACACCTCTTTTTTCTATAATCTTTTTTCCTCTCTCTCTCTCTCTCTCTCTCTCTCTAATGCCCCAAATTGTAACAGTCACGCAACCACATCATCATTGGAGTTGGGGCAATACTAGGTGGTGGCTAGAGTTATCCATTTTTTTAAGTAAAAAAGGAAACATATCAATCTAATTATATTCATTTATTTTTAACAATATAATTAAATATTAAAAAAATAATTATATTTAATTATTCTTAATACAAAAAATAATTTAATATAATTAAATATTTCATATATTTAAATATTATATTATATTTTTAAATATTTAAAGTTTAATTTAAAAAATCATTTTTATTAAAAATTAAAAATATTTTATTCAAACTATCGAATCAAATTGAATCTTTAGGCTATGCATTAAAAAATTAGGTTAAGCTAAACTAGCTTTTTTTAAAAGTAAATGGACTGGATTGGGCTCAAGCCATAAATTTCATACATTTCAACTTGATAGACCTAGCTAGCCCATGTACATCTCTTCTCTCTATCATCCTTTTTCCTTTCTCTCTTTCTCTCTCTAGTACTCCAAATTGCAATAGCCATGCATCCGCATCATCATTGGAATTGAGGCAATAATAGGTGGTGGTTAGAGTTATCTATTTATTTTCTAAGTGAAATTGTGGTTTCAACCATTTTGGTTGATCTTTACCAAATTGTCACCATAAGGCACAAGGCATAGGTATACTAGCTCCTTCTCATATTTAATTAGTTCAATAATTCCTCAACTTTTGGTATGAAGAAGGGGATATAAGTAAAAATGTGTTTTTTTTTTCAAAATTAAGATTTCTTTTTATAAAACTTTTTAACATAAGTCAATTGATCATGAAATGGGTATTGGCATTTATTTACAGTTTACTAGAATTAAAAATTTTTGAAATTTTTTTTAATTTTAGTGATATTTAAAATTTTTAAAGGAGTTATCATTTTCTTTCTATATCTTATATTATTATATGTGGGTTAGGAATTTTGCTATTTTTATTCAAAAAATTAAAAGAAGAAAATCCCTCTTATTGAAAAATGAGGAAATAAAAAAATTCAAAATTATAATGATAAGACTAATGATTCAATTAAATATATGCATATAAAATTTAGAATTCAAACTTTGTAATGATGAAAAATAAAATTTTCAAAATAACATCGAATATCACTGCATTATATTACTATAAGACTGAGAGAAAAATTACAAGTTTTAGTTATTTAGACTAGTGAAATATTTCTATCAATGCTAGTCGATATCATTACTTATTATGTTTTGACAAAATGTATATTATAAAATTATAATTATAATATAATTAAGTGAATCTTAAAGTTGAGATGTTAGTTTTTTGAATTGTTGAAATATAATAAATACTAATTATAAGAAACTCAAATATTATAGTAGTACAAAATAATTTTTTAAATTTAGACAAGTAATATTAAAATTTTGAGCCTTACTCTGCATCAATAAAATGTTATTCAAGAGTGGTTAATTTATTAAAATTTAATATCAATGCCCATAGGAAGTATCCCCCATTCCAAGTACTAATTAAGTGGAAATTGCTTATAAGCAAAAAATGCTGCAAAATATACTTAAAATAAAAGCAGCATTAATTCGACATAAATTACCAACTATATGGTATTAATATGTGTAGATCTACCTTACTTATATTATCAGAATAATGATATGGTTTCATTTCATTTTGGGTTATCTATTAACTTAAGTTTTATAAGTATGCCTTATTTATGGAATGAACCTCTCTATTGAGTAACTTATCATCATATAATTTAGTTATTAAATCTCAACATCTTTGAATAAACTATTTCATAATATATATAGTTAAATACCTCATGTTTGGTAATTGAAGAACTATCCACAAAATAGTAAGAAGTAGTTAGCACTATGATTTCAGCGAGCACATTAACAACAAAGTTCATGCATTACTGAAGAAATAATTTATATTGATAGAAAAGGCATTAGAAAAGAATAAACTATATTCTCCTCTATTTTAAATAGTCCACATTTATGTTTTTAAATTCAAATTTTAATAAAATAAAGGATAATTATGTAATTTTTATTGTGAAATAACATGAAGAAGGATAGAAAAAAAAGGAATTGGGAGAAGATAGAGAATAAGAAAAATGCTCTTCAATTTCTTGATATGTCTCAATGCAAATGAGGTGCCTATTTATAGGTACAAGTCTATAACCACAAGAAATTTAAAGGTTACATTTTAAATGTAAACCATAAAGAAAATATAAATTTCATTGCATGAATGTGAAAGATGAATATCTAAAGGCTTAGAGTTGCAACCATGAAGGAATATGAGAAGATGGACATCCAGATAATGTGTTTTCATAACACTCCCTATTGAATGTCCATTTATTAAGAATATGCTTCATTAAAACTTTACTAAGTGAAACCTTATGGGGGAAAAAACCTAGTGAAGGAAAAAGAGTATACTATTCTTGTGTTTTGTATGCATTAAAATTGCCTCATTAAAAACCTTGCTAAGAAAAACCTAGTGTGACAAAAACCATGATGAAGGAAAAAAAAGTATAATACATATTAATGCTTCCTCATGATAATATCAATTGAGATCTTTAAGTCAAAGAATTCTAATATTATGGACTAGCTTTTCAAATATAGCAATAGACAATGTCTTAGTAAACAAATCTACTAAATTATCACTTTAATAGATTTGTTAAATATTTATATCACCGTTCTTTTAAAAATCATGAGTGAAAAAAAATTAGTGAAATAAATTTATTCTACTTCCTTTAATGTACATTCTTTTAATTGAGTGATGCATGTAACATTATCTTCATATAAGATAGTTAAGATTGTTTTTCCAGAAGATAAACCACAAGTTTTGAATCACATATCTTAACTAAACACATTCCCTACTTGCATCATATATCACTAAAATTTCTACATGATTAAAAATGTGGCTGTTATAATTTTTTTCATAGACTACCATGAAATGGCTATACCTCCACATGTCAACAAATAACTTATTTGTGATCAACCTTTATGAAGGTTAGATAGATATCTTGCATCTGTATAATCAAGTACTAAAGAAATCTTTGTTTATATCTAGTGACCTTATAACCATTAGGATGCACATTGTATGTGATTTGTCCATATAAAACTATTTCAACACTTTTCCTATATAAGCTTTTTTATGTACAAAAATTCTATTTTTTAAATGTTCAATTTGTAATCCAAAGTAAAGCTTTGTTTTTCCTAGATCCTTTATTTCAAATTCTTTCTTTAAATAATTTATAGTTTTTGAAAGCTCTTTATGATTTCCAATAATATATAAGTCATCAAGATAAATAACAATTATGGCAAACTCATTCTTTGATCTTTTATAAAAATACATGGATAAATGAGGTCATTTTCGTATCCTTCCTTTAACAAATATTCATTGAGGTAATTAAACCACATGCATCAGACTAGTTCAATCCATAAATAGATTTATTCAATTTAATTAATTAATCTTCTCAAGAATTTGAATTGTATGCTTCAGGAAAATTAAAACTTTTAAGAAGTTTCATATAATATCATTATTAAGTGAGCCATACAAATAGGCTATAATAATATCCATTAGATATAAATTGAGTCCTTCATGTACTGCTAGACTAATTAAATACTAAAAAGTAGTTGCATCTTTTACAAGTGAGTATTTCTCTTCATAATCAATACCAAGTCTTTGCAAAAACCTTTGAGCAATAAGTCATTACATATATCTTATAATTTCACCATTCTTATTTTATTTTTGCACAAAAACTCATTTGTATCTAGTTGGCTTTACACTTTTTGGTGTATGAACTACATGTTTGAAAACTTTTCTCTTTGTAAGTGAGGTTAATTTTGACACAATTGTACCTTTTCCATTTTGACCAATAATATCTTTGTATGCATTCCTTAACAAACTTTGGTTCATTATCCTCATTATCATTTATTATATCGTGCTACATTATGTGTAAAAATATCGTCAATCTTGACTTTATTTCTGTTCCATTATATTCCATTCATGATATAATTTATTTATATCTCTTTATTTCCAATAATTTTAAATACCTAAGTTTTTTCTAGAACTGAAATATTAATTTTTTTAAGGGAATCTTCTAAAGTCACCACATTCACATCTTTGATCTAGCCATCTTAGTTCTTCACTTCTTTTCTTTTTTAAGGATTTTTATATTTGGAACTAATGGGTCTACCATGTTTTACACTTACATCTAACCCATTTGCAATAGTAAATTGTCCGATAGGGATATTAACTTTAATTGAAGCATTAGTAACTAGTATATGTGTTTTGGTTAGTGAATGCGCTTGGCAATTTATTCACTAAACCTTGCAAATGAATTATCCTTTGAACTTTCAATTCACATTGTTTTATATGAGGATTAAGATAAGATAATGATAATTCATTCCAACTAATTTCTTTTTCCAACTACTTATCTGCTCCCCTTTAATATTGGGAAAATTGATTCATCAAAATAACAATTAGCAAATTTAGTTGTGAATAAATCCCCTATTGATGGTTCAAAATATTTTATTATAGATGAAGATTTATATCCAACATATATTTCTAACCTTCACTAAGGAACCATTTTAGATTGTTATGGTAGCGAAATTGGGACATTTACTACATATCTAAAAATCCTTATATGGAAAATATTAGGTTCTTGACTAAAAACCAATTGTAAGGGGAGGACTTATGATAGCTTGTTAGTCTAATGTGAATTAGTACTATAGCATGCAAGATTGCACATCGTTAAGTAGAAACTAAAAGTTTTAATTTCATTAATAATGGTCTTGCAATTACTTTGAGATGCTTAATGAATGATTCTACAAGATCATTTTATGTATGAACATATGCTACAAGATGTTCAACATTAATTCCAATAGATATATAACAATTATTGAAAGATTGAGAAGTAAATTCACCAGCATTATCAAGTCATATTTTCTTAATTGGATAATCAAGAAAATGTGCTTGTAGTTAAATCAATTGAGCAATTAATCTTGCAAATGTTAGATTGTGAAATGATAACAAAGACACATATGACCATGTAGTTGATGCATCAATCAAAACTATAAAATATCTAAGTAGTCCATATGATTAGCGAATTGGTTCATAAATATCACTTTGTATATGTTCCAAAATGTAAGAGATTCACTCTCAAATTTTAACAGTTATGGTTAAATAATTAACTTTCCTTGAAAACAAGTAGTACATGAAAAATTTTTAGATTGAAAAATATGCTAACTCTTGAATGGATGCCTACATGAATTTTTAATTATTTTTATCATCATAATTGATCCAGAATGGCCCAACCAATCATGCCAAACAACAAACTTATCATAATCCATAAACTTCCAATTTACAATAGCATGTGTTCCAATTGTACTAATATATGTGTAGTATAATTAAGAGGAAAGTGCAGGTAATTTTTCAACTATGCATTTGTAACTTGCGATCATACTAGTAATATAAAGATATTCAATAACTCCTTTATTTGTTATCTCAATATGATATCCATTTCGATGGATATCCTTAAAAATCAATTTTTTTGAGACTTAGTAGAATATAATGTATTATCAATATGTAATTTTATTCCTTTAGGTAACAAAGCATTAGCTCTTTCAAAGCTTTCAATTAAATTTGTAGTACTAGATATAGTACTAATATTGAAGTCTTACATTACTAAATAGGAAAATTATTTTTTTATCCTTGAGAATTGTATAAGTCATTGTACTATTAGCTAAACATATATCTTTATTAACATTGTTACCAACTAAAGGATCATTCATACTTCAAAACAAAAATATCAATAATCAATATAAGAAAATATTACTTAAAAAATGTATGAATATATTTAAAAAGATAATGATCTTAAAAGTAAATTCTTTATTACTTTAGAAAATACACTAAAAGTAAAATATAAGAAATTTATTTTTAAAATTTCCATCACTAATTAGGTGATCAATTTTTCCATCAAGATTAGGAAAAAAATTAGTAGCATCCAAGTGAGTGACATCAATATAGCTATAATCAAAGTCACCTTTTTCACATGCAAAATTTGTCTTTACTTTAAGTGATTCTTGGTAAAGGTCAACAATATGCTTTGGTATATGATAAGTACTAGACCAATGACCTTTGTCACTACAATGCTTCGGTGCTCTCATTGAAAGTGTTTTTCTTGCTTCTGGACTAGTCATGTATGCTCTATGGTTATAGCTTAATTTAATCTTCCATATCAAAAGCGAATAGTTCCCTGTATAATTGAGTACTTTAACATGAGTGAAATTCTAGGCAAAAAGCATAGTGCCCTTAAGAGTTTAACTCTGAAGTGAGCATGTATGTCTCGGGTTGTCTGCTCATATTCTAGAAACACTACCATCCTTTCATAGAAGCATTTTCTCTTAGTCACCATCATGTCAAATTGGTTAACTTGCTCTAAATCTATTTCTTTTTCTTCCTCTAAACCATCTACTTCCTCTTTTGATTATCTTCAACCTTCCAAAACTTCCTTTTTCAGAAAGTCTATTGCTTAAAAGCTTGAGTATCTTTATGAAGCCTCTTATCTTTCTAAAGATAGTAAAATCCCTATTTCTCAATAACTAATCATCAATCCATATAGATTTTTTTTTAGAAATAACAACAATATGTTCTTACTTGAGTAATCAAACCTTTCATTAAACAAAAACTCTATAAAATCAAAGAAAATGTTCAAATATCCTCTTTTGATTAGCATCTTGTTTAAACCACTAGTGCTAAATAACTTTTTTCTATCCTATTCCTAAAAGAACTTCTTCCATGATGGCATTAAGAAGGATATACTTATATCCATTTTGAAGCCATTCGAGTAGCTCTCACTGTTCATGGAAGGAAAGAACTACCAGTAGTATCTTGGATAGCCATCTTAGATACCAGATGTGACTAGTACCAACGAGCCTATCTAGCCATAATACAATCTACTCTTAATGTTAGAACTATCTTTGTCACTATTTTTCAAAATTTCAATATGCCACTCTGTAATCCTACACTCCTATACTTTCTCAAAATCCAAGTCCAAATAGTTGGTTACCTAATGATCTATGAAGTGTATATTGCTACCCTTGATACCCAATTTACTTGCTGCCTCCAAACCCATTCCACTGATCTTGCTTATCCTAAAAAGAATGAAGATTCTCTCTATATTACCATAAATCCTAACCAAAACCTTACTTGTTACTTTGTCTAAAAATAGACCTCTCGTGACAAGTTGCTTAAACTTCTTCTTGAAAAATAGGTAACACATTATGAAAGACATAAATCTTCTCAAGATCTGCTTTAAATAGTTGAACTATTTTTTAAAACTAATGAAGATGGATCCATTAAGATAATCTTCCTTAAAAAAATTGTGATGAAAACTAGCTCTGTTATCTAATAGCCACCACTAGCCATGGTCCTTTCTAATAGCATAAAGGTTCCAATTTATGCCTTTAATGGTCAAGGCCAGGTGATTTATGAAGCTACAACTAGAAATGGCCATAAATGGTATGATCTTGCTACCTATACTTGTAAAGATTGTCTTACTTGGAGTGATGAGGAAGATGATCATCCTAGTTCTAAAAAGAAGAAAAATAACAAGAAAAGCTCCTAGCAGCTGTTAGAAGAAGAATATAAAGAAAGAAATCCTTCTACAGGACTTCTTGGCAAACCATTTAGAAATTTTGATTATTATGTAAAATATTCTACTCTAAAATATGAATCTGTCATGCTTGCTACACCTATTTGTATGATACAGGATAACGATGGATGGGATCTAGAAAAGGATTTTCCTCCATTACAATTTGTTTTAAAAGAATAACAGACTTGAAATGATTAGAAAATTAAGAGCAAAACTATCCAGTATCTGGATGGATCTCAAAAGTTAGAAGCTATAATTGTTAAGCAAAGTTTGAATTGGCAAATTGAGAATGTTATTTAACAAAAAAAGCTAGTATGCTAAATTTGTAATAATCAGTAGAAGCTTGCAAAAAAGATAAATGAGAAGTAAAGTTCTACTTTTAAGCTAATCTAAAAGCTTAAGGCAAAAATATAATCCCTCTATCAAGAATTAATGAGCTTTGTTTCTATAAGACAATTTCTGCTATCTCTCAAAAAGAGAATAAAAGGAGGATCTTAAAAGAATGACTTAATTCATTAATCATCCCTCATTACTCTCCTTTACAACTCTTATGATCGAGTTTGCCTCCAATAGCTCAACCATTAACTTTGACTAAAATCCTATATAAGTATGATGCCTTTTTGCCCTAAAAACTTTTAAACCCAAAACCTTTGCCTCCACTTCTTCCAAGGAAACCCAAAAGCCATCTATAGACCTAAACAAAAAAAATCAAATTGTAGTTCTTAAAGAAAACCATTTACTAAAATTCCTTGATAAAATGACTAAAGATAATTCTTCCTCTGAAGATGAACTACCTCCTTCACAACCTCTACTTATTTTTATGGCAAGAGGATCTAGTGAAGAACATTCAGGAGTATAAGAACAATCAGAAAAAGAAATGGAAGTTGATAACAATCCCTCTGTCAAAGATATATTTCATGATTCCATTAAGGGATTTACCTTTAATGATGTTCCTTCAAGTCAATAGAGAGAGATAAGTTTTTGGAATTTCACTCCTAGATGACTATTGTTCAGCATGAACAATAGTGCTCTTTTGGCCAACTCTTCTAAGCATTTGCCTCTAGAATGCAAAGGAAGAATGCAAGATTATTGGATGAGCCTTGGTGAATATAGGCAAATGATTTATTTTAATTCCAATAGCATTGATGAATTTCTTGGCCAATTACATCAAGAATTATTAGGAGTGGCACTTGATTTTGAAGCATATGGAAGGAAAGAATTTATATAGATGAAGTGTGTTTCATTTAAATGCAAGCATCTTCAGCAATATTTTGATGCAATATCAAAGAAATAATACCAAATTCATGGGATTGATGAAGTCAGTCTTAAATATGTTTTTCTTCAATCATTCCTTGAACCTCCAAGAAATAAGCTAAAGTTGTCCTAAAAAATTAGGGCCTCAATATGCCAAATTCCTCTTTAAGTACCTTATATTAAGGTGTTATTATTGCCCTTGATTGCTTATGTGAATAAAGAAACTTCTTCAAACAATTCAATAGTTTAAAGTTAGGATTAGCCTATGGATGGCCAAATCTTATCATCGGTCAAGAGTCTTTCAAAAGGAAAAAATTCAAGAAATTCAAACAATAAAAAAAAAGGCTCGCTTCTTAAAAAAAAAAAAGAAACGTAGGGGAAAGCGTGAAGGAGAATGCTACTTTATCTATAAGAAGAAAGGACACTTTGCAAAATGATGTCCATGTAAAACTTCTCAAAAAGTTTTCCTTAAATAATACTATAATGATGAAGATGATCTTGAATCACTCTATGAAGAATAAGAAAAGCTCACTCTAAAAACCGTCTTTTATATCAAGGAAGATTATGAAGAATCTAATTCAGAAGATGAAGTAGAATTTTCTAAATTTGATCCTTACTAGATGATGCAGGCAGAAGGTGCACTTTTTGCTAATGATTCAATTACTATTCCATTATTAAAATCCATGATTCTTATGGATAAATTTGATCATCTAACTTACTTCTTTGATACTAGAGCAACCTGTTCAATGATAAACCCTGATATCTTGCCACCATCTCATTAGCCAAAAATTAATCGACAATTCAGAACAGCCAATGGAGAATTAATGATTGTAACAAAAATCTCAAAAACTACCAAGTTAAAGCTCTTTCCTAAATATAATGTGAAACACAAGTTTTATGGAATATTTAGCCCATAAAGAGATATTCTTGTTGGATTTGAGCTTATTAGCAAATTATTCAATGATAAAGTCAAAATTGAATTAGAAAGACTTCAATGGAAGAATCACTTTTGACAATGGATCACAATTCCTAACTTTACCTATGCATAGTTGATTTTACCACATTTGGTGGTGAAATTATTCAACAATCCTGTGCTAAGAATCATGTAGAATTTTTTCAAAAATGTCCACATCCATTATGGTTCAATCAAGAATTCTTTAAGAAAATTGAAGACATTAATCCAACAAAGGTTATACATTTCAGAATGCATCCTAACCATTAGAAGTTAGCTAAAGAAGAATTATCTTAACTCAAACAACAAGGGATAATTAAGGAAACACAATCTCCATGGGCATGCTAAGCTTTTTATGTCAATAAAAGATTTAAACAAGTAAGAGGAAAACTAAGGTTGGTAATTGATTATAAGCCTCTTAATTTGTTTCTTGCAAATATCAAATTCCCTCTTCCAAGAAAGGAAGTCTTATTGAAAAAGTTACTAGAGGCAAAAATCTTTTCAAAGTTTAATTTAAAAGTAAAATTTTGGCAACTTAGAATTCATTTGGATGAAATATTCAAAATAGCATTCTATATCCCAAATTTTCATTTTCAATGGACTATTATGCCATTTGTGCTCAACAATGCTCCTTCAAAATTCCAAAAAGCCATAACCAAAATATTTGAACCAATCCTACATACTACCTTAGCCTACATTGATAATATTCTCTTGTTTTCCTTAAATCCTGATGAACACCTAGCCTTACTTTAGTAATTCCATAATATTGTTAAAAATTATAAATTATTCTTTCTCAAAAGAAAATGATTATAGCCTAAACCTCTATTGATTTTCTTAGGCTAATCATAAAAAATGGCCGAATTTGCCTTTAGTTCCATATTGCCACTAACATCCAAGAGTTTCCTCATGGACCATACTTAGTTAAACAATTCCAGTAGTTTTTAAGCTTGGTTAATTATATGAAGGATTTCATTCCTCGTATAGCCCAATTCAGATTCGCCTTAGCCTAATTACTCTAAAAAAAATCCTCTAAGTTGGTCTAACTTTTATTTTGCTACAATTAAAAAATTAAAAAGGTTATTTATTAATATATTGATCCTTCGGATTCTTGCTATTTATGGTATGAGAATACTCCAAACAAATGCTAATCACCATTATTAGGGAGTTATCTTGCTTGATGAAAGTAAAAATAAAGCAATCTATGGATATCAAAGTGGAAAATTCAAACATGTTGAGATTCATTATCATTCCACTTTCAAAGAAATTCTTATTGTTAAGAAGGGTATTGAAAAATTTCAATTCCATCTTATTAGTCACCATTTCTTAATCAAAATGGACATGTTTGCCTTCCTCACCATGCTTAAATAAAAAAAAAAAACTCAGCCCTAACTTATTTAGTGGAAAATTTGGTTTGAATAGTGAAAATTTGACATCAAACATGTCAAAGGAAAAAGAAATTTTCTCACAAAATTCTCATCTAGACTATTAGAGTTCAATCCTAACTTTAGCCACATTGTCTTTCCAATTTTCATGCTTACTGGAGAAACCTCCAATCCACCCCTACCATATCATCATTTCCCTTTTCATCTCAAAGAATATGTTCTCTACCAATGGTTCAAAAATCATATCATATCTTACAGTGTTGTGTACATTAACAAATATGGACAATCTAGTACTCATATCATTAATCCTGTTTATCTATATTTTACTATCATTAACCTAACCTTTCCTCTAAATAAGTTGAGTAAATATGGATATGTCCTTATGAGAAATTTAATCAAGATTTGTACACTTGGATGCTATGTTGATAAAAATGCAGCTTTGTCCTTAATCAACCTTGGCATAATTAGGAGATTACTAGGACCACCTTATTTCTTGCTATGGTAATCTTTATTCAAACCTCTTTAGTAATGGGTTAACTATTTCACTTAAATAACTAAATAATATGTTCTGGTAACATTTCATTCCCATTGGTATCTAATAGAGGATATTCAAGATGACACCACAATTACCCTATTTCATGAAGAATTTCATCATCAATATGGTTTGCATTATTCTAATCACATTCTCACCTTTCCTTTCATGGCCTATCATCTATATATAGAAGTTCATGCTATACTTTGCTAATTGAATGGGTTAATCCAAATACTTTCTGTCTAGATGTATGGCAAATTGTCATGTGGCATGAATGGAATAATCTTTTTCCACCAAAGTGTCAAGACCTTTACAATTGAGCATTCCAACCTTGGCACATGCAAAGCTCTAACTCGAACAGTAATGATGAAATTTGGTTTGAAAGATATTCTTCAAAAGACCCAGCTAGCTCATAAATATTACCTTTCAATTTTGCTTTATTCCTTATTAAGAATTTTTACTTTTCTTATAGCACTTTTACTTTTCCAGTTTGGATGTATTATATAACTTTGCCTATAAATAGAATTGAATCTTGCCTATTGAGAGGCAGAGCTAAGTTAGAATTAAAGAACTCACTTTCAGATGGGACTTATGATTTTTCATAAAAAAATTCATTATTTTATTCATCCATAAAGAGACAAGAAATTAACTTGGAATATTTCTTGAAACCTTTTTCTTGCAACTATAAGAGCAAATTGAATACATGGAAAGTGGAGAATGTTTTTTCTAACACATCTTCTTTGGTGATTTTTTTCTTTACACAATTTCTATTGAGAACACATTCGAAACATTGTAGAATTATAGTCACTTATAGTTTCAAAATCTTGAAACCTTAAAATGTATCCACTCATAGTGGGCTTTTGGAAGAATGACAATTTTCTAATGATCACATCTTTCTTTTAAACTATTCTAAACAATAAGTGGGTCTTTTATTGTAAAATACTTAGTTTCTAATCCTTTCTAGAGATCGTGACAACAAAAGATCATAGCTTTGACCTTATTTTTATTAGGTACTTGATTTCCTTTTCTGACAGTGTCTCTAAAACCATTTATATCTAAATGAATATCAACATCTAATACCTAAAATAAATAATTTTTCCTTGTAATGTTAAGAGCCACAAATTCGAGTTTTATAATAGTTAACATTTTAGTACTATTATGTAAATATAAAACAAGTTAGGTAACATGCAATATTGTAGAAATCAAATGATAACATTAGTATGAAGATAATTGCATTTATAGTTTATACACTCAATTTATAAAATATAGTTTAAATACATAGGATATGAATAAATCATTAGTAAATTAGAAGTATATAGCTTATACCTAGTTCATGAAGAATAGATATCATAGGAAGTGGCAAAAAGCTAAACCATTAATCAAATTTTAATGAAAGGAACCAATGATCTAGATAGTCATAATCTTTGAATCCAACATTACAATGGTGAGATGGATGCATAAAAAGTAAAAATTGATGTCAAAGCATAAGTATGAAAACAAGGGTCACATAATAAAAAAAAAGATGAACTAATTCATTTTTTTCTTTTTTCTAAGAATAATAATATCAAATTATTCAAATAGAACAAAAGAAAGGGGATCATAATCCTAACAATTCTTATAAAAAAAATAAGAGCTTGAAAAAGTAATCATGCTTTCAAAATAAGATAACAAAAACTTGAGAAAGCAAACTTAGGAAAGCAATGATGTTGATAATGTATTATGAAATAACATAAAAAGGGATAGAGAAAAGAGAATTGGAAAAATGTAGAGAATAAGAGAAGTGCTCTTCAATTTTCTTCATATGTCTCAATATAAATGAGGTACCTATTTATAGGCACAAGTCTATAACTACAAAAAATCCAAAGGTTACATCTTAAATGTAAACCATAAAGAAGATAAAAATTCCATTGCATGAATATGGGAGACGAATATCAAAAGGCTTAGAGTTATAACCTTTGAAAGAATATGAGAAAATGGACATCCATATAATATATATTCATAACAATTTTAAATTTAATTATTAAATATAAAAAATTTAATATAACTTTTAAAAACTATCTACTAACTCATTTATATGTACTTCTTTCTCCCTTGTCCCCTTGTTTATTATTAGTTTTTAAAGATAGTTTCTATAATTTATAATCATTTTCTCCTCTTTTTCATGCAATTCTATCCATCTCTTTGTTTCCTATCTTAATTTTCATTTTTTTATAAAATTTTAATTCATATATCATAAGATTAAAAAAAAACTAATCATGGAAAGTTTTAATCATTTTAATCGATAGTTGAAAAATAGTTTAATCATACTTCACTTATAAAATTATCAAGCAAGAACAAATTATGTATCGATTAAGACTTAAAGACATTAATTTGTAGAATTTAAATTTAGAATTATCTTAATACTGCTTGGCACATTATACCTTTTTTCCTCTAACTTAAAACTATCCAAGCATGCATCTTATTTTTAATATTTTAAATAAAAAGAAAAGTTCTTGAACATGTGCGAGAATGCATATAAAGATGCTAGTATAATATAATGAGAATGTAACAATAGACCTTATGTTACAATTTAAGTACCCTATGATAACAATATTTATCATTATTATATGTATGACTAATTATGATAAATATTTATGTAAAAGTAATACAAAAGTATTAGGGATTTTGACATAAATTTTATTTTTTTAAACTAGGATAATTATCAATTTGTCTTTTTATATTATTTAAGTTTGAATTTTGAAGTGATATATATAATTGTGATTAAATTAGATAAATAATATTTAATATTATGATTAAGTTAAACTTATTCTTTAGTAAGAATTTTAGATTAAAAATACTTTTATTGTGTAATATATTTATTTGCAAAGGAAGAGTGAGAGATTTTGTATTTGTAATTTGAAATGTAGATTACTTAAGCTCCCATAATTAACTTTTATTATTATAGAAAGATTATTGAGAGTAATGTTTGTAAGATTAGTGAGTAAAAAGTGTAAATATTGTAAAACATTTTTTGATGTACTTAGAGTGTAAATTCAAGATAGCTTAATCTTATATTTGTATATTCTCTCTTTTAGATTGCTTGGTTGATTTGTTTATCCTCTTCACTTAAGTTAAAAGTCAAACCTCATTAAATATATGTATTTTATAATTTTATTACTTACATTTTTGCATTTTCATCATCATCTACCAACATCTGAAAATCTTTCTAAGAAAAAGATATTAAAAAGATTATTTTAAAAGGTTATTTATAAACTATGCACAAACCATGGATGTGTTGCATCTAAATATAAGTAGCACTATCTACCCAAAGAAAGAAAAAGTCCTACTCAAAAGTTTAAAACTCAAGTTTTTTACATATTGTAGTTTTTAAACAATTATGTAAAATTTGTATATGAAACATAAATGGAAATTGCAATGAAAAAGTTTTGTGAAAATATATTCCTCAATGATGACTTTCAATTGCAATATGATGAAAAGGAAACAAAATAAATTTATATTGATAAATTAACATAGTATTTGATATATATATGTTCCATCCATAAAATAAGCTTGCTCACCAATATACTGGGTAATCCTTCCTTTAACAATCTCCCAATCCTCACGCAATACATTTCATTGATCGACCAGAAAACCTTAGACTTAGGAGATGTGAAGTAAGGACCCTTTATATATATTACTCAATTCAATTTTTGAATCGATCCTATTTATCATAGGATCCAAACTTGTTTACTAATGTTAGTTCAAGTACCTATTTGTCAATTCAAAAAATGTCACATAAGGCCTAATTAATAATAATCATTTCATTAATAAATTATATATAGTCTATAGAAATATTAACAATCACTCACTTAGACATACATCATTTATTAATAATGGCTATAGAAGGATTAATATTAATAAAAAAATTAATACTTTACACCTATTGATCTAGTTAAGATCATAGGCATCTAATAACATAAATACTACATTTGAAGGGATATTAGCATCATAACATACCAAATACCCATACCTTATTGACCAACTTTGTCAATACATGCAGAATAAGATGTACATAACTTTATGTGATTATGTGTAAATTTATGCATAATAGGTCTTGGCATCCATCTAAGATGCCTAAGACATATGAGCATAACAATGAAATAAGGTCTAAATATCTTTATAAATATGCCATGACCAAAATTTGCATAAATATAGCAAAATAACTTTATTCATAAATCATAAGTAATGTTATATACATCAACTTCCACTAACTCCAAACATTAAAGGGCTTTACATAATCCTGTATAGTTTACATGTTCAATAAAAGTTCCTAATGCTAAGCCCTTAGTTAACAGATTCATAAGCATATAGTCTATGGAAATGTACTCCATAATAGTAATATGCTTGTACACCTTCTCTCTCACATAATGATATTTTACATTTCAAATGAGTGCAACTCTTGTCATTGAAAGAAAATCTCATAGCAGTAGAGTTATCATAAAAAATGGTTAAAGGCCTAGCATTACTTTCCATAAGATTGAACTCTAAGAGAGATAATTCCTTAACCATGCAACTTGATAAAAAGCTTTATAATAGGTGACATAATATATTGTTATGGTAAAAGTTATAACAATTAATTACTTACCTCTAACCATTATGAAAATATACTTAGATGTAAACTTTGAATCATCTAGACAATCGACATAGTTTAAGTCTAAGTAGCTTATAATACTGAGATTTCCTAATATTTTATAAGTCAATATGAAGTATTTTGTACCCTAAAGTGCCTCAAAACTCTTTTCACAGCAATCTAGTGTCTCTAGCTTAGATTACTCAGGCATTTTCCAAATGCATTGATAGCAAATGCAATATCAAGTTGTGTACATACTTAAGTGTACATCAAGATACCTATAATTGATGCAAATAAGATCTTTTCCATCTTCATTAGTTTTAGGATATTAGGTCTTTGTAAACACTTCACCCTTCTAAATGGACTAAGTAACTTGAAAGCAAGTATATATATTGAATCTTTTAAGAATTTTCTTAATATACAACCTCTAAGAGAAGCCAAGAATACCCTAGGATTGATCATGAAGCATCTCAATGCCTAAAACAAATAATGTATTTCCTAGATCTTTCATCTTAAAGTGAAGTGATAGTAATTGCTTTGTCTTAGTTAGTAAGCTCAAGTCATTGCTTACTAAGAGAATGCCATCCATATATAGGACTAGAATTACAAAGTTGCTAGCATTTTTCATCATATAAATACATTGCTTTACACTATTATCCTTAAATTCGAGAAAGGTAATTGTTTATGAAATTTAAGATATCATTGTTAAGAAGTTTATTTTAAACCATATATGGATTTATTTAATTTGTACACTAAGTGCTCTTTAACTTTCTCTCAAAATCCATTTAGCTGCTCCATGTACATAGTTTTAAACTTATTACTATTCAAGAACGTTATTTTCACATCAATCTAGTGTAATTTTAGATCAAAATGAGCAACAAGAACTATAATAATTTTGAAAAAATCTTTTAAGTATAACCTTTAGCCACAAGTATGGTTTTATATCCCTTAATTTGACCATGAGCATCATGCTTGCTCTTGAAAACCCATTTACATCTAATTGGCTTGCAATTTGCAAGCAGCTCTATAAGATCTCACACTTAGTTTTTATTTATTGAAATTAATTCATCCTCCATTATAGTGATTTATTGAGGACAATTAAAACTAGACATTGCTTGAAAGAATGTAATGGGATCAGAATCTTCATTCAGATTATACTCATGTTCCTACAAATACACCATACGATATACCGATCTATGCTATCTAAGTGATTTTCTTAACTAAACTTTAGTATCAAAATCCTCATCTTCCTTTAAAGATAATGTTAAATTATGCTACAGAGGAGCAAAAGATGAAAAACTAGTAGATTGATACATTAAGGGAATGATTACATTTTCTTCTTTGAAATTTGTAATCTACAGAGTCTAACTTTTACTATCCAACTTATCCTCAAAATAAATGGCTTTACTAGATTTGATAATCCAAGTAGTGTGAGTTGAACAATAGAACTTATTGCCTTTAAAGCCATCATAATAACTAACAAAGAACCTAGATATAACTTTAGAGTCTAGTTTTTTGGTAACAGGAATATGTGGCTTCACCTCTACTTTGTAACCCTAGATGCAAAAATGACTCAAAGTTAGTTTCTTACCATTTAGTAATTTATATGGAGTCATAGGTATAGATTTACTTGATACTTAATTCAATATATAGCCTATGGTTTCCAATACTTCTCCATATAAAAAATTTGAAAGCATAGTATAAGAAAGCATACATTTAACCATATTAAGAAGTGTTTTATTTTTCCTTTTAGCTATCCTATTCTATTCTGATGTACCAGACATAGTGTAACTAGCCTTAATACCACACTCCTACAAATACCTAGTGGAAAGGCCTAGGTTTTTCCTAGTTTTATCATATTCGCCATAGTATTTTCCTTCTAGACTCAAATTCACCCACCTAATTTTTTTACTGTACTTAAGCTTAACTACTGACTTAAATTTTTTAAATGCATCCAAGGACTTTAACTTTTCCATAAGTAACTTTATCCATCTGAAATATAAATAATTATTAATAAAAGTAATGAAGTATTTCTATCCTTCCATGATTGTAAGTGTGATTAGGTTGTAGATATTAGTATGGATAAGTACTAGTACTTGTTGTCTTCTAACTTTCTTTCCTTTTTTAGCCTTAGCAATGAGCTTCCCTTTAATAGTCTACATAAGTGTCTGATTAGATAAGTTCAAATTATGCAATATAGCCTTTCT
Organism: Sindora glabra; assembly: GCA_020226215.1. NCBI lineage: Eukaryota > Viridiplantae > Streptophyta > Magnoliopsida > Fabales > Fabaceae > Sindora > Sindora glabra. Next base: position 50,560,238 of record CM035232.1, on the reverse strand, counting down.
AATCAATCTTTAAATTTAGTCTTTGGAAATGTGAGCTAGATGCCTATGCCATAGTATTGAAGAGTTCTCTTTAATTCTCTTTTTTTCTTTCTTGTAATTGTGTTTTCAAATTTATTCTGTATAACCTATTTAGCAATTCACCAGTCACTATCATGATCAAGCCTTAGAACAAATTCACTTTCTTTCCTTTAAAATTACAAAAATACCCTTAAAGATCTAAGATTACAATTGATATCAAATCCCTTCTTATTGAAGGCATAAAGACTACATCCTTCAATATCAGCTCATTTCTAATAGACAACTACAGATACATATCCCTAATGAGCTATACTCCCATTTTTTCACCATTTCCCATGTGACAATCAATTCACCATTATTTAGTTTTCTACAATTTCTTAATGATTAGGAAAAAATGGTGATGCAAATTATGAAACTAGTATCTAGCCACAACGTGTTTGATGACATATCTATTAAATTAGATTCAAAATAAACATTGACCTAATTCTCTCTTATTGTCCTATTTAATGTCTTTTTGGAGTTTTATTGCATAATGATTGAGAATACCATATTAAAAATTAATGCATGCATAATGTAATCATGCTAACATTTTCTTTACAACATTTACTTATGCAACCTTACATAGTCTCATATTATAAAATCAAATACGAAAGGGCATTTAGGACTTTATAACATAATACAATAGTCAAGTGTCATGCTCTTAAAATACTAAGATTGAAAGGTATTTAAGTAATTTAAATGCATAATAGTCATCTCTCCAATTATACTATAACCAATAAACTACATTAACAACATAATGTCAAAGGGCATTTATATTATTAACACAGCCTCTCTCTTTTCAAATATAGTATAATTGCATAATAAAAATTTAGGTTTAAAATAAGCTTGATTAAATATTCAAATAAAATAAGAAAAATAATTAAAATTAATTTTATTTAAAAAAATAAAAAATATAATTAAAAAGAGCTTGGAAAGTGGAGTTCAACAATATACATACCACTGTCGAGAAGGTGGCGTATGGCCTACACACATTGATAGTGTAGGTAGGCATGTGTATGAATGTATTGCTCACCTTTTTCCCAAAAGAACCAAGCAACAACAAGTTTGTGTAGACCTAATTTTGACTTAATTTGAAGCCATCTATCTCCTAACCTATTTCATGTAATTCAAGGTGCAATTTTTAGTGCTAACTAACTTAGAATTTCTGATCTAATTTCCCTTAATGTTTTATAATCGTTTTCCATACCAAAAAATAGCCAAAATGGAAACTTCAAATTTTTTTTAAAAAATTAAAGGTTTCTTCACTGTGGTGGCCAATGGTTTCAGGGGACATTTTGTATGTGTTTATGATTCTCACATGAATCAAGAACCCCATATAGAACCAAATTTTATCTACCCGATATTCCTCTCTTAGTTCTTATTAATTTTTTCAATGTATTTGGGTTCAATAATGAAGGCTGCTATTTATATTGGGTTTCTATTTTTTTTTGGTGTTTTATGCAATTTCTACTAAATTTCATGATTCCATATCAGTTCTATACCAAGTTTCAATTTTCATGACTATTGTAATAGTATCCATATATGCAAAATCATACATGCAAGCATTCATGGTAGAAAATCATAATACATACACATATAATAGCAATTCTAGAACAACAATGAAAGTATAGATATGTGTAAAAGCAAATATTGGTATCATCATTAGCATGATTTTATGAGAAGGCCAACAACTTCATTCAAGATTCTTTAAAATCAATCATAACAAAAAACTAAAACCAAACTTTAATACCAATTGATGGAAAAGTTTTATGAAAATATATTCCCCAATGATCTTAACCATTAATTGTAATATGATAAGGAGAAAACAAAATAAATTTATGTTGATAAATTAACATAATATTTGATATAAATACCTGCCATTTGTAGAATAAGCTTGTTTACTAATATATTGGGTAATCCTTCCTTCAGTAATTTCCCAATACCCATGTAATAGATTTCACCGATGGAGTAAAAAACCTTAGATTTAGGAATATCAAGTAGAGACCCCATATATATACATTATTCAATCCGGGTTCTAAATCCTATCCATCAAAACTTGTTTGTCAATTCAAAAAATGTCACTGAGGGTCTAATTAACAACAATTCTTTTGTTAATAAATTATGTATAGTCCATAAAAATATTAACACATTGCTTTTTAATGATTTGTTTCATAGTTTAAAATTACAATTATGATAGTAATTACAATTTTATTGTGATTAATGACATAATAAATAGTAAATTACAATAAGGTGCCATTTCATAGATTTTATTTCAAAGAAATGGTAGCTAGACTTTTTTTCCAAATAGGTTCTAGTTTTATGATTTATAAATGTTATATACTGGAATTATCCTTTTTTTAATTGTAAGAATACGGTCGTAAATTAAAAACTTTAAAAAATCATAAATCCATCATTAGTTAACCAATTTTTGCATGTGAGCACTCATTTTTAATCATTTTCATATGATCTTTCAACAGAAAACCAAAAAATGTGGGTTTAATGAAGTCCAACTAGTTAAAAACATGTGAATTGAGCTTAAAACTTTGAATGATCATAACTTTGTGCTCAATTGTCTATTTTAAGTGATTTTTTTATTTCATGTAACTTTTTGAGATCTGCAACCTGCTTGGTTTGGTAATAAAGGTCTTTTTCAATTATTTTTCTTAATTTTTATTCATTTTCTTGTTATTTTTTCAACTTTAGTATTATTTTTATCAATTCAAATTTATTTGAATCCTATATTTAACTTTTTCTCCTTAACTCTTTTGGTGTCTAGTAGTGCTATAATAATTTTCTTAACCAAAAAAATTACTAAAGAATAATATGTTACTATTTGTAGACTAAATATTAACATGTTACTATTTTGTTTCAAAATAGTAACATCAATCAGAAACTTTAAATAAATGGATAAATCAAGCCTAATTAATAACCAAACTACTAAATAATAGCATGTTACTATTTATTTTCGAGACAATAACTTATTACTATTTCGTTCTAAAATAGTAACACCAAGCAAAAATTCTAAATAAATGAATAAATCAAGTCTAATTAATAATGAAATTGCCAAATAAGAGCATGTTACTATTTATTCTCTAGAGAGTAATATGTTACTATTTCATTTCAAGTTTAATTAACAATCAAACTGTTAAACAAGAGGATGTTATTGTTTCGTTCTAAAATAGTAACATCAAGCAAAAATTCTAAATAAATGGATAATAGTATATTACTATTTGTTCTCTAGATAGTAATATATTATTATTTCGTTTCAAAATAGTAATACTAACTAAAAATTTGAAATAAATAGATAAATCAAGTCTAATTAATAATGAAATTGCTAAAAAATAGGATCTTATTGTTTATTCTCTAGACATTAACATGTTACTATTTCATTTCAAGCTTAATTAACAACCAAACTGTCAAAGAAGAGGATGTTACTATTTTGTTCCAAAATAAAAAATAGTAACGCTAATAAAAAATTCCAAATAAATGGTATCAAGTCTTATTAATAATCAAACTACCAAAGAAGAGGATCTTATTATTTTTATTTCAAAATAGTAACACTAAACAAAGACCCAAAATAAATGGATAATAGCATGTTACTATTTATTTTCTAGACAGTAACATGTTACTGTTTCGTTCTAAAACAATAACACCAACTAAAAACTTGAAATAAATGGATAAATCAAGCCTAATTAATAATGAAATTGCTAAATAATAGTATGTTATTGTCTATTCTCTATATAGTAACATGTTACTATTTTGTTTCAAGCCTAATTAATAATCAAACTATCAAAAAAAAGGATATTACTGTTTCGTTCCAAAATAGTAACACTAACCAAAAATACCAAATAAATAAATAAATTAAGTCTAATTAACAACTAAATGACTAAATAACAACATATTATTGTTTATTCTTCAAATAGTAACATGTTATTGTTTCCTTCCAAAATAGTAATATTAACAAAAAATCCTAAATAAATAGATTAATCAAGTTTAACTAACAACTAAACTGTCAAAGAAATAGATATTACTGTCTTGTTTTAAAATAGTAACATGAACTAAAAATCTCAAATAAATAAATAAATTAAGTTTAATTAATAACCAAATTGTGAAATAACAATATGTTACTGTTTGTTTTTCAGACAGTAACATATTACTATTTAATTTTAAAGTAGTAATACTAACTAAAAATTTCAAATAAATGGATAAATCAAGTCTAATTAACAACCAAACTACCAAATAACATATTACTATTTGTTTTTCAAATAGCAACATGTTACTATTTTATTTCTAAACAGTAATATCAACTAAAGTTTTCAAATAAATAGATAAATCAAGTCTAATAAATATTTAAATTGTCAAATAACAATATATTATTATGTCTCTAAGTTCTTATTTATTTTTTTCTTAAAAAATTAAATTTTTGTAAATTTTATATATAATTAAAATTTTATATTAGTTTAATTTTTATAAAGTAAAAAGTCTTGGAATTTTAATTTTTATAAATTTTTAGTCTTTTAATTTTTTATTTGTATTAAATTAAAATCTCTCCAATTTTAAGTGTAACAAAAGAGGTTTCTATTTTGATATTTTAGTTTTCTTAAAATGTATTGTAAATGTATCATTTTTATCTTTTAGGTATCATGATAATTTTTTGTATAGGGCTGTACTTAGATAAAAAAAAATGAGTTTCAGGTATCTCGTTGCAATAAATTACATCAAACAACACTGACCTGATTTTTTTCAATAATAAATAATTATAAAAAACTACAATCATTACACTGCAAAATCGTAAAATATTATGGTTATGATGCAATAAACAAGTAGAACGGAATTTAGAACCTTTTATTTGGTTTTAATCCTTTCTGACATGTTTACATTCTCACTCGCCTCCTATCTTTCCAATTAACATTCAAAAAGTCCAAATTCTAAACGTGCAAGAGCCTCGATCCGCGAACGTTCATGATCATAAATCTACTGGGTACGGATGGGAATCTTGAAATATACAAGATTTTTTTTAAAGTGAGATATAATTATATTCCCTTTATTTATTATTATTTATTATAGTTAATTAATTTTACAAATATTGAAATATATTTTAATTTATTTATTTTTAATAAATTTTTTAAAATTATTTTTAACTATTTATTATGCATAAAGTCTAAAATAAATGAAAATAAAAAATATAATAAAATAAATATGTTAAAATAATTCAAGAGAGATAATAAAGTATTTATTAATGAAATAGAGAGATAAAATTAAATAATATATTTAATAATTTATTAGAATTTTAAATGCGATAAATAAAAAAATGAAAAAAGATATGATCAGAATGTCAAGAATTAAAAATTCAATAAATAAATAATTAAAAATATATTTTTTAAATTTATAATTATTTATTTTTATATTTTTATTAAGAAATATAATATTTTATTTTATTTTTAAAAAAAAAAATTTATATTTTTAAAGAGTACGATGTACTAGTTGCATGCTCTGGCCGCAACTCCCGCAATCAAGGCCGTTCCTCTGGTGATAATTGACAGAAGATGGCGCCCAAAAAATTATGGACGGAGAAGAAAAAAATGACAGACGAGTGACCATTGTGCTCCACCCATGTCGTTTATGATTTAATCAAAATTGTCGTGTAATTATAACATGTATTTTTTTTTTACTATCAATGAAAATAGATCTGTTATTATCAAAAGAAAAAGTAGACCTGTTTTCAATGTTGTAGAATTCACAAAAATTAAAACTTTTAATTCTTAATTTTCAATGCATTGAATTTATAATTGCTTATCTCTTTCCTCACACAGATTTTCCAGCATTAAACACGACATTTGATTCATATACGTCTATCTATATATTAGAAAATTGCTGCAAAAAAATTCCAAAGTTTTCGTAATTCTTCATTGTGAGTCATTATTTTTATTTATAAACGAAAAAAATGCTTGGTGAGAATATCAAAGAATGAGAATTTAATTAAAAATCAATTAAAAATATAAATTTGTAATTAGCCATTTTCTTGATCTTATCATTAAAAAATATGATATTTCACTTTATTTTTTGAAGTATATTTTATATTTCAAATTTGAAATTAAAAAAATGTTTCAACCTATAGCTAGGACAAGTATGAGCATCAACCCAGTAACTCACGTCAATTTCTTGCATGCAAACAATAGCAACAACATGCTTTTATTTAATATGTTTTCAATTTATTAATAAATTTTTATTAATTTTATTTTAATAAAAAACTTCTCATTCAATTTTTTTAAAATTAATTTCTAACCGTTATTCACTTAACTTTAACTATTTAATCAGAAGTCCTAATTTAATACTAAACTGCGAAACCTTAAATGCTATATCCTAAAATCCTAATAAATAAACCCTAAATTCTATCTACTAAACACAAAAATCCTCCTATTCACTAAACATATAACCATGGTATAGTTTTCCCCTTTGTGGGACCATCCTCAATAAAGTATCCAAGCTAAAGATGTAGCTGGATTTCAAGGAAAAAATTTTAGCAACGGTATAAAATTACCAAAAAAAAAATATTTTATAAGAAAACAAAATATATATTCATGGAATAATCATATAATAAAAGGATTTAAAGGAGTTGTTTGATTCATATGAGAAATAAATTTCTATAGGAAGTTAAATTTTTTAGGAAGCTACTTCTTAGATGAACTTCTTGATAAGTTCTTAATGTTGTTTGGTTAACATGAAAGTACATTTCACAGAAAATAAAAGTTATTTAGGGAGGAGTGAGTAAGTGATTTCCCATATTCTATGGGAAATATAATTTCCTAAGAAATTTTATTTTCTACCGTTATTTATGTGATAGTAGGTAATCAAATAATTCAATAATTTTCTATTTCCTGATAAATATAACTTTCTATGTTTTTACTGTGAATCAAACAATCCCATGATATAATAATATATGCTATTATCTTTAGAGTTTTACCTCTCTCGGAATTCAATATCTTATATTTGAAATCAATATCTTATATATGTAAATTAAATGATTTATTACTCCCATCACTCCAAAGTAAAAATATATTTTTTTTTACCAATGAAGCAGAAGATATTCAGTACCAGGATTGATTTAAGATTGTATCCTTGAGAGTACCCTTATAAATCTAATTTGTATATCATATTAAAATTCATGTGAAAAAAATATTTTTTAAAAAATACTTATCAAAAGAACATTAATATAATAAATTAATAATTGAAAATATTCATTATATTAGGATTTCTATTTTCTATACATGAGAAATTTATTTTTTAACAAATAATAAAGGTATCAATTTCATCCTCTTAATATATAAATTGATTATATTTTATTCCCTTTAAATGGAATATTTTATGTTGGTCCATCAATCTATTTTGTAAATGAGATCATCGTGCCTTAACTTTTGTGAAACTGAACATGAAAATTCCCAATTTTCACCATAGATGAAAGTACCGGAATTCAGATTATCATATGAGAAAACATGTAAATCATTTGATTATCCAAGGTTAATTTGAAAAAATTTCAGATCAGGCCATTAACATCATGAACGTCTACTAATTTTTCTTGATATGGAATTGATCAAGTCCAATGCATATATTAAAGAAATCAATTTGAATGTTATATTCGAGATGAAGTAAATGTAAATAATTTGTATACACAGTGGATATAATTATAACTAATTATTTTATTATTTTTTATGAAAGATAGAGATCTTTTGGAGGGCAGAAAAAAATACGTCTCTCATGTTACGTACGGAGAAAAGAAAACTCACGTTGAAAATTAACTAATTAAACGTTAGATATTAAATTTAATCCATTTTAAAAAATTTTTTGGGCAGGTATACCCAGTCCAATTTTAAGGCACTAAAAGACTGGTTAACAAACGTCCAAAAATAAGTTCGGTAAATTTTGCAACTTTTTAACATATCAAGTTTGCAATTTTTTTACAAAAGATTTAAATTAAATTAAATATTCATATTGCAAAATTGATTAAAAAAATTACAAAAAAAGTAAGCAAGACTTATTACGTTTACACCATATGTCTTAAACACTTGCATATTTTTTGAAATTTTTTTAAGTTTTATATATAAAGTTTCATAAAATAAAGCGACTTTCTTAACATAACGCAACTTTCTTGACGTGGTAGGTAAACAAAGCCTCATAATACCAGACAAATTGATTGATCGCCCCGAAGGTATTGGTCCAATTTTTGCACTGCAAGACTTAAAATAGTCAAAGAAGAAAAATTAATGAATATGATGACATTATAGAAAGAAAAAATAAACATATATAATTGATGACACGTGTTGTGAGAATAGAGATTCGGGCTCATTATAAAATAGTCATCATATGGCTGTAGTCGATGCAGGTAGCAAAATTTGAAAGTGAGACTCAAAATGTCACCCAAATACCTTCTCTTGTTTTTGCTTGGGGTGATGCTGCTGGCTACAACTTTTGCCGCTGATGAGGCAGGGAGCCCACCGCCACCACCAACGCCTCGTTTGCCTCCCATTATCACCCGGCCACCACCCCTGGCGCCTCACTTGCCTCCCATTGTGACTAGGCCCCCACCGCAGAAGCCGCCTTCCGTGGGAGGAAATCTCAATTACAGACGATTTGGAACACCATAAACGCAAGCGTGCCCATACAAGTATCCCCCATCCCTAGTACTATTTAAGTAGAAACTGCACACAAGCTAAAAATGCTGCAAAATATGCTGAAAATAAAAGCAGCATTAATTTGTCATAAATTATTAGCTATATAGTATTAGTATGTGTAGAACTACCTCACCTGTATTACCTGAATAAAGATTTGGTTTCATTTCATTCTGGGTTATTAGTATGCCTTATTTATTGAACGAATCCCTCTGTTGAGTTACTTATCATCATGTAATTTAGTTACTAATTTTCAACATCTCTTGATGTGCTGTTTCAAAATATAATTAAACAACTCAAGTGTGGTACTTAAGGAACTACATGCAAAATAGTAAGAAAATGACCAGCGTAGCGGTTTCAGGGAGCACATTCATAATAAAGTTCATAACATTAAAGAAGAAATAATCTATATTGATAAAAAAAGAATTGGAAATGAGTGCACTCCATTTTTCTTTCTTCTAAATAGCTCATATTTATGCTTCAAATTTTGATAAAATAAAGGATAATTATATATTTTAAATTAAATTATTAAATGCTAAAAATTCAATGTAACTTTTTTAAAACTGCCTACTAATTCATTAATATACCCTTCTATCTCTCTCCCATGTTTATTATCAATTTTAAAGATAATTTCTACCATCTATTAATGATCTCTCTCTCTCTCTCACACACACACCCACATGTACACACACAATCCTTTCCGTCTCTCTCTCTCTTTCTCCCATCTCAATTTTCAACTTTTTAAAAAAACCCTAATTCATATAGCAAAAGATAAAAAAAAGTATTAATCATGTGAAGTTTTAATCATTCTAATTGAAAGTTAAATAAATAATTCAATCATTTTTTATATATAAAATTACCAAGCAAGCATAAATTATGTATCAATTATGACTTAAAACATCAATTGATTGAATTTAAAATTTAAAATTATCTAAACAGTACTTGTCATATTATACTCTCTTTTCACTAACTTAAAACTATTTAACCATGCATCTTATTTTTAATATTTTAAATAAAAAGAAAAAATTTTGAACACATGCAAAAATACGTGTGGAGAAACTAGTATAATATAATGGAAATGTAATAATGAACCTTGCGTTATGGAATAAATACCATGTAATAATGATATTTATCACGATCATGTATATGATTGCGATTAAATTAGATAAATAATATTTAATATTATGATTAAATTAAACTTATTCTTTAGTGAGAATTTCATATTAAAATAATTGTTGTGCAATATATTTATTTGGGGTGGATAGGAATAAGATAATTTGTATTTGTAATTCCGTATCTAAATTACTTAAAATCCCACAAATGACTCATTATTATTTCGGTAAGAATATTGAGAGTAATATTTATAAGATTAGAAAAAGCAAAGAGTGTAACTATTATAAAACATTTTAAATGTATTTAGAGTGTAAATTTAAGAAAATTCCATCTTATGCTTGTATATTCTTTCTCTTGATTATTTAGCTGATTTGTTTCTCATTTTTGCCCTAAAAACTGAATCATATTAAATATATTTGTTTTATAATTTTATCACTTATTTTACAGTGAATCATGATAACTCATTTTTTCAAACACATTTTTGCATCATCATCTTCGACTAAAATCGGAAAATCTTTCCAACAAAAAGATATCAAGAAAATTATTTACGCACTGTACACGACGATGGATGTGTTGCATCTACATATAAGTAGCACCATCCACCACCCCAAAAAATTAAAAAAAAAGAAAAAGAAACTCCCGCTTAAATATTTAAAACTCAGGTTTTGTGTAGATTGCAGTTTCTAGACATTTACGTAAAATTTATGTATGAAACATGAAGCAACATTGCCTTTTGATGATTTGGTTCCTGATTTTATATTACGATTATAATCACAATTGCAATTTTATTGTGGTTAATAAAATAATAAATAAATAAATAAATGTCATTATTACATTATAGAATCGTAAAATAATACGGTTGCTATTTATCCCACGGCTAAACCTTTGATATGGTTTTAATGCTTTCTGATATCTTAACATTTTCACTCGCCTCCTATCTTTCCTTTAACACTGAAAAGTCCAAATTATAAACGTGCAAGCAGCTATGTATTAAATTTTCACTCGCCTCCTATCTTTCCTTTAACACTGAAAAGTCCAAATTATAAACGTGCAAGCAGCTATGTATTAAATTTTCACTCGCCTCCTATCTTTCCTTTAACACTCAAAAGTCCAAATTCTAAACGTGCAAGTAACTATGCATTAAATTTTTTCTGCCGCCTCGACCTCTCATTATTATATATCTGTTGGTTGCAGATTTGGCTCTTGTGAAATGCAAGATGTATTTTAAAAAATAAAATAAAATAAAATAATTCTTGTTAAATGTATCTAGAATTAAGAATTTGATAAATAATTAATAAAAATAATTTTTAAATTTAAAGTTATTTGTTCTTTTAATTTTTATTAAGAAATATGATATTTTATTTCATTTTAAAAAATATTTTTTAATTATATGAATAATAATTCATTTAATACATATACATAAAATTAAAAGTATGAACTTGCAATATAAAAAATGAAAATTTTAAAATATTATCGAATAATATTATATTATTAAAATTAACGATTAAATAGTATATTTTTGAATACGATGCACTAGTTACATGCACTAGCCGCAACTCCCGCAATTAAGGCGGTTCTCCAGGCGATAACTGACTGCCGAGGGATCGCGATAATTTATGGGTAGAGAAAAAATAATAAACAACTAGCTGTTACGGCTGCACCTTCGTGGTTTATGATCTGGTCAAAATTGTTGTATAATTATAATATATATTTTTATTCATAATCAATAAAGTTATTATTCATTTTGTAAAATTTACGTAAACGCAAAATTTTAATTTTAATATATCAAAATTTATAATTACCGATCTCTTTATTGATTAAAAGTGAGTACACCTGTTATATTTGAAGTAGACAAAAGTTTCCCTGCATATTTGCATTGTTCTCACACAGATTTCAAGCATTAAACACCACGACATTTGATTCATACATCTATTCATGCTAGAAAAATGCTGGAAGAAATTTCAAAGTTTTTGTATTTTTTATTGTGAATTATATTTTTATTTATAAATAAAAAATTATGCATTTGAACTATTGAACTATTATTTGCAAAATTATTACCCAAACTTCAACTTATTGCGAAAAGATGACATATTTTAAGCATAAAATTACGACCAAAATTAAGAGTATCTTTTTTTAAAAAAGATATGTTTTATAAAAATGAATAGTAAATGCTCTTATATCAATAAGAATGAGATTTTATTTTCATTTTTTATTATGAAAAAATTATATCTTAATTTTTGATATAATATTTTGGTTAAAAAATAATATATGTTTTTATATAAAAAATATATTATCTTTGTATTCTATTATTAAAAAAAATTACCTACGCTCACACGGTATCTGGGACGGCATTTGAAGCGGCCCATGCCCCGGACCCCATCTAATTTTCAAATCTGTTTGTAAGCCCGGCCCTAACCTAAAAACATAAGGTACTCTTGTTTCTTGATCCCAATCGTGCCTCAGAATTTGAAATAGCCCTAATTTCTTCTCCAAGCCACTCTTCTTCAATGTCTATAATCGCCGTCGCTTCATCCGGCCACCACCACCATCATCAACGACCTGAGAACAACCATCCACCGGGGCTTCTTGCTCAAAGCCAGTCCATGCCAAGCGACCGACGTCGAGAATGGTGCGTATTTTGTTATTCACCTGCTCAATCTCTCTTCATGTATCAATCTTGCAATTCCCTTTAGGGTTTCCACATATGGTGTTCAGCAATCAAGTTGATGCTACTTCCGCCTTCTCAGGCAGTGGATACATTGCCACTCAGTCTTCCCAGTTTGGCGACGCGTCCCCCATCAACAACCAAAGTAAGTGATCTTTCTTATTTCCTGTTTGTGGCATCCACTTTCTGTCTTTCTGCGTAGAAAATGTAATCTATTGTAATTATCTCTTTAAAAAAGTTTCGGTTCTGGCCCTTAATTTTGATTTCTTATTTGATTTATGGAATAACCAAACCCCGGTGGTGGTTATTTTATACGTTTGCGTCTCTACTAACTGAGTTCTCTACTAACTGAGTTCTCTACTAACTGAGTTCGTTGATCTGTTTGCTCATCCTCCCTTCCTTTTGTGTGGCTCTTCTTGGTTACTTAGTTCATTGAAGACTGACGATTACAGCATTTAACAATGCCAAGGAAGGAGATAATAATAAACTCATCACTCAGAAGCCCAAAAAAATTGAAGTTTTTGCATAGCTTGGTTCTATCTTTAATGGCTGCGCTTGTAACCTTATGTCCTATTTGCAGCACTCCAGGTTAACCATCCATAGCTAATCTCATTCTTAGTGTCAGCTTGCTTCTAAATGTACTGAAATGCCCTTTGCTTTTTATGAAGCTACATTGTTGCCCAAGTACTAATGACTTTTCTTTTACCTCATTTTTGTTATTGACTTAGCAAACTGAATGGATGAATCCCTTTTTAGTTTGTATATAACAACACACATTGATAAACATTTACTTTTGTTTTGTGATGCTTGCCTGTGCTTGTGGCAAATAAGCTGGAGGTAAAAAATAGCCAATTTTGATTCTGTCTGTTTTGTTACTAGTAGCAAAGTTGTGGGAAGAATTTCATACTAAAATAATTTCTTGGCAAAAATTTTTAAATGATATCCAATTAAAAGAATAAAAGAATTGTGTTTAGCATGGATTCTTCAAGTGTATCACTGTGATGGTTGTTTCATTTTAAGTAACTGAAAAGACAACTTCAATTCTTAAAGAAGGCTCAAAGAACGGATATTTGGTTTGATGGCTTCACATTAATTAAGAACAATATGTTGAAACATTTGCTGCTACTGGCAGGATATTAATTGAACAATAGTATCCGTGAAGTTACACTGAGTTCATTTAGATAGGGACCAAAGAGGATCCAGCGAACATTTGTATTGAAACACATGGAGATGCCATTGTCTTGGCACAAAATATAATGGCGCTCAATTTCTGTCTAGTTACAATGATGGCTAGAAATAATGGTGCTCAAGGGATTGGACTTTGCAGGACAAAACACGGAGAAATTCATGTTTTAGGGTGTTGTGACATTTGCAGTTAGCATGGTTATGAAGTTTTTTATATTCCTTGTTATTCTAGTGAAGGTTCTGATTCTTTGTTGTTTCAATGACTTCATGTTTGTTTTCTAGACTGTTGTTTTCCTTTTTTCTTATATGCAAAACTAATAAGCTTGTTGTGTGTATCTTGTCTATTTGAGATGAGGTGAAGAAAAATGACAAACTGAAAATGTTCATTTCTGTTATTCTCAACAATTAACTATCCATTGTTGATTTACTTCAGTTAATGTTATGGTATTTTAAGTGCAGGTGGCAATGCTGGAAGCAAGCCCTGGCACAACATATTTAATACAACTTTGGGATAGCACAATCTGTAGCAAATGCTGTGTATATTTCTTGATCAGTTAGTTAATAGGTCTGTAAGCTCATGCTGTGTATATATGCTGCTTCTATGTTCTAGTGGCTGTATATCTTACCATATACGCATTATCTTCTTGTTAACTGATAGGCGAGCACATCCGTACCACAACTGAATTTTGTGTTATGCATAGCACTTCATGTCAAGTTCTGGAAGTTTGTGAAACTAGATGTCCGCATGTCCTTATTTTAATAACTTAAAATTGTAAGTATGTATAGTAGAATGTTATTTGAAGTCTTGGCCTAACTGATATCAATGATGAAATAGTAGGATGCAGTAAAAAAGCATATGACTATCTTTCAATAAATGATGCTTGGCAAATGTTGTTTTCTCCTGATTAATAGATCTTGGAGTATATTAAAGAAGTGGGCTGCATTTAATCCTGAATTGCATATGCTTTCTTTTTTCTGATATGGCATTTTATTTGACTTGATGTGAGGGTCCCGGTTTAGACTTTATTTTTTTTTTTGGTTTCACCTGTTCCTCCGAGTATGAGTAGAATTGTTTGTTTGACCACAAAAAGTCTGTAAATGTAAGAATATCCTTTTTTTTTCTTTTTGTACTATTATTTGTTCCATTATGCTCTAAAGTAATTTCTTGATTGCAGGTGCATCCTGAGTGGGAGATCAAGAATGGATTTGTATTTTTCCAAAAGGCTAAAACATCTTTACCTGGCAAAGAAATATCATCTCCGCAACTTATCAACCAAATTCTCAGTTATGCTAGAGAGTTGAAGAGGATTGTGTGAAGAGATATGCCAAGGCTTTGTCATGCTACAAACTTTGTATTTTTCAATGCTACAGTTTGTTCAGGCTTCAGAATCACCAGGTCCATGGAGATAGATGCTAATGCTATATTTTGAAATTGTTACTTTCTCATTCAATGTGAAACTAGTATTTTGTTTGTCTTTCCCTTTTGATCTCATTATTTCAAGTTATTATAATGTTTTCAGAGATGATGTAAGCTTTAGTATGGTTAGCATCCAAAACTTTCTAGATTACTAATGCAATTTCCTAGAGATTCTTGGTACCTTCATTCTCAAAAAATTCGATGTCTTGAACAAGACTGTTAATAATTCTTTCTCTGAGCTATTTTTCTGATTTTTAATGCTTTGTGTACATGATTGTTGAGCCTGGTAAATCAAAGGTGTGTCTTTGACTTTGGCATTTCAACAAAGCTGCTCCGAGCTTTGTTTCCTTCAATTCTATGTATCTCTGGTGCTGAATTCTGGTTTTGATAGCTGGTGAGGCATGATGGGTTGTGCTGGATCCTCCCAGTCCAAGGCAGATTGTGAGGCTAACCTACCAACTCTCCTGTCAATTTTTTCTCCTATGTGTTCAAGGCTCTATCTTTATGAGTTTTCTGGAAGCATGAGAAAATTTGATATTGGGTTGTTGTTGAAATTAATTATTATGTTTTATACCTTATTAAACCAATTCAATTATTGAGCTTGGAAATTAATATTAAATGTGGAGATAATCCATGTAGTGTGCCATGGGAAATATATACTATATTGGTATTTACCACATTCTATTTGAAAACATGAAAAATCCTATCCTCAGTAATCAGACTGAGCACTGATTTCAGTCAGACCAGATATCTTCATCCTTGGCTGAAGATTTGTTGATGTTTAGAGGTAAGTGACAAAATTAAACAAGAAAGTGGACTCTTAATTATTGCTTGTGCATCTCTTTTTCTAGTTTTAATTTTTTTACTGTACTAGCAGATTAGGCTTATTATATAGATGAAGCTAATGCTTATTATTGAAAGCTTGCATAATTTTTTTGAATATTTTATTCGTCTTTCTTGCTGCAGTTATATCTTCAACCAGCTCTATTTCAATCTAGTTTAACTATTAATGCATCACTTGCAATCCCAAAAATATTCAGCCATTTCACCTCAGCAAGTTTTTATTCTGTTGCTGTTTCATTTAACTATTAACATCACTTGCAATACCAAAAATCTTCCAGAGGTTATTTCCAATCTGTTTCTCTATTTTTTCTCTTTTTAGGGTTAGGTCAATGCACATGTTAGAACTAGATAAGGATTCTAAATTTAATATTGGAACTCTAATTTTAGGCCCATTTACGATGTCACATTCTTTTTCAACTAGAAAAAATAGAGCAATTGACCAAGAATTTAAATTGTAGCTGTGGTCATGGTTGCAGTATTATTGCAATATGGATAAATATGGGAAAATACAATCATAATGGTCCAAAATTGTGGAAAATTATGGATGTAGTTAGGTCTTAAACCATAATATTATGGACAATATCATGATCGCAGACTGTTTTTTAAATCTTAGCAATTGACTTATGATTAGTATTCCTAAGGGAGTAAAATTATCCCTAGTCCTTAGCTTGATAGTACAAAGTTTCTGTTTATGTACCAAGAAGTCTCATGGACCAACTCTTAAATTTTATGTTTACTTTTAATGAAATTTTCTTTATTTTCTTTATTTTTTATTAATAAGTTATATCTTTGCAACCCTCTTTAATTTTCCTTCTTCTACCTGTTGAGTATCGTATGTAGCTGATTGTATCCTTGGTGTATATAGATGATTTGTTGGCTGACTTTTACGGATTAGAGTTCCATTTTCCTTAACGTTTGTTTAGTCATGTCATGTTGTCTGATTGCTTTTATCAATACATAGAAATTTTCGATAATTCACATTTACTTGTGCTCCTAACTCATCTTTCATGTTTGCAGAGTTCATCTGAATAGAAAGAGGAAGGGAGTCTGCTATTGAAGGTAACGAAACATTTCAAAAATGTATGTTTTCTGCTGCTTTTCCTGTTTATAATGTTACCATATTTCATTTGTTTATTGTTGTGCATACATAAAAATCTATGACTGAAATATAAAATGTTAATAACAATAAACCAACCCACTAATGAGAGGTACATACAATAGCAATAAAATAATAGCAATACTACTTTGAACTCTTTCTTTCTGGTCCACCAAACCCATCCAAGTACAGTACACAGAAGTCCCCAAGGCTTTTAAGTATGATTATTCATCAACCGAGACTATCATGTATCTGTCAAAGCTCAGTATTAATTTTACCTCCATTTCAAAGACTTTGTTAGCAGACAAAATTAATCATGCTATCTTTCCCTCGGTCTCTCAACCTAGAGGACATTTTTGTTTATATGTTCAAAATATGAGTAATACTTTTGTATTCACAAATGTTTTAAATTTGTTTTGAACTTTTTCACTTAAGTTATGATTCTTTGCATAAAATCTTATAATTTATTTATAAAAAGATAATTTTAAATGCTGAATATTCTTGAGTTCATACTGAAGCACGCTAGCAATGTCTAAAGAATTGGCTTCAAATGCCAATGAACTAGAAAAAGAAAAATAAAAAAAAATCCCTGTAATGCCAGTAGCATACAAATAGAAGATTCCTCACAAAAATAGTGTTACAGATGATAGGAATCTAACCACGTTACCCTACACCATGTGTATTTTAATCTGTTTCTAGTAATTATATATGTAAAATGTAACATGTTCCTGCTACAGAGTGAAAGCTTTAGAAGAACGTCATTGTCCAAAAAGCCCCAAAAAAATAAAAAATGAAAAATAAAAGCCCACACAGTCTGACATCTATCTTTGATATTTTCTCTGCCTTTCAGGTACAGGATTCTCTCTTCATTGAAAAATCTTATCGGTAAGAGGCAGAGTATGAGTTAGATCCATCTTAATCTCAATCAACAAATGAAGTGTTACAAAACTGAAATGATTATACTTTCTTTTACACGGAAGTTGATTATTTAGCGATTTTTATTTCTTTTTAGGATGTATTAGTAACTTTAATGAATGAAATTAGCCTCTTAATTTAGTCCGATGATGGCATGGTTGGTATTCAAGACCTATTATGCATTATCTTTGTTCATATCTTTGTAATTTTTTTTTAAGAAGTAAAACCAGCTTTGCAGTTTGCAGACCAGTCAATTCCTTTTCTTTTTTTTTCCTTTAAATTTATTATCCATAGAACTTGAGTACATGCATATATAAAATACATGCTTGTTTATTGTGAACAGTACCTTATGTATCAAATGTTTGGATTGAAGTTTGTAAAATGGATTAGAAACTAGGTTGCAATCTCATGATGCTGTTGCAATCTCATGATGCTGTTCGTTTTGCTCACTAGTTACACAATCTTAGTGGTGTGTACATTGCACTTTCTTTTATTGTTGATTTTTTTTTTTTTTAAATCACTGAAGATTCTGTTTAAGCATAGATTTAGAAAGTTCTTTCTATTGTGTTTAACGAAGTGGGAATTGAATTGCTTAAAGTAATCTTCGTTGCTATCCAATTGGACAATGTAAAATATGAGGAGGTGAGTTGCATAAGTTTCACATTTGGTAGAGCTGAAATTTATTATTTTGTTTCTCAAGTGTTATGGGATACACATCACATCTTAATTTGTCATAAATTAGGTCACTTTCTTTTGTATTTTATTCAGGCTCTTGGCAGTGCCCTGAATAAGTTAAGCATCCCAAAGTATGTTTCTTTTGAACAACTGAATCCTCTTGGGAAGAATTTGCTTTAGACTCATGAATTGGTTTTATGATTATTATAGTTTTAGTTATTTTTTATAATAAGAATAATTTGTAAGCTGATTTTGTAAATTTTAAAGTTTTTTATTTGAATTGATTTTGTAATTTTTATTAAAATTTTCAAAAGTTGGATAATTATAAATTTTATAAAAAAATTAATTTTTTTAAATTTGACTTTATAAGAGTTAGACAATTTTAACATTTATATTTTTAAATTTTAATATTTTTAGACAGCTTCCCAATGAAATCTTTAAATATTTTTTTTAAATTGGAGGTGGGAAACTCATGTGGAATCCATGTGAAACTGATGTTGGATATGATTTCTATGCTTCAATTTCCCACGGATTGCTTTTCCATGGGAAATTCTTCAGGAAATAAGAGGTGAACCATAAAAATCTTTGGGAAAATTGTAGGTAGACTTCAAGAAAATTAAATCCAAATGAGATACATATAGAATATTTTTATGGAAAATATTTTCACCAAAATAAAAGACTTAAGTATGCATTTTTTCTTATTATAGGTTATGTTTTGTACACACACTTTCCATAACTTAATGGAAGTTGTATTATATATATATATGTATTTAAAATAAATTACAACTCAACTTTTATGTCAATTTTTTTAAGTTCATAAAAAATTTTCAATTTTAAATCAGATCATCACCATAGTTATTTATGGTGCATAGCGCACAATGGCAATGAAAGCCCTTGGCGCTACGACACACTGCATTCTGCATGGAAATTTCATTTTTGACATATAATAATAAAATATTAAATTGAAACATAAAACATAATATTTGAAATTAAGCCAAACAACATGTAATCATATTATTATAAATTGGTATTAAAATAAATATAAGTTATCAAGTAGTTTGCAAAAGGAAGCATCAAACAAGTGTACCTAAGAACTAACACTAGGAGATTCTTCATCATCTTCTTCATCAAGATGTGCTTCATTTGAACTAACATCATCTTCCAATCTTTGAATTTCCTCCTCTTCTTCATTAGTTTCCCTTGATTCAGCCTCTTCCTGTTTTTCTTCTTCTTGAATGGCATGCATCCCAACTTTCTCTTTCTCTTTCTCTTTTATCACTTGAGTGGAAGTGGAGGGTCTTGTAGTATGAGTAGGTTCTTTAGTTCCAGAAGCTAAAGGTACATTACCCTAAGTCAAATTCTCATCTTCAAACACAATATCATTTGTTACACCAAGTTCTTTCAAGTTCCTATGCATCCACTCATTACAATCATCAATTTCCTTCAACAAGATTGGATCAATGGAATCACGTTCATTGAATCTTCGCATCAATGTCCTATTGTACTTGACATAAACTAAGTCATTTAATTTTGATTGAACAAGCCTATTCCTCTTCTTTGTATGGAGATTTTCAAACACACTCCAATTTTTTTCACATCTAGAAGCACTACAAGTGAGATTAAGAACTTTAATACCAAATAGCCTCAAATTAGGAGACAAATGACCATTAATAGCTCACCAATTAGCCGGTGCCCTCAATTTTCTATTCCTAATGATTAAATGACTCCCAAAAGTACCCAAGGCATTTATATATTTTGACAACTCCTCAGAAATTTTATCTTGAATTGCAATATTAGGAACTAATCTCTGCATGTAATGAATTAAACCAAGATTCACCTCTTCATCATTATCAATGTTAGGGTTGTCATAAAAGAACTTCGGGTTCAATAAATATCCAGCAACATGCAAAGGCCGATGGAGCTGCACTTTCCATCTTCTAACAATAATTTTGAAAATCTCTTTATATTTATTTTCATTGTTATCAAAGGCCTTGGCAATGGCTTCTTTTGCTCTATCTAGCTTCATAAATATATCCCATTAGAGGTTTCCTTTCACTATCAACCAACTTAAGTATTTCAATTATTGGAACTCCCACTTTAAGAGAATAATGAACATTGTTTCAAAATGAAGTACTTTGCACAATTAGAGTTTCTCTTTTACCTCCTACATCCTTTGCCTATTTAATATTGTTCCATTCATCTAAACCAAACGTTTTCCTCAAATTTCTTTGTTGGTTGTGCATGTTAGAAAGTATGATCATAACAATAGCAAATCTAATTTTTGCTGGTCTAAGTAACTCTCTTTCTTTAGTGAACTTCCTCATCATGTTTAATACCCTAGCATGGTTATAAATATAATTGCTAATACTATAGCCTTTTTCAATGTTGAACCAAGAAAGGGAATCTTTCGTGTGTCCTCTAAAATTAAATACAAGCAATGAGTAGCACATGGAGTCCAATACAAATTTGGATAAGCTACTTCCAACAATTTTCCTATTAAAGTAAGAAAGTAGGTTAAAAATATAATTATTTGTTAAAAGAAGAAAAAAGTTATTCAAGAAGAAGAATTATTACTAGCAAAAGCATTGTTTAAAGCACTATCCGTAACAACTTGAATAACATTGGATGGTTCAATCTTCTTGACAAATTTATCAAGTAATTCAAGCTTTTTTGCTCCACTCTTTACATAAGATGAAGCATCAATAGATTCAATGAAAATAGAACCCTTTGGACTATTCACTAAGAAATTGATTAATGTTATGTCTCTTTTATTTGTCTAACCATTTGCCATGAAAGAGCATCCTTTTTTTGCCCATTCCTCATGATATTCTTTTAATAATAAATTTGTATGCTCTAACTCCTTAAGCAAAGGAACTCTCACATCATGGTAGGTGGGTAGTTTATGTTTGGACCATATTACCTAACACTTTGAATGAAAACTGCAAAGTTATTATAATTTACAGCATTAAAAGGAGTCATTGCATCATATATCCACCTTGTAAATAGTTGACAAGTTTCTTCCCTTTTCCTCTTTTTATATGCATCAAGCATTGTTGTTTGTCTTGAACTATATTCTTTCCTTTGCCACACAACCTCTTCTAGATTTGGAATGAAATAAGCATTTATTACCCTTCTTGACTTTGGAATAGGTGTTTTACTACTTTCTCTTTGAGAGCATGTTGTTGCTTGTGCACTTCTCAAACTTGAAGATATTTTTCTTTTAGTGTCACTGTTGCCTCCAATTGGAAATGGTTCAAATTCTTCCTCTCCCTTATCTTCCATTGATACAACATCTTCATAATTAGGAAAATGGTTGCCCAAGTTCCTTCAATCCTTCAATGACTTTTTCTTACCACCAAGCTTCCTAATCTCCTCCATCACATGTTCTAGGCAATTTTGGCACGTTGTTGTATTCCTAAAACCTTCAATTAAATGTTGTTTGGCTTGTGTAATACCTCCACTTGTCAATTTATTACAAAAGTTGTATGTCATAAAATTTTTATTTTTAGGATCAGCCAATGAACAATATGTACAAGTTAGATCCTTACCTATCTTACTAACCATTTAAAAAGAAGTCAAAGAACCTAATAGGAAAAAATTCTCCATAAGTAAACATTAAAACACCAAATAGCAAACAACAAACAAGCTACAACCAATAAATAGACAACAAACAGAAAACAAATAGCAAAGCAAACACCAAACACCATACAGCAAATAGCAAAAACTAGATAGAAAGCAACAAACAACAAACAAGGTTTTGTATATATATATAGCTGAAATCTTGTGAAATCTTGCTTGGACCTCTTATTCTTACTAAAACACATTATAAACAAACAGCTAAGTGCATTGTCCATTTTAATTCTACTCAATCAAAGCTTCACGTTGACTTGTTTTAATTGGCAGTATATGAAACAGCAATCCAATGATATAGAATTAAAAAAAAAGCAAAAAAAAAAAAACTTGTACATACATGCAAAGGCACAATGTTAATATTATAGCAACTGAGGTCTCCATTGTCCATTTAAAGTGCGATTGGTAGGTCAAAAAAAAAAAAAAAGGAAAAACATAAAAACAAAGATGCTAACTCCAAAGGAAAAAAAAATGAAAAAATAGAGCAGCTAAGAAAGCATGAAAAAATTAGAGTAAAGACAGAATAAAAAAAATTAGAATGATCTCAAAGATCTAATTTGATATTTGATATTTAAATAACGTAATCGTAATTATATTTTATTGACCCTACTTCATAAAAATAGCGATCGTGTTGTTTATATTTTTGGCACATTTTCATCTAAAAAGTCTAGATAGTTGATTAGGTATCCAGTCTATAATTGATGGCTTACTTTGTTGTACTTTAAAATTTTAAAAATTTATTTAACAACTCTTGATGTTTAATTTATATTTATAGGTATTGGTAGTACCAATAATGTTTCTTATCTCCGTCTTTAAAATGAAAATTATACTTATTTTTACAATGTTAAATTTTGTATTGATTTGATAAAGAAAATTACGTTTATGTTTGTTCTTTTTAATATACTTTCTCTGTTATTTTATATATAAATTTCAGATTGTATTAAAATATACGTGAAATACATTACAATCTTATATATATATATATATATATATATATATATATATATATATATATATATATATATATATATATATATTCTTTGTTATTATATATAGGTTTTAAAAATAAATAGGTTTATATATATAGACTATATAAATGTGATTAAATGTAGCTGAAATGCTTTACCGTTGAATAATAATATTTTGTTAAGTTTCTTATTCTCTTATCTTTCACTTAATAAGAATAACAAACAAACAACAACAATAACAACCCTTTAACACTTTAACCCCTATATTTTTATAACTTTTGATATATAAGAATCATATCATATATCATATTCAAAAGCGAAAATGAATATGGGGTAGAAAAAATATATATTTAGTACCCCAAAAAAAATTAATATCCATTTAATTTTTGAAAATTTGATTTTGTGTCAAAAAATTATTTTATTGGTTCAATATAATTTTAAATAATTTTCTAGTTATTTATCTTAAATAAATTATATAAATAAATTATATATTATGTGCAACTTCTATATTTTTTATAATATTAATTATCATATAAAAAATGAAAGCAAAATTTAGATACATGCATTAATCTTAGTTTACAAACAAATTTATTTTATTAATTATTTATATAAATGCAACTAATTACATGTGTGCTTGTATTACACTTATAACTATCTACTCCATTAATTTTGTCATTAGAAGTTATAATATTTTACTCTATCCTTTATAGTGTAAAATGCATTGATTTTTTTTATAACTTTTAATATATAAGAATGATATCATATTCAATTGCAAAAATAAATATGAGATTGAAAAAAATATATATTTTGTTTTGTCAAAAAAATTAATATCCATTTAATTTTTGAAATATTGATTTTATGTGTCAAAAGTATTATTTTATTAGTTCAATATGATTTTTAATATATAATGTTTTACTCTACCCTTTATAGTACAAAATGTATTCACATTTTAGCAACTTTTAATATATAAGAATGATATCATAATCATTAGCAAAAATGAATATGGGGTTGGAAATAATATATATTTTACCCTTCCGAAAAAAATTTACACCCATTTAACTTTTGAAAAGTTGTTTTTATGTGTCAAAGATATTATTTTATTAGTTCATTATGATTTTTAATAATTTTCTAGCTATTTCTCTTAAGAAAATTTTATATTATGTACAACTTATATAATTTTGATAATATTGATTATCAAATAAAAAAATGAAAGTGAAGTTTAGATGCTTTTATTAATCCTAGTTTACAAAAAAAATTATTTTATTAGTTATTTATATAAATGCAATTAATCACTGTGTATTTGTATCCCACTTGTAACTCTCTACTCCATTTATTTTGTCATTAGAAGTTATGATGTTTTATTCTATCCTTTATAGTGTAAAATGTATTCATATTTTACCAACTTTTAATATATATGAATGATATCGTAATCATCGGCCAAAGTGAAAATGGGGTTGAAAATAATATATATTTTGCTCTCCCAAGAAATATTAATACCCATTTAATTTTTGAAAAGTTGTTTTTATATGTCAAAGATATTATTTTATTAG
Organism: Sindora glabra; assembly: GCA_020226215.1. Lineage (NCBI taxonomy): Eukaryota > Viridiplantae > Streptophyta > Magnoliopsida > Fabales > Fabaceae > Sindora > Sindora glabra. Next base: position 50,535,458 of record CM035232.1, on the reverse strand, counting down.
TTCAATATGACTTTTAATATTCTTCAAGCTATTTTTCTTAGATAAATTTCATATTATGTACAACTTATATAATTTTGATAATATTAATTATCAAATAAAAAATGAAAGCAAAATTTAGAGACTTATATTAATCCTAATTTACAGACAAATTCATTTCATTAGCTATTTATATAAACGCAACAAATCGCATGTATGTTTATAACACACTTGTGATTATCTACTTCATTATTTTTATCATTAGAAGTTATGATGTTTTACTCTATCCTTCATAGTGTAAAATGTATTTATATTTTTTCAACTTTTAATATATCATAATGATATCATATTCAATGGCGAAAGTGAATATGGGGTTGAAAAAAAGTTATATTTTGTTCTCCCAAAAAAAATTAATATCCATTTAATTTTTGAAAATTTGATTTTGTGTCAAAAATATTATCTTACTAATTCAATATGATTTTAAATAATTTTCTAGTTATTTATCTTAAAAAATTATATATTATGTGCAAGTTATATAATTTTGATAAGATTAACCATCAAATAAAATGGGAAAGCAAAATTTAGACACTGTTATTAATCATAGTTTACAATACAACTTATTTTATTTTTTATTTATATAAAAGCAACTAATCACTTGTGTCTTAGTATCGCGCTTGTAATTATCTATTCCATTAGTTTTGCCATTAGAAGTGATAATGTTTTACTTTTTCCTTCATTGTGCTAAATGCATTTATATTTTTTCAACTTTTAATACACAAGAATAATATCATATTTAATTGCAAAGTGAATATGGGGTTGAAAATTATATATATATTGCTCTCCCAAAAAAAATAATACCCATTTATTTTTTGAAAAGTTATTTTTATGTGTCAAAGATATTATTTTATTAGTTCAATATGTTTTTTGATAATTTTCTAGCTATTTTTCTTAAATAAATTTTATATTATGTACAGCTTATATATTTTATATAATATTACCAATCAAATAAAAAATGAAAGCAAAATTTAGATATTTGTACTAATCATAGTTCACAAATAAATTTATTTTATTTGTTATTTATGTAAATGCAACTAATCACATGTGTGTTTATATCACACTTGTGACTATCTACTTCATTAGTTTTGTCATTAGAAGTTATGATGTTTTATTCTATCCTTTATAGTGCGAAATGTATTCATATTTTAAGATCTTTTAATATATAAGAATGATATCATATTCAATGGTAAAAGTGAATATAGGGTTAAAAATAATATATATTTTGCTCTTCCAAAAAAATTAATACCCCTTTTAATTTTTGGAAAGTTGTTTCTATGTGTCAAAGATATTATTTTATTAGTTCAATATGATTTTTGATAACTTTCTAGCTACTTTTCTTAAATAAATTTTATATTATGTACAACTTATATACTTTGGATAATATTAATTATCAAATAAAAAATGAAAGCAAAATTTAGATACTTATATTAATCCTGGATTATAAACAAATTTATTTTATTACTTATTCATATAAATGCAACTAATCACATGTGTGTTTATATCACACTTGTGACTTTCTACTCCATTAGTTTTCTCATTAGAAGTTATGATGTTTTACTCTATCCTTTATAGTATAAAATGTATTTATATTTTTTCAACTTTTAATATATAAGAATGATATTATATTCAACAGCAAAAGTGAATGTGGGGTTCAAAAAAAGTTATATTTTGTTCTCCCAAAAAAAAATTATCCATTTAATTTTTAAAATTTGATTTTTATGTGTCAAAGATATTATTTTCCTTGTTCAATAAGATTCTAAATAATTTTTTAGTTATTTATCTTAAACAAATTATGTATTATGTGAAAGTTATATATTTTTTATAATATTAACTATCGATTGAAAAATGAAAGCAAAATTTAGATACTTGTACTAATCCTAGTTTACAAATAAATTTATTTTATTAGTTATTTATATAAAGGCAACTAATCACTTCTGTGTCAGTATCATACTTGTAACTATCTATTCCTTTAGTTTTATAATTAGAAGTGATAATGTTTTCCTCTATCCTTCATATTACAAAATGTATTTATATTTTAATAACTTTTAATATATAAGAGTGACATCAAATTCCACGGCAACAGTGAATATGGGGTTGAAAATATATATATTTTGCTCTCCGAAAAAAATTAATTCCCATTTTATTTTTGAAAAGTTATTTTTATGCGTCAAAGATATTATTTTATTAGTTCAATATGATTTTTGATAATTTTTTAGCTATTTTTCTTAAGTAAATTTTACATTATGTACAACTTATATATTTTTGATAATATTAACTATCAAATAAAAAATGAAAGCACAATTTAGATACCTGTATTAATCGCAGTTTACAAACAAATTTATTTTATAAGTTATTCATTTACATACAACTAATTACATGTGTGTTTATATCACACTTGTGACTATCTACTTTATTAGTTTTGTCAATAGAAATTATGATGTTTTACTTTACCTTTTTTTGTTTAAAATGTATTTATATTTTAACAACTTTTAATATATAAGAGTGACATCAAATTCAACAGCAATGGTGAATATGGAGTTGAAAATAATATATATTTTGCTCTCCCAAAAAAAATTAATACCCCTTTAATTTTTAAAAATTGTTTTTATGTGTCAAAGATATTATTTTATTAGTTCAATATGATTTTCAATAATTTTCTAGCTACTTTTCTTAACTAAATTTTATATTATGTACAATTTACATATTTTGGATAATATTAATTATGAAATAAAAATTAAAAGAAAAATTTAGATACTTGTATTAATCCTAGATTATAGACAAATTTATTTTATTACTTATTCATATAAATGCAACTAATCACATGTGTATTTATATCACACTTGTGATTGTCTATTCCATTAGTTTTCTCATTGGAAGTTAAGATGTTTTACTCTATCCTTCATAGTGTAAAATGTACTTATATTTTTTCAACTTTTCATAGGTAAGAAGGATATTATATTCAATGGCGAAAGTGAATTTGGGGTTGAAAAATAGTTATATTTTGTTCTCCCAAAAAAACTATTATCCATCTAATTTTTCAAAATTTGATTTAATGTCTCCAAAATATTATTTTACTAGTTCAATATGTTTTTAACTAATTTTCTAATTATTTATCTTAAACAAATTATACATTATGTGCAATTTATTTATTTTTCATAATATTAACTATCAAATTAAAAATGAAAGCAAAATTTAGTTACTTGTTCTAATCCCAGTTTAGAAATTATTTTATTTTATTTTTTATTTATATACATGCAACTAATCACTTGTGTTTAGTATCATACTTGTAACTATCTAAAGCATTAATTTTGCAATTAAAAGTGATAATGTTTTACTCTATCCTTCATAGTGAAAAATGTTTTTATATTTTAATAACTTTTAATATATAAGAATGATATCATATTCAATGGCGACAGTGATTATGGGGTTGAAAAAAATATATATTTTTCTCTCCCAAAAAAATTAATACCCGTTTAATTTTTGAAAAATTATCTTTATGTGTCAAAGACATTATTTTATAAGTTCAATAAGAATTTCAATAATTTTCTAGCTATTTTTTAAATAAATTTTATATTATGTGCAACTTATACATTTTTGAAAATATTAGTTATCAATTAAACATTAGAGTAAAATTTAGATAATTGTGCTAATCCTAGTTTATAAATAAATTTATTTTATTAGTTATTTATATAAATGTAGCTAATCACTTGTGTGGTAGTATCACACCTATAACTATTTATTCCATTAGTTTAGCCATTAGAAGTGATGATGTTTTACTCCATCCTTCGTAGTGCAAAATGTATTTATGTTTTTTCAACTTTTCATATATAAGAATGTTATCATATTCAACTGCGAAAGTAGATATGGGGTTGAAAATAATATATATTTTGCTCTCAAAAAAAATTAATACCCATTTAATTTTTGAGAAGTTGTTTTTTTTGTGTCAAAGATATTATTTTAAAAGTTCACATATGTGTTTGTGTCACACCTTTGACTATATGCTCCATTAATTATGGCATTAGAAGTTATGATGTTTTTCTCAATCTTTTATAGTGCAAAATGTATTTATATTTTTTCAACTTTTCATAAGCAAGAAGGATATCATATTCAATGGTGAAAGTGAATGTGGGGTTGAAAATAATGTATATTTTGCTATCCCAAAAAAAAGTAATACCCATTTAATTTTCAAAAATTTGTTTATATGTGTCAAATATATTATTTTACATATGATTTTAAATAATTTTCTAGTTATTTATCTTAGACAAATTATATATTATGCGCAAGTTATATATTTTTTATAATATTAACTATCAAATAAAAAGGGAAAGCAAAAGTTAGAAACTTGTATTAATCCCAGGTTACAAACAAATTTATTTTATTAGTTATTATATAAGTGCAACTAATGACTTTTGTGTTAATGTTATACTTGTAACTATTTATTCCATTAGTTTTGCCATTAAAAGTGATAATGTTTTACTCTATCCTTAATGGTGCAAAATGTTTTTATATTTTTTCAACTTTTATATATAAGAATGATATCATATTCAATGGCGAAAGTGAATATGGGGTTGAAAGAAAGATATATTTTGTTCTCCCACAAAAAACTAATATCCATTTAATTTTTGAAAATTTGATTTTATGTGTCAAAAATATTATTTTACTAGTTCAATATGATTTTAAATAATTTTATAATTATTTATCTTAAACAATTTATATATTTTGTGCAAGTTATTTATTTTTGATATTATTAACTATCAAATAAAAAGGGGAAAGCAAAAGTAAGATACTTGTATTAATCTCAATTTACAAACAAATTTATTGTATTAGCTATTTATATAAGTGCAACTAATGACTTGGGTGTTAATATCACACATATAACTATTTATTCCATTAGTTTTGCCATTAGAAGTGATAATGTTTTACTCTATCCTGCATGGTGCAAAATGTGTTTATATTTTTTCAACTTTTAATATAAAATGATGATATCATATTCAACTGCAAAAGTGAATATGGGGTTGAAAATAATGTATATTTTACTATCCCAAAAAAAGTAATACCCATTTAATTTTTGAAAATTTGTTTATATGTGCCAAATATATTATTTTATTAGTTCAATATGATTTTTCAAAATTTTCTAGCTATTTTTATTAAATAAATTTTATATTATGTACAACTTATATATTTTGGATAATATTAATTATCAAATAAAAAATGAAAGCAAAATTTAGATGTTTGTACTAATCCTAGTTCACAAATAAATTTATTTGATTTGTTATTTATGTAAATGCAACTAATAATATTTGTGTTTGCAAAACACTTGTGACTATCTAATCTATTCCTTTTGTTATGACATTTTACTCTATCTTTTAGTGCAAAATGTATTCATATTTTAACAACTTTTAATATATAAGAAACATATCATTTTCAACGGAGAAAGTGAATATGGGGTTGAAAATAATATATATCATATATGTTATTGTCCTAAAAAAATTAATATCCATTTAATTTTTGAAAAGTTTTTTTATGCATCGAATATATTATTTTATTAGTTCCAAATGATTTTTGATAATTTTCTAGCCATTTTTCTTATATAAATTTTATATTAGGTACAACTTACATATTTTGTTTGTATTAATCATAGTTCACAAATAAATTTATTTTATTTGTTATTTATGTAAGTGCAACTAATCACATGTGTGTTTGTATCGCACTTGTGACTATATGCTCCATTAATTTTGTCATTAGAAGTTATGATACTTTACTCTATTCTTTACAGTGCAAAATGTATTCATATTTTAACAGCTTTTAATATATAAGAATGATATCAAATTGAACGGCGAAAGGGAATATTGGGTTGAAAATAATATATATTTTACTCTCCCAAAAAAATTAATAATTCTTTTAATTTTCAAAAATTTATTTTTATGTGTCAAATATATTATTTTATTAGTTCAATATGATTTCCAATAATTTTCTAGCTATTTTCCTTAAATAAATTTTATATTATGTACAACTTATATATTTTTTATAATTTTAATTATAAAATAAAAAAGAAAGCAAAATTTAGATATTTTTATTAATCCTAGTTTACAAATAAATTTATTTAATTATTTATTTATGAAAATGCAACTGATCAGTTGTGTATTCATACACACTTTTAACCATCTATTCTATTAGTTTTGCCATTAGAAGTGATAATGTTTTACTCTATCCTTCATAGTGCGAAATGTATTTGTATTTTTAGAACTTTTAGTATATAAGAATGGTATCATATTCAACAGCAAAAGTGAATATGGTGTTGAAAATAATATATATTTTGCTCTCCCAAAAAATATTAATGCCCATTTAATTTTAAAAGTTGTTTTTATGTGTCAAAGATATTATTTTAATAGTTCAATATGACTTTCAATAAATTTCTAGCTATTTTTCTTAAATAAATTATATATTATGTGCAACTTATATAATTTTGATAATGTTAATTATTGAATAAAAAATGAAAGCAAAATTTAGATGCTTGTATTAATCGTAGTTTACTAATAAATTTATTTTATTAGTTATTTATATGAATACAACTAATCACATGTGCATATGTATCGCACTTATGACTATCTACTCCATTTGTTCTGTCATTAGAAATTATGATGTTTTACTCTCTCCTTTATTGTGCAAAATGCATTTAAAGTTTTTCAACTTTTAAAATATAAGAATGATATCATATGAAAGTGAATATGGGGTTGAAAATAATGTATATTTTACTATCCAAAAAAAAAAATAATACCAATTTAATTTTTGGAACGTTGTTTTTATGTGTCGAATATATTATTTTGTTTGTTTAATATGATTTTTGATAATTTTCTTGCTATTTTTCTTAAATAAAATTTTTATTATTTATAACTTATATATTTTGGATAATATTAATTATCAAATAAAAAATGAAAGCAAAATTTAGATATTTGTACTAATCCTAGTTCACAAAAAAATTTATTTTATTTGTTATTTATGTAAATGCAACTAATGGCATGTCTGTTTGTATCATACCTGTGACTATCTATTCTATTAGTTTTTAGAAGTTATAGTCTTTTACTCTAACCTTTATAGTGCAAAATGTATTTATATTTTTTTTTTCAACTTTTAATATATAAGAATGATATCATATTCAACCGCGAAAGTGAATATTGGGTTGAAAGAAAGATATATTTTGTTCTCCCACAAAAAACTAATATCCATTTAATTTTTGAAAATTTGATTTTTTGTTAAAAATATTAATTTACTAGTTCAATATGATTTTAAATAATTTTCTAATTATTTATCTTAAACAAATTATATATTATGTGCAAGTCATATATTTTTGATAATATGAACCATCAAATAAATTAGGAAAGCAAAGTTTAGAAACTTGTATTAATCCTAGTTTACAAACAAATTTATTTTATTAGTTATTTATATAAATGTAACTAATCATTTGTGTGTTAGTCTATTCCATTAGTTTTGCCATGAGAAGTGATAATGTTTTACTCTATATTTTTCATAGTGCAAAATGTATTTGTATTTTTACAACTTTTAATATATAAAAATGGTATCTTATTTAACGGTGTAAGTGAATATGGGCTTCAAAGTAATATGTATTTTTCCCTCCAAAAAAAAAATTAACACCCATTTAATTTTTGAAAAGTTGTTTCTATGTGTTAAAGATATTATTTTATTGGTTCAATATGATATTTGATAATTTTCTAGCTATTTTATTAAATAAATTTTATATTATGTACAACTTATATATTTTGCATAACATTAATTATCAAATAAAAAATGAAAACAAAATTTAGATATTTGTACTAATCATAGTTCACAAATAAATTTATTTTATTTGTTATTTATGTAAATGCAACTAATCACAAGTGTGTTTGTATCACACTTGTGACTATTTGCTTCATTAGTTTTATCATTAGAAGTTATCATGTTTTACTCTATCCTTTCATACTGTAAAATATATTTATATTTTTTCAACTTTATATATATAAGAATGATATCATATTCAACAACAAAAGTGAATATGGGGTTAAAAAAATTATATTTTGTTCTAAAAAAAAATAGTATCCATTTAGTTTTTGAAATTTTGATTTTGTGTCAAAAACTTTATTTTACTACTTCAAGATGATTTTAAATAATTTTCCAGTTATGTATGTTAAACAAATTGTATATTATGTGCAAGTTACATATTTTTTTATAATATTAACTATCAAATTAAAAATGAAAGCAAAATTTAGATATTTGTATTAATCTTGGTTTACAAAAAATTTTATTTTATTAATTATTTATATAAATGTAACTAATCACTTGTGTGTAAGTATCACACTTGTAACTACCTATTCGATTAGTTTTGCAATTAGAAGTGATAACGCTTTACTCTATCCTTCATAGTGCAAATTGTATTTATATTTTAACAGCTTTTAATATATAAGAACTAGCATTTTAACCCGTGCATTTTCACGGATGTCTACATTTTTAAATTTATAGAAAATTATAAATGTGTTAATATTTAATATTTTGTAATTATATATTTATTTTATAAATATAATAAAAAAATTTAAAATAAAATATATAATTAATTTAATTCAATTAGATTTTTATTTTACTTAAAATATTTTGATAAGAAAAAATATTATTTTATATTTATATTATTAATTAGAATTAGTATTTAAGTTGTAAATAACATAAGTAAAAATGAAGAAAAATATGTAATAAAGTAAATAAAAAATAAAAACAATGAGTTACAAAGTTATGTCAAAATTTTAATTGTTGCATAATTAATTTGAATGGTAAATAATAGGATTAAACATGAAAAAATAAATAAAAACATATAATATAGTAAATTGTCAGAAAATTAATAATAGGTGAATTATAAAATACTATAATTAAGAACTAAAAATAGAATATGAATTAAAATTTTAAATATATTTAAAATAATTTTATAATTAAAATAAAATATATTATATTATATCTATACTATTTGATAACATTCATATTAAAATTATAAATAATAGAAGTCAACTTGAAAATATATATAATAAAATAGGTAAAATAATAATAATAATAATAATAACAATAATAATTTATGTAGAATATAATGGAATTGTAAAACAAATAAAAAGAAATGAAATTGTATAAGAGTTTGAAAGTAATAAAAAGATAAAAAAATATTATATTGTTCATATACTTCTTAATGATATTAGTATTTAAATAGTCAATAATAGAACTAAAAATAAAAACGAAAAAAGAAAAAGAATATGTAGTAAAAATAAAAAAATGGATGAGTTACAAAGTAATATAAATGTTAAAATACAAAAAGTAATTATTTAGTTTAAAATTTAGTTAAAAATTTAAATTATTTAAAATATTTTTTGATAAAAATAAAATATATAATTATATTTATATTATTTAATAATACTTATTTCTTAGTAATATTTATATTTGAATATAAAAAATGAAAAATTAATAATAAAGTAGATAAAAATGTAATATGTATATAATGTAATAAAATAATAGAACAAATAAAAAGAAGAAAAATTATATATAAAATTTAAAATAATAAAAATAAAAATAAGTTAAAATTAATGGAAATTTGATGGAAAATGAAGTAGTAAAACAAAGAAAAGAATGGGTGGGTAAATGAAAAACAATCAAAGGAACTTAAGAGGAAGTTTATTTTATGATTGCATGAAATTTTAAATAGGTGGGTAAATTGCGTGAATTGCCTTGCAGCAAGTGCATTGCACGCAAAGAGGACAATTTAGTATTGTAATGAGTGACAAAAAAACCACGGCAAATATATAAATAGGATATGATATCATATTCAAATATATAAATAGGAGATGATATCATATTCAACGATGAAAGCGTATATGGGGATGAAAAAATATATATATTCTGCTCTCCCAAAAAATTTAATACCCATTTAATTTTTGAAATGTTGTTTTTATGTGTCAAAGATATTATTTTATTAGTTGAATATGATTTTTAATAATTTTCTATTTTTATCTTAAATAAAATATATATTATGTGCAACTTGTATATTTTTGATAATATTAATTGTTAAATAAAAAATGAAAGCAAAATTTAGAAATTTTATTAATCGTAGTTTTCAATTAATTTTATTTTTTTAAATTATTTATAAAATGCAACTGATTAGTTGTGTGTCTGTATCATACTTGTAACTATCTATTCCATTAGTTTTGCCATTAGTAGTGATAATGTTTTACTCTATCCTTCACAATGCAAAATGTATTTAAAATTTTCAACTTTTAATATATAAGAATGATATCGTTTTCAATGACAAAAGTGAATATGGGGTTGAAAATGACATATATTTTGCTCTCTCAAAAAAATTAATAGCCATTTAATTTTTGAAAAGTTATTTTTATGTGTCAAAGATATTATTTTATTAGTTCAATATGATTTTCGATAATTTTCTAGTTATTTTTCATAAATAAATTTTATATTACGTACAACTTATATATTTTTGATAATATTAACTATCAAATAAAAAGGGAAAGCTAAATTTAAATACTTGTATTAATCCCAGTTTAAAAACAAATTTATTTTTTTAGTTATTTATATAAATGCAACTAATCACTTGTGTGTTAGTATCACACTTTAAACTATCTATTCCATTAGTTTTGTCATTATAAGTTATAATATTTTACTCTATCCTTTATAGTGCAAAATGTATTTATATTTTTCAACTTTTAATATAAAAGAATGATATTGTATTCAACGGCGAAAATGAATATGGGGTTGAGAAAATGATATATTTTGTTCTTCGAAAATAAAAACTAATGTCCATTTAATTTTTAAAAATTTGAATTTATGTGTCTAAAATTTTATTTTACTAGTTTAATGTGATTTTATATAATTTTCTAGTTATTTATCATAAACAAATTATATATTATGGGTAAGTTATATATTTTGGATAATATTAACGATGAAATAAAAAGTGAAAGCAAAATTTAAATACTTGTATTAATCCCAATTTATAAACAAATTTATTTCATTAGTTATTTATATAAATGCTATGTTAGTATCACACTTGTAACTATCTATTCCATTAGTTTTGCCGTTAGAAGTGATAGTGTTTTACTCTATCCTTTATCATGCAAAATGTATTTATATTTTGACAATTTTTAATATATAAGAATGATATCATATTCAATAGTGAAAGTGAATATGTGATTGAAAAATATATATATTTTACTCTCCCAAAAAAGTTAATAACCATTTAATTTTTTGAAAAGTTATTTTTATATGTCAAAGATATTATTTTATTTGTTCAATTTGATTTTTAATAATTTTTTATCTTAAATAGATTTTATGTTATGTGCAACTTATACAAAGCAAAATTTTGATACTTTTATTAATCCTAGTTTACAAATAAATTTATTTTATTAATTATTTATAAAAATACAACTGATCCATTGTGTGTTTGGATCACACTTGTAACTGTCTATTCCATTAATTTTTCCATTAGAAGTGATAATGTTTTACTTTATCTTTTATAGTATAAAATGTATTTATATTTTTATAACTTTTGATATATATGAATGATATTATATTCAATGGCAGAAGAATATGGGGTTGAAAAAAATTATATTTTGTTCTCCCAAAAAAAACTAATATCCATTTAATTTCTTAAAATTTGATTTTATGTGTCAAAAATATTATTTTACAAGTTGAATATGTTTTTTAATAATTTTCTATTTTTTTATTTGAAATAGATTATATATTATGTGCAACTTATATATTTTTAATAATATTAATTGTCGATTAAAAATGAATGCAAAATTTAGATACTTGTATTAATCCTAGTTTACAAATAAATTTATTTTATTAATTATTTATATAAATGCAACTAATCATTTATGTGTTTGTATCACACTTGCGGCTATCTATTCCATTAGGTTTGCCGTTAGAAGTTATAATGTTTTACTCTATGCTTCATAGTGCAAAATGTATTTATATTTTTACAAATTTTAATATATAAGAATGATATCATATTCAATTGTAAAAGTGAATATGGGATTGAAAAAAACATATACTTCGCTCTCCCAAAAAAAATTAATACCCATTTATTTTTTGAAAAGTTATTTTTATGTGTCAAAGATATTATTTTATTAGTTCAATATGATTTTTAATAATTTTCTATCTATTTTTCTTGAATAAATTTTATATTATGTACAACTCATATATTTTTTATAATATTATTTATCAAATAAAAATAAAAGAAAAATTTAGATACTTGTTTTAATCCAAGTTTACAAACAATTTTTTTTAGTTATTTATATAAATGCAACTAATCACATGTGTGTTTGTATTACACTTATAACCATCCACTCCATTATTTTTGTCATTAGAAGTTATGATGTTTTACTCTATCCTTTATAATGCAGAATATATTTACATTTGTATAACTTTTAATATATAAGAATGATGTCACATTTAATAGCAAAAGCGAATATGGGGTTGAAAAAGATATATATTTTGCTCAATTAAAAAAAAATTAATACCCATTTAATTTTTAAAAATTTGATTTTTATGTGTCAAAAATATTATTTTATTATTTCAATATGATTTTTAATAATTTTCTAGTTGTTTATCTTAAATAAATTATGTATTATGTGCAGCTTATATATTTTTGATAATATTAATTATCAAATAAAAAATGAAAGCAAAATTTAGTTGCTTGTATTAATCCTAGTTTGTAAATAAATTTATTTTGTTAGTTATTTATATAAATGCAACTAGTCACTAAATGTTAGTTAGTGAAGCATTTTGGTGGAAACATTGTAATATTGGGTAATTTGTAGTTGGTTAGGGAGTTATGTAGTATGGAAGGATGAACTTTATTAGAGAAACATGTAATGTTGGCCAAGAGATGATGCATTTAATTTGGTGAGAGTGGACTCTATTTATGGGATAGGTATGGTGGAACAATTTGTTTGCATTGTAAATCTCAATTGGATTGCAATGATACATATAGAATAGGCTTCGAAATTTGAAATTTTAGTTGGGCTATTGATAAATGAGAAGTGAGATTAACGGTCTTGCAAGGTATATAAGTGATGCTTGCTTTGATGTCAATGCTGGAGAGGTTTCTAGTTAAGTTAAAGTGGTATATATTGGTGTGAATGAAGCAAAGTGAAATAATTTTATTCATTTAAGCTAGTAATTGTTTAGGTGTGTCTTGTTTATCATATGCATAGTATTGGCTTAAAATAATTGAAACAATTCTCAATCTTTAAAGTGTGCAGTAGTGTTTTCATTGTATTACACATTAGCATATTGCACAATGCTTAGAACAAAAATTGTGCATTGATTGGGCTATGGTTAGGAAAGGGGATTTATTCATATCATAAATAATATTCCTTGTCTAATTAGTTTATGCTTATGTATATGAAATTGTATGAGGTATTTACTGTATATGTTTAGTTTAGCCAAGTAAGTGATAAATATGAAATACAAAGACTCTTGGGAAGTTAGTAAGTCTCGACCCTTGGTGGATGAAAGTGTAAAGGACAAAGATAATATGAGTGAATGTGGAGATGAAGGAAAAAAGCAGAATAATTTAGGTGTAAAGGCTGATTGTGCTAAATGATGTTTGATCGAGAATGGCATATTACAATTGGAGTTTGACACCCACAAGGAGGCATTTGAGTGGTACATGAGATATTCAAAATGTGTTGGGTTTACGGTTAGGAGACATAACTATGGAAGGAACATCAAAGGCAATATAATTTGGTGTGAGTTTGTTTGTTATTAGCATAGAAGAAGGGATGCAAAACAATTCAAGAAGGTTAATAGGAATAAAGCTAAAAGGCTAGAGACTAGAATTGATTGCAAAGCATTCATTCACATTAGGTTAAATAGAAGTCGAGGTAAGTGGAAAGTTGTGAAGGTCTTAGTTAATCATAATTATTCGTTGGCTCTACCCATAATGGTGCACTTAATCCTTTCTCATTGATCATTAAGTGAGGTAGTAATGCATAGGTCAATAGCATGCGATCAAATGGTGTAAAGACATGTTGCATAATAGGGTTTATGTGTGGGCAAGTAGGAAGGCCAACTGGTGTTAGTTTTTGCAAGAAGGATCTATACAATCATCTTGATAAGCAGAAACAAGCACTCATTAGAGATGGAAATACATTTGCATCATTAAGTTATCTTTAAGTGAAGGTGAATATTGACCCGTTGATGTTTGTCAAGTATAAAGTAAAATTAGTTGGTTAACTATAAAATTTATTTTAGTGTGATGGCACAAGTTGTACTAACTACAAAGTGTTTAGTGATGTTGGATTTGACACAATATATAGGAATAACAAATACAATTGTTGGTGATATTTTTTAGGTGTTAACCACCATAGCGTGACATGTGTCTTTACTTGTGCTCTTCTAATGGATGAAATAATTGAAACAAACATGTGGGCATTAATTAAGGCAATGTCAAACATGAAGTTAGATATAGTTGTCATTGATGGAGACATGACGATGCATAAGGCAATAAGAGAAGTCTTTCCTGAAATGACACAAAGGCTGTGTGGATGGCACTTGTAGTGGAATGTGAAGAAAAACATAAAGAATGATGGTTTTTACTAAGGGTTCAATGCATGATTATATGTTGACTTTAGCCTAGAGAAGCAGGAGATAAAATGGAGGAAATTGGTGAATAAGAACAATTTAGGTGGAAATAAATGGGTGAATAAGTTGTATAAAAGGCATGCTATATAGGCCACAACATTTCTATGTGATAAATTCTTTATAGGTACTCAAATAACCTCAACATATTTTGATCAAGAATTACATTTAGTCCAAATGTAGTCTTGTGAAATTTTTTCATCACTTTGATTGTGCGATTGCCTATTACTAAGATGATAAGTTGAATGCTAATTTTGCATCTTTATACGGTGATCCTAAATGGTGTGAACTTGTTCACTTATGAAATCTTCAAGAAATTTAAAGAACAACTAATGTTAACAGTAAGGTGATTGTGAAGGAAAAGAATATAATGCACACGATTGTAACATAGAAGTTAACTACGTACCTTAAAATTGATTGGAATTGGGATGTATATTGTGATAGAAATGCAAAGCTCTTAAGATATTCTTGCTTGTTATTTAAGTCATGTAAGATCCTGTGTGCTTATATTATCTCTATAATAGCACATGAGTACATGGAAACACTTCCATAAAGCTTGGTGTATAAGTAGTGGACCAAGCAAGCCATGTTGACTGATGCCACATCCATTATTGAAGGAAGTGTGAGTAATCCTAGGTTGGTTTGGTTGTGATATGGGGCATTAGCAACTAGTGCTAATGACTTGTGCTCTCTAGGTCCATGGATGTTGATGTGTTTGGAGAGGTGAAGGATCACATATGTAAGCTAATTGGGATATATGAATGATTAAGAGTGGTTGAGGAGCCATTGCTAAGAAAACTAAAGAAGCTTTGAAAAAGAGTGGCAAGAAAAGAAAAAGGTGTATGCATTGCAAGAGTATTGGTTATAACATTTGCTTAGTCCATTAATAGTAAAGACTTGATTCGGAATGTAAATGAGATATTGCCAAAATTTAATCAAGTAATACTTATTTATTCCTTTAAGACATGAGTACATGTCTTTGTATTGTATAATTATCACAAATGAAATGTTATCTATGCAAAGAATTCTTTACTAACAAGATAAACAATAGGGTTGGATGAATGATTATGATAGGAATGTTTTGCTTCATGCTCATAAAACAAAAATTTTGTACAAATGTCACTAGGCACATATACCCACACAAATGGTATGCGATATATTTCAAGGTTCAATTCCATTGCAATAGTCAATACAAGGAAGTTCCCTTTATATTAATTTGTTCTTGTTAGTATCCCTTCTGATACTTCTCTCGAATGGTATGGTCAATGAACCAATATTAGGTTATGTGGCTTTAAGATGTAATAAAAAAAAAAGTGTTATGTCCAAACTATTAGTGCACTTTTGCAAGATATTTTGGTATGGACACAAGATAGCTATGCTAGTTGATGCCTTTAAACAAGTGTATTTGATCCAGTCGAGTTAATGCTTTGTTAAGGCTTACTATCAAACATATATCGTACTTAGTAGGCTTTCCCCTATATGATACTGATGTGATGAAACCAAACATAAGGTGCCGATGACACAACTTACTGTCTTGTGGCTAGGCATATTGGGTTGTGGCCAAATTGGCTAACTTGTTATAATGAAGGTAGTGTCAATGCAAAGCCATTCTATCCCCTTTGATAAGCCAACATATGTCTCCTTTCATGAAACAATCTCACAACCACTGCAATCCAAACTAAGACTACATTGGTAGCCATTATGGGCTATGTACACATACAATTAGCTTGATGGTGAGCGGGAAGAAATTGACATAATTTGGGATAACTAGGTGTCAACTTAGTAACTAAAGGCCTAATTTTTATTATTGAGTTTGTCTAATGGAAGGCTTATGAAAGTATATCTCAGTAGTTAGTCTTTTTCAAACCTAAGCCTAGTATAAAAGGCTTAGAGTGGGGTTCAGGGAGCATATATAATATTTTCCTTATAGTAGAGCACTAACCCTAACATTGCATTAAATGGATCCTTAGGAATTACATCTATGAATTGAAGCTTGAGGTCAAGGTTTATAGGCCTCACATAATGTGGGCATTGTATAAAGCTATCCACTTTGAAAATTTTAAATTAGTTTATCCATTTTTTTAATTTCAAACTAGTTTACCTTTTTTAATTTCTTTTCTTCTAGTGTTGTTTGAAGTCAGGGTTTATTAATTTTTATAGGCCCATAATTCATAAAATAATTAAAATGTAATCTCCCTTACATTGACACATACTTAAAGCATTTATACCTATATTAATACTCAATGTATTATGGTCATGGCCTTAATCGAAACTATCTCTCATCAATATATTCACTATAACACAATATTTTGCAAGTCAACTTGCCTAACCCAATCACTTTATCACAAATTGGAAAAATTCATAGAATAACATCCATTTATCCAAATAAAAAGTTGTCATTGCATGATAGCCTAATAATTATCATACTTTTATCTAAAACATGATATTGAATGTAAGCTATAATATAAAAAATTCACCCATCGACCATTTAATTGAGAATAATTATTTCAACTGGAGAGAAGTGGAGAATGGATATAAGCCCCAGCATAAAAAGTTGCATACTAGCACACAATTCATTAGGACTAAATGCATAAAGTGTTCATAACATTTTCATTAGTGTATGCTTTTTCGAACACTGATTCAAACATATAACAAGCCCTAATGTCTGGATAAAAGACAACATAGAATGAAATATATGGACAAAATTCAAACTTGCTCAGGTTCTTCAATGGCCCTTGTGTTGTGCATCATTGACCTCCAAGGATGTAGATAAAAGTGTAGCACCAAGTTTAACAAGGAATTTGTGAAACTAGTTGTTTACATCTCTCACAGGTCACCCTTGGTGGGTAGTCTTAGTCCTACTAGATAAGCTATCATTTGTGTAGCAATCATTGAAGTTGGTAGATTGCTTACGATGCTATTGGCAATTGGAGTACATTAGCATACAAAACTCATGTTGGCCTAC
This sequence comes from Sindora glabra, assembly GCA_020226215.1. Classification (NCBI taxonomy): domain Eukaryota; kingdom Viridiplantae; phylum Streptophyta; class Magnoliopsida; order Fabales; family Fabaceae; genus Sindora; species Sindora glabra. The sequence goes on along the minus strand of CM035232.1, from coordinate 50,517,778 downwards.
CTAATCCTAATTTCTCCTAGGATTCCTAATCCTTATCGCACTATTGCTTTCCCCCACTATAATTGTTGGAACGCATCATCTATTGTCTCCCTATTTAGGTATGACTAATACAATGTACCATTATATCTGTTGACTTAGGCATGACACTTTGGCTAAGAGTAATACACACTAAGCCTTTGACTAACAAATATGACATACACCTTTCTTCCCACCCAATGCGTGCCTCATTGGCCTCTCACAAATAGCCACTGAACATTTACCTCATCAACTTCTTCCTTAGTGGGAAATGACTGATACACGGAGTTATTGAAGCAATTCACCTAGAGATGGCAATTTGACCATCGAGAATACACTTTAAAGTTCCTTCATAAGAAGACAACATACCATTTCCGACTATCGAAAGCTTTGCCCTTGTCTTTGACCATAAATGTCAATCTCTATGACCACTTATCCTAAGGTGACAAAAAAATAACCAGAAAAAAATTTTAGGCTTCTTAAATAAGAGTCTGATGGCACCTTATCATCCTTGGGAATCATTGCATTGGCCCACCTAACTTGTTCCAAGATTGGGACACGTCCCTTTGCGGCACTTTGCTGACATAAGGTCCCATGTCTTGTAATAACCAAGGAGACATGGCAATGCATTTCAATAAGAAATGCAACATGGCATGCAATGTTAATAGGCCAATGGGATGTGTGGGGAATGGGTTTGTTTGATACACAATGCTTGCAATGCTAATATTATTATTTGATCTAGTGACAATATGACCTGATACTATGCAATTGTATTTGTGATAATGCATATCCCATTGGCCAGGTGATATAAATAAGTATTGGTAGGTAAAATCAAACTGCTTTAAGTCTCCTATACATGTGAAATAGAATTGAAATAATAGTAAGACAACAAGTATATAATTCTATGAAATTATGTGATTAGAACCTCTTTACAACATAAAATCTTACAATCTTTATTCAATTAAGTTGAAATTAGAAAAATCTAATTTTGCATTTCATATTTTAATTACTACATATAGAACTCATAAAATAAGGATTTGATAATCCAAAGTTTTATAATATTGAACTTTGATCACATTGACATCATCAAATTTACTATTTTCAATATATAGAGTTTCATTAGGAAAATTCTTAATTTGTATAATTGTTATGATTTGTTGAAAAAGAGATAACAATGACAGACAATAAGAGTATGGTTGTATAAAACATTGAAATTAGAGTCTTTAAGTATCATAGGATGTTAAAAGCATATGCCAAAAAATAACGATGTTGATGATGTTAAATGTTGGAATATTATGCTTCAAATCTATGTTTGTAATATTTAAGAAGAAAATGAATCATGCACATTTATTTAAAATTTATCATTTTTTTTAGATAGGACAAAAAAGGAAAATATGAAAGTAGAAAACTTGGGATCCTGTGAATATCATATGGCATTCTCAGGCAAAAATATATCTCATTAGAGGATTTATATATTACCTATATTGGATAAATGTTATATTTTCCAGTGTATTCATCAACTAAATTGATTACAAATACGATTGTACTAGGATTCAAATGTATTTATGATTATAAGGTTTTAATGTGGAGAAATATTTAAAGTACTTTACCAATATGCCGCTGAATTAGACGGTACATTAATATGTATGTTTGTGTGTTTGTGTATGTATATAAGTATACATATATATTCATGTGTAGATTTCATACAATGCAAGTATTTGCATTTCAAGACATTATGATGAATGTTAAAAACCATTATTACTTATTATTGCTTGGTAGTATATATGTTTAATGGGAAAGCAAATTATGAATGTGTATGTGTGATGAATGGATGTTATTTTCTTGTGCATAGCAAGCATATTGCTGCCATTATTTTCAATTGGTCAACTATGATGTAATTTGTACTCCGAATGGATAATAATTGTGAAAGGTAGGGCTTGAACTCAAATATATAAATTAAAATTATGGATAAAGACACTAGCAGCATTGCAAAATATGATGGAAAGCTCATGGAAGATGTACGAGAGAGCATAATAGAGCAATGATGAAAAGTTTATAAAAAGTATTAGATTGAAGGTTTGTAATAACTATGAGATGGGGTTCATGATAGTCATAGTAGGTGGGTGGGTGATGACATTATCGTAGATGTTAAAGAAAATATATGAAATCATACTATGCATGCCATTTTTCCAAAAATAACCAAATAATAAAAAGCCATGATATTATTTTTAGTACTATAGGTGTAAATACAAGACATTATACATTCATCAAATATAACTTTGATTATTTAATCACCCTACAATAATTAAATTAAGAAGCATGGCATTATCAAGAGATTGGGGAAAATTTAGGTCTAGCTAATCTACTAGCCCAAAATCAATGTAGGTTTAGAATAAAGGAGAAAATTGACAGTGCTAAAAGCAGTGGCAAACTTCTGGAGCAAGCATCACAGAGGATAGCAACTCTTTTGGGAGAGTGCAATCAAGTGGAAGTGCTGCTAAGGATTCAACAAAATGTATTCCGGAATTCTATTGATGCTAAGGGAGTGTTTGGTTCAAGGGAAGTTTTTCACATTCTTGGGAATATTTCATGGGAATGTTACATTCCTATGTTTGGTTCAATTTTTCAAAAAATTTACTTGAAAATGTAATATTCCCAGGAATGTTTTGAAGCCCAATTTTTCCATGAAATATTCCCATGGGGAGAGGTGGGTATCCCACATTCCCATCCATGAGAATGATGATATTAAAGAAAAATGATAATTTTATCCCAATTCTTTTATACCTTCATTTATAAATAATATTTTTTAATCATTAAAATAAATAATATATTATCCTTTTATAAATATATATAAATAATAATTTTTATAAAAAATATTTATTAATAAAATAAATGAATACTTAATTTCTTCTCTTATTTGTATGAAGAAAATGGATTGAAAAAATATTTAAAAATAAAATATTTGATTATTATATTTTAATTATTTAAAATTTTAAAATTTTAAATTTAAATTTAAAAGATATTATTTCTCTTCTTTCTCTCTTATTTTCTGTTTAAAGAAAACAAAAACTTATTGTCAATAATAGAGAAATTACTTATTTATTTTATATAATTAATTATATGAAAATTCAAATTCAAATTCTTAAAAATTTTAATATTTTATATATTAAATTATTTATTATATTTTAATCAAATATAATTTAAATTATTAATTTATTAAGTCTTCAAAAATATTTATTCATATATTTTTAATTAAATCTATAATTTATTTCAATTTATAACAAAAAATTAATAAGGGTAGTTTTGAAAAAAGTAATAAGATTCTTAGGAATATAAAGTGTGAACCAAATATGAAAATATAATATGTTTGATAATATGAAAATATATTCCTAAAAATATTTATATTAAACTAAATATAAGAATCTTACATTCTCAGGAATTACATACTTGAGAATCATATTTTCAGGAATATACACTATCTTGAGAATATAAGATTCCGTAAACTAGACACCCTTTAAACTCTAACATATGCCACACTGAAACGTAAACATGTGGCAACGGTACTACATATCCAGGATTATTATTTAGACAGAAGTATAGGTAGATATGCTTAATTATTTATTCTCCGTAAGAAGCCTTCTGGTAAAATGTCTACTTAAGCTTGTCAATCTTAAAATGTAGGAGGACGCGAGCAGTGACCATCAGAACCACGCGCATACTACGTCCTCACCGCAACATAGTATAGATAAGGATTATATGATGTTTTATTACTCGTGCTGAACAAGTTGCCTTAATCAACAATACAAAGAAATTCTTAAAGCGCGAAATTTTTTTAAAAATTTCATACAAATTGAATTGATTCTAAATTTAAGTTGCAAGACCCCCTTTTATTATGTACTTGATTTATCTGTCAAGTTTTGTTCCAAATAGAACTCGTTTGCATGATTATTTAGTTCACAAGGACAACTTGAGACACAAAGCCAAACCCTAAGCCTTCCTCGTTTCATTTGCTGTGGACAAATGAATCTCGGTGGTGACGGTACTAAATTAGCAAATAGCTAGTGAATATCCATTGCCAGGACTCGCATCTGGTATGGAGCCTTTGATGGATTTGTTTCCGAAGTTCTTTGTATTTCAAAAAAAGATAGATCCCGAGTAATCTGATCCAATAGTAAGCTCCGCAACGCAATCATCAGTTTTATGTCTTCCTCTGGTTTTGAAAGATCCCTGTAGAATTTGCTACTCAAATTTTTATATGTCATAATATGGCCAATAAACATGATTTTTTCTGTTTTACTTTCACATCTTGGAATCTAGGAATTTGGATGTCCTCTGACTTTGTTTGAAGCAATTTTCCTTTCACTGTCATTTGCTTTCTCGTTGTCAGATTTACAGGTTTCATTGTTACTATTCCCCGGGTAAAAATTTCTTCCAGTTTCCTCATTTAATTTCATAATTTGGCATATGTATTTCAATGTTAACTAGAATTGGTTTCGCATTTTCTTACTACAGCCTTAGGGCTCACCAGCTCTCTAAAGTTCAAATTTATACAATCAAAATTTCTTTTAACTTTTCTACGTAAGATATCAAATTTCTGATCTCTTAAGAATTTCCTTGAAATTGAGATTGAGATTGCTTGAGTGGACAAAGTAGAAGATGGAGCAGTTGTCCTTTGTATAGCCTGTGATCAGTGATGATTTTATTGCTTTGTCTTCTTTCTAGATGTGTGTAGCCTTCTCTTTCAAGTATCCTTCCAGCTGTTGCAGAATTAATGTTGACTAGTATAATTAATTGGTATTTCATTAGTTTTCCTGACTTAAATTATGATTTTAGTGCTTGACTTTATTTGTAAATTTGTTTCTTTAATCTATATTTCCAGCCAATGGTTACTTTTTGGAGTTAGTAGAGCCATCCGATTTTAGGAAGGTAGAGATCTTCCAGGTCATCTACTTTCCTTAGTTATTGACGGTAAAATTTGACAAATCATTTAGTTAATCGTCAATATTTCGTTTGCTTTGCACTTTAAGAATGCACTTCGTATATAACGTTGCCTTTTCACCATTCAGTCTATTGATCTGATGATTCCAGAGTTTGAAGTTTTTCTAATGATAGAATGTGGGATGGATCTATGAAGCATAAATAACTCTAGATGCTAATTCCATTAATGATCGAATGTGGAATGGATCTATAAAGCATGTTGAATCTCTGTTTCTACAGGTTCGTTGTTTATATCTAATCTCTGTAAATGGAAAAGAATACATATAATAGATTATTCACTCTGGAAGGAATTGAAGAATTAAGTAAATTGTTCTTAATTATAAATTGAAGCAGATGATCGTAGCTGTTAAACTTATGAAAGTATTGAAAATTCAGTAATGTTGTTGTTCTCTCTTTTTTTTTTTTCTTTTTTTGTGCTCATTTACTTGATGCTTGCAGGTTCAAATGTTGATTGGACCTTTAGTTGGTACTGTCCCTTTAAATGAGAAAGATCAACTAGTGTAATTTTCTACTTCTTAGAAGGGCAATATCTCCGTTGAAAAGCTTGTCAAGATTCAAATTCTCACTCCGTTATAAAAACAACTTGTTGATGATTTGGAGTTTGTGAATCATCAAGAAAAGGAATAATGCATGGTGATTCTTCCATGGTCCCCTCGATCCTCAAGTATCTTGCTGTCACCTGGTCATAATTATTAAATGATTCATTGACATTATCAAATAATCAGAGTTTCCTTCTTGCTCTGATGAATTTATAGGGGGCTGGAATTATTTTTGCTGCCTTTTCTTTACCTTGTTTTTTCTTGATTTCATCTGAATTATTATTTTTAAATTTTAGGTTATTTCATGTATTTTGTTTTGACACTTGTTGCTACTTTTAAGGATGGACATGTTGGTTACACTCCTGTGGTTCTATCTTTATGGGTAAACCTTCATTTTTATTGACTAGAAATCTGGGTCAACTTATTATCCTTGATTGAAGTTTTTGAAGTGATGGAATTTCGTTTTGTAGCTTTCCCCAATATATTATTTTTTGCAGCATTTCTTCTTTTATCCTTCTGGTGTGTAATCTGGCCTATTATTTGAAATCTAAAATTAAGATAACATTTACTTGTGTACGTTAATGTAAATTTATTTTCCTTTTATATTTGCAGTCCATCTACTCAAAAATCAGTTGCTTTATCTCTTTCTTTTCTGTCCCTCTTATCTTTCCTTTTTCTAACCTTTTCCAACTTTACTAGTGAACTACTGTTGGAATTGTGGAAGCAAGACAATTCAGGCAGCTTGAATATAGTATATCCACAAACTATCATGCCTTGTACAATTGGGGGACAAGTGAGGCATGCATCATGCATGTGTTGTTTGTGAAGGTTTCAAGAGGGATTTTAGAGAATATTTTGGCATGAGTTAGATTGCATTATGTCAACACTGCTGAAAGTTGTGTTTAATGTCTTGAGAAAAGTCAAGATCTAGAACCTTTTGTTTTGGTGGTTTGAGATTTTGAGCCTGAAGTATTATGTTCTGTAGTGTTCTGCTGGCATTTCTTGATTCAGAACTCTTCCTATTTGTTGGCGCTGCTTATTAGTTTCTGCTGAAAAGGAGCATGCCGTCATTTGAAAGCCCATTGGAATCTCCCTCCCATTACTGTGTACTTAGTTGTTCTATCATCAAATGGGCCCTAAACTGCCATGAGTTTAGCAATACTTTTATAGCTCTGTTTCTTTTATTATGACTATTTGCTAGAGCTTCTTTTAGTATTCGGCTTATTGAAGCTCCATCTTGAGATAAATTGTTGATTCATATCTCTTTTTTGTCAATTCAATTGCATTATTATGTGCTGGCATTTTATGCATTTACAAGTGCACAAGGGCTTGTATATGATATTATCCAAGTGTATTGTCATCTCTGAACACCGAGACACAAATGGGTGTTTCTTGTTTCTTATTTTTATGCTGCAATGTTTTCTTATATGAAAAGTAACTTTGATGGATGCTCCATTTGTATATCCTTTCTGGTTTGTATTTTTTCCCTTTTGCAAAATACGATTTATGCTCTGCATGGTCTGAGGTTCCCTTTGATGAATTGCTCATTTGAGGCTTGTGTCTCATTCATATGCATGCTCTGAGGTTCCCTTTGGTGCAGTGGTTATGCAATGCTGATAAATCCACGATTAAGATCGAAGTATGTTCTGACTCTTGTTTATTGCCATTGCCATCTTAAACTGCATGTTTGAGGTGCTTTAAATTAAACTATAAGCATTTTGAAACTTGAGTTTCGCTTATGACCAAATTAAAGTAACCTGCATATAAAAACTTATCTCAACTATATCTTTATTTTGTTATAATGTTGATTTTTTTTTTATTACAATCCATGTATTGATTTTATAATTTCTTTAGATTTTTTAAATCTTATATAATTTTAAAATTTGAGTTTATTTATTTAATTTTTAATAATTTTGAAGTAGCTTTTTCCATGAAATAAATCCATGGAATATATATATTCTTAAAAAAATTGAGGCGGCCAAAATCTGCAGGGAAATCTATGAAAAATCCATGGTAAAAACTGATTTCTATACTCTAAATAAAAATTATAAAAAATTAATAAAATTGAATTTTAAATATTAAATATAATATGTATATTAAATATAATTGAATATAATGATATAATAAATATAATATATAAACGTTAATGATATATTAATATTTAATATCAAATAAATTATGAAATATTAAAAGAAATTAATATTATAAATTGAAATATTATATTATCATATATATTATTCCTCCCCACGGGTTATTTCCTATGGGAAATTCTGCGTGAAAGCAAAAAGTTGGGTGAAAAAAAATCGTGGGAAATATAGCCCCAAATTAAGAACATTCATGTAGTGCATTTTTAATTGAGATATTAGATATAATTTTTTACTATTTTTAAAATTTTGTTAATTTATTTTTTAAAATTTTTAAAATTGAAATTATATAAAGTCATAAGAAATGTTAATCTCTATTTTTTTTTTATTATACAAGATGTTCCATAAGGAAAAGTACAAGGGAAATAAGGAAGATGAGACATTAAGAAAATGAGGAAGGGATTAAGGTTGGTAGGGAGAACAAAATATGTCAGTTACCTAAGAAAATTAAAGGAGTATTTTGAACATTAAACATTTTGTTTAAAAATCCAACATCTAATGTTCATTCTTTCAACATTAGCCAAAGTAACAACATTGATTTTATCTATATAATAATTGACGCTAATATTTTGCTTATGATGGTTACAAATCTAATATTAAAAATTATATACAATGATATTTGATTAAATATCAATCATATTTCAATGTGTAACCATGAAACACTTCAATGTAAATCAATATTTCTATAGTAGTATGAAAATTTAAAAAATTTTACAACTCCACATCCATCACCATATATCCAATAATAGCAATTATGCTAGCATTAATATAGATAACCGCAATTTGTATGGAGAGTTTTAAACCTCAGTTGTATAAGATATCTCACCAACGAAGCTAACATGGGTCATTCCATTATATTTCAGGAGGGCGAGAGAAGCCATAGATATAGTCAAGACTTTCTTCTTACAAATTATAGGGAGTAAGAGATAATTTACAAAAGTATAAACTTGAGTAATTTATAATGGTTCATAGGGTTATGATTGGAATGATTTCAAATATTTAATATGGTATTCCATTTTACTTAAGCTAAAATTCTATTTTAGTCTTTAAAATATTTAGTTTATATCAATTTTGTACTTGAAACAAAATTTGTATCAATTTAGTATGAGTTCAAATAAATAATTAGATATCAGCGATCATGTTATTTATATGATTGATTCTATTTTCATCTTAAAATCTAGATAGTTAATTAGGTGTCGTATCTATAACTAATGCACATCACTTCATACTAGTTCAAAATTTTAACAATTCCTATGACAATTCTTCATACTTAATTAGGTATCTTATTTATAGGTATTAGTACTGCCAATAGCTTTTCTTATCTCAGTTCATGTAACGAAAATTATATTTGTATTTGTTTTTCTTAATATATTTTCCCTGTTATTATATATATATATATATATATATATATATATATATATATATATATATATATATATATATATATATATATATATATATATATATATATATAGCTTTCTTAACATATTTTCTCATAAAGGTCCTAAAAATGTGACCAAATATTGGCGAAATGCTTTAGCTGTTGAATAGTAATATGTTATTAATTTTTCTAACTTCTTGAGATTTAAATAAAGGTCTCTTCTCTTATCTTAAATATTTCACTAATAATAATTATTTTTCAACACTCTAACCTCTCTCTATATATATATTTAGAATTCTCAATATATATAAAAATGGTATCATATTTGACAATGAAAATGAAGATGAGGTTGAAAAAAAATATATTTTGTTTCCTCACACTACAGCAAAAAAGACTTTTAGCGGTGACATTTGTCATCGCTAAAAAGTATTCGGTCGTCGCAAAATAAAAAGTCATCGTTAAAAATGTCGTCAGTATAGGTCCGTGCCTAAAAAAGTCATTAGCAACGATAAATTATCGTTGCTAAAAGTCCGGCCTTTTGCGACGACAATGTTGTTGCAAAAAATAATTTTAAAATTCAAAAAATTTTGAAATTTGATTTTTAGCGGCGACTATTGTCGTTGTTATAAGGAAGAAGTCATCGCTGAAGATTTGACTTTTAGCGACGACTAAAAGTGAAAAGTCGTTGCTGAAAATTTAATCTTCAGTGATGATATTTTGCCCTATAGCGACAACAATTGTCGTCGCTAAAGGTTTTTTGGATATTTTTAAAAAATTTAAAATCAAATTGTCATATATTTCAAATAATATATTATCTAATATATTCTTTATTTTAATTAACTTGAATTGTTTAATATTTTTTTAAATTTAATTTAATATAAATTATACAATTATAATATATCATTAGTATTATTAATAATGTCTAACAATTTGATCCAAAAATAAAAAATTAATACTCATAAAGCAATGGTAAAAATAATATTTATATGAATAAATTATATATACATCATCCATGTAAATGTGTACACATAAAAAATATAAAGATACATATATAAAATATACTATGGGGAAGCAGGGAGGTGTAAATATCATAGTACATCATCATCGTCGTTATCATCATCATCATCCTGACTACGAGGATGATAAAATGACGATGGCGGCTGAGCGGTAGGTGTAGGCACAAATCTACTCGGTGTAGGCTCAAATCTACTTGGCCCAGGCAGTGTAGTAGCAGCAAATGGAGGTGGTGGTAGGACGATACCGTGCTGTCTAAGGATCAAGCTCATCTCAGCAAGATAAGTCCCAAGTTGTTGCTGCTGCTACATCAACTGCTGCTATTGTGTAATCTGCTATTGCTGCTGATCAAGCCGCTGCTGCTCCTGAATCAATCGCTGGCTCTGCTCAACCTACTCTCGACTCTGGTATAACTGCTCCTGCAACTCACTAACCTGAGACACGGTCTGTGAGCTCGTCCCCGTGCTAGAAGTCCCCATTGAATGATAAGTTTGACTAACAAGTACACGACCAACAACCTTCCTGTACCCTCAACGAGTGCCAAGCACCTCATTAGCGATGACAACCTCATCTAACTGTACAGAAGTCGTAGGCAAGCTAGTGAATGATACACTAGAATGTACATGCTGAGTCATGAGCTCAGTCATCCTCGCCTTAAATTATTAAAAAATAATAACAAGAAATCTATCTTACAAGATATATTTGTAAAATTTTATTTAAAATATGAAATTCAAATAACTTACATGTTGCCTCTGAGGGATCGGATGCACCCACTCCCCCGACCTATATGTGTGTCAGTCCCTAAAGTTAACGGGAACCGATTGCAGCTTACCAGTATCTCTGTTTCTCTATTCAATTTTTGTAACAGAAAAAAAGGATGAAGAGTAGTAATGCTATTTAACAAGTGGATACATTTAAAAAAGATACAAAAAAAATTAAATTACCTTATCAAAGCGATGTGCAACAATAGACTTTGACCCATGCCGGTCATTCATGACCTTCTGTGCTCTATTATTTATATTTCTCACAGACAACTCCTGCAAATTAAGAGGAAAAAGTTAAATTTTTATGTTCACAATTTACTAATTATGAAATACTGACATAATACCATAAAATGTCATACTTACCTTATACTCATCACTATCAAAGAAGTCCACACACCTCTGCCATGTCTGTGATGAGACAGATCGAGGCACACAACGTCAAGCTCGATCCAAGTCATACTCTTGGTATCGATCACCTCCATACTCTAAGAAATACTTATTCAACCTGTACTTCCAATTTCTGTATAGGTCGGCAGCAATCCGCATCAAACCAGAGAGCGCTTTATCCCAATCACCCTCAAAGATGCCTTGGAACTTGAAATAGGACTGCATTAAAAGACATTTAATAAATTTATGAGTCATAGATTTAGAAATTTCAATATCAAAGACATTAATTCAATAGTTGGAGGAAATGGATACTTACGCAAACCTCCTACACAACTTTATCTCAGATCTGTTGAGGTACAGCTTGCCATGACTTATAATAGGGCGGCACGTGGGCGCGGATCATGCTGCCAATATCATGAGGGAGATGACTGGAATTCTTACCAACAGCATGCCATGTACCAATCGTATCAAACTGTACAGGCACCGGTCTGCCTCCACCCCTGCCTATCTTCTTGTGCAGTCTTAGGGACCTGTTTGGTCCTCTCTTTCTAGCAGGTGCTACTTCAATTAATAAAGAAAAATATTATCACAATATTATTGTACATTTAATCAAGCTTAGGTATGCACAATTAATAACAAATACTTGATCCCTCGCACTGTGATGGAATATGGGTAGGTCGCTCCGGTGGGTCGCCTCTAGCGTCACCTCCATGGTATCGTGCCTCGACATCCGCCATAACTAAAATAATATACATTATATAACTAATTAAAAAGAATTCAATGTCTAGTTGAACGATCAAGTGGTTCAACTTTTTACAATCATATTAATTATTTTAATAATTATGCTTACATAATTATGAGTTGTAGTTCGAATATGTTATTTTATCCTTAATTAGAATCAGTGTCGGTGAACCTAACAGACTCATAGTCATCGGATTTTCCTTCATTATCAAATTGTGTGGGCTCCTCATCCATATAATCATCAATTATTTCGTCTTCAAGGCTCTCATCATCATCGATGAAGGCGTCTTCTCCATGAGCACCAGATCCAATATTCCTATATGTTAGAATGATTGAAGGACTATTTCTTTCATTACCTAGATGTACTAGATCAAAATCTCCCAAATCAACTGTGAGGTTAAAGTTATACGAGTTACTATCCTGCAGAAATAGCAGGTCTTGTGCATTATCTCCATCACTGGGTAGATCCCATATATCGCGATGCACCATATTATGGACGACCCTCCAATTTGGTCCATTAAGGAGATCCTCAGTGTAAAACACTTGTTTTGCTTGAGTAGCAAGTATATAAGGATCATCCTTGTACCATTGTCCATTGATGGAGATACTTGTGATATTCTTGTCAATATAAAGTTTCTTCTTTGTAGGGTCAGTGTCATACTACTTGCATTTAAATAAAGTCACATTGTACTTATTTAAATAAGTCAACTCAATTATTTCTTCCAGTACACTATAGAATATGTTACCATCAAATCCCAGAACAGAAATGCCACTATTTTGCATTTTATGCTTCTCATCTCGAGTTTTGACTACAAAGCGAACTCCATTCACAATACACACAGAGTATATCATGTTAGTGAAACTAAGACCGGAGGCTAATGATAGTAACTCTTCAGTGGCCTCTGGGGAACCGTTCCTATGTAAATAGTACATCTAAAAAAGTAGCAATTGTTCCAAGAATTAAATTGAAATATTAATAAGAGAAGTGAACAATATTTAAGATATTCGTTCAATGAATTTAGGAAGAAAAAACCCTTACCTTCGAGTAAAACCACGAGGGGAATTTTGTTCTCTGTAAGTTATCAATATCTTCAGCATCACTTTATTCGAATTCCAATCAATGCTCACTATAGAACATAACAATCTTAGTCTATTATAATCACATAAGGGAGAAGAACACAACTGAAGTTTAAGTTACTTACTGGAGATATTTTTCAATCTCAGTATAATTATTCAAGATGTACCATACTGCAACATCCCAATCCTTCCTATCGAAATGAGAAATAATCTTCTTCCTGTTGGGAATTCGGATTATCACATGCAGCGAAATTTTAAAATTTTGATCCGAATTCTACCTAGGATCCATGCAAAAAGCATAAGTCAATGATTAGGGTTTTACCTATTGGGCACTCGTGTTTCTACTGATCAAAACTTGAGAGCGGATGAATCAAACGCCGGCCGGAAGGTACAGCGTCTCTACGTATCCACACGAAGTGAACAACGACCTCTTACCCTCCACGCGTCTGCTAGGATGCGTTTTTCTCTCTAAGAATTAGGATTGGATGTTTTCTGAGTGATTTAAGGTTTATATGGAAGCTTAAAATGTATGACTAAAGTGCTGCCCTCAAGTCCCCTTTTATAGAACTTAGGCAAGCCATAATCCTAGTCCAACTAGGATAATGCTTCCAAAATCCTAATCACACTTAACAACTCATCTTATCCTTATCCTAGAGATAATGGGGAGAGATAGGACTTATCTATTAATTATCTAATATTATATAATAATATTATCTTATAATATAAATATCTTAATTATTAGATAATTGCATATAGTTATCAAATATCAGAATAATATTATCTCATAATATATTTATCTAATGTCTGATAAGATAATTATTTGATATTTCTTTAATATCAAATAATATCACATAATATATATATATATATATATATATATATATATATATATATATATATATATATATATATATATATATATATATATATATATATAACGTGAATTATTATTCTTAATAATATATATATGCACGAAAATAAGTCCAATTAATTGGATATTAATATAATTAAAGTCTAATTAATTATTGTCTTATTCCTACTCCTTTTGTGTGACCCTGTAGGTTCTTACTACGTTGACAATGACTCATTTATTGAGTCATAGACAGTAAGCGGTATCTAGCAATACATCACTGCCACTCAAGTAGTAAGAATGTCTATGATTCGACATCCACCTAACATATGATCAACGTTTTGCATCATAACCCTTTTGTAATAATATCCAAATTGAACTGGAGGCATGGAATGTGTCATCCTCGTCAATGTTCAATTTATATTTCTTGATACTGAGTAGACTTAAAATAAATAATTAATATCACATATTAATTCAACTGAGCATGGCCATGCATTTCTAAGTCTCACTCAATCAAGGGGCCCAAAGATATTTCTCTTTTATACAAGAGTAACAAAATCCCATTTACATCACTCACTTCCCTCTGCATGATTTATGACACACCCAATCAATGCCCTACTTGTCATCCTGATTAAAGGTGACATAGGACAATATTAAAGTTATGTAATTCCTCATGTAGGGAACCATAGTGACTTCAGGTCAAAGGTTTATGTGTATTTGTGATCATATGAGAATAATTTATGACACGTTTATCCATGCAATATTCTCATAGTGGGTCAGTCCAGTACATTGTTCACTAGCAATGTACTCATGTATTGACTTGATATCACATATCCATGATTCGTAATCATCAGTCACTATACATGCTAGTCTCGATGTATTATTACTATCCTTTTCGTAATAATACTTGACTAGGGGCATTTTAGGAATAGCAAAGCTATTCCAAGGATAATTATTATATTAAGTTATAAATTGCGCATAATAATAATAAAAACAAAATATAATAATTAAATTGCCTAAAATAAAATATAATACATTGTGTATAACTTAAATCATCTTATATGATTGGTTCTAGGACACACACCAACAATCTCCCACTTGGACTAGAGCCAATCACTCATGTATCTAATACCAAGTGACATAGTATGACCATCATGCTTTTTCTGCGTTAAAGGCTTTGTCAGTAGGTCGGCGATATTATTATCTGTTGGTACTTTGCATATCTTCACATCTCCTCTATCGATGATTTCTCGAATGAGATGGAAGCGCCTAAGTATATGTTTGGATCGCTGGTGAGATCTGGGTTCCTTGGCTTGTGCAATGGCTCCATTGTTGTCACAATAGAGATCCACTGGGTTTGCAATGCTAGGAACAACGCCAAGTTCAGTAATGAACTTTTTTGATCCAAACAGCCTCTTTTGACGCATCAGATGCAGCAATATACTCAGCCTCTGTAGTAGAGTCGGCCACTGTTTCCTGCTTTGAACTCTTCCAGCATACAGCACCACCATTCAGGCTAAATACATAACCTGACTGCGATCTAAAGTCATCCTTGTCGGATTGGAAACTGACATCAGTGTAACCTTTTACAACAAGTTCTTCCTCTCCTCCATAAATTAAGAATGAATCCTTAGTCCTTCTTAAGTACTTAAGGATATTCTTAACGGTAGTCCAATGAGGTTCACCTGGATTTGACTGGTACCTGCTCGTCATGCTTAAAGCATACGAGACATCAGGACGAGTACATATCATGGCATACATGATAGATCCAATTGCTGATACATATAGTATCTTATTCATGCGGTCCTTCTCATCTTGTGTCGAAGGACACTGAATTTTGGACAAATTTATGCCATGTGACATAGGCAAAAATCCTCTTTTAGATTCTTGAATGTTAAATCGTTTTAACACTTTATCTATGTATGTACTCTGACTTAGGCCAAGCAATTTTCTTGATCTATCTCTATAGATCTTAATACCTAATATATAGGCAGCTTCGCCTAAGTCTTTCATCGAGAAACAATTCCCTAACCAAGTCTTTACTGTTTGCAGTGTAGGGATATCATTTCCGATGAGTAGTATGTCATCCACATACAATACAAGGAAAATAATTGTGCTCCCACTAACCTTTTTGTAAACACAAGATTCATCTTCATTTTTTATGAAACCAAATTCTTTGATTGCCTCATCAAAACAAAGATTCCAACTCCGTGAAGCTTGCTTTAATCCATAAATGGATCGTTGTAGCTTACATACCTTTCCAGCAGTTTCAGGAATGACAAAACCCTCGGGCTGTGTCATGTACACATCCTCGAGGAGCTTTCCATTAAGAAAAGCAGTTTTGACATCCATCTGCCAGATTTCATAATCATAAAAAGCTACAATAGCAAGCAAAATCCGGATGGATTTAAGCATGGCAACTGGGGAATAGGTCTCATCATAGTCTATACCATGAACTTGCCTATAACCTTTTGCGACTAATCATCCCTTAAAGGTTTGCACGTTACCATCCATGTCGGTTTTCTTCTTGAAAACCCATTTGCACCTAATGGGTTTTACCCCTTCAGGTGGATCAACCAAAGTCCATACTTGGTTAGTATACATGGAATCCATCTCAGATTTCATGGCCTCAAGCCACTTCTCAGAGTCTGGCCCTTTTATAGCTTCTTGGTAAGTTGTAGGCTCATCTTGATCCATGAGCAAAACATCGCCATTTTGAGTTATAAGAAATCCATATCTCTCGGGCTCATGGCGTATCCTACCAGACTTACGTGGGCCCTGTGTTACTTGAGCTAGTTCCTGACCCATAACATCTTGTGGTCCTTTTCCAGGCTCTATTATAGGTTCAGTGTTACTTTGTAGGTCTCGTACTTCTTCGATTTCTACTTTTCTCCCACAGTTTTTCTTAGAGATAAATTCTCTTTCCAGAAAAACACCAGCTCACGTGATAAACACTTTGCCTTCAGTAGGATTATAGAAATAGTATCCCTTAGTTTCCTTAGGATACCCTACAAAGTAGCACTTGTCCGATTTGGGTCCAAGCTTATCAGAAACTTGACATTTTACATAAGCCTCGCAACCCTAAATCTTCATAAAAGACAAGCTAGGACGTTTCCTAGTCCATATCTCATATGGAGTCTTTTGAATCGTTTTAGAGGGAACACGGTTGAGCGTAAAAGCAGCTGTCTCTAGAGAATGCCCCCAAAAGGAGATTGAAAGATCTATATGACTCATCATAGATTATACCATGTCTAACAAGGTACAATTCCTCCTTTCTGAAACACCATTCCATTGTGGCGTTCCAGGTGGAGTGAGTTGTGATACTATACCACACTCCTTTAGATAGTCATCAAATTCTTGGCTTAAGTATTCTCCACCTCGATCTGATCGAAGTGTTTTAATACTTTTACCAAGTTGGTTTTGCACTTCATTCTTGAATTCCTTGAACTTTTCAAAGGATTCTGATTTGTGTTTCATAAGATACACATATCCATATCTACTGAAATCATCAGTAAATGTAATGAAGTACTGAAAACCTCCTCTAGCAGGTGAACTAATAGGCCCACATACATCAGTATGTATGAGACTCAATAGATCATTAGCCCTTTCACTGTGTCCAGTGAATGGTGTTTTAGTCATTTTTCCTAGCAAACAAGATTCGCATATTTCATATGATTCAAAATCAAATGAATCCAAGAATCCATCCTTATGAAGCTTGGATATGCGGTTCTCATTTATATGGCCCAAATGACAATGCCAGAGATAGGTTGGATTTAAATCATTTGATTTAAATCGCTTAGTGTTTATGTTATAGACAAGCATTTCAAGATCAAGAATATAGAGCCCATTGAACATTTGTGCACTGCAGTAAAACATTTCATTTAAATAAACTGAACAACTTTTGTCCTTTATTATAAATGAAAAACCTTTCTTGTCCAAACAAGAAACAGAAATAATATTCTTGTTGATAGCAGGCACAAAATAACAATCCTTTAATTCTATTACTAAACCAGAAGGTAAAGATAGATAATTTGTCCCTACAGCTAGCGCAGCAACTCTTGCTCCATTGCCAACTCGTAGGTCCACTTCGCCTTTAGCTAGAGTCCTACTCCTTTGTAGTTCCTGCACATTTGTACAAATGTGAGAACCGCATCCGGTATCTAATACCCAAGATGTAGAAGTTGAAACATTAATTTCTATAACATAGATACCTGAAGCGGAAGTCTCACTTCCCTTTTTCTCTTTCAGATCTTCCAGATAAACCTTGCAGTTTCTTTTCCAATGTCCGGTTTGACCGCAATGGAAGCATGTCCCTTCCTTAGCCACACCCCCTTTTGGTTTCAGTGCAGAGAATTTAGACTTGGGCTTGCCTTTGGATTTGGATTCCTTCTTGTTTTTGCCCTTGCCTTTTCCTTTTCCTTTGCCTTTTTGAACCATCATTATGGTATTAGGCTTAGTCTTTTGCAAATTTTGTTCAGCAGTTCTTAACATGCTTAACAATTCTGGCAGTGGTTTGTCAATTTCATTCATGTTGTAATTCATGATAAATTGACCATAACTCTGTGGCAACGATTGTAGAATTAAGTCAGTGGCTAACTCTTGACCTAGTGGAGCACCTAATCTCTCAAGGTTCTCAACATACCCAATCATTTTGAGTACATGAGGCCCAACAAGGTTTTCTTCTGCCAGTTTACACTGAAACAAGGCTTTTGTCACCTCAAACCTCTCATGCCGAGCTTGGCCTTCATAAAGCTTCTTAAGATGCTCAAGCATGTCATAAGCTTCCATGTTCTCATGTTGCTTCTGAAGCTCAGAGTCCATGGTAGCCAACATGAGACAACCGACATCTAATGCGTCATCATGATGCTTCTTATAAGCATCTTTTTGAGCTCGAGGGGCAGTAGCTTCAGGTTCTTGAGGAACAAGTCCCTCTAGGACATACATTTTGTGCTCATGTTTGAGGACTATCCTCAAATTCCTGTACCAGTCCAGGAAGTTTGTTCCATTCAGTTTGTCCTTCTCAAGGACCGATCGCAGTGATAAGTTATTTGATGTATTAGCCATTGGTTATCTACGACAGAAATATGCAAAGTAAGTATTAAATTTAAAATATTTAATAAGGTCTTTTATTAAATGTACCTCCCACTATTTCATTCAAATTAATAGCCCTCACTATTAATTCGGAAAGTCATATTGTTTAAGCTTTCTAGTGGGCCAAGATCCATATTTCACCAAGCTTTAAGTTAGCTTTGGCTAATCACTTAAAACTTAGTTATTTAGGTAAGCAACACTTGCCAATTGTATCATATACAACTCTTGGATAGTTGGGTGAACAACATTTGTCCTAGTCCATCTTATGAACTAAAGCCCAACTCTATGCCTTTAGGTCTCAATCCTATTGAGATGTCCTAGTTAAGTCGGACCCAATATTTAACATTCGGATATCACTATTATCCAGTCGCATCTCACCAAGATAAACGAGGTACCTTGCTTTGGCAAACCTACCTTATGTCGATTGAGGCCTTGATGAGTGCTAAACATTGGAAGGCATCATTAATTATTACTAACTTAATATTTTGGATGAGGGATTTCAACTTAATTATTATCAGATCTCACCATAACTAACCTATTCATTCATGCAATATATCTAGCATATCTCATATATCATATAAAGTAAATGAATAAAATAGACTACCATATATCATATATCATGCAATGAATAGAACTATCACATAGTAGGAACACATTCTATCACATAATAAATGCATGCTCATCAATATCATCACATAATAAAGAAATCAAAATGTTGCATAGTATGGCCCAAAATTCTATTTTCTAATGACATTCCTAACTAACTCCTTAGCTTCTTCTTGTCTCATAGCTCCTTAGCTTCTCCTTGTTCCAAGCAAGGAATACTCCATTACAATTACAAATTTACAACAGAAACCCCGAGTTACATTCGGGGGGAATTGAGATGAGAAGAGAATATACATTAGAGAAATAGAGGAAGACACGACACGCAGGTCGTATTTTAAAATCCATCCATTAAAAACTCCAAGGGCCATACTATGCAACACATTCATGCATCATATGTAATAATTGCTAAGAAATATATGTAACCAAGATAAAGAGGATGATTGACATATATATTTCATAACATATTCATCATAAAAAATCATGTTTTAAAACAGCGCCTTAAGAACAAAAATAATTTTTTAAACGGTACGCAGAGTTAGCACGGCGGTCCCGCTAGCCGGTTAGCGGGCGGGAGTCAAAGGGGCAGCGCCCCTTGACGGGGGGTGTGGGGAGCGGAGCCCCCCGGGCCAAAAATTGAATATATCTGACATTCAAATTTTAATTTATTTTGCTAACAATTGACACACCCCAAGTCGAACAATTCGACTATATGATTGACATTCAAATCATAGACCAGATTAAATTAATGCATACATATACCTCATAGACCAGATTCAACTTAACAAATTTAAACAAGTCTTTACAGATTTAGAATTAAACACATTAATTCTGTGTTAACTAGGTTATATGCTATTAAACGCAAAGAACATCACATATTCAGAACAGATTCCTGGGTTTATCATTTCAAAAATTCAGAATTACGCATATATGAAGCAGAAAACGCATGATCATATTCATACAATTAATCTCATCAATTGATAATCTGATTCAAAATTCAAATCATATATATCATATATATATTTACGAAATCAGAATCATACATGAGTTTGCATATATCTCATATATATCTAGTTTAGACAGAAACTAATTTGATATTAATTTATCACATAAACATTCATCAAAACGTGTAACTTCTGATTTAAACCGAAATAGATTTGATATGTATTTATCATATAAATATTCATCAAAGATGGTAAAACACATAATCAGAACTATATTTTTGCAAGAAGCTCTGATACCACTGTTGGGAATTCGGATTATCACATGCAGCGGAATTTTAAAATTTTGATCCGAATTCTACCTAGGATCCATGCAAAAAGCATAAGTCAATGATTAGGGTTTTACCTATTGGGCACTCGTGTTTCTACTGATCAAAACTTGAGAGCGGATGAATCAAACGCCGGCCGGAAGGTACAGCGTCTCTACGTATCCATACGAAGTGAACAACGACCTCTTACCCTCCACGCGTCTGCTAGGATGCGTTTTTCTCTCTAAGAATTAGGATTGGATGTTTTCTGAGTGATTTAAGGTTTATATGGAAGCTTAAAATGTATGACTAAAGTGCTGCCCTCAAGTCCCCTTTTATAGAACTTAGGCAAGTCATAATCCTAGTCCAACTAGGATAATGCTTCCAAAATCCTAATCACACTTAACAACTCATCTTATCCTTATCCTAGAGATAATGGGGAGAGATAGGACTTATCTATTAATTATCTAATATTATATAATAATATTATCTTATAATATAAATATCTTAATTATTAGATAATTGCATATAGTTATCAAATATCAGAATAATATTATCTCATAATATATTTATCTAATGTCTGATAAGATAATTATTTGATATTTCTTTAATATCAAATAATATCACATAATATATATATATATATATATATATATATAACGTGAATTATTATTCTTAATAATATATATATGCACGAAAATAAGTCCAATTAATTGGATATTAATATAATTAAAGTCTAATTAATTATTGTCTTATTCCTACTCCTTTTGTGTGACCCTGTAGGTTCTTACTACGTTGACAATGACTCATTTATTGAGTCATAGACAGTAAGCGGTATCTAGCAATACATCACTGCCACTCAAGTAGTAAGAATGTCTATGATTCGACATCCACCTAACATATGATCAACGTTTTGCATCATAACCCTTTTGTAATAATATCCAAATTGAACTGGAGGCATGGAATGTGTCATCCTCGTCAATGTTCAATTTATATTTCTTGATACTGAGTAGACTTAAAATAAATAATTAATATCACATATTAATTCAACTGAGTATGGCCATGCATTTCTAAGTCTCACTCAATCAAGGGGCCCAAAGATATTTCTCTTTTATACAAGAGTAACAAAATCCCATTTACATCACTCACTTCCCTCTGCATGATTTATGACACACCCAATCAATGCCCTACTTGTCATCCTGATTAAAGGTGACATAGGACAATATTAAAGTGAGTAATTCCTCATGTAGGGAACCATAGTGACTTCAGGTCAAAGGTTTATGTGTATTTGTGATCATATGAGAATAATTTATGACACGTTTATCCATGCAATATTCTCATAGTGGGTCAGTCCAGTACATTGTTCACTAGCAATGTACTCATGTATTGACTTGATATCACATATCCATGATTCGTAATCATCAGTCACTATACATGCTAGTCTCGATGTATTATTACTATCCTTTTCGTAATAATACTTGACTAGGGGCATTTTAGGAATAGCAAAGCTATTCCAAGGATAATTATTATATTAAGTTATAAATTACGCATAATAATAATAAAAACACAATATAATAATTAAATTGCCTAAAATAAAATATAATACATTGTGTATAACTTCAATCATCTTATATGATTGGTTCTAGGACACACACCAACACTTCCCTATCGATCGACATTGGGATCGGAACACCGACAATGTCCTTCTTGTTTGACTAGATGTTACATCTTAATTTCTATTAGGTCGGTTGAATCTAGTTTCCACTCTTTCCAAATACATAGAAAAAAATATTAATGCCTCATCAACAATATATCCTTCTACAATTGAACCCTCCAGTCGAGCATGATTTCGGACATAATCCTTTAACTTTTTTATATACCTCTCATATGGGTACATCCACTAAAAATGAACGGGTCCTCCTTCCAATGCTTCATCTGGCAAATGCATCACCAAGTGAACCATTATGTCAAAAAATGCTGGGGGGTATATCCTCTCAAGCTTGCACAAAATTATGATAATGTCTTGTTTGGCTTGCAGAATATCCTTCCTGTTGAGAGTTTTAGCACATATTTGATTAAAGAAGTTGCATAACTCAACAAGTGGATATGATAATTCCTTTGGCAAAAAAGCCTGAACACTTGGTCCTAACAGTCTTTGCATAATAACATAACAATCATATGATTTCAACCCCTTTAACTTGAGTCACGATCTGTGACATTCTTACCAAGACTCCCAGCAAACCCATCTGAAAATTTTACATTCTTTATATACTGGCAAAATCATTTTCGCTTTTCCTAGTTAAGCGTATATCTAGCATGCGGCTTGAAAAGTTGACCCTTTTGCTCATACATATGCAAGTTAGGCCTTATCTTCATGTTTGCTAGATCTCGTCTTGCATTGTCTGTATCTTTTGTTTTGTGCTTAATCTCCAATAATGTACCCAAGATGCTATCACATATATTTTTCTCAACATGTATCACATCAATGTTATGCCTTAAGTTCATTGTTGGCTAATAAGGAAGATTAAAAAATATACTTCTCTTGCTCCAATTAAGTTCATTGGCACCCCTGTTTTGCTTTACACCACCAAATTCAACATGTTTTTCCGGAAGTCTCTGTGATACTTTACCCAACTGTTCCATGATAATATTATTGGTAAGAGGCCGAGGAGGGGCTCTCATCTCCGACCTCCCATTGAATTCTTTCCTATTTCTCTATGTGTGACTTCTTGGAAGCCAACGGCGATGACCAACGTAAGCTATTTTTCCTCTAACTCGAATTGATGGAGTATCCAAATTACATGTAGGACATGCTTTGTATCCTTGCCCGCTCCACCCGAATAGACTACTTCGAGTAGGAAAATCATTAATAGTCCAAATCAATGCTGCCCGTATATTGAATACCGTATTTGTATTCGCATCTCGAGTTTCAACTCCCCTCTCCCAGAGATCCCTCAACTCTTTTACGATCAGCTGTAAGAACACATCGATATCTTTACCTGGTGATTGCGGCCCTGGGATTAATAGGGTCAACATGAAAAAAGATTGATTCATGCATACCCATGGTGGCAAGTTATAAATAGTCATAACCATTGGCCACATGCTGTAGGATAGGTTTCTATCACCAAAAGGATTAAATCCATCTATACTTAAACCCAACCTGACATTTCGTAGGTCAGCAGAGAAATTAGGATACCTCTTATCGAACTCCTGCCAGGCTTTTCCATCCACGGGATATCACATTATCCCCTCTTCTTTTAATTTTCTAGTGTGATGCCATATCATATTCTTTGCAGTATGTCTCGACCGATACAAACGCTGTAATTGAGGAGTTAAAGGAAAATATCGAACCACTTTTTAGGGCACCTTCTTTTCTTTTGTAGTTTTATTTACCCATCAGCTCTCCCCACAAATTGGACAATTATCTTTAGAAGCATGATCTTTCCAAAAAAGTGTGCAATCATGTTTGCATACATGGATTGATTCATACCCTAATCCCAACTTGTTGAGCCATTTCCTTGCACCATAGTACGATTCAGGAAATTTATTGTCGTTTGGAAATGCCTCTTTTAACAACCGAAGAAGAGCATCAAATGACTTGTTTCTCCACTTATGCAGAACCTTTAAATGCATAAGTTTCACTAAGAAGTTCAAGGCTGAAAATGTTGTGCAGTCTGGATACAACTCTGTTTCTACTTGCTCAAACAGGTTATCACAGTTACTATATTTTGTTCCAATGTCTTCGTCAGCTGCATTCTCACCCCTGTACTCATCATTGTGAAAATTAACTTCAGGTGCCTCAAGGCCAATGAAATCATGTATAATATCTGCTAGCTCATCTCTATTGTTAGGAGATATCCCACTAGTTTATCTAGAAGTCAAAACATCTGCTTCACCATGGTGTACCCAATTTATGTATAATGGATGAAATCCATTATCTATAATATGCGCCTCCAATGTTAGTAATGTCTGGAATATTAAATTCACACACTTTTTGCATGGGCATCTTACCAAACCCCTTTCATCGGCAAAGTTTTTGACTCTTTGAACAAATCTTACTACACCATTCCAATATTCATTCGACAATCAATTTGGTAGATGTATCCAACTTTATCGACAGACATTGTATCATTGAACAAGAAGAAAATTGCTTTAGGTGAAATAAAGTGTGTTGATTAATATTTGACAGTCACCCTAAATGCACCATATCACTCCAACTTTGAAGGGTAGGGTCCTATCCCATTCGAGATATTTCTATAGTTATTATTTTCTCCAATTTATCCACGCTCATCGATTGATTCGTGCAGAAATTTTGGCAGCATCTCCCTATGGTTCTTCAAGTGCCTAAACTATACGCCTATATAGTTTATATCCAGAGAATAGTTAGGATGCTAAGATATTTCCACAATATCAAATAAGAGCCACAGAAATTGTTAATAATAACTACATGATAATATCCCAAACTGTTGAACTTTTCAGGACAATTCAAAGGTTAATTGATGTTCAGAAAATAACCAACCTTTGAACGAGTCTAAGCTTATAATTTAAATGCAAATACAGTTCCATTTAAAATTATTGTAAAAATATATTTACAATAATTAAAATTAATGATACAACAATTTATGAGTATCGTTGTTTAAGTGTCAATACTGTTATTTAAGTAACTTATTATGTAGATTATTAATTTTTCTAAATATTCATAACAACTGTTATGTTTCACAATAAGCTTGTGGGAATTCAAATGTATTACCTACTCTACTATATTTATAAGGTGCATAATTCAGCTTCTTTATAGAGAGGTGTATATTATGAATACAAACTTCCTAGTTGTAAATTTAAGTAAGTTTAGTTTTATAAGGTGTATATTATTTATAAGATGCGCAATTTAGTTTTTTTATTTAAGTAAATGTAGTTTTATCCAAGAGGGGGTGATTTTCATGCGAACTTCCTAGTATTTTAAAATTTTTTATTTTTATGTAATGTAGATATCATAATTTGGATTGTTAGGGTTTTATTTTCATGTGATCTCTAGCTTAATTGAATTTTTCTTAGTATGTGGTGTAAATAATATAATTTGAATTGTTAAGTTTCAATCTCAATTAAAAAAGAGACTATATTATTGTAATTTTTTACTTTCTAAGATAAATTTATATATTTATTCTAATTATCTATCTTATATTATTTTATTAAATCTAATAAGTTTGAAGTTTCCTAAATTGTATCACAAATTTTAAATTTTGTGAATAAAATATCATAACTATTTTATCTTATATTAGTCTAATTGAATAATCTACACATATATTGTATACTTTAAAATTATAAATTGAGGGATGCATAATAATAATAAAATTTATATTTATAAAATTTATGCTAAGTTAAATTTACATAAATAAATTTAAAATTTACAACATATAAAATTAAATAATACAAAATTTCATATTAAATTAAACATACTATTAATTCTATTAATTCATTGCAAGCTATTTGAGTAAATTAAAAATATTATTACACAAAAAAAATTATAACTTTTTATTTACGTACCTCAATAGTAAAAATCTATTGATCAACACTGAGTACTCACCACGAACTAAGCTAAGTGCTAATAATAACTAACAAATTAAAAGATACAACATACAAAATTAATACATATCAACATATATAAAAAATAAATATATTAAAATTAAAAATAATTTAAAAGAAAGAGAAAGTTCAGGAATTTACCTCAGGTCCAGAAATTTCAAGCGCGCAAATAAGGAGGGAGGAGGCGCCGTAAATAAATAGCCAAAACTTTCACCGATGACTAAAAAAATTTAGTCATCAGTGAAAGCTTCAGCGACGACCGAGCGGCTTTCAGTGATGACAATGTTGTCACTGAAAGTTGTGACATTCACCGACGACAAAGTCGTCGCTAAAGCCTTATCTCGGAATTCAGATTAGGCTTTTAGCGACGATAAAAATGTCATCGCTGATGATGTACCCTTCAGCGAAGATAGTATCGTCGCTGAAAGTCTTGCATTTACTGTCGTCGCTAAAGGTGAAATTTTTCCGGCAAAAATTTTTTAGGCTTTTAGCGACGACTTTTGTCATCGCTAAAAGCCTAATTCTTCCTGCCCACATTTCTGATTCCCTCTAAAAAGTTATGTCTTTTTTAACGATGACTTTGTCATCGAAAGTGCCTTTAGCGACGAAAGAAATTTTGTCACCGCTAAAAGTGTCGTCATTATTACTACTTTTTCTTGTAGTGTCAACAAAATTTCATATCCATTTAATGCTTAAATTTTTCTGATTAATCCATTTATCAAAGACATTATTTTATTTGTTTGACATGATTTTAAATATTTTTATAATTATTTATTTCAACTAAACTATATATTATGTGAGGCTTATATATTTGACAATAGTAATTGTAATTCTTTTATTAAAATAAAAACTAAAGTAAAATTTAGACACCTATACTAATCTTAAACTTTATAATCAAATTTTCTTTATTAATTATTAATATAAATCCTTCTAATCAGATATGTGTGTATGTATTACATTTTATATATATATATATATATATATAGTTTGTCATGTCTTTGCTATGTTTAATGAAATAATTAAAATTATAATATAAAATCTAACTTTTCCTGTTTTTTTAAATCCTTTAGGCATTATTGAATATAATTTTTTAATCGTGTTTCTCTAAAATGCAAGATCTAGTTTAAATGATAAAATGATATATCATTATTTTGATAAGAAAATTAAAAGAGTAGGTAATTACAAGTTTAAGTGGGATGTGCTTCTCTACCTTTCTTAATTAGGGAAGTCGAATGAATGTGAGAAGCAAAAATAATTTATAATAAGAGAGTACATCACATTTATAGTCAGAGATTTGAAATTGACATTTAAATATGTTTTTCTATTAGACCTATTTTTTTATTTGATTGTTTTTCACAAACTCATTACGTTGGGTAATATGATGAATGGATCGTATATTATCTTTTCAAAATTTATTTATAACCTCTGCACATTGCGTTGCCAAACTGCTACATTTGTTGCATATTGTAGCTTTGAAGCAGATTTGGAATCGGGTAGCATATGAGGATGATTCAATGGATTTCGAGAAACCTTTTGGTATTATATGCAGTGATACTAGGGAGGAGGGGGAGGCTTTTAATAATTCTTTCGGTCATCAAATGGTCTATTTGAGGCCCAATCATTTTATCTTCCTCCTGATTTTGACTTAATAAAGATAAATATAAATGCCACTTTGGTCATGAGAAAATCTTCAATGGCAACGATGGCCCATAATAATAATGTTATGATTCTTGGGCTTTGGTTGCACTTCAGTTTTGAATGTAGAGCAATTGCCAATTCATAAGGGATTATTGATACCTAATAATTTTCATTGAAAATATGTCCAAATTGAAATTGATTAAAAAAATTGTTATTGATTCCTTGATGGGGTTAATTGTTTGTCGTTTTGGATGGATTTAGCAGTTTATGAATCTATAAAATCTTTTCTTGATACAGTGTCTAATGTAATTCTAAGTATCTTGTAATAATAAGGTAGAATAAGAGGTAGCCGAATGAGTTAAACCTGCTATTTGTAATGGATTAGGTTATCTATATTAGGCTCCACCTGCCACAAAGGATAATTTTTTTTACATTGCTCATTTTCATTTTTAATAAAGCTTTTGAATTTTATAGACAAAGAAAAAGAAAAAGAAAAAGATGTGTTTCAACACTGTTATAACAACGGATTGTATAGTTTTTTTCTTTTTCTTTGGTAAATGAATGAGTAATTAAATTGCTTTATCCAAATGCAACTGATTGTAAATAATTAACCAACAAAAACTAATATATTGGCACTCAATTGGTTTTAGTCGATTTCTAACGGGTGAGAACTTTTATAAATAATTATTTTTTCTCTTGAACAAAAATAAATTTCATATGACACTCATTTTTGCCCAATTACACAAATAGAGAGTAAGGAAAGCAACAAAAAAACATGCTTTGTAGTCTTGTAGAAAAGGATATTTAGGAAAAGACCAAAAAATTGAAATAGGATTATTTAATGAGATAAACAAAAAAATGAGAGGTCGAAGAACAAATAAATGAAATCCCTTTCCAAAACCTATCTTCAGAAAAGTCATAAAATGCCCAAAATATATAAAAGGGTTTGGAATATTAGAAAAGGAAATAAAAAATGGTGGAAGAGAAAAAATGAAAACTTACCTCCATCAGCAGAAATATGAGAGTGTAGCAGGAGAAGGAGCACTGCTTAAGCTTCTCCCTTGTAAATTTCAAATGAAAGCCAAAAAAGAAACAAAGCCAAAAGAAAGTGCTAAATGAAATAAAGAATTAAATGGTATAAAAACTTTGAAATCTTGAGAGAGAAAGTGTAAGAAGAAAATAAAGCTCATTACTTTTGAGGCCTTTGATAGTGAGAGAAAGAGGGGTGTATTATTTTGCCAATTGCATAAGAAGAGCGGATTGAAATCATATCCTAATCCAAACTAAATTAGTTAGAAATAAGAATGATATTGTTGCCACCCAATTTTGTCAAGATAATAATATAACTAAAATAATTTTTAAAAAATAAATTAAAAATATAAAAAATATTAAAAAAATTTAAAAATAAGAAAAGTTGTAACTAGTTGTTCCCATTTCTCTCACTTTTAATCAATGGTTACCTACTTAAAGTTATCAATTTCAAAGCTTGTTTCTCCGTTAACTGCATAATAGAATTCTCTCCTTTTACACATGAGAAAAGGAGAAATGTCTTACTCGTGAATGGCTTCTCCACTCTTTTTATTTAGCTTCCATTAACATTTAAAGGAGGAGGAGGCAGAGCAGAGTCAGAGAGGAGAAGGAGACACAGAAGAGAGAAACTAGGGAATAGAAAGAGGGCCTCTCCTCTCTTTTCCCCTGACTCTCGTAATTTTCATCTTGAATTATCTGAAGAAGGGGGAAGAGTTTCCATATTTTCATGCAAAAGATCCTTCGGAGAGGAGAAGGTCTCTCCCTCAAACTCCAAGACGGCTCTATTCTCTCCATACTGCATGGAGGCAATTTCCTCTCTTTCTCCTTTAAAGCAGCAACTTGAACCTCTCATTTTTTTATATATTCGAAACAAAGGAGAAACGACGTCATTCATGAGAAGTGAGATGTTAACGCCTTTGCTCACGAAGAAACAGTGTCATACCTCAAGGATTTAAATTGCAGTTGCGGTTGCGGTCGTGGTCGCGTCACGATGTGAACCAATGCAGAAAAATACAATCATAACGGTCTAAAATTATGAAAAATCACGGATGCGATCTGCTCCGAAAATGCAACATTGCTGGCAATATTGCGGTTGCGAACCGTTTTTTAAATCCTAGTCATACCCTCAAAGTAGCATGCTGTGACATCAAAGGGGAATTACACCAACTCAAATAAAGCTTTCTGCAGAAGACAGGAGAACTAAAAAAATGAGCTGGTTGCCATTCAAGCTAAGCTCGAGTAAATGAAGGCGGTGAATCAACGGTTAAAGAAGATATAAGAACAGGAAGATCTTGAACTCACGGCACCTGTTTGCCCTGTCTTCGAAAGTCAATGAGCTGAAATCCATCAACATCATTCTCTCGGTGAAAGACGAAGCCATCGTTGGTTTCTGCATGAACCAATGGTTTGTGTCCTACTCGTCAACCAATCCAGACAACAGGAAACCTCAAACGATTTTCATTTGAGTCAGGAACTCGGAGACGAACCAGTTTAATGATGGGTATTGCCAAGGTTTGCTTATTGTTCCGCTTGAAATGGTTTCTATATGAAGACATTTGGAAGCAATCATGTCCAAGATGTCCAAACCAGGTGATGGTGAACGGGATTACTGGCGCAAGCTATAATGCATGGGTTGATTGAAGGGAATACTTGTGGGCAGTGTTGTGAGGCCCACGGATATCAAAATGCATGGTCCCGATGTGAGATGACATACAGCAGGTATGGAGTTCCGGACATATTTTGTAGGAGTAAGAAATATTGGTGGACATACATGGCTGTTTGATTAAACTTAATTATATATATCCATTCGAAATCTATATTATTTTTCTTTTTTTTACTTTAATTAAAAAATTTATTATCAAGATATTATTTTTGTGTAATTCCTATGACTGAATAGAATAATAATTTGAAAATTCAAACTATTTAATATGAGATACTTTTAAAAATCAAGTGAGTCGATCAAATTAAAAAATCTCAATATTATTATACATGTGTACTTATAATTCATATATATTTTTTGTGATGACGGAAAAATATTGAACTTAGATGCAGATGTAATAAATATAATTTCAATTTTCCTAAGCAATTCATTATTTAGATTTGACATGAAGTTAGACAAATCTGATATTTCAAAAATTATAAAAATGATATCAAAGTATAATTTTAATTTTTTCTAAGCAATTTTCTTTATTTAGATTTGACCATAAAGTTAGACAAAATTGATATTTCAAAAATTATAAAATAATATTGAATCATGATTTCAATTTTTCTAAACAATTATGTATTCAGATTTGGTCATAAGTTGACAAATTTGATACTTTAAAACTATAGAATAATATTGGAATTGTGATTTTAATTCTTCTAAATTTTTATTTCAAATTTGATCATCAAGTTAGATAAATTTAATAATCTTAAATAAAAATTATTAATATGATAATTTTTAAATAAAAGAATAAATAAAATTACTGAAGATAATTTTAAAAAAAAACTATATTACAATTATTTATTAAAAATATTCCAAAAATAAGGAGATAAAAATCTGTATAAAAAGATAAAATAATAATATTTCATCAATAATAAAATAAAAATTCTTTACAAATATTTTCAAATATAATAAATAAAAAATATTAAAACTTGTACTTATGATGTATTAAAATTAAGTTATTCAATTGTAAGTACAATCATAATGGTACTTAATATTATTAAGGCACGTTATTTTGTTCAAATCCTATATGAAGTTAAAAGGATTTAACAATTAAATCGACAAATTATTTAAAAATATAAAATATTAATTTTTTTAAAATAACAAAATTTGTGCCTATAATGTATCAAAGTTAAGTGATTCGATTGTAGGTGCAATCATAATAGAATTTAGTATTATTGAGACACTTTATTTCATCCGAATCTTACCATAAATTTGGAATGATTTGGATAACCAAACCAATAAAAAATAAAAACCAATAAAAATAAAAAAGATATTTTGAAAATAATAAAATTTGTATATATAACATATCAAAGTTAAGTGATCCGATTGTAAATGTGATCATAACGAAACTTAACATTATTGAGGTACTTTATTTCATTCAAATCATGCTATAAAGTTGGACATATTTGGATAATTAAACTAATAAAAATAATTAAAATTAAAATTATATTCTCAAGAAAACACACATTTAATATAATAAGAACTATCATAATTCAATTTATAAGATAGAATTAGAATAAAAGAGCAACCATTTGTTGAACCGATGTTGTAAGGTGCTAACACCTTCCTTATACACAAACTACTTTCGAATATTAACTTTGGAAATGCAAACCATCTTTAGTGTTCTAATCACACTATAAAAAATGATTGGTAGTGACTCCATTATTTTTATTCACACTACACTCAAAATCACATTTGTGGAGGAGGCATAGAAGCCCGTTCACCTCTCTCGGATCCCACCATAGGGCACATCGTGACAAACATCATATTGCTCTTGTACTTAGTCGGATGTTAAGTTCATTCGGTTAGGCTAAATATCAATTGTTCACAACCGAAAATCAACACTTCCTTATAATTTTTACTTGCCATAACCTGATTTATTGCTAAGAATTGATTTTGACCTCTCAATTTCAATTTTAAGTGGTAGAACCTATTTGGTTCATAAAATATGCCTAGCCCTAATTTCTAATGACTTAATTTTTATTTTTATGAATAATTGTTTCTTGGCAAGTTATTAATATCAATGCTTCTTTCAACAAATTTAAAACTGGATATTTTAAGTTCTTTGGATTGAATTGAATAGATAATTAAAAATATGGGACCAACTTTTTGTTTTTATGAATAATTGTTTTTATTTTTAGTAATTTATTATCTTTAAATTTCTTTATAGATAGTTGGAGATTATTACTTAAAGCTAATATTTAATATGTATTGGTAGATTTTTGTATACCACTTGATAGTTAAAATTATAAAATTTTCATATTTTATTTTATATAAAATTTTATAACTTTTCAATAAAAAATTGTAAACATATATATATATATATATATGGTTTTTGGTGCACACCGAAGTATAATATTTTACTTAAGCCTTCTCACTGGTAAATACTACCTTTACCCTTTGTTTAATTGGATCCAAAGAAACAAAATATAGAAGAAGCAAAATTAGAAAAAAAATAAAAGGAAAAAAGTTTTCGTTTTTCTAAATTGGATGAGAAGAAAATTAAGATTGAAAAAAAAAGGAAAAGAATTTTTTTCTTTACTTTTTAATTAAAAAAATGAAAAAGAAAAGAAAATTAAATTAAATGATAACTTTATCATTCAAATTAAATCCTAAATTCTTCAATTTAGGATAAAGTTATAAAATTTCAAATTTGTTATTCATTTTTTATTTATATGTAATAAAAAAATATTTTATTTAACCATACTCCTTTATTTCATTTTTTTTCTCTTTTATTCCTTTTCTACCTCATAACCAAAGAAGGAAAAATTCTATTTTCCACTCACTTTTTTTTAAAAAAAAAATTCCGAAAAAAATCAAGCAATGGCCTAAACAATCTCTCCACCTTCACATTAAGGTTGTGTAAACCATCTCTCCACGTTCATATTAAGGTTTTGTAAACAATTATGACATTGGATCCTCTTGAATTGAAATAAAAGCCAAGCATCCACTTTTAAATTATGAATTTTATATTAAATTCAACCTGTGACTTGTTAGGTAATTTTTTTCTCTATTTTACGAAGAGATTTTTATTTTTCTCCAATTTTTTTAACTCCTTGTTTAAAACCATGAAAAGGTTGAAGTTCAATTCGTTTAATTAACGTTGAAAATTACACACGAACACCTTCATAAATAAATAAACAAATTTTTTATTTTCTTATACTTTAAAATAATTATTCTTGAAAATTTAGTTCCAGACAAAATCATAAGTCGATGGCTTCTTACATGACAAAGAAAGTGCTCGGAATCAGTCTTACGCACCAAAATTTCAAATCCGTCATGATTTTCAACAGTTTAAACGTAGTGTCTATAGAAAAAAATGATAGACCGTTTTGTCTCAATCAAGCTCAACAACTCAAGGAAATAAAAAGCGGAAACTTCCAACAATTTTCCTGATATGAACGTGGAAAATTAAGCAGGAAAGGACTGAGAGAACGGAGCATTGTTTCTTCTGTTTCCACGTTCTACCGATGGCAAGGTGTAAATAATTTTTTAATCATGTTTCTCAAGATGTACTTTAAATGATAAAATGATATATCATTGTTTTGATAAGAAAATTAAAAGATTAGGCAATTACAAGTTTAAGTGGGATGTATCTCTTTGGCTTTCTTATTTAGGGAAGTCGAATGAATATGAGATGCAAAAATAATTTACAATAGGAGAATACATCAGATTTATAATCAGAGATATGAAATTGAAATTAAAATATGATTTTTTTTAGAATTGTTTTTTTTTATTTGATTGTTTTACACAAACTCATTATGTTGGGCAATATGATGAATGGATACTGCATTATCTTTTCAAATTTTATTCATAAGCTTTGCAACATTGCATTGCATTGCTAAACTGCTACATTTGTTGCATGCTATAGTCTTGAAGCAGATTTGGAATTGGGTAGTATATTAGAATGATTCAATGGATTTCGAAAAGCCTTTTGGGATTATATGAAGTGATACTAGGGAGGAGGGGGGATGTTTTTAATAATTCTCTGGGTCATCAAATGGTCTATTTGAGGCCCAATCATTTTATCTTCCTCCTAATTATGACTTGACAAAAATAAGTGTAAAAGCACTTTGGTCATGGGAAAATCTTCGATGGCAGCACTTGCCCATAATAATGAAGATATGATTCTTTGGCATTGGTTGCACTTCAGTTTTGAATGAAAGGCAATCGACAATTCATAAGGGACTATTGATACCTAATAATTTTCATTAAGGTATGTCCAAATTGAAAGTGATTAAAAAAATTGCGATTGATTCCTTGAAGGGGTTAATTGTTTGTCCTTTCGGATGGATTTAACAATTTATGAATCGATAAAATCTTTTCTTGATACAGTGTCTAATGTAATTCTAGGTATCTTGTAACAATAAGGTAGAACAAGAGGTAGTCGAATTACTTAAACCTGTTATTTGTAATGGATTTAGGTTATTTATATTAGGTTCCGCCTACCACAAAGGATAATTTTTTTATATTGTTCATTTTCATTTTTAATAAAGTTTTTCAATTTTATAGAAAAGGAAAAATAAAAATAAAAAGATGTGTTTCAACATAATTCTAACAACTGATTGTATATTTTTTTATCTTTGATAAATGAAGGAGTGAATAAATTACTTTATAAAATTTTTAAAATATGAAATCACATTAGAGATAATTGCAAAATGTAGATATATTTTTTCAATAATTACAAATTCTATTGAAGTCTTCATAAGATGGGAGCCAACTGTCAACTCCAAATATCACACGTAGTCTTTCAGAACACACCATCCATCTGAACTGTGAAGGCAAATACGCGTTTAATCTCAAGTTTTATTCGTAATTATTGCTTTGTGAATTCTTTGCTTAACCAGACACTCTACCACTGTAACATTTGAAAAAAAAATGCATGACCGGAATATTTGTAATGGCATAATTTTTATTTTTATGAATAGTTGTTTCTAGGTAGGTTATTAAAATCAATGTTTCTTTCAACAAATTTAAAACTGGATATTTTAGGTTCCTTGGACTGAATTGAATATATAATTAAAAATATGGAACCAACCTTTTGTTGTTGTGAATAATTGTTTTTATTTTCAGTAATTTATTATCTTTAAATTTCTTTATAGATAGTTGGAGATTATTACTTACAGCTAATATTTAATATGCATTGATAGATTTTTGTAAAGCTCGTGATAGTTAAAGTTATAAGATTTTCATGTTTTATTTTGTATAAAATTTTATAACTTTTTAATAAAAAATTGTAAACATATATATATATTTGGTAGTCACCGAAATATAATATTTTACTTGAGCCTTCTCACTGGTAAATACTACCTTTACCCTTTGCTTAATTGAATGCAAAGAAAAAATATGGAAGAAACAAAATTAAAAAAAATAAAAGGAAAAAAGTTTTCGTTTTTCTAAATTGGATGAGGAGAAAATTAAGATTGAAAAAAAAAGGAAAAGAAAATTTCTCTTTACTTGTTTAATTAAAAAAATAAAAAAAGAAAGGAAAATTAAATTGAATGATAAGAAAGCATGAAAATTTTATGTGATAAGAAAACATTTTATTCGACCGTACTCTTTTATTTCAATTTTTTTTCTCTTCTATCCCTTTTCTACCTCTTAACCAAAGAAGGAAATTTTCTATTTTCTACTCACTTATTTTTATAAAAAAATTCTATAAAAATCAAGCAATGGCGTAAACCATCTCTCCACCGTCACATTAAGGTTGTGTAAACCATCTTGCCACCTTCATACTAAGGTTTTATAAACAATTAAGATATTAGATCCTCTTGAATTGAAATTAAAGCCAAGCACCCACTTTTAAATTATGAATTTTATATTAAATTCAACCTGTGACTTGTTAGATAATTTTTTTCTCTATTTTACAAAGAGATTTTTATTTTTCTCCATTTTTTTTAACACCTTGTTTAAAACCATGAAAAAGTTGAAGTTCAATTCGTTTAATTAACGTTGAAAATTACATGTGAACACATTTATAAATAAATAAACAATTTTTTTATTTTCTTATATTTTGAAATATATTAGTCTTGAAAAATTGGTTCCAGACAAAATCATAAGTCCGTGGCCTCTCACATGACAAAAGTCGGTCTAACGCACCAAAATTTCAAATCCGTCGTGATTTTCAACAGTTTAAACGTAGTGTCTATAGAAAAAAATGATAGACCGTTTTGTCTCAATCAACCTCACCAACTCAAGGAAATAAAAAGCGGAAACTTTCAACAGTTTTCCTGATATGGACGTGGAAAATTAAGCAGGAAAGGACAGAGAGAACGGAGCATTGTTTCTTCTGTTTCCACGTTCTACCGATAGCAACGTGTAAATAATTTTTTTATCTAATTTATTATGCATTAAGTAAAATTTAATTAATATATATAAATTAATTTTATTGACGAATTATGAATCATTAGATTAAATATATTTTATTTTTAAAAACATAAAATTTTAATATGAATTATTAAATACTCTATATGCATGAAAGAATTTATTTTAATATTATTTGGAATCATACTATACAAATGCCACATATTTTTTCCTGTTTTTTACGGGGAGACTTTGGATTTGT
This sequence comes from Sindora glabra, assembly GCA_020226215.1. Lineage (NCBI taxonomy): Eukaryota > Viridiplantae > Streptophyta > Magnoliopsida > Fabales > Fabaceae > Sindora > Sindora glabra. Next base: position 50,480,408 of record CM035232.1, on the reverse strand, counting down.
TTCAATTTGTTTTTATTTTTCATTTAAAAATAATTTCAAAATGATTTTAAAAAAGTTGCTTTCGAATTTAATTTATGTTCGTGTGGATTGAAAAGAAGGTGGATTAAAAATAGGAGAATGAAAGATGGGTGAAGAAAGCATTTTTCAATTATTGGATAACGCCAACAGAAATAGCATGGATGTAAAACATGATGGTAAAGAACTATGGGACCTGTAATTTCTTTTTTTACACTAATTTTGACATGAAAATGAAGTTGGAGTGGGCAAATGTGACTTGACTCGATTTTTGACTCGAACTTAGCTTAAAATAAATAAGATTTAAATTAAAAAGTTAGATCTAAAGATCAGGTTTAAACAAAATTTTAGGTCTTATTTTATAAATAAATCAAGTTTAGATTTAAATATTTAAAATTGAACAAGATGCAACCCAATTTTATATTTATATATTAAACATTTTATTATATTATATATATAACAAATATTATGTAACACAAATTTCAATCATATAAAATTAATTTATGCATATAATAATTTTTTCAATATATTAAATCTAATATATGCATAAATATAAATATATTTTATATACTTATAGAATTTAATTATAATATATGTATATTAAAAATTTAAAACCGGGCCAAGCTTGGGCATACTTCTTTCAAAAAGGGCTGAATTTACTCATAAAAAATATAAAAAAATCCAAGCTGAACCAAACTTGTGTTAAATAAAAATATATTAATATTTATATAAGATCGGTTCGAGCGCAGCTCAATTTTTCTCACCCTTGAACGAAGTGAACTTACGAAAGCACGCAGAACTCAGTCCCCTGAAATAGCCACTAAATACATTCTGCTTCAATGTGAACGGTGCAATGGTACGAGATGGTAATATACAGATTTAGTCAAACTTCTTTTATGATTTTCAATTTTATGTTAATTAACTTTTTTTTATCATACCAACGTTTTTTTTTTTGCATTTATAATAAAATTTAATAATTTAGAATTTTATCAATTATAATTGAAAGAATGATTTATATCTAAAAAAACTTAATATCACTATTACAAAATAGTTGATAGACATCAAGTGTCTAGGGAATTACATGTCAAAAAATGGTTCGCATATAATCAAGTGTTATTATAAATAATATTTGACGTCGATTTCAAAACTGTCATAAAGTTTTACAACAACATTAGTTATAGTATAAGAAACCTAACTTCTAATTTTGATATACTACTTTAGTTTAGATTAATAATTGATATAATATATTATACCTCCCCCTCAATCTGTCCTACTCCCTTTACCCTAGTTCCTCTATCTTAACCTTAACCTCTTCCAAATCGTCCTTATGTCCTATGTATTTAGCCTTTAGAAACATTGTACTTAGAAATAAAAAACAATATCCTATATGAAACTACAAACAATATAATCCCAATAACAATAATCTTAAATAATAAATCTTGAACAAAAGTTTGAAAACTAAGAGAAATCATATCGAATACCCTAATTATAAATGGGTGATATGTTGAATATTATCTTAATATCATTGTTCAACATGTGAGGTTGATACTCCCCAAAAAAGTATGGTTGAATCCAATCTTTACAAATGTAATGAATATCCATTAAATTTTTTCAAAAAATAATGGTACATATTTCATATAAATACATAGTAGTTAAAGGAAATGAATAAAATCAACTTTCTTATTTATACAAACATATAAAAACTACATCGCAATGCAAGGAGCTAAATTGCAAGAAGAAATAAAAAATAAACAAATTCTCACCTTTAAAATCTTTTTTTTTTCAATGAACACACAAAACCATAAATTTGGTGATGGGTTAATAAAGATTCATTTTTACAAAGAAATTTGGTAAGTAAAAAGAAAAAATCAAAGAGCATCTTCAGGTTAGAAGGAGAGTAGATTTCACTAGAGAGAGAAACAATTTAGGATTAGAAGAGGCTTAAGATGAAATTTGCAAATGATATCATTGCTACACTTCTTTTATTTTCAACTTGCACCAGTGTCTTGGGTTTAGATGTTAGTTGTTTGTAAAAGAATTGATTTATAAAGCACAACGATGTTGTTCCAATAACAAACAATTAACATTGGTTGTTTATACCTTAATGAGCAATCTACACCAAAAGATAATATAAGGCAGGACTCGTTCAATGGTTAGCTAGTTTTCTTAGACAAACCATCCCTTGGATTGTCTTATAAATTTGGATAATTTAGGAAATATCCTTCAGTTATTATGCTCAACTTATCTCCATATTATTTTACATTGTAGAAATTTCTTGTCTCTTCATTGTTCTTTATGTGTATACTATATTGTGCATAGTGTACACATTTAGAGAACTATAGAGAGATATTACTGAAATTTCTACATATATGAAATGTATCATAGATAAGTTAAGATGATAACTATAGGAAGATCTCAAATAAGATAAGGCCTTGCTTTTTAGAGTTGAAGTGATAAGATGGATTTAGGGCATATGACAAACATGCATGCATAATTGAATCATATGATAAATTGTGACATTGTAGGCTAGTTACAATATGTTTGTTGACAAAAGCTGAATAACCTTGTGAGATCAATTACTTAATAAGTAATAGAATGATGCTATTGCATTTATGGAAGGAGCCAAAAATTTTGTTGATGACTAAAGGACAGTAATATGTTCATGTAAGAAATGTTTAAATATGTTATACCAAACATTGGAGACCATGGAGGCATATGTAATGAACAACAAATTTAATCCATTGTACATGAATTTGATCCATCATTGTGAAAGTATGTATCTAGTGTTGAGTTTATTCATGGGGCACCCTTTAATAATGCAGATAAGATGTTTAACATCATAAATAACTTAGTTGTCCCTCATGCCATAGATTAAGTAGATGACAATGATAGAGATAGGAATGAGGAAGCCTTAAGGGATAAATCTTATGGCTAAAGATTTGATGACTTGTTTGCAAAAATTGAAACAAAATTATACCTTGGTTGCATATACTTTTCTTCATTGAACTTTTTAGTTAAGCTTATATAGAAAGCGCTACATAAGTAAACTAATCAATCATTTGAGTCTCTACTAAAGTTATTGAAGGAAGTACTACTAAAGGATAATAAATTACCAAGACCACATTATAATGCAAATAAATGGCTCAATGAGTTAGGATTAGGCTACAAGTTAATTCATATTTGCAAATATAATTATCCATACTTTTAGAAAGAACATGTTGGAAATGAGATTTGTTCAATGTATGAAATGAGATGGTGGATTGATAAAAACAAAAAGGGAAAAAAGTTCCTCAAAAAGTATTATAGTATTTTTCATTGATTCCTAAATTGGAGTGATTGTACAAATTAAGGCTCATAAGAAAGGATATAATGTGGCATTATATAGGATGATACATGAAATATGAGGTTATATGACATCTTATCAATTGAAAAGCTTTGCAGGATTTTGATAAAATGTATCTTGATTTCTTTATGGAATCAAGTGATATGTGACTAGGTTTGAGTGGGGAGGAATTCAATCCTTTTGATAATATAAGTCAGTCATGTAGCGTGTAGCAATTATAATGACCACTTATAATTTGCCACTATGGCTTTGTATGAAAAAGTCACTTTTCATGTTAATGTCATTAATCCATGGACCATAATCTCTAGGAAAATGTATAAATGTCTTCTTAAGACTACTTGTCAAAGAGTTGAAATAGTTATGGGAAAGAAGAGTTGAAACTTAGGATGCTATTATCAATAGCATGTTTAAAATATGAGCAGCATTGTTATAGACTATAAATGAGATTCTTACATGGAATAGTTTTTTTTAGTGGAGTGGATAAATATACAAAGCATGCCTAACTTACAATAAATATACATTATTAATGTGGATTAGGAAAAAATAACTTATGTTGGTAATCATTGTTTCCTTTTGAGGAGTGATGCATAGTGAAATAATAAAGATTGAAAGGAAAACCCTCCCAAGGTAGTTTATTAATGACATGATCATGGATTATTTAAGCATATTACATTAGAGGCTTACTAGAAAACACATACAATATGATGTAGTTAAATGGAAGAGAGGTGTAGATGAACTTAACTAAAGTAAAAAAAACATATTTTCAAACTTCCTTACTAGCCTATAATAATCTTAAGGCATAACATTTGTTGTGATACATACTGAAAAGAATGTATATAATAGTATTATGGGCACACTATTGGTCATTGAAATACAAATCAGAGGACATAGATAATGTAAAACATGATTTAGCCTGCATAAATATGAGACCAGAATTGCACATATACAAGAAAATGGTAAGTAGATGAAACCACATCCTAAGTACACATTCAACCAGGATTATTGATGGTGATATGTCAAGTTTCCTAATAAATTTGTTAAAAATCTAAGGAAGAATATGATCGACAATGATATTAAGATCAAGAAGGTTAGAATCATATGACTGTCATGTCATTATGCAGTGATTATTAGCACTTGTAGTATGGGTATTTTTTCTAAAAGAGTTAACATGTCTAATTATTGAGTTATACAATTACTTCAACCAAATTGACAAAAGAACTTTAAATAATTATGATGTTAAGTAAGCTAAGAAAGACATTGTACTGATTATATCCAAACTTGAAATGGTATATCCTTCAGCATTCTTTGACATAATGTTGCACTTAGTAATGCAATTGCTTGAAAAAGCATTACTAGGGGTCCTATTCATTTTTGGCGGATGTACATATATAAGAGATACATAAAGAAACTGAAGAATTATGTTTAGAACCATGCTCAACTTGAGGATTCTATTATTAAAGCGTATGTTATAGATGAAATATTAATATTTTGTTTTATGCATCTACAAAGGTTGAAAATAAAATCCAATTAACCTTACCAAAACTAGGATGTAATCAATGTAGGAATACAAAGGCAATCATTGATTTTTAGATCTCAATGTTAACCCATTATGAAAAAAAATGTTATCCATTTTGATAAAAGAGATCAAGATATTGTAATATAGTACATCCTAAATAACTATACTAAAATCCAAAATTATCTAGAATAAATCCCTTAAACTATCTAGTATTTCATCCAAGTCTTTCTAATTCTTAATGAATAACTTATATTATATTGTGAACATATAGGATAACTACAACAAGTAGTGGTGAAAATGTTGATTATCTATGGAAAACTCTATTTCCTTCCTAGACTTACTTTAAGGTAATTCCTTTTCATATTTGTTTCAACCTAATTTTTCAAAATTTTCACTTTTGGTTTCTTATCTTGTTATTCTTAGCTTAAAAAAAATTTATAGATCTACCACCTTAACAAATGTAGATCCTTTAAGGTGATTAATGAACTACTATCCTTAGATTTTGGACCAAGTTTCGTGGTTATGTTATGTTCAACATGTGTGGTAAATAAAGTTCAATTTGTAACTATTTCTCAAGATGTTAAGCATAAGATGCTGAATAGTGAGATTTTTGAACTTGGAACTAAAGATAACACATTCTATGGTATGGTGGAGGATATCATAAAGTTAAGTTATTTAAATAATTACTCTCTAACTTTATTCAAGTGTAAATGATATAACATTGATCATAAAAAGAAGAAAATTATCATTGATAAGAATATAACAAGTATTTTTATTAGTGTTTAATGGTATAAAGATTATTTATATTGTTAGGTTTCGAATCATCATATACAGCGAAAAATTAAAATTTTGATCCAGATTCTACCTAGGATCTATGCAAAAAGGCATAAATCAATGTTAGGTTTTTTACTTTTTTGTGTGCTTGTGTTCTTTCTGAATAATACTTTGAGAGAGTGAGATGAATCATAAATAAAACATCAGCCAGAAGGCATAGCATCTCTACAGTATCTACATGGAGTGAATAAAGACTTCTTAACCTCCATGAATTTGCTAGGATATGTCTTTCTCTCACTAGGATTAGGATTAGTACATTTTGGAGTAATTTTAGGGTTTAATAGCAGCTAATATATGTTTTAGGTGCTACCTTCAAGTTCCTTTTATAAAACTAAGACACACAATATTCATAAAATCACTTAACAACTATCACCTTATCCTTATCATGGAGAAGGTGAGGAAAGATAGGACTTAACCATTAATTATCCAATATTAGATAATAATATTATCTCATAATATAAATATATAATATTAAAAATGCATATAGTTATCAAATATAAAAAAATAATATTATCTCATAATATAGTTATTTAATATCCAATAACATAATTATCTAATATTACTTTAATATCAAATAATATTACATAATACACTATATATATTATGTCAAAATAAATTATTATTTTAATAATAATTATATGCATGAAATTAAGCCCAATTAATTGGATTTTAATCTAACTAAAGTCTAATTAATTATTGTCTTATTCTTACTCCTTTTGTGTGATCCTTTAGGTTCTTACTACGTTGGTAATAACCCACTTATGGACAATAGATAATGAGCAATATCTAACAATACATCATTACCACCTAAGTAATAAAAATGTCTATGACTCAATATTCACTTAATGTGTGAACAACACTTTACAACATAGTCCCTTTTGTAACGATATCTAAATTGAACTAAAAGTATGGAATGTTTATGTTCAATATTTTTATACTGAGTAGACTAACTTAAACAAATGATCAATATCTCATATTGATCCATTTGAGTATGACCATGCATTTCTTAATCCCACTCAATCAAAGGGCTCATGGATATCACTTCTACTTTGTAATAGGAACAAAATTCTCATCTACATCACTCACATCCTTCTGCATGATTCATGACATATTCAATCAATATCCTACAACACATCCTAGTTAAAGGTGATACAGGATGACATCAAAGTATGTGACTTCTCACGTACGGAATTGTAGTGACTTTAGGTTAAAGGACTACACGCATTATGGTCACATAAGAATAACTAATAACATATGACAATCCATGCAGTTTTTTCATTGCGAGCTAGTCTAGTACATTTGCTCACCAATAATGTACTCATGTATTGACTTGATATCACATATTCATAATTCATAATCATCAATTATTATACATGCTAGTCTTGATGCATTATTACTGTTCTTTTCATAATAATACTTGACTAAGGATTTTAGGAATAGTAAAATTATTTTATTAAGTTATAAATTATGCATAATAATAAAAATATGAAAAGAAAATATAATAATTGAATTACCTAAAATAAAATATAGTACATTGTGTATTATTATAATCATTTCTATGATTGGCTCTTAGGATATACACTAACACATATATACTTGCACCTTAAGTAAAATAAGTTTTCTACATTGATGATCTTCTTAATGAATTAAATTAGAAAGTTATAGATAATGTAATGCATTATGATATATAAGATCTTCTTGATGATGATGATGTCAGTGTCAATGGTGCATCCTATTTACAAGATAATAATTACATAAGTTTCACACTTAAGTTGATCTTAGAGATTTTGATTTAATTAACTTATAGGATTAGAACCCCAACTTCATTGTGTTTCATCTTCTGGAAATGTTTATCTTGCTACATAAATGGTCAACGAATTCATAAATGATGATGACAATTTAGAAGATAAAACAATTGGTGATCACATAGAGGAGGATCTTTTATAGTCCAATAATGATGATGAAACTAATGAAAAAGATGATAATCCTACCACTTTTACTAATAATAAGTCTAATTAGGGTTAATATTTTTTCATTTTTCAAATTGTAATTAAGCATTTAGGGTATCAATTTGATATCCTATAGTAAGTATTATTTATGTCCTCTTATACTAATTATTTCAAACAATTCATTTTGTAAGATCAAATATAATTTAGCATTTAAGGAAAAAATGTGACATTTTATCATAAGTATTACTTATGTCTTATTGTAATAATTATTTTTTATGTGATATTTTATAACAAAGCTTGATAGTCATGATTGATTTATACCACACTATCATGGAGATAATGGTGGACATGACCCACCAAATGATTCTATTCGTATTCCTTTCCCTCATAGTGTGAGACAAGTAAAATTGATTATACTTGAATACTTCATTTTGCATTTTTTCCCATAAATATATATTATCAATAGTGTCTTATATTTGAAAGCCACACCAACTTAATAGTATCATAGCAAGTCAAGGTCCTCAACCTTTCATAAAAAAATTCAAAAAAATAATGAAAGACTACTATCTATCCATTTTGATAAGATAGGTATATGGCAAGCAATCAATTTAAACTTAAAGCATTTTGCATGTAATAAAAGAGTGTTAATTAGGCAGTCATTATGGGCCTTTCCACAAAAATTAGAAGGGGTACCTAAGTAGTAAAAAGAATATGTTGTACAAAGATTTTATGTAAGTATTGTTAAATGTATCTTTGTTATTATTTTATGTTTGATATTAAGATCAATCGATACAATAATTAGAACATTTTTACATGTCTTTCAATCTAATCCCAATTTCAGTTTATGGATATTGAACATAAAGAGCAAGGATGTGTGATTATTAATGTTTGATGGACAACAAATGATCAATAGAAAGATTTGAACCTCATGCTCTATCATTATTTTTTGGAACATTGGTGTCTTAATGATATTTGTGACATCCAAAATGCAAGGTAAGCTTATCTTATAGATATCTCAATAGATCATTAGGACAGGTTATGCACATACTTTAATAGTGATAAGCATAGGGTAATGTTTAAGTAAAGATTAGTAACTTTTCATTTTAAATTTTCAATTAGTTTGTGTAAACATTTTGGTTTGAATTTGCAAGAGCTATCTAGAAAAAGCTTAAACAATATGTTAAAGAATGTGTATAATGATCATTATGGATTAAAGTCCATTGTGATTACATGACACAACAAGGTATTTTAAGCTTCCTTCATTATGTTACTATAAAAAAATATTGCTAATTTTTTATACCATGTTTTAAAATTAGCACAAAAAAATAATAACATAAATGAATTTTAGCTAGTGAGGGAGAATTTCTATGAGCATCATATATATCATATAAGGAAGTAGATGTACTTAGATGCTAAGGCTACTTATATAACTAACTGATTTTTTATTAATTAATTTAAATTATTGTAGGAAAAGGTTTTTTTTAACTTAGACTATTTGATTTTTGATGAAAAATCAAGGCCTAGATGCTAAAATTGGTCACCTAATGATTTTCATAGCCTAATGCTTCATCCAGTAGCTCATTAATAGGTTCGTCATAACTTAATGAGCTTGCTATTGTTGTTAAGGTGTTGAGCACTCATTAAGGGCATAGGCAAGTAGTTAGTGATGTGCTTATTAGGATGTTATATGGCACACTTGACACTAGCTTATCCATTATAGCATTTCCTTTGAGGTAACAATAAGATGCAAGATTTGTAAAGGACATGTATAGTTACACTGTTGAGAGTTAGTAGGCATTAGCTATAGTGTAGCAACAAATTTTCTATCATGAGCAGGTGTAGTAGCAAACTCAAATTACCCTTGACACGATGTATGCTACTTTGTAGTTCATGGGATTCTCTTTACATTATCCTACAATGCCTCATTTTATTAAGATGATATACATCCCTCAACTAAGAGTACCATTTAGATTTGCTTGCTGGTCACTCCTTACTATACAAGATCCTTAGCTTCCGAGCTACAATGACCATTGCTTTCACCCCAACCACAGTTGCCCCCACCTTCACCCCAGCCGTCATGTATGCCTATGGTCAATGATAAGGATGAGAGCAAGGACGACATTAATTATTATTTCATGTAGCTATTATATATATATTATTTATTTACTTTTAATTTGATACTTGATATTATTATGTATGGATGTTGTATTTTTTTATTATATATTATTAGGAGTTATTTTTTATCTTATTTATTTTTATAATTAATATTATAATATTTCTAAATAATTATAAAAATATTTTGGTGTGTATTGAATGTTTTTAAAAATTATTGATCATTAAAAAAATTAATATACATTAATAAAATAAATATTATTATGATATATAAATATTTAATGAATTTAATTTATTTTTATATTAAAGAAAAAATTAATAAGATTAATGTGTGTATGTCTATATATATAATACATACATATATAACTATTTTTTAATTCATTATGCAATCCAATTTTTAAAATATCGCTTAAACAAAAAAGGATTATTTAATATACAAAACATTATAAATAGTATAACTATTTTTAATCAAGTTAGATTTTTATTAAAAAAATATGATGATGAATAAGAAATATATAATATGGAAATAGTATAAATATTATGAGACATATAAACAACGTGCTAAAATTTTGATATAAATAACATATAACACCTGAATATATAAATTTCTTAAAAGAAAATTTTAAAGGTATAATAAATTATGGAAACTTATTTTTAAAGAATAATTTATTAAATAATAAATTAAAATAATATATCTTTGTGAATAAATAATAATTTAATAAATAATATATAAAATTTAAAATATAATTAAGATAAAATACTATACTCAAATAAATTATAAAATATGTTTATATCTTTATACATAATTTTATATGTAAATAATTAATAATAAATAAATATTTTTATTAAATATTTTTATTTAAATAATTAATATTATTAGTTGATCAAATTAGTTAACATAATTAATTATTATTTAATAATTAATCAAATTAATTAATTGTTAGTATTCACAACTGAGTGTGAATCAAGAGCATTATTAGAGATCACACCTAAATGCACGTTGAATTGGCAGGTAAATGGATTTTCGATCTGGTATCTATCTTTGAAAATAATGTAACAAGTACAAAAGTTGTCCTATATGTTATCTACATGCGTATTTTTCAGTTTGAGATTCTGAATTGTGTCAATTTTAATTTCTCCATCTGAATCTTCTGGAGTACATATCTTTCAGACTTTCGAATTGAATGCTTAAAAAGTACAAATAGAAAGTAAAGTGAAACTTTATTGAAAAATAAATTAATAAATAATTATTAATTTGAAAATTATTTTTTTAATTGTACGCTTTTTGTTTCAGAATTAATTGTGATAATTATTTTACATTTTAAAGTATATTTAGTGATTTATTTTGCATATGAAAAAAGGCAGATAAAACACTATTGAAAACTAGCAAGGTACATAAAATTTACAACAATCCTATCCATATTAAAAATAAAATTTAAAATTAATTTTTAAATGTAAATTAAAAACAATCAATTAAATATATGGTAAGATAAAATTATAAAATTGAAATTAATTAATATTAAAATATGAAATCTAATTTCACAATCCATTTCTTTTTGTGCACATACTATTTTTTCCTTTTGTAAAATTTATGTTTATTATTATATTTATCTCTTTATTCCCATATCATGCAAGAATTTACCTGTGATAAGGCATTAAACCAGACATTAATAATCGGCAATGCATTAAGATGAAAATCGGTCCAGATTCTAACAAGGTTAAATCCAGGGCCTCGGGGTATAATTATCTTTTCATTTTTCTTAAAAAAAAAAAAGGAAGGAAAAAGAGTGCCCAGATTCATAGTAATCTCCGTTCACTTTTTCCCAAGGTACTTAACGGACCGATCAATTGATGTCTACGTGGATCCGATTTATTTAGATCCATATTTTTAATAGGTTTATTTTAGAATAAATTAGATTGGTCCGTAGGCCTATTTATTTATTTTTCTCATTTTTATATTTTATAGTTTATGTTTTATTATTTATTATATTTTTATATTTATTAATTTTACTATTAATTTTTTATTTTAATTATTTGAGTTTAATTTTTAACAATAAATTATACTTTGTATTGAATTATAATGTAAAAATAATTAAAATAGGTTGCCTTTTTTTTCTAATACAAATATTATTTAAATTAAAAAATTAAAAAATTGTAATCTAACTTACTTAGGCCCACAAACCAATCCGATCTATTTTGATCTACAACTCTTCAAATCAAGTCTGTGTAGATTTATTTTTTTAATAAATTTAATTTAATCTAATTTGTATAAATTTCTCGAACCGGCCGATTTAATCTGTGAACTGTGAACCTATTAAGTACCCGTTCTTTTCGAGAGGGTATCTATGGACAAGTGAACGATGGAACTACCAAGTTTACCCAGGAGAAATCTTACCATGTTCCAAGTTTCTGGTTGTTTTGTTAAAAAATATTAATTTAAAAATTATTTATTCATATTTAAATAAAGAAATTTCATTTCACATATACATATATTTTGAAAAACAATATATTGTTTTATGATAATGGAAAAAATAATTTTTCTTTAAAATAAATAATTTTATTTTTATTATATTTTAAATTTATTATTAAACAAATAAAATATTTTCTATTATTTTTTATATTTTATAAGTATAAATCTGAACAAATGAGATTAGACAAATTTCAAAGCCATATAGAGACTTTATTTATTTATTTATTTATTGGAATCGTGTAGTTCTCATTTTTAATTTTGTGTCTATCTTTATTCTATTAGAGGGAAAATATTAATTCATTTTTCATTGTAATTAGAATTAGAAAATTTCATCCCCAACGTGTGATTACTTGTTCAAGTGGCAAGAAATCATGCTGCCAGCTTAGCAATAGAAAAAATAATGCGTTTATTTTTTGTGAGCTCTTTATTAGTTTATATTAGATTTTTATTCAGATAACAAAATTCTGAATTTACTATATTAATGTATGGAAAAACAAGCTTAAGATCTATACATAGAACACATCACGTGAAACTATACAAGCACTTCATATAATCTAATCCAAAAAATAGAAGAATCCAATATAACATAGCCACATGTGCAAAAAAACTAAATAATTTGTATGTGCGTGCACAAAAATTTCGAAATTTTAATTGCATACAATATGTACTTAATTATTCGCACATCTATGCTTCGAAGCATCAAAATTTCGTTAAAATGCTCTTTAATATTTTAAGTATGTGTACATATGCTAAGCAGTATTTATAAAGTGTTAGATTGTGATACTGAAATTTAAAATAATTATACTTCCCTTGAGCATTGAAATTCATACTTATATGTATTTTTTATAAGTTTTATAAAATTTATAATTTTGTAGCTTTTCGCTAGAAATTGTTACTTTAAGATAAAAAAAAATTAAATACGTTTTTCATGCAATATTGATTAACGGAGTTTTATATAACTGAATTTGTATAAAAGTATGAAACTTTGCTTGAATTTGTATAAAAGTTTATCACTTTTATTTGGAAAATCTTTGAATTCTTGTCGGGGATTTACTCTTTGTATAAATATTAATGTCTAATACAAACACAAGTATCATAAAAGTCATGTATTCAACATTATCATAATAGTTTTTATTTGGATTCACATAGTTACGTGATTTTATAAAATCGTGGCTGAATTTGGAGTTATTTTTTGCCATTTTAAAAACTGCTTTTAAAAATTATTTTTTTAGTTTTCAATTTTTTTTTCAAAATGTAAATTCAAAACATATCTAAAAGTTATTTTTACTTTTTTAATTTTAGGTTACACATTTAAAATAAGAATTTTTAAAACAGATTTTAAAAACAATTTCCAAATATGTTCTTCTATTTTTAAAAATAGAAACAAACCGCCCCGTAATTTTGTTTACAAAGCTAACAATTTTATGAAATTTTTCATAAAAATTTACTGTTTATGGTATGATATTGCAAATTTTTTCAAAAATGTTTTATGATTTTTTTCATAAGAAATTGGTAATATGAACATTCATACTTAGAATATACAAATTATTTGATATTTTTAATTATAAAAAATTTTAAAAGTCGGTGCTCCAAATCCCTCTATTTTTATGAAGCTTCGTACGGACTTCCTAATTTGAACCAAAATCTTGGGTAGATTAAGTGTCACTTTCATCTTGAAGAGCATTTTTTTTATATTTCGATTATGTTACGTGGCTTTAATTATTAGTAATAAATAAAATATATTTATTAATTTTTATAATTTTAATTTTATTAAAAATTAAAAATATGTTTTTAATATATAAAACTATAAAATTAATAAATATTACTTATTACTTATTTATTAATTATAATTAAACATGCGTAATATAATTAAAGCAATTTCCCCGCCTTGTAATTTTCCGACTCTTCCTGCCCTCCAATTATCAAATTATCAGACCTATCTATTATTCTTGACTTCCCTTAATTTTTAATAATATATTATTTAATAAAAAAAATGTTAATTTTACAATCTCACACGACAATTTCCCTCGCTGCCACTATAAATGCATGAACAATCCTTTGCATTCTACACCATCACAAACCCCAAACATGTCTCGCTCAGGCTTCCTATTGCTCCTCGTTGGAGTGGTGGTTCTCATCACCCCAGCTTTTGCTGATGACAAGAAGCCATATGAGCCACCCACCTACAAGCCTCCGACTGAAAAACCACCCGTTTACAAGTCTCCTCCGGTGAAACCACCACCGATTGAGAAGCCACCACCGGTTGAGAAGCCCCCATCCCATAAACCTCCACCGGTGGAGAAACCACCTACCTACAAACCTCCTACTCATGAGAAGCCACCGACCCACAAGCCGCCTCCGGTGGAGAAGCCTCCAGTCGTGAAGCCACCAGTATACACTCCTCCGATTGTGAAGCCTCCACCGGTGGAGAAACCGCCAGTCAAGAAGCCGCCACCAACCTAGAGCCCACCACCCTATGGTCGCTATCCTAAACATCCTCCATCGGAAGATTAATATGTTACTTCATCCATGTTTAGGTTTACCAAAATAAGAGATGTTATTTACTTCATCCATATTTGTACTTTGTACTTCTCTTTTGCTTTAATTTTGACTTTGGCTTCGTATGTTAGTCAGTTGAATAGCTAGCACATTGTCTCACGTGGTACCCACCATGCAGTATTAATAAAATAAAATTTCCCAGGCATCTCATTTCTTGCGTGAAGGCATTTATTTATTAATTTTTTATGTTATTTATGTATTTTATAATTTATTTCTAAGAAGGCAACAGCTTTTATAAATTTTGTGTTGAATTTGTATGATTTGATATTTTCTTTTAACAAAAGGACTGCAATTATGTGGAGATGGAAAATTTATAAGATAATTACCAAAAAAAAATATAATGTGTGAGAAATTAGCTTTTCGTCCTAATTGTTTGTTTCAATTTGTAATTTTTTCCTTATACTAATTTTCTTCGTAATTTCAACTTTATAGTTTAATTTTGTTCATAATTAAATTTTTACCAAAATCAATTTTTGAGATATTCGTTCTCAATTGTTTAGTATAATTAACATTTGTCACTATATTATAACATAAAACTAAGAAAGTACGACCTCAATCATAAATATTTGCTGTTTTACTTTTGTTGTTTGTACTTGTTATATATTCATAAATCAAAAGATCGCCCCCCACATTTTTTGCAAAAGGGGAACTTTTAAAAGGGGGAAAAGTACAAATATTATTAAGAAACATTGGAAACAATCTGCCAAGAAGTGACCAAAAAGAAAATATTGAGCCCTAATTTATTAATATCTATTTTGTACTTTGAAATCAAACGAATGAAAAAAATAAATTCAGAGAAAAATATATTGGCCTCAAAATATACAAAAAATTACTAATTTTTTTTCTAGTTTGAAAATTTGCACTAATCTCCCCTCTAATTATCGAACACACAACATGAAAACTCATTAAAAATTTTCGTTAGTTCTCCATTAAAGAGCAATTATTTTTTAATCAATAACAAGAATCCATCAATTAGCACAACATCCATCTTTCTATTATTTAAACGTTGCATTTGCAATGAGAATAATTTTGTTGTATTTCTACCTTAGAAAAGTGTTTGTGAACGAAATTCATCACAAATAATGATAAGTTCATCATTTTCATCATCTAATTTCATCAACTAAGAAAAATTGAATAAAAATTGGCTTATAACATAAAAAAAATAATTTCTATACAAAGGAATATTTGAGCCCATAAAATGGAAATAAACATTAAAAAATTATGTTTATATCCAAAATACTAACAAAAGGTCTTAAAATTAAATTTAAAATTTGGTAATTAACTGACAGCTTATAGTAGTTAGCTAATTTAATTAACTATTTACTGATAGTTGATTATATTAATTGATTTGATCAATTGATTGTAGTAGCTATTTGACTAAAATTTTTTAGTAAAATTAACTGTTTATAATTGGTTATTTATATGTAAAATGATAAATAAGGATGTGAGTATATTTTATGAATTATTTAAGTATTTATTTATTTTAATATTTTAGACCATATATGCTATTTAGCAGATTAATTTTTTTCATAAATAATATATTATTATAATTTATTATATATTAAATATTTTTTAAATTTAAATTGATATAATTTTTATAATAAATAAATTTTTCAATAAAAAATTTAATAGAAATTAAGGAAAAAATAAGGCATAACACAGAGATGCACCAACTGCCAATTGAAAAAAACAAGGAAAGAGGAAGGGAAAAAAAAAAGAAAGTAAAGCACCAGGAGTCAGAAGGTAAAAGGATAAATTAGTAATTATAAAGCATTAACCAAAGCAAAATGGACATTGTAGCATTTTCTAAATGGTTAAATCAAAAGCAAGAGCTGTTTCAACTAGCCATCTACCAAATGACTGTTTCTAGTCAACTCACCAAATTTTGATAAAATTGGCTAAAAGTTCATTGAAATATCATTTACCAAACAAAGCCTATAAAAGAAAGTAAAAAATCTTTTTAGAAAAAATCGAATGTAACTTGAGTAAAAAGAATTTTTGCGGAAACTTATTTTAGTACTTAAGTTTCGATGATAGCCGAAGTTATGGTGCCAAACATGTCAACCAAATTTACTTATGTTGGAATGTTTTATCGGTTTTACACTATTTTGTTATTATTAATATTATTTTTTGGGTTGCTTTAATCTTATGATAAATGACTGAAGTACAATCCGCATAATTAAACTAGGCTTGATTTCATTTCTATATCAATAAAATATAAAGCATATTATATTGACTACTTTGAAATTTGAATCAATTATTTTTTATACTTTTCATTTTTTTAAATTATACAATTCAACCAACTTTTGATCACTCTTTTACTACTATAAAATACAGTTATTCTATCTGTAGTTTTTTTTCTAACATTGGTTTTAATGATTAGAAAACAACTTTTCTATATCTTTATATACAAATCTATCCTTCTTATTGATGAATAAAAATATAATAGACTTATAATTTAGTTAAAGAAAATATGTATTTATATATAAAAATATAGGAAAATAATTTTTATATATGATTCTAGAGAAAGAATTGCAATTAAGAAATTAATGTATTTGTATTTCATATTGGAAGAATAATCAGGACTGAAAATCATAATTTTAAAAAATAAAAGGTGTTAAGCACAATTAGATAAATCTAATATAATTTGCCCTAAAATATATGTTTGAACAAAATGAATCTTATGTTTTTAAATTTAAAGATCTTAAGGTTACAAAGGCTACATCACTTAGTAATTCAAGAGGGTCACCTTAAAAATGGATGCGACACCTCGGTTGATTTTCTTAAAAAAAGGAAAAGAATATGAAAAGTTGTTAAGTTTTTTATCAGGCAATCGCGTTACAACAGTGTTCTAAGCTTTAAATTGGTGGATTCTCTTCAAAATTAATGTATAAAAAAAAAGAAAAAAAATCATATTATCAATGGTTTCAAGATAACTTTTGCGGCGGTTAAGATCGCCTCTACATCACCTAGCGATATTCAAATGGGAGATTCATATGTAAATGATTATTTAATTATATACATAAAAAAGAAAGATGTATTTTAACACAATTATAATAAAGCAATTATATGAAAAATTTTAAAATATGAAATCACGTTGGAGATAATTGTAAAGAGTAAATATAATTTTGGAAAATCACAAAGTCTAATAAAGTATTCATAAGATGGGAGCCAACAATGAACTCCAATTTCGCACGTAATCTTTCAAAACGGGCCATCCATCAGAATTGTCAAACCAAATAGGCGTTTTTTCCCAAGTTTTATTCATAATTATTTCTTTCAATATGAACTCCACCTTCAGTCTTTCAAAACACACCATCCATGTGAACTGTCTAATCAAATATGCGTTTAATCTCATGTTTTAATCAAAATTATTGCGTCGTGAATTCTTCACTCAAGCAAACACTCTACCCCTCTAACATTTTTGAAAAGAAAAACGCATGACAGGAATATTTCTGATGACCTAATTTTTATTTTTATGAATAATTGTTACTGTATATGCAGCTTATTAGAGTCAATACTTTTTCCAAAAAATTTTAAACTGGATATATTAAGTTCTTTGGATTGAATTGAATAGATGGTTAAAAATCTGGGAACACAATTTTGTTTTTATGAATAACTGTTTTTTCATTTTTAGTTATTTTATTATTTTTAAATTTCTTTCTTTATAGATAGTTGGAGATTATTACTTACAGGTAGTATTTAATATGTATTAGCAGATTTTTGTAAACCTTGAGAAAGTTTAACATAAAAGTTATAAAATTTCTGAATTTTATATAAAATTTTACAATTCTTTTAGGAAGTATTAATATACGTATATATATGGAAGTATGTATAGCCATTCACTTAAACCTTCTCATATTTGATCCTCTTAAATTCAAAGGCCAAGCCTTGACTTTGTAAATATAAAATTTATTATAAATTCAACCTGTAACTTGCTAGATAATTGTTTCTCTCACTTTGGACTTTTAGTTTCCTCCAGTTTTTAACTCTTTATTGGAAACCATAAAAATTTAAAGTTCACTTCGTTTCATTCACGTTGAAAATTACGTATGAATATATTTTTAAATGAATTAAATTTTTATTTTTTATATTTTAAAATAAATTATTCTAAAAAAGACAAGTTCCAAACAAAATCGTAAGATAACTTGGATGAGGAGAAAATTAATAAAAAAAAGAGAGAAGAAAATTAATTTTCTTTACTTTTTATTTATAAAAAGAAAAGAAAAATGTAAAAAAAAACGGAATGATAACTTTATCATTCAAATTAAATACTAAACTGAAAATTTTAGTATAAAGTTATAATCAATAAATTTTTTACTCATTTTCTATCTATACATGATAAAAAAATATTTTGATGAATCCTATTCCATTTTTTTTCATTTTTTCTTTTTATCCCTTTTCTATCTCACAACCAAGAAAATAAATATTTTATTTTTTACTCATTTTTCTTCCTTCAAAGTTTCTTTTTAGTTATTTTCTATAAAATCAAGCAAAGGCCTAAACTTTAAAGTGTAAACCATTTCTCCACTTTCAAATTAAGGATTTGTAAACAATTATGATATTAGATCCTATTGAATTGAAATTAAAGCCAAGCATCCACTTTTAAATTATGAATTTTATATTAAATGTAACCTGTGACTTGTTAGGTAATTTTTTTTCTCTATTTTGTGAATAGACTTTTATTTTTCTCCGATTTTTTTAGCTCGTTGTTTAAAACCATGAAAAAGTTGAAGTTCAATTCGTTTAATTAACGTCAAAAATTACATATGAACACATTTATAAATAACTAAATAATTTTTTATTTTTCTTATATTTTAAAATAAATTATTGTTGAAAAATTAGTTCCAGACAAAATCATAAGTCGTTGGCCTCTCACGTGACAAAGAAAGTGCTTGAAATCAATCTAAGGTACCAAAATTTCAAATCCATTATGATTTTCAACAGTTGAAACGTAGTGTCACTACAACAAAAGGCAACAATAACGACGACACTTTTAGCGGCGACAAAATTTCGATCATCGCTAAAGGTATTTCCGATGACAAAGTCGAAAACTTTTTAGAGGGAAACGGAAATGTGGGCGGGAAGATTTAGGCTTTTAGCAACGACTTTTGTCGTCGCTAAAAGCCTAAAAAATTTTCAGCGGCAAAGTTTGGCTTTTGGCGGGAAGAAATTGGCTTTCAGCAATGACAATGTCGTCGCTGAAAATATAAGGCCTTCAACGACGACACTGTCGTCGCTGAAGGGTGAACCATCAGTGACGACCCAGTCGTCGCTGAAGCCCTAAAAATTTACGGCAAAAAATTTTGCCCATCAGCGACGACACAGTCATTGCTAAAAGTGTCAATTTTCAGCGACAACTATGTCATCGCTGAAGGTAGATGCATCAGCGATGACAATGTCATCGCTAAAAGTCCTCCCATTTTCAGCGACGACAGTGTTGTCGCTAAAAGCTTTGTCCGAATTCCGAGGCAAGACTTTAGCGACGACATTGTCGGCGATGAAGGCTAACTTTCAACGATGACAGTGTTGTTGCTGAAAAAAAACTCGGTCGTCGCTGAAAGCTTCAGCAACGACCGAATTTTTTGTGTCGTCGCTGAAAGCTAGAGGCTATTTATTTGCGGTGCCTCCTCCCCCCTCCCCCCTCATTTGCGCGTTTGAAGTTTCTGGACCTGAGGTAAGTTTCTAAACTTTCTCTATATTTTAGTTTTTTCTAATTTTAGTATATTTATTTTTTTATATATGTTAATATGTATTAATTTTGTATGTTGTATCTTTTAATTTGTTAGTTATTATTAGCACTTTGCTTAGTTTGCAGAGAGTATTCAGAGTTGATTAGTAGATTTTTACCATTGAGGTACGTAAATAAAAAATTATAATTTTTTTTGTGTACTAATATATTTAATTTACTCAAAGAGTTTGCAATGAATTAATAGAATTGATAGTATGTTTAATTTGAATTAATAGAATTGATAGTGTGTTTAATTTAATACGAAATTTTATATTATTTAATTTTGTATGTTGTAAATTTTAAATTTATTTATGTAAATTTAACTTAGCATTAATTTTATAAATATAAATTTGATTATTATTATGCATCCCTCAATTTATAATTTTGAAGTATACAATATATGTGTAGATTATTCATTTAGACTAATGTAGATAAAATAGTTATGATATTTTATTCACAAAATCTAAAATTTGTGATGCAATTTAGGAATATTCAAACTTATTAGATTCAATGAAATAATGTAAGATAGATAATTATAATAAATATATAAATCTATCTTAGAAAGTAAGAGATTACAATAATATAGTCTATTTTTTACTTGAGATTGAAACTTAACAATTCAAATTCTATTATTTACCCCACATACTAAGAAAAATTCAATTAAACTAGAGACTACATAAAAATGAAACCCTAACAATTCAAATTATGATACTTACATCTCATAAAAATAGAAAATTTCAAAACACTAGGAAGTTCGCATGAAAATCACACCCCTCTTGGATAAAACTATATTTACTTAAATAAAGAAGCTGACATTGTGCATCTTATAAATAATATACACCTTATAAAACTAAACTTACTTAGATTTACAACTAGGAAGTCCATTCACAAAATCTAAAATTTGTGATTCAATTTAGGAAACTTCAAACTTATTAGATTCAATGAAATAATGTAGAATTATAATAAATATATAAATCTATCTTAGGTTCAGTAAGAGATTACAGTAATATAGTCTATTTTTTAATTGAGATTGAAACTTAACAATTCAAATTCTATTATTTACACAACATACTAAGAAAAATTCAATTAAACTAGAGACTACATAAAAATGAAACCCTAACAATTCAAATTATGATATTTACATCTCATAAAAATAAAAAATTTCAAAACACTAGGAAGTTCGCCTGAAAATCACATCCCTCTTGGATAAAACTACATTTACTTAAATAAAGAAGCTGAATTGTGCATCTTATAAATAATATACACCTCATAAAACTAAACTTAAATTTACAACTAGGAAGTCTGTATTCATAGTATAGACATCTCTATAAAGAAGCTGAATTGTGTACCTCATCAATATAGTAAAGTAGGTTACGTAAATAATAGTACTGACACTTAAATAATGATACTTATAAATTGTTGTATTGTTAATTTAAATTATTGTAAATATATTTTTACAATAATTTAAATTAGAACTACATTTACATTTAAATGTTAAGCTTAGACCCGTTCAAGGATTGATTATTTTCTGAACATCAGTCAACCCTTGAATTATCCTGAAAAGTTAGACAGTTTGGGATATTATCATGTAGTTATTATTAACAATTTATCAGGCTCTTATTTGATATTGTGGAAATATCTTAGCATCCTAACTGTTCTTTGGGTATAAACTATACAAGTGTATAGTTTAGGCACTTAGAGAATCATAGGGAGATGCTGCCAAAATTTTTGCACGAATCAATCGATGAGCGTGGATAAATTGAAAAAAATAATAACTATAGAAATATCTCGAATGGGATAGGACCCTACCCTTCAAAATTGGAGTGATACGGTGCATTTAGGGTGACTGTCAAATATTAATCAACATACTTTATTTCACCTAAAGCAATTTCCTTCCTGTTCAGTGATACAATGTCTGTCGATAAAAGTTAGATACATCTATCAAATCGATTGTCGGATGAGTATTGGAATGGTGCAGTAAGATTTGTTCAAAGAGCCAAAAACTTTATCGATGAAAGGGGTATGGTAAGATGTCCATGCAAAAAGTGTGTGAATTTAATATTCCAGACATTACTAACATTGTAGGAGCATATTATAGATAATGGATTTCATCCATTATACATAAATTGGGTACACCATAGTGAAGCAGATGTTTTGACTTCTAGAGGAACTAGTGAGATATCTCCTAACAATAGAGATGAGCTAGCAGATATTATACATGATTTCATTGGCCCTAAGGTAACTGAAGTTGATTTTCACAATGACGAGTACAGGGGTGAGAATGCGGCTGACGAAGACATTGGAATAAAATATAGTAACTATGATAACCTGTTCGAGCAAGTGGAAACAGAGTTGTATCCAGGTTGCACAGCATTTTCAGCATTGAACTTCTTGGTGAAACTTATGCATTTGAAGGTTCTGCATAAGTGGACAAACAAGTCATTTGATGCTCTTCTTCGATTATTAAAAGAGGTACTTCCAAACGATAATAAATTGCCTGAATCATACTATAGTGCAAGGAAATGGCTCAACAAGTTGGGGTTGGGGTATGAATCAATCCATGTATGCAAACATGATTGCGCACTTTTTTGGAAAGATCATGCTTCTAAAGATAATTGTCCAATTTGTAGAGAGAGCCGATGGGTAAATAAAACTACAAAAGAAAAGAAGGTGCCCCAAAAAGTGGTTTGATATTTTCCTTTAACTCCTCGACTACAGCGTCTGTATCGGTCGACACATACTGCAAAAAATATGATATGGCATCACACTGGACAATCAAAAGAAGAGGGGGTAATGCAACATCCCGTGGATGGAAAAGCTTGGCAGGAGTTCGATAAAAGGTATCTTAATTTCTCCACTGACCCACGAAACATCAGGTTGGGTTTAAGTACAGATGGATTTAATCCTTTTGGTGATAGGAACCTATCTTATAGCATGTGGCCAATGGTTATGACTACTTACAACTTGCCACCATGGATATGCATGAACTAATCTTTTTTCATGTTGACCCTATTAATCCCAGGGCCGCAATCGCCAGGTAAAGATATTGATGTGTTCTTATAGCCAGTTGTAGAAGAGTTGAGGGATCTCTGGGAGAGAGGAGTTGAAACTCGAGATGCAAATACAAATACGGTGTTCAATATGCGGGCAGCATTGCTCTGGACTATTAATGATTTTCCTGCTCAAAGTAGTCTATCCGGGTGGAGCGGGCAAGGATACAAACCATGTCCTACATGTAATTTGGATACTCCGTCGATTCGAGTTAGAGGAAAAATAGCTTACGTTGATCATCGTTGTTGGCTTCTAAGAAGTCACACATGGAGAAATAGGTAGGAATTCAATGGAAGGTCAGAGAGGAGACCCCCTCCTCGGCCTCTTACCAATAATGTTATCATGGAACAGTTGGCCAAAGTGCCACAGAGACTTCTAGGAAAACATGCTGAATTTGGTGGTGTAAAGCGAAAGAGAGGTGCCGATGAACTTAATTAGAGCAAGAGAAGTATATTTTTTAATCTTCCTTATTGGCCAACAATGAACTTAAGGCATAACATTGATGTCATGCATGTTGAGAAAAATGTATGTGATAGCATCTTGGGTACATTATTGGAGATTGAGCACAAAACAAAGGATACAGACAATGCAAGACGAGATTTGGCAGACATAAAGATAAGGCCTAACTTGCATCTATATAAGCAGAGGGGTCAACTTTTCAAGCCACATGCTGGATATACGCTTAACCAAGAAGAGTGGAAATGATTTTGCCAGTATATAAAGAATGTGAAATTTTCAGATGGCTTTGCTGGGAGTCTTAGTAAGAATGTCACAAATCGTGACCTGAAGTTAAAGGGGTTGAAATCACATGATTGTCATGTTATTATGCAAAGAATGTTAGGACCAAGTATCCGGGCTTTTTTGCCAAAGGAATTATCATATCCACTTGTCGAGTTATGTAATTTCTTTAGTCAAATATGTGCTAGAACTCTCAACAGGGAGGATATTCTACAAGCCAAACAAGACATTATCATAATTTTGTGCAAGCTTGAGAGGATATACCCCCCAACATTTTTTGACATAATGGATCACTTGGTGATGCATCTGCCAGACGAAGCATTGGAAAGAGGACCCGTTCATTTTCGGTGGATGTACCCATACAAGAGGTATATAAAAAAGTTAAAGGATTATGTTCGAAATCGTGCACGACCGAAGGGTTCAATTGCAGAAGGATATATTGTTGATGAGGCATTAACGTTTTTCTCCATGTATTTGGAAGGAGTGGAAACTAGATTCAACCGCTCTGATAGAAATCAAGATGTAACACCTAGTCAAACAAGAAAGACATTGTTGGTGTTCCGGTCCCAATGTCAACTGATAGGGAAGAAGATTATTTCTCATTTCGATAGGAAGGATCGGGATATTGCAGTATGGTACATCTTGAATAATTGTACTGAGATTGAAAAATATCTCCAGTGAGTATCTTAAACTTCAGTTATGTTCTTCTCCCTTTTGTGATTATAATAGACTAAGATTGTTATGTTCTACAGTGAGTATTGATTGGAACTCGAACGAAATGGTGCTGAAGATATTGATAACTTACAGAGAACCAAATTCCCCTCATGGTTTTACTCGAAGGTAAGGATTTTTTTCTTCCCAAATCCATTGAACGAATATCTTAAATATTGTTCATTTCTCTTATTGATATTTTAATTTAATTCTTGGAATAATTACTACTTTTGTAGATGTATTATTTACATAGGAACGGTTCCCCAGAGGCCACCGAAGAGTTACTATCATTAGCATCCGGTCCCAATTTCACTAACATGGTATACTCTGCGTATATTGTGAATGGAGTACGCTTTGTAGCCAAAGCTCGGGATGAGAAGCATAAAACACAAAATAGTGGCATTTCTGTTCCGGGGATTGATGGTAACATGTTTTATGGTGTACTAGAAGAAATAATTGAGTTGACTTATTTAAATAAGTACAATGTGACTTTATTTAAATGCAAGTGGTATGACACTGATCCTACAAAGAAGAAACTTTATACTAATAAGAATATCACAAGTATCTCCATCAATGGACAATGGTACAAGGATGATCCTTACATACTTGCTACTCAAGAAAAACAAGTGTTTTACACTGAGGATCTCCTTAATGGACCAAATTGGAGGGTCGTCCATAATATGGTGCATCGCGATATATGGGATCTACCCAGTGATGGAGATAATGCACAAGACTTGTTATTTCTGCAGGATAGTAACTCGTCCAACTTCAACCTCACAGTTGATCTGGGAGATTTTGATCTAGTACATCTAGGTAATGAAAGAAATAGTCCTTCAATCATTCCATCATACAGGAATGTTGGACTTGGTGCTCAGGGAGAAGACACGTTCATCGATGATGACGAGAGCCTTAAAGACGAAATAATTGATGATTATATGGATGAGGAGCCCACACAATCTGATAATGAAGGAGAATTCGATGACCATCAGTCTGTTAGGTTCACCGACACTGATTCTGACTAGGGATAAAATAACATATTCGAACTACAACTCATAATTATGTAAGCATGATTATTAAAAAAATAAATGTGATTGTAAAAAGTTGAACCATTTCATCGTTCAATTGGACATTGAGTTCTTTTTAATTACTTATATGATGTGTATTATTTTAGTTATGGCGGATGTCGAGGCACGATACCACGGAGGTGACGCTGGAGGCGACCCACCGGAGTGACCCACCTGTATTCCATCTCAGTGTGAGGGCTCAGGTATTTGTTATTAATTGTGCATACCTAAGCTTGATTAAATATTATGTTTATTTTGTTAATATTTTTCTTTATTAAATGAAGTAGCACCTGCTAAAAAGAGGGGACCAAATAGGTCCCTAAGACTGCACAAGAAGATAGGCAGGGGTGGAGGCAGACCGGTGCCTATACAGTTTGATACGATTGGTACATGGCATGCGGTTGGTGAGAATGCCAGTCATCTCCCTCGTGATATTGGCAGCATGATCCGCACCCACGTGCCACCCTATTATAAGTCATGGCGAGCTATACCTTAGGAGATTCGAGATAGAGTTGTGCAAGAGGTTTGCGTAAGTATCTATTTCCTTTTGAATTAATGTCTTTGAGATTGAAATTTCTAAATATATGACTCATAAATTTATTAAATGTTTTTTAATGCAGTCCAATTTCGAGTTCCAGGGCATCTTTGAGGGTGATCAAGATAGAGCGCTCTCTAGTTTGATGCGGACTGCTGCCGACCTGTATAGAGATTGGAAGTACAGGTTGAATAAGTATTTCTTAGAGCATGGAGGTGATCGATACCAGGAGTATGACTTGGATCGAGCTCGACATTGTGTGCCTCGATCTGTCTCACTGCAAACATGGCAGAGGTGTGTAGACTTCTTTGATAGTGACGAGTACACGGTAAGTATGATATTTTATGGTATTATGTCAGTATTTCATAATTAGTAAATTATGAACATAAAAATTTAACTTTTTTCTCTTAATTTACAGGAGTTTTCTGCAAGAAATACAAATAATAGAGCACAGAAGGTCGTGAATGACCGGCATGGGTCAAAGTCTATTGCTGCACATTGCTTTGATAAGGTAATTTAATTTTTTTGTATCTTTTTTAAATATATCCATTTGTTAAATAGCATTACTACCCTTCATCCTTTTTTTCTGTTACAAAAATTGAACAAAGAAACAAAGATATTGGTGAGCTGCAGTCGGTGCCCGATAACTTTAGGGATCGACACACATACAGGTCGGGGGAGTGGGTGCATCCGATCCCTCAGGGGCAATATGTAAGTTATTTAAATTTCATATTTTAAATAAAATTTTACAAATATATCTTCTAAAATAGATTTCTTATTACTTTTTTTTAATAATTTAAGGCGAGGATAACTGAGCTCATGACTCAGCATGTACAGTCTAGTGTATCATCCACTAGCTTGCCTACGACTCCTGTATAGTTAGATGAGGTTACCATCGCCGATGAGGTGCTTGGCACTCGTCAAGGGTACAGGAAGGCTGTTGGGCGTGTACTTGCTGGTCAGACTTATCGTTCGATGGGGACTTCTAGTACAGGGACAAGCTCATAGACTGTGCCTTTGGTCGGTGAGTTGCAGGAGCAGTTACACCAGAGTTGGGAGCAGGTTGAGCAGAGCCAGCGATTGATTCAAGAGCAGCAGCAGCGGCTTGATCAGCAGCAGCAGCAGATTACACAACAGCAGGAGATGATGCAGCAGTAGCAGATGCAGCAGCAGCTTGGGACTTATCTTACTGAGATGAGCTCGATCCTTAGACAGCAGGATATCGTCCTATCGCCACCTCCATTTGCTATTGCTACACTGCCTGGGCCGAGTAAATTTGCGTCTGCACCTACCGCTCAGCCGCCACCATTATTTTATCATCCTTGTAGTTAGAATGATGATGATGACGACGATGACGACGATCATGGTGCACTGTGATATTTGCACCTCCCTACTTCCGCGTAGTATATTTTGTTTATGTATCTTTATATTTTTTATATGTGCACATTTACATAGATGATGTATATATATTAGTTTATTCATATAAAAATTATTTTTACCATTGCTTTATGAGTATTAATTTTTTATGTTGGATCAAATTGTTAGACATTATTAATAATACTACTGATATATTATAATTGTATAATTTATATTAAATTAAATTTAAAAAAATTATTAAACGAGTCAAGTTAATTAAAATAAAGAATATATCATTTGAAATATACAAAAATTTGATTTTAAATTTTTTTAAAAAAATTCAAAAAACTTTTAGCAGCGACAATTATCGTCGCTATAGGTTAGAAGTTGTCGCTGAAGATCTAACTTTCAGCGATGACAAAAAGTCGTTGCTGAAAGTTAGATCTTTAGCGACGACTATTGTCGTCGCTGAAAGCCTGACCTTCAGCGATGACTATTGTCATCGCTGAAAGTTAGATCTTCGACGACGACTTCTAACCTATAGCGACGACAATTATCGCCACTAAAAATCAAATTTCAAATTTTTTTGAATTTTAAAATTATTTTCTGCGACGACAAAGTCGTCGCAAAAGGCCTAACTTTTAGCGACGACAATTTGTCGTCGCTAATGACCTTTTCAGGCACGAACCTACGCCGACGATATTTTTAACGACGGCTTTTTCTTTTGCGACGACCAAGAACTTTTTAGCAACGACAAATGTCACCACTAAAAGTCTTATTTAATGCATGTGTAGGTTTATTAACCCCAGTCAACATCTTTGAATATTTCTTCCAGCTATCAATAAAGCTAAAGAAAGCCGGTTTTTGATTTGCTCTATAGCCACTCATTTTTTTCTTTAAAATTATAACTTCCTCTCTTGAATTTTTTTAATTTCAAGAGAAATTTAAAATAAGTAAAGCAATACCCATACGTTCCGTACACAATTTAATTTCAAGATATTCTAATTTTTTAGTTAGTTCCATCACTCGTACCAATGATACCATGAGCATTTAGTTGTAATAAATTTTCTTAAAAATTAAAAAATTTATAAAAAAAACAAAATTCTCTTTATAATAGTAAAGTTAAAATAAAATTAGTTAAAATAATATAAATTTATATCCTAGAATTAAAATACAAAATCATAAAAGTTCTTTAAGTAATTATGTAATTTTTAATTATATTTTAATTTTAACCATCAACAATTGATGGTTATGATTCATTCCTTTCATCTTTTATATAAAAGCATTTCTTCCACTTGAGAAATGTATATACATATATATATGATATATATCAAGTGAGATGGATGCTTTTATATGGAAGTTAAAATAGTAAATCATGGCTATTAGATTTACTATTGAAGGGTTAAGATTAAAAAATAAATTTATATAATTTTTTAAGTAATCATGTGATCTTCTTAAATGATCATATAACTTTTACTTATATTTTAATTCTAATTACTAATACAAGATTTAATGATTATAATTCACTTCTCTTATTTCTCACATAAAAGTATTTCTTTCACTTGAGCCTTCGTTTGTTTTGTTAGAAAATATTTTCATAAGAAAATATGATTTATATGTATATTGATGAAAAAATGATCTGTTTCTTATATTTTTAGCTAAAAAATTGATACCTAGAGTTATATTGTGAGAGAAAACCAAATTCTTTTTTTAAAAAAAAAACTTAATTTCCTAATTCTTTATAATTAACATTAAATAAGTAAAAATACTTTCCTTCACCTTAATATTTATAACTATATTTTAAGGAAATTATGTTTTTATATATTATAATAATAATAACAACAACAACAACAACATTTTTTTTACAATAACGATGAATAAATTTGATCTTATAATCTCTAATTTACTACCCAAGTTCCTTACTATTAGCGCACCATTTAATGACTTGTATAAACTACCATCTTGAATTGTGTAAAATTGAACTTATAATCTGTGATTTCTATTCAAGTTGCTCACTATCAGCACACTATCTAATGGCTTATAAAGACTTGTGCTGTTATAGTATTGTGTAGATACCTTTTTTTTTTAATATTTTTTTGGCAATTAACAAAAGAATAAGATTCATGTAAGAAAACAAATGTTGTAAAAGTATTAAAATTTAAGTTGATGTATTTATTTTACAGTCATACATTTAAGTTATTTTGTAAATGGCATATTTTCTATAATGTAAAAAGACTCTAAATTAATTTATTTTTTTAAAATTTAAAATAATAAAATTCAATTTATTTTATAAATTATAGTAATTAAAAATAAATTGATATTTTTATACTAAAGTTTTAAAGAAATTGTAACTAATAACAGGATATATAGTTTGAAATATAGCAATCAAAATTTAATATTAGATAAAAATAAATTTGATTTTAATATTTCAAACATTTTATTGAAAATAGAATATAGAATTAATTACATTAATTAAATTAAATTGCTAATTTCTATGAAATATTTTTAAAAAATATAATATATTATATTTATATTACTCAATCTTAATAACATTTGAGTTGTAAATAACAAGACTTGACATAAAATGAAAAGAATATGCAATTAAAAATTTCAATTAAACCTTCTATATAAAAGTTAAAATTTATTTAAAATAATTTTTATAATAAAAATAAAATATAATATATTATATCTGTACTACTAAAAGATATCATTTAAATTTTGAATAATGGGAGTGGATACTCAAAGTGGAAAGAAAAATATACAATTAAACAAATAAAAAGAAGAGAAATAATTTATGAGTTATAAAATGGTAAGAATTAAAAATAAAATATATATTAATTAATAATTTAGTTAAATTAAATCTTTCAAACTATTTCGTCGATTATTTTGAATTCATAAGCTTAAAGAATAATAACAAAACTTTAAACAATTATAAAATTTCATAATTACGATTAATTCAATAATAATCAAGAAAGTACAATGAAATTTATAAAAGTATAAAAACCAACATAAAAGAGCAACAATAAAATGCTTTCGACAGTTTTTAATTATATAACACTTACAATTTAATTAAATAATTGATTTTTTTATTTATATTATGTGGCTATTGTAAGTGATTTTTATTCGGTAACAAATAGTTGCACATATTAAATATTAAATACTTAAGATATAAAAGACTTGTCCAATTAAAATAATTATGTAATGCATTAATTTATTGATAGATGAGCATATTTAAAATATTTACTAATAATATAGATAAATAAATAATAGTTGAAATTTTAAGCTTTTCCCTTTTTAAGTTTTCTGACAAAGAATAAATTCTATATTAGTCTCTAACAATTAATGCTTCTTAATATTTTTGTTTTCTTATTTTGGCAAAAAACTTGATTTATTTTTGGGCCTCGTCGATTCATTTGGGACATTGAGGCCACTTTGTAATTATTATTTTTTGAGATTTCAATTTGCAAATCAAACCAATTACTAGTTGTGCCAAGTCGTCGGTAACCATAAATGGCTAACGTCATTTATTTACCACCCAACCTTAAAGATATTGTGGTC
The DNA here is from genome assembly GCA_020226215.1 of Sindora glabra. Lineage (NCBI taxonomy): Eukaryota > Viridiplantae > Streptophyta > Magnoliopsida > Fabales > Fabaceae > Sindora > Sindora glabra. The sequence continues at coordinate 50,448,866 of CM035232.1, read as the reverse complement.
TTTAAGGTGCCACGTATGATTTATTAACCCTATTTCCATCCAGGGATGGAACCCGCTAAATAAAAAGCGGGAACTTTCAACAATTTTTCGGATATGAACGTGGAAAACCGAGCAGGAAAGGACAGAGAGCACAGAGCATTGTTTCTTCTGTTTCCACTTTCTACCGATAGCAACGTGTAAAATAAAATATTATAATTGATTATTCTAAGAAATATCTTATAAAATAAAATATTATAATTTTATTACATGTGTATCATTAAATAATTAAAAATAATATTATAATACAATAAAAGACTAAACTTATAAGTTCTTTTATATACATTAGATTATATAAAATAAATCTAAAAAATTTTCTTACTTTTGAATATTCATAAATTGAATCAACTGAAACTATTTCAAACTGTTTTGAATATGTGTTATAATCTTAAAAAAAATTCATTCGTACTTCTAAAATCCCAAATCATAGGTTTATAATGGGATAATAATTTCATCAAGTAAAAATTTTTTTTAAGTATAAGTATTCTATAAATAATAATTATAGAAACTCCAAAAAAAAAATCTATGAAAGAGAAAACAGAAAAAACCCAAGATAAAATGGGAAAAGGAAATTACGAATGTTTGGGGGAAAAAACTCTTGAAAAATAGCTAAAGATGTAAAATATTTGTGGAAAAAGGTAGTCAAGAAACTATTTGATAAAATAAAAATTGAGAGAAATTTAAGAAAAGAAACAAGACTCTCTCCACTCATTTAGCTTAATGTTCAAATATATAATTAATTTTGAATTTATTTTACCAAAAAAAGGTTTTAAATTCAAATATTGCATTAGTTAAATATTATTTTTTAAGATAATTATTGTCATTGATATTAATGTCTAATAATATAATTTATGATAAGAATAGATTTTCTTTTTAATGGTAATAAAATTTTCATTTACTATATTAGTGTATCATAAAACAAACTTTTGAAACAATAATTTTATATTATGGACAACTCATTAAATATAATTTATAAATTACTACTGACTTGTTGACTAAAATTTAATATTTCAATATCAAATACTTTTCACTTTTTAATTTACATGAAAGAGAGGAATAATTTTTGGTAGATAAACACTAATAAGGGACTCATATTTAAGTGTTTTCTAAAAGTTATATTATAATAAAAATTAACAAAAAAGAAAAAGCATCTTCCAAAATTTGAAGAAAAAAAAAACCAACCCTACATAGATATACAATAATATCATGAATTATTTCTTTTTTAAAAATCATGACCAATTATATTTATGAAGGCACAAATTTATAAAAAAAATGGCAGCAAAATTAAAAGATTTGATTTAGTCGTAAACATATAATAGTTTGATTGAAGTTTAAAAAAATATGTTAAGAATATGGAGGAGAAAAAAGATTATAAAAATAACATAAATAATTAGGAAAATAATACCAAAAAAAGTAATTAATTAAATTATGAAATGAAAAAATAAATTTACACTTACTATAGTGAGAATCCATCAAATAAAGACAAATCACTATATTATCTAGTGGAAAATATTATCAAATATCGAATTCAAACTTTAATGTTGACAATAATAGATTAGGAAATTCTACGGCACCCTGGCGAGTTCTAAACCCGGGGTGACGTGGCATATTTTAAGCTATCGGATGAGATTACAAAATCTCATCCGACGGGGTGACGTGGCATATTTTAAGCCATCGGATGAGATTACAAAATCTCATCCGACGGCTTCTAGGGGTGCCACGTCACTCCGGATTTGGAACCCCCCCGGGTGCCGTAGTATTCCCCTAATAGACTTAATATCATATTTAAACTTTCTCTCATGATTGCAGGTGGGATTGTTCATCTACATATGTAGGCAAAAGAGAATTTTATTAAATATGTATGAAGAAAAAGCAAATTGTAAATTAGAGTTTGCAAGTTCTAAATTATATGCCTAACTATCTTCTTTTGTTAAAGGACATGTGAAATAATGAAAAAATTTACCTTATGAAATAAACCATGTAAAAAATATATATGTGTTTATACATAAAAAATCTAGCAAGCTAATGAAAATGTATTAAGTTGCAAATATTTAAAAAAATAGAAATCTAATAAAATAAAGTATTCATAACAAAAACTAAACAATCAAATTGGAATAACCATAGTACAAAAAAGAAATAAAAGAAATCATAAAAAAGAATTTATATGGTAAGAGCATTATTGAATAGTTATAAAAAGTTAAAAGTAGTAAGATTCCAAAAAAGAGAAAAATGATGAAGATAAAAGTTCTCATATTAGAGAAGATGATAGTAAGGTATAGAGAGAAAGAAAAAAATAAAACATAAATGTAATTTGAAAAAGTTTTTGAGAAGCTTTTTATGAGATTGGAATAATTTGATATTTATGAATTTTGATTATAGTTAGAAAGTAATTCAAATTCAAATTTTTATTAGAAATTGATTTAATATTGAAAGATAAATAAAGAAGAATGATAAATCGGCATATGACAAATTATGGAATGACACTTATCATAAGAAACAAGAAATATCATGACTAAGATGTAATACAGAGATTTTATTGATAAATTGTGAGTTATTAAATTAAATATTTTTAATTCAAAAAATATAAAAAAAAATTCAATATAAACTATTAAATATTCTAGAAGAATTTATTGTATGTAATATTACTTGGAATCATATTATACAAACGCCACATACTTCTTCCTGTTTTTTTACGGAAAGACTTTGTATTCGTTTGAATATGTTAAAAAAATCATTTTGAAAATTATTTGTTTTGAAAAAGAAAAACCTACTTTCGAATTTAATTTATGTTTGAGTGGATTAAAAATAGCAGAATGAAAAATGGGTGAAGAAAACATTTTCAATCATTGGATAACACCAACGGATAGCATGGATGTAAAACATGATGGCAAAGAACAGTGGGACCTATAAAATTTTCTTAATCCAATTTTGTTGAAATGAGAATGAAATTGGGTCGATAAATATGGCTTAACCTGATTTTAAACTTAGCTTGAAATAAATAGGGTTTATATTGAAAAGTTAACCTAAGGGTTGGGTTTGAACAAAATTTTAGACATTATTTCATAAATAGATAAGATTTAGATTTACATATTTAAAATCAAACCAACCTGAATGCAACTTGATTTTATATTTATCTATTAAATATTTCACTATATTATATATATGACAAATATTATGTAACACAAATTTAATCAAATGAAATTAATATATGGATATAATAAATTTTCAATCATATTTTTATTACATATATTAAATATAGTATATAAATAAATATAAATATATTTTTTATATTTATAGTATTTAATGATAATATATATACACTAAAAATTTAAAACCAGGTCAAGTTTGGGCATATTTCTTTTAAAAAGGGCCAAATTTGATCATAGAAAGTATGAAAAAAATCTGAGTCAAACTAAATTTTCATTAAATAAAAATATATTAATATTCATACAAGACTAGTCGAAGCTCAGCACAACTCAATTTTTTCCTACCCCTGTACGAAGTGAGCTTAGGAAAGCACGCAGAACTCAGTCCCCAGAAATACCCCTAAATAATTGCACTTTGATACAATGTGAGCGGTGGCACCGTATAAGGTGCTAACATATGGATTTAGTCAATTTTCTTTTATGATTTTTAAATCTATACTAATTATTTTTTTATTATAATAACTTTTTCTAGTAGATTTATAATAAAGTTTAATAATGTAGACTTTTATCGACTACAATTGAAAGAATGAATGTCTAGAAAACTTAATTATCACTATTATAGAGTAGTTGATAGACGTCCAATGTTCAAGGGATTACACATTGAAAAATGACTCACATATAATCCATTGCCATTGTAAATAATATTTCATGTAAATTTCAAAACTATCATAAAATATTACAATAAAATCAATTATAATATAAGAAACCGGATGTCTTATATTATGCTAGAGATATGAGAAGGGACTTTCAACATCGATCGTTTATAAATAACCAACATCTAATTTTAATATGTCACTTTAGTTTATATTAATAACTGATGTGTTATATTAAATCCCCCCACTTAATTTATCCTACTCCCCCTATCCCGATTCCTCCCTACTAACCCTAAGCTCCTCAACCAATACCTCTTTTTTGGATCATCCTCATGTTCCATATATTCAATCTTCAAAAACACTGTACGTTGAAATAGAAGATAATATCCTATATAAGATTGCAAACAATATTCCATATGAAACAATAGGATCCTAATGACAATAATTTTAAATAATAAATTTTGTAATAAAAGTTTGAAAACTAAGAGAAGTTATGTCAAATACCCCAATTATAAATGGATGATACACTAAATACTGTCTTAATACTTGTTATTCAACATGTGAGGTTGACACTTCCTTGAAAAGCACAATTGAATCCAATCTTTACAAATGTGATGAATATTCATTAAATGTTTTAAAAATGATAGTACACATTTCATATAAAGATAAGAAAACCAAAAGCCAAAGAAGATGAATGCAATCAAGTTTCTTACTTATACAAACATATAAAAAATGCATCATAATGAAAGGAAATAAGAAATGATAGATTATGAAATCAAAAACTAAATTGCAAGATCAAAAACAAAAATTAAACAAATTCTTATCCTTAAATCATTTGTCTTTCTAGTAAATGCACAACCTTGCAAATTTAGCAATAGGTTAATAGGGATTCATCCTTGCAAAAAAAAAAAAAAAAGTAAGCAAAAAGAAAAAGTCAAAGAGAATCATCTTCATGTTAGATGGAGAGCACACCGCATTAGAAAGATAATCAATTTAGGATTAGAAAAGGCTTGAAATGAAATTTGCAAATAACACCATACTTCACTTCTTTTATCTTTAACTAGCATCAATGTCTTGGGTTTAGACATCAATTATTTGTAAAAAAGCTGATGTGTAGAGCACAATGACATTGTTCTAATAACAAACAATTAGCATTGTTTGTTTACACAACAACTAGTGTTGTAAACTAAAAGAAATTAGTTTTAAGTAAAAAACTAATGTCTTTTTGCACACCAATTTTTTCTTTTAAATGCATAAAATCAATTGACACATAAAAACCAACCAATTAATACTTATAGAAACATTAAATGATAGCAACATATTGATATAAAAATAGACAACAATACAACCAATTGTAAGAGCTTTTATGCAAAGTTTTTTAACTCTCATTTATATATCAAAATACAAGTCACAATAAGTCATTTATAGCCAAACCAACTTTTTGTTAACTAATTTGCAATAGCTTAATTAATTACAAACACAAGTAATATTTAGGAAGAAAGCCATTTGTTATGACTTAACTTCAATCTTAAGGAAATATCTTGCCTTAAGCTCTCTAATCTCATCAAGTTGTTTTGGGGCTTCTTCTAGAAGTACTATAAATTATACACAATTAAAATATTATCATTAAGACTAACTTGATTAATTAATCTAGCATGTAAAGAACTATAAATAAGCAAGTAATTACCTTAGTGAGGAGTTTATGAGCAGACAACAAATTAAACATGTAGCATATAACATAGTAGCCGTACTCCACATTTTTAGGTTGTTTTGGGCATTGCAATAAAACAAGAGGTCAATTTGATTCCATTGACACATAGTTTTCTTGGTTAAATATGATACAATCTTACTATTAATAACACAGCTATACTTTTTCCTATTTGAAAGATTTGCCTAACTCCACTTTTAAGCTTTGCTTGGAAACTATGATTAGAGTTTCTTCTAAGGAATTCTTCAAAGCAAATTGCACTTCTCTCAACAAAAGATCCATCTAGTACAAAAGTGTACTCCTTGACATTACCAAAGTAAGCATCCAATGGAAACTGCAATATAATGTAATTATCAAAAGCTATTTAATAAAAAAATATCATAATTGAAACATAAGTAAGGCTTACCCTTAATGGTATAATAAAAAGTAGGAGTTTTTCTTAAGTTGACATAGTAAAGCCTAAATAATGCAATTATGCCTTATATCCTCTTTTAATATAGATTGCTCGTTGAGTTTATATGGATCTAGGAATCCATATGCAATATTTATCGATGGTAACATGTTAAAGTAATGCTTATAAAAGGACTGACAAGAGCTAAACTTATATTTAGGTAGCAGCTTAATTAATTTATATTTAGTAAAACAATAGCACAAACTTACCTAATGCAAAATTTATGCAAGTCACATCAAGTTCCTCAAACTTCAGTAGTTACTTGATGGAAGTTTTTCACTAAAAATTGAATTTTTCAATATCACTACATCCACTCCAATCAAGAGCAAGGCTTAAGAGTCCTTGTCCTAGGAAGTATTAAGGCATTATTGTAACTTCTTTTAAATAAGATCAAGAGGTTACAACTCTTTCCAAGCATAATTAGGAGGTTGCAACTCCTTTTGAGCATGATCAAGAGGCTGCTAAACATAAATAACAACACTTAGTAGTCTCAAAGAACAATACTAAAATAACTTCAAAAAATATATAAAAACTTTATTAATGGGGGGAATACATGTTAACACCTCTATTAGGTATTAAATAAGGGTCATTGCCCATGCGATGGACCAAGAGTTTGTTAACTATCATCTTGACTTGATTATCAGGAAATGGTTAATATTGTAGTTGATAACTTACAAAAATCCACCCACATGTAACATTTCACCAAGGTGATCTTGCCACTATCAAAGAACATCAGGCTTTATCCTATGTAATGTGAACTTTTACTATAGGAAACTCAGTTTATGCATAAACATATGTGAAAAAAAATTTAGGATTAAGTGTGACATTTACCTCAAGCAAGGACTTAAACATTTCTTCTGTTATGGTGTTTAGGGCTTTAAGTGCTGGCATGTCCTCTCCACTGGTTAACACAGCCCATTAATTAAAAGTTCACTTAGGTAGTAGGGCACTGGTTAGAAAAGCCACCCATCACTAAGTTTATGGTATTTGGAGCTATGGTACACTAGTCAACCATTTGCTCCTATAGGATGTAAAGCATATTACCCTATTACTTCTCTTGTAAGTGTTCCATAACCACCTTTTGTAACTTTGCCTCTTGATGAGAAAAATATTTACTATTTTATTTGTAATGTCCTGAATTTTCATTTCTATTATTTGAATCTTTAATTTCTGAGGCTGTAGAAATGAAGAGCATGATTGAATTAGCCTGGTGGGTGAATCTCAAGTCGAAAGGAGTTAAGCGCAAGGTAAACGAAATTTTGAAGGAAAACGGATAGTAGGGAAAGAATTAATTTCCCTAAATAGTATGAATGATCAGAGGAGGTTGGAAAACCCTAAAAAGGAAAGTTTTCTAAGTCCGATAGTGTAAGGAATTTTAAACAGACAGAAACCCTATGGACTATTTTGCAAAAGTGCAGAATCGGGTGTGGTCAAAGTGAAAATAATCAAGAATTTGGGATCTAATATGAATAACCAAGAATTTGGGGTGCAATATGTGATTTTAATTAGTGTGACCAATGGATTTATGACAAGTGTCATTATTAGAAAAATAATGGCAAGAATAGCCTTAATAATTGGTGCCAAAGGACTAAAATACCCTTGGAAATCTCAAAAAAGACCAAAATGCCCCTAGAGCTTCATGAAAACTCTCCTCTTTTCTCCACTTTTCTAAAAGCTGCAGAAAATCTCCATGAAAGCTCCAAAACGTGCAGGAGAGAGAGAGAAAGAGAGAGAAAGTTTCTTTTGAGTTTTTCACCTAAAAATACCAAGATTCAAGCTAAGGTGTAGAAGGGAAAATTGCTCCTCTCATCAAGCTCTATCTATTGGTGTCTCTAGATTGAAGAAAAGCCCAAGTTTGATTAAGTTTAGGGAGCTCCAAGTGAGGATTTTCAAGTTGCACTAAGAGGTAAAAATGTTCTCCTCTAAGAGCTCTTTAATGTACTCTTCTTAGTTTCTTGAAATCTTGAGGTTGGTGTGGTTAAGGGTGATTGAACATGGAGTTTAGGATGATTTGAATATGTTTAATGGTGTTTTAGATGTTATTATGTTAAGCTATGGCTTTGGTTTTGTGTAAAAACAACAAGAAACATGATGAACACATTTGGGTTTTAGAGGTATAATGGTGCATGTGTAGAGTTGGCATGATATGTTTGGAACTTGGCTAAAATGATGAAGTTAGAATAATTTCTATGAAGCTTAAAGCTTATGGAAGATGAAACTTTGATTTGTGAAAGTGTTTGTGTGCATTTTTCCTTTTGAGAAGCCAAAACTATGAATATGAAAAAGAAGGAAGGAAGGAGTTTTAGTTGTTTAATGTGTTTTCGGAGGATCAGTGAAGTACACGGGGTAGAACACGGCCCGTGTTGTACCCCGTGTTCTTCGTCGAAGCTGATCAGTGTGCTACACGGGGTGCAACACTCCCCGTGTTTACCTCAGGACTGAAGGGCAGTAAGGTACACGGGGTAGAACACGGCCCGTGTTCACCCCCGTGTTCTTTGTCGAGTAACCCAGTGAAACCCCGAAGTGATCCAGTAAGAAACACGGTCCTGAACACGAGGTATGGGACCCCCGTGTTCTTTGTTAAGTAAACTTTTTGGCTTTAATTCTTCATGTTTTGCATGGCTTTACCCCTGGATTCATATGTGTCATTTCAAGGCTTGAAAACAAGGTATAGAGCATCTAAGTATGCATTTAATTTAGTGGAGAAAGTAAAGAATACATGAGGATTAGGGAAAGTGATGATGTTCTAATAAGAAACTATGATGTGTATTTGTATAGACTGAGGAGTGCCAACTTGGAAAGGCAAGAGGAAGTGTGAAGAAGTTTTTAAGTGAGAGCAAAGGGAACATCACATTGGAAGCTTGTAAAAGGTAGCTAGCTTTATCCTTAAGCTGTTTTCTATTTATATGATTTTCTGTATTTTATGCCATTGTATGAATGTGTATGAGATTGTTGTGCGCACAACCCGGGAAGACAGTGTGATACTGTGTTAGGCCTATGGCTCGAGTTCCCCGGGGATGACAAGTGTGCGGTACCTATAGCCCGATACCTCGGGAAGACAACGTGATGCTGTATGTTAGGCTTTTGGCCCGAGTACCCCGGGAAGACAGCGTGATGCTGTATATAGGCCTAGGTACGATTATCTGTGATGGCCATCTAGATATTGAGATAAGTCCTTGAATGGGCTTGATGATTGCTGTGTGCAGTGCATATTTCTTACAATGGTACGGAATAAGATAATGAAGAGATGAGAAATGATTAGTTGTTTTTGAAATGTATGTTTTACTTGCTTAAGGATCTGGAATGGCTTGATATGTTTTTATGGCAATAGCTAGCTACTGGGAAACTTTATTTCTTATGTTTTTCTGTATTGTGACTAACCATTCCAGGTGATGCTTCCAAAGGCTCTCCTGACAAAAGACAATAATGTTTTGAGATTGTAAATGTGATGGAAAATAAATATATATGTCTAGATAGTCGGTGATATTGTACATAATGGATGTACGAATTGTAAATTGAACTCTTTTTGTATAATTATATGACTTTTGCTCATGTGTATAAAGTACAAAAATTTGAGATATTCCGTATTAGCTTGAGGTAGATGACGAATGAGTGCGTAATAATCATCTAGTAATTGAGGAATAAGGTGTTAATAAGTAAGGGAGTTACATTATTTTCCTCTATTTTATGTTTCTTAGGTATTACATTTGCTTAATTTCACTTATTAGGCCTTGTTTTATAAATTGTGGTTAATTTTACAATATTATGAATTTATTTGGTAAATGCTAGATTTTAACACTATTTCTATTTTTCAATTATATCTTGGGTTCCAGATGTCAAATTGAGATAAACTTTATATTGATGGAAATCTAAAAGAAAGAACTATAATTTTTATATTTTGATCCAAGCCTAATTCAAGCTTTTTGAAAGTTGTATGTGGCTGAGAAGTTGAGGTTATATCTCTATCCTAGCTAAATCCATTTCTATATTTAGGCTATATGTAGAGCTATATTGGTTCAATTAACTTAAAACCAATGCCTTATTTCTCATAAGACACAGGCCTACAAGTGTTATATTGAGGTTTTCCAAATTACATTGATTTCATGATCAAAATCTGGTTGGAATTCAGACCTACAGAAATTCACTAATTTATTTGTTAGATTTAATTAACTTGTAACAAATAGGTCTGGGTTTCTAAAAATTCGAAAGGCTTTATTATTATAATCCTAAGAGTCATACAATCCTAGTCCAATAGGGTTTTAGCTTAATTAGGTCAAATAAACAAGGGAGAGACTCATCAAACTTCAGAACTTACACACAGACTTAGTAACATAGCTTTTCTTTCTCTTTTTTTCTTGTTTTCTTGTTCTCAAGCCATGAAATGCTAAAGACTCTTGGTTGATTCAAGGATTGTGAAGCTCCTCTTTTCAAGGATTATGAGATCTTGATTGTAATGTTAATTTTTTCTTATTGATTTTCCTCTTTCTCTATTTATTTATGTTGAATTATTGAAATTGCTTATGTTAAGTGCTAATTTGGTACAATTGGTGCTCAATCTTGTAATTTCTATTCTTTTGCTATTTGAATGTAAAATTATGGTTAGTTAATCATGGTTTTACATGTTGGGACAAAGGAGTAGGGGATTGCTTCAATGATATCTAATTTAATTTTCTAAATTAACTAAATTCTATCTTTAAGTTAATTTCAATCTAGTTTAGAGGTTATAGTAGTTGCTTAATTCAACTAATCTTAATTAATCAAACTTTAAATGGTAATTTAGCATACGATTTATGAATTATTACAAGGGTTCTAAGTAATCCAAAGTTGAAAAATTAATTAAAACAATCAAATGTTATGTGATCTAGTATTAATCCACATTAAGAGTTATCATATCCTTGAATAAGTTGTTTTCGTATATTGAATTCTTTCTGTTTACTTATTGCTTGGCTTTTATTTTGTTCTTGTTTATTTTATTGTTATCATTTTAATTTCATGTAACCAAACCCCTTCAATTTTGCATAATTTTCATTCTGCATTCTGTTTCGTATAACATTTAGCATATTAAATTTTGTCCTTGTTACAGCATTTGATTTTATTACATTCATATACTGTTTGCATTAGTTCTCTCATTTTCATTGCATCAATAATCTAACAATTGTGTATATAGTGTTAGAAAATAATTTAGAAAAGATAAAATCAACATGGTCACTAGGGGTACAACTTAGTTATGTCACTATACAACATTATATTTTCAACACACTAGTTTTAATTTAATTTTAGTGTATTGCGACAAGCATATCACCTTTATTTTTATATTGAGTTTTTGTGTCACTTTGTCAATGACCCTTGCTTCCATCTATGTCATATTTAACCCTTACTAGGTTGAAGACCTTTTATGGCTAACACTATATCCAATAACCTAAACACAACTAGGATGCTTTTCAATTCCTAAAGCAACAGCTAGGATGTTGTGCTTCCTAGCCAGCTGAAACTTGCCATGGGAAACTTGCTATATGAGAGCATAATTTATCAATTAATTAAGGATTGATGACTAGAAATAACTTAATTTTAATAAAAGCTTCAAAAATAAACAACACATTATAGTACAAGTCTTAATACTTGCAATCCTTTTTGTAATAGCTTAACTATCTAAGATTATATATTACCTTTACTTGTTTACTCTCCCTCACTTCCATAACTCTATGCGTGAAATAGAACATGTCTTATAGTGTCCTCACCCTCCTCATCTACAACATGCCTTTCGGCTAACAAGTTTTTTCTCTAACTTTTTGTAGCCTCTTTAAGAGAGCCTATATGGAAATGTATTCTTCTTTCACTTTTCCTTATTGCACTTACTTAATACCTATTAACTGAATGACATATTAGTTCATAAATACAAATGATATACAAATAAGATATTGAAATGAATTAGATAGTATAAGTTAAAAATTTTAACTTGAAATGCTTATTGTCGCATTATTTTTGGGATAACTCCCACGATTCTTAGTTAAGGTAGTTTCGTCATTATGTTAGGTTAGTTTTTTTATAGTTTAAAGATTAATGTATTCTTGCCTTAAAGATGACTTGAAGTCCCTTCATAGGGTTACTACATTTTACAGTACTTTACTACGCATTAACTTGTCACTTAGAATATCAACAGATTTCTATATGAAAAAAAAATGCATGTGAAAGATCAAATTATATGTAAGTATGTTACAAGTACAATTTTCATATATATATATATGTATATATATAGCATAAATCTATCCAAATCAAGTATACATACTAAGATTTCCTCCCAAATGATATCCTTTAATCCCTTAGGTACTTTCTTGTAATGAGGAATAACTATTGATACTTTGGACCATACAATCACTCCAATAAAACTAATAAATTGGTCAGTATTTTCTCCATCCTATTACTATTTTTTATTGAACTTAATAAGTAATCTCTTAGTTTTGGGCCATGTTGTGTTAATGCCTTTCAAGGTAGTAGGATCCTTTATGTTTCTTTTAGCATGGGTAGCTACCTCTTAAGAAGTATCCATATTCTAGATTTACTAAAAAATCAATGTCAATCATGCATATGTAATAAAGTTTTAGTTGATATTACTGAATGATAAAGAAATTAGCATATATAAGATTAGTCCTTAAAACAAATATGAAAATTACATAGAAAAATATATACCTTGCATGATTGGGAATTGAATTAAGATTACATCAATCATCATAGAATCCTCCACTAATTTACATTACCATAGAACAAACTGGAATCATTGAAATATATGATAAATTTGATACTCTAAAAAGAAATAATAGCATACAATCGTAAAAATAGCAAGTAAAAATGGCATGGTCATTACTATCGAACAAAGCATACCATAACCATATAACTTAAGTGATTAAACCTTAAAAGCATCACTAAACACAATGTTGGTATGTGTCCTAGGAGCCAATTATAAGATAATTGTAATAATATACATTGTATCATGTTTTATTTTAAACAATGCAATTATTATATTTTGTTTCATTTTAATATTTGTTCAATTTATAACTTAATATAATAATTATCGCTAGAATAGTTTTACTATTCTTGAAATGTCCCTAGTAGAGTATTATTGTGAAAGGGATAATAATAGTACATAAAAACTAATATGTATGGTGACCGATGATTGTGAATTATGGATATGTGATATCAAGTCAATACATAGGTACATTGTTAGTGAATAGATGTATTGGACTGACCCGCTATAAGAATATTACATGGGTTATCGTGTGTCATTAGTTATTCTCATATAACCAAATACATGTACTTCTTTGACTTGAAGTCACTATGGTTCCTTACATGAGGAGTTACACACTTTGACATTGTCTTGTATCACCTTTCATTGAGATGACACATAGGGCATTGATTAGGTGTGTCACGAATTATGTAGAGGAATATGAGTGATGTAGATAGGATTTTGTTCCTCTGGTATAAAAGGAGTAATATCTTTGGGCTCGTTAATTAAAACTAAGAAATTCATGATTGTACTCAAATAGATCAATATGTGATATTGATCATTTGTTTAAGTTAGTTTACTCAATACTAAGAAATGTGTATTGAACATTAATAAGGATGACACATTCCATGCCTCTAGTTTGATTTGGATATTATTATAGAAGGAATTGTGCTGCAAAATGTTATGCACACACTAGGTAAAAGTTGAATCATAAACATTCTTACTACTTGAGTGACAGTGATGTATTATTAGATGTCGTTCACTATTTATAGTCCATAAATAGGTTATTGTTAAAATAGTAAGAACTTACAGGGTCGCATAAAAGGAGTATGAATGAGATAGTGATTAATTGGGCTTTAGTTAGACTAAAATCCTATTAATTAAACCTATTTTTTAGTTCATATATATATTATCAAAGTAATAATACATATTATTCATGTAATATATAGTATATTATGTGATATTATCTAATATTAAAATAATATCAAATAATTATGTCATTTGATATTAGATAATTATATTATAGGATAATGTTATTATTTAATAATATTTAGTTATTAATATTAAGATAATATTATATAACTAACGGATAAGTCTTGTCTTTCCTTACTTTTACCTTGATAGGGATAAGGTATTAGTGATTGAATAAAATTAAGAATGAAGGGGCGATTTTAATACATGCATTGCCACTAGAATAACCATGAGACACACCAAAAACCTCATCCCGTTATGAGTGAAGTGCTTCCTAGCAAATTCACAAAGGTGAAAAAGTCATTACTCACTCTACGTGAATACCATAGAGGCACCATTGCTTAACTATGCTTGTGATTCATAATCTGCACTTTAAAAGGTAATCGTTATAGACATAATTATTGATCTATGTCCCTATGTATTAATTCTGGGAAGGTTTCACATTTTTTTTTGAAAATTCTCTATGCTTAAGTGTCTGTAAAGCCCAACACAGAACATATAGTATAACCCAAAACTTGATGATGAATGAAATTCTCATAATATTATTGTATAGATACATAAAAATCCTAACAAGATAAAGCTATATGTAATCACTTAATATGGAAAAAACATAATGAAAATGATAGAGAAAAATGTACTTGACAAAAATTGTTAGTGACTAGATTAACCACAAAGCAAACATCAAGTGTAAAATAAACACGATAATGGTTTGGGACTTGCTAGAGAATTTTCAATGGTGGAAGTGATGCGGGGGCAATATGTTTCACAAAGTAAAAGTGATAAGAAATAGAAGAGCAAATAAAAGCTATGCAGACTAAAAAATTATACATTAGTTTCTTATTAGAAAATAGGAATCTTTAATAAACAATGTTGGATTAAAAGAAAAATAGATGTATAAAGTTAAGATGATATCTACAAAATATGATTGAGTAATTAATTTCAACTTCAATTGTTCTAAAAATTGGCATCTTAAATTCATTTGTCATTTTAAACATAATGGTTCATATTCACTTATGACTTTGGTTGTAAAAGAGACTAATGCCTTAATATCACTTTTATTTTCAAACATGTTGACTATGACAAAATGACATTGGCTTTTCATTTAACCATCATCTTAATTTCACATGGAAAGTTTAATAATGCCACCATGTAACTATAGATGTTAGTTTCTAATTTAAATGTCATATTAAGTCCCATGGAAATTTCTATAGTATCACCGCTTAACTATTAACATTAGTTATTTTAGAAACTATCATCTTATTTGTCCTAATAATTTCAAAAATGTCACTACATTAATATATATGTTAGTTTTGCTATGAATGATGTTTATTGACTATCATAGAATTACAATTCTAAGTAGTGTATAAATCATGTCACTTTGAAATGAAGAATACAAATAATTCTTAAGTTAAAGAGTAAAAATATCTAATTAAATTGTGATAGGAAGCAATGTTTAGTGAATGGAAAATAGAACCTTTTAATGAAGAAGAAAATATTCTAGTAGAAAGTATGAACAAGGCTAAAGTAAACTTCATGGGAGACACTTATATAAATGATTTAATGGTGAAATAGAATGGTGAAACCTTACTTAGAACTAATGTAATGAATAAGAAACTGTGAGAAAAGGATGATAATTCAAATAGAGATGGTGGTATAGATCACATAATAAGGATAATGACTAGGATGGCATAATACAAGAAGACATGAGGGATGAAGAAGAAGAAGAAGAAACTATTATTCTTATGGAAGATCAAGATCCATTTTATCTTACAGTATCAGTTTGATTAGAAGAAACAAAAAAGTGGTGCAAACCTTGAAAAAAATTCCCTTATAAGAAATTTGCTTGGAAGAATATTGGGTTTTGATTTCTTAAAGTGAGATTAGAAAAACTCTAGATCACAAAAGAAAAATTACAATTGATTAGCTTTAGGAATAGGTATTATGTTACTTGGCTCAATGAGATGGAGGACAATTATAATGCACTATAGAATGGCCCATTAATGATTGTTGAACATTATTTAATGATTTAAAGATGGTGTCTAGATGCTACAAGGAAACACTCTATGTTAATGACATCTATACCAATGACATTTCTTGGTCATTGGTATAGAGCACTAAGTTGTATAATGAGTTGCCTTAGTGCTAATTTTTTTGTGAATTCTATACTAACAATAAGGTCATTAGTGTAAAGTAAAAAAAAATTAACTATTTATTGATAACAATGTCATTGATATATGGTATTTTATTAAAAAAAAGAAAAATACATATATTCTAATGAGACATGTCATTGGTAAAGGATGAGTGGATAACCATGCAATTTGGAATGTATACTTATGTGTTAAAGGCACTTATACCCATGATAATTTCATTACTATACATTGCCTTGGAAACTGAGGTGGTACATGTTAGCACTAATTAATCATGGATACCAATGACTCGGTCGTTGATGCAAATTTTTTTGATAAAATTTAAAAATAAAAAATTTTCTTATGCTAATGACATGATTATTGCTATTAGGTTTATAGGTTACTAAAGTGCCACAAGTTAATGCCAATTATTTAGGAACCTTATATTGAAAATTGTGTTGTTGGTGTAGAATTTTTTTAAAAAAATTTAGAATTAAAAATTTACCACATATTGATGATAATGTCATCACTATAAAATTCTCAAGAAACTAAGAAAATGTAGGCTAACGCTAATTTTTTACAGATAATATATCAACGATTAAGGTTTGGCTATATTGATAATTGAAAAATGTCTTCAATATAGGCTTGCAACATAAATATCTCAGTAGAATGCCATTTCCATTATCACTTTGTACAAGAAGCTTGGGTCCAAGAGAGAATCTCAACTTTGTGATATATGTTTCTCGATGTTTTCTTTGTTATTATTATTTTTCTTTTTTACTCTCTCTCATATTTTGCTACATTGGTTTTGTAAGTGCTACTGTTGCTTCCTTGCTATGACCTTTTTTTCTCTCTTCATTTATGTATTAAGTAGGTTCAAATTTATTAAGTACGTTTCTTTTGACATGGGGATTAGTTATCATAATCTATGAGTTATATATTTTCATTGAAAATGTTATTACATTGATGTGAATATAATAGGGATTTGTTGTTATAGGTTTGTTGTATGTACTTGCTAGTTGTAATATCTCCATTGAATTTTTTAAATTATATGACATTATGGAATGAGCATATTGTGCCTGATACATTTGTTATAGTGTTATGTTTGGACATATTATATGACCTAATATGTTGATAAATATATTAAGTTTGGATTTAGTATAGGATTTGTAAACTTGATGATACATAGAAATGTTGAATATATGAGTAATGAAGAAGAAAATATTAAATAATGAAAAGACATAATTTTTTATAATTAAAGTAATGAAAATATAAAAATATAAAAAATGAAAAATGTTAAATACTTAAAATTTGAATATAAATTATGAAAATAAAATATTTAATAATAGAGATCTAGAATTGGTTATAAAAAAAGCAATTAATAAGATAAAATTAATTTGAGAAAAATTTATGCATAGTACTAAATGTATGTTAAATTTTTGTTAATTTGATTGAGAAGATTTTAAATAATGAAAAGAAGTAATTTTTTTAAATTATAAAATAACAAATGTATTAAAATTAAAATGAAGAAAATTTTAAATATTGAAAAGACATAATTTAGAAAATTAAAATAATGAGAATATAGTAATGTAAATAATAAAAAATTTTAAATAATTAAAACTTGAACATAAATTAAAAACATAAAATATAAAATATTCAATAATAGAATGGATCCTTAAAGGCATTAACATGAAAAAATTAGGCTATGTTGTAGATTAAGTGTTAAAATTTTCTATCATGAATCTACATGCATTAACATGATGTTGTAGAATGGATGATTGATGAGCCATTCTCATTAGCTTCTAGCCTAAATTTCATAATTTTGTAATATTTGGCATGTGTAGTCAATGGAATTTGGTTTATAACTTTTCTTTTTTTTTTTTTTGAGATTCTAGGCATAAGATGCAAAATAGTAGGATTTTTATATTCAAGATTGATGAAAAGACATTTTACAGTCTTCTAAAGGATATTTTAGAATAAACTTATTTGAATAATTACTCTATGACATTATTCAAGTATAAATGGTTTGACACCAACCATTAAAAGAAGAAAATTGTCAATAACAACAACATAGCAAGCATCTTTATTAATGCTTAATGATACAAAGATGATCCATATATACTTGCCTCTCAAGCAAAACATGTTTTTTACATTGATAATCCTTTCAATGGACCTAATTGGAAGGTTATTGCTCATGTGATGCATCATGATATATAGATTCTTCCAATATTATAGTATACCAACATGATATATAGAATCTTTCAATGTGTTTCATCTTTTGGAAATATTTATACTGACATATAAGATGTTGATAACTTCATAAATGATGACGATATATTAGAAGATGAAATGGTTAATAATTATACAAAGGAGGAGCAATTAAAGTTTGATAATGATGTTGAAACTAATATAGGAGAAGATGAGGTTGTTACTTTTAGTGATTGTGATTTAGATTAGGATTTATAGTCTTTTACTTTTCACATCATAATTATGTAATGAACAATTTTAATATGATGAAATAAATATTTTTTATGATGTGTCCTCAAAATTATTTCTCTCACATGTCTTGTATAATGATTACCATTCATATTGCTTCATAGCTATGGTTGTTATTATGCCATTCCACCATGGAAGAGATGGTGAAACCCTACTATCATCAGACCTCACTCACCTTCCTTTATAGTGCAATGCAAGTAAAATTGCTAATACTATACTATTTATTTTTTTACTTATATATATATATATATATATATATATATATATATATATATATATATCTAACTAATATGATGAATATTTCTTAAGCTGCACTGCCTTGGTAGTTTCATAATTAAACGACGACCCTAAGCCCCCACAAAAAATTTCAAAGAACAATGATTGACCACTGCTTGTTAAATTTGATAAGGGCACCTGGCTTCTTATAGGGAAGAGTTGGAAGCATTTCCCATGACTAATAGGAATACATGTTAAGGATATTAAGCACACTATAGCTAATTGGTATAAAGATTAGAGACATAAGTTGTGTGCACCTTTTGTTAAGTGGAAGGATGAATTTATCTACACGATGTAAGAGATTCTAGCTGAACCCTAATTGATCACTAGAAGAGATGTTGTAGGATGTTTGATATTTAAGAGTACAAGGTAAGTATGAATTAAATAATACTACTAGTGCAATTTTCTTATTTGAAGTTTATTGCTCTTGTATATATTTCACTTTGAATTTAAAGAAGAAGTTTATGGGAAATGCAAATAACAAAGCACTAAAAAAATTACAATGATTGTTATAGATTAAAGACTATAATGGCATATTGACATGACAAAGTATGTTAACTTAACATTCCTAAAATTTAATATTGCTAATGATCTTACTAATATTGTTTCCTTATTTTTAAAATTGCTTAAGAAAAATAAGGAGATAGGTGAGTTACAACTACTAATAAGGGACTTTTGTAAGTATAATACATGGTTATTAAGGGTACATTTAGATATCAAGGATGATTATTTAAATAAATTTATTCTTATTTTCTAATTTTAATTACTCTTAAAACTTTATACTTATACTATCTTTTTTTTTCTGAAATCAAGAATAACATGGTGATTCGGGCTACTTAGATGCAACTATAGTCTATTAACACCTCTAGTGGCTTAACAAAAGGTTCAATGTAAATTGGTAAGCTGACTATTACTAATGAGGTGTTAGGCAATCATTAAAGGGACATGAAGAGGGTTAGTTGTGTACTTCAAGGGACTTTATATGGAATTGCCAACAGTAGCTCATTGACTATAACTTATCTTTTAGGACTTTATACCCTTATATGAGGATATGTATAGCTACATTTTTTAGAGTTAGTAGGTACAAGATGTACAGCAATAGGACATAGACTATTAGTAGTAATTATCGTAACAACTGAGGTGTAACTTATGGTGCTATGGGTACTTATGCAAACTAAGGTTGAGATTACTTTGCCATATCTTGTACCTCTTTCTCCTTCTCCTCCTTAGTTACCAAATGTCAGTCCTTTATCATTTCTAACTAAATTCAATTTGCAGCCACCTCCATTGCAGGCCTAACATTATGATGGTAATGATTATGCTAATGACTACTTGATTTAAAGGCTTTTTAGATTATATATTTACTTTTCCATTTGTTATTATATATAGACATTATATGATTTTATTATTACATATCATTTGCCATATTACTATATATATACCTCACTTTTTGTCTCATTTAGCATAATAATTAATAAAATAATATTTTCAAATTTTTAATAATTATAAAAGTTATTTAGGAATAATACTTATTATTAATACTACTAAAATAAAAATAGAATTAATTATTAAGCATTTTTAAAAAAATCAGTTATACTAATGACATGTGTCATCGTTATATATTTTGCCACATTAACATATCTTAAATTGTAACATGTTGTCATTAGTATAGGGGTGTTGCCACATCACACAGATGTAGCCCTTTGACAATAGTTTTCATAAGTATAGTGTAATTTATGATGATGACAACTTATTTCATTGAGATAAGGTTTTATAGATATGCCCTAATGGTAATGACTTATTTCTACTAAAATTATCATCAGTAAGTACCAATAACAATAACTTTAGTGTCAATATTAATGACAATCGTCATCATTATGGCCTTTTAAAGTTAAGAATGCAATTTTTTTTCAAGAATCAATTGACCAATCAATTCTAAACAAGCAGAGATAAAACTTTTCATCAGAATCAATTGATCAATCAATTCTTACTATTTTAGTGCACGTATAACGGCTAGTAATAGCTAGTTTTCATTCCTAACTACCCCAAATGACTATAATACTTCATGGGGTTCCTTTATAAGATAAGAAACATCAAATATAAGTAAGAAAGATCCTGAACTTCATTCTTTAACATCACTTGACTTCTTTCATGCAATCATAATTTGAGCTCTAATTTATGAAATTTCACTATTCTAGGAGTTTTATTTATTTCATCAATTCTATAAGAGAGTTTGTTTAAGTTTTTATTCATCATATATCATTTTCTAATTGTAAGGATGAGGTATCCCTTGAAAATTCTTTGAGAGGGTGAGGTATCCCTTGTAAGAGAGTTTTTGCTTAAAGAAAAGCAAAGAATTGTAAAGAGACTTTTTCAAGTGCTTGGTTTAAACTCTAAAGGATATTGGATTAAAATATAAGCTTGGGAAGCTTGAAGAGTGGATGAACACCTAGAAAAAGATATTTAAGGGGGGAGCTACTATAAATCTTTATGTTTGATCTTTCTATCTCTATTTTTTTTTATTTTTTGCATTACACTCTATTTTCTTCTAAACAAAATTACTAAATCATTAATCTTGATTATCTTAAACTTAAACATTACCTTGGATAGTCATTTGTTTATTATTTCTAATTGAAAATTAACTACAAAAGCTTTATAAAATTGATTTTAAATTGGTAAAGCTACATGTTGTGTTATGTGCTCTATTTTTTTTTTATATTATTGTGTTTGAATGCTTATATTGATACTTGAATAATTAATTGTGAAAAAGGAGTGTATATCCATATGCTTCTCGATGATTTACATATATTAATATAGTTGAATGGGTTGCTTTGCATAAGTGCATTAAATTGTTATATGTTGTGTGCAAACCTCTTTATTGTATCATCTTGAATTTATTTCTTGATAATTTATTTTTGAACAGTTAAATGAGTTAATTTGCATTAATCTTTAAATTATCATATCTTGAGTGCAAATATATTAATAAAGCTTTCTTAAAATTATTTAAATTAAAATTATTCTCATGACTTCCTAAAATTAGAGGTTTTTCCAAGTGGATTTCAAAAATAATAAAAGTTTTAAAAATGTCCAATTCACCCCCTCTTGGGTGTGGGTTGCCAAGGCCTATAATTAGTATTAGAGCTACAGGCTCTTATTTAAAAGACTTAATTGGTATTAGAGCCATGGTAACCTTTGATGGCAACCTTTTAATAAAAAATTTAATACTTCAAATGTTCCAATGTTTGAACATGTTTATATTTTTTACCTTTATTCTTTAATGATTCATATTTTCATATTTGGAAAGGAAAAATGGAGTTTCATATACAAGCATTTGATTTTGATTCATGATATATCATTGAGGATGGTTTTACTTTAAAACTAAGAAATAAATAGGATGATGATTATAAAAGGAAATTCACTTTGAATATTAAAGCAATGAAAATCTTGCATACTAGTTTGAATGATGATGCATATGCTAAAGTGTCCAAATATTCTAGTGCTAGAGAAATTTAGGATACTCTTATTACTTTCTATGTTGATAGCCATATGTCTATTGAAAAGAGTGTTTATGTTAAGCAATAAAAAGCAAAGAAACAAGAGAAAGTTACCTCCAAGGAAACTTTTGAAGAGGATGTGTAGTAATGTGAAGTATGTTCAACACCTCTTAGTGAAGAATTCAAAGATGAAAGGAAGGATGATTCTAATAATAAGCAAATAGTGCTTCAAATGAAAATTTTATACTCTATGATTCAAAAAGACTTTAAGGTATATGATTCTAATTTTAATACTAGTCCTTGTGATAATGACTTTTGTTCTTTTAATAAATTACATAATGTTAGAATATCTATGGAACCTAATTGCTTAACTTCTTGTAAATTTGAAATTGAGAACAATTTATATAAAAGGAAGTTAAACACTCAACTTATGCACTTTCTAAATCTTTGAATGAAGATGTAGATTTTACTCTTGGAAAGTTAAGAAAACCTTTTAGCAAGCTGGAATTAAAGTGTAATTTTTATAAAAAAAAAAAAAGGCAAAGTTTTCTAAATGTGTCTTACATAAGAAATCAAATTTTAGTAAGAATTTATTATTTGCAATTATTATGGATATGATGGTCATATTTCTCATTTATGTCCTATTAGAAGAAATTCTTGTATAAGAAAGAAGGAAACTTAGGTTTTTAAGGTGTCTAAATGCTTGAATACTAACATTCAAGGACCTAAAATGAAATGGGTACCAAAATGTCCTTCTAGTGATTTAATTATGTAGATAATATCTTACAAAAAGAGACAATTTGGTCAAAGAAAGAAAAAGTCCTCAATAAGAGCTTCTCTAAAGCTAATGGATAGAAAAAAAAAAAGGTTTGGGATAGCTAAAGCCTCTCAAACACACAATGGTACTATTTTAAAGCTTAAACCTTTTAGAGAGAAGCAATTGGTAAGAAAGAGTAATCTTTTCATTGCAAAGGATAAGGTATCAACTCTTCAAACCTCTTATGTTACTATATTTGACATTCATTGAAAAAGAGGTTATTGATTTCATAATATAGAATCATAAGCATTGCTTGAAGATTATGATCATATATGCATATAAGTTATCTTTTAATGATTACAAATGGTTAAAAGCTCAAAGGCTTCTATTAAGGATCAATTGAAGTTAAAAATATTGAATTGAAAGCTTTTAGGAAAAAGAGAATTAAGCAATCAATCAATTAAGCAATGACTAAATCGAGTGACTAATCGATTATGTGATGCATGCCTACATGGTTTGAATTGAGCCACCAATCAATTCAGTGAAGAACAAATGGTTTAAATTGAGTTACTAATTGATTAAGAGAAACTCGATTAAGAGAAAGGTGATCATCTTTAGAAGTTTGGAATCAATTCATTAATTGATTCATTGTATATGTAGGGAAATATGGGTATTTAAAAATATGAGCTATGAATTAAGTGGTCAATTAATTCACATATGAATATATTCATACATAAATTGATTGGTCAATCAATTCTAAGATGTGCCTATTCATTTGAATGCTAGTGGCCCATTAAAGCCTAAATGCATGATTTACTTTGTCTTCATATGCATATAACCTTTTGATGATATAACTTAATATAAGAGTATGCTATGCTTAATATATTTTTTGTTAAGTTTCATTCTCTATTGCTTATATAGGGAAGATATGCAAATACTTTGGAAATAATTTTCAAGAATATGATCATTATGCTCACATGTTTGAATTGATTAATCTTTCATAAGCATATTACATTGATATTCATCTAACCCTCATGGACCTAAATCTTGGTTAGGTACTAAACAAGTTGTCAAGTATTTCATGTAGGAGATAAAAGTGATACTGCCTCAAGCATAGTATGAAAATGGATAACAAGTTCGACTTAAGGCTAGTTCAAATCAACTCTCAAAACAAGGTCAACAGACTTAATAATTTGATGTACTTTATCGTATCTTTATGCTTAATATGATTTATATCATTCTTAAGTTTGGATAATTAGGGATCAAATATATCATTGATATATTTAACTTTAATTTTAAGATGATACGTTTTCTTCATGCTAAAGGAAGCTTATTTCTTACATTAAGGCAAATATGTCCTCGATGTATCTTGAAAGCTTATATGCTTATGTTTGAAATTGGAAAGATAACTAGCTCCATGTTTTCTAATGATTTTACCTGTAAAAGTTTAAAAGGAGCTTATTTCATTAAAATAGCTTGTTATTGGTGATTATATATATTGTTAATGGTTGGTCATATTATTTGCTTTTATATGCTTGTTCAATCAAAATGGTTTTATGAGTTTTGATGATTTCATCTATTTTCTGAAATCATAGGTCACTTTTTTTTTAGTTTCTTAAAAATCCTTTTTAGGTAGAAAATGATTTCATTTGGATTTCCTTTATCTCCTTAAAAGTTCAAAGTTACATGGTTGATGGTATAGTACTTGTCAAGTATTTGTCTATTAATCATGTACATGTTCTAAGAAGTGCAAGAATTATGCTTATAGCTAACGTTTCATTAGAAAATGTTTAGAATTTAATTTGTATAATTCTAATCTCCAATCTTAAGCTTTATGCTAAAAAGTTTGGAAGATTCTTTATGAGATAACTTAAAATACCAACTTCAAGAGTATAAAGAATTAATAGAGTTGGAAGATCAAGTGATGAATATGTCTCCACTTGATCAAGCAATGGCTTTCAATCCTTTTCCAAAGGCAAGCACACCAAGGAAAACTCATCTCTCGTTAAGATTAATGATGTTCACCTTACAAGTGATGAAAAGGAAGATGATTATAACTAAGGAGCACCATATATTACTACAATTAATAAGTATCTTTATCCTTATTCTTTTCCGATAGATTATAAATGTTTGGATAGTATTATACTTTTAGTCTACTTGCTCTTAGTTGGTTAGGGTATGATTATGAAAAATATGCTTGATTGTGATGAAAAAGTGCTTAATTATTGTTATTACATGATCATTGTCATCATTATAGAGAAAGTTTGATAGTTTTTATCTCTTTTTCCCCTATTGCATATTCTTTTATAATGTACTTGAGTTAAGTCTCTTGATTGCTTGAAACTTGGGCTAATCATGCTTTTTCATAAAGGAAACTTATTAAGGAGATATGCATACATTAGATTATTCAAATGATTTCTTTTTATTCCTTTTTTAAATTAGTTTGAAAATAAAAAGTCATTGATTTTAAATTACTTAAATCTTTTATCATCCTGATGTATTATTCTCAAATGACTATGTTTGAAAGATTTAGCTTTAACAAAGTATTTTGAAAAGGGAAGTAATTCAAATGCCTTTTGTTAGATTAAGAAAGACTTGTGTTTGCCATGTTTTAAATGGTTATATACTTTGGTAAATATTTATATCTTGATCCTTTATACTTTTCATATTTCAAATCCATTTTATATCTTTTGAGAGAGAAGCATATTTTTTAAAACTATAAGAAAATCAACATTGTTTTATTAAAGGGGAGCTCAAATAAAATTGATAGCATAATTTAACAGGGAGCTTTGCTTATATTTAATCTATATTATGGCTCACATTTCTCTTAACATGAAAAGGATTCAAATGTTTACACACATTACACGTCTTCTCATGCTTACCTAAAGAAGGAAGGTAAAATACTATATCCTTTGACTCATTTATTTGATAAATATTTTTCCATAGGGTCATATATATGATCCATGATAGTCTTGTAGGGATCATATAATAAGAATATGCCTTTACTTACAAAAGATGAATAGTATGACTTCTAATGATGTTTATCTTTTAAGATACTTTCATCCTTTTAAAGAGAAAAGGAAAAGAAAGAGATGATAATGACATCACTTGCTTCAATATAATTGTTTATCCTTTTTGTAGATGTTAAATAAGGGGAGAAGAAGATGGAAAGAAAAATATGTTTTGTGCTTAATATTTGATATCATTATATACTTATTAGATTAAATCCTTGTCTCAAACAAAATTTTCTTTGGTGATTTGTCATCATAAAAAAAGGGAGAATGTTAACCCCAAGGTTATATATGATGAGTTTTGACGATGATAAATAGGTGTTTCACTAGCATTGCATGTTTTTGTATTAAAATGTTGTAAAATCTTCAATAGACATGCTACATTTTCGTTGCAATATCAATGCTTGATTATATATTAAAATAATTATATTTTATACAAGCATCATTAAGTATATGATTGATCAAGATATATAATATAATGATTTTGCATATTCTTGTAATAATTTATTATATATTATATATATCATGCATATCAATATCTTGATATATTAGATTGGATTAACTATATTTGGTTTGCAAAGTTTATGTCTATTATATAGAAAAGTCCAAAATAAAGAAGATTGAGCTTTGAAGTAAAGTAATCAATGATCTTATCATGTTTAACTCAAGAATGAACAAGGAAGAAATCCAAGAAAGAAAATGTGCTCCAAGTATTGAAAGATGAGAAGATTAAAGTGTTTAAAAGGTTGGAAGCATTAAGAAAAGCCCAAGGACTTTATTAGTATAATTTTCCATTCTAGGCTTAGACTTTCTTCTAAAATAGAGTATTTCATGATATAGAGCCCAAACATGTTTTCACAATCTTAACTTGATCAAAATACTTTAAAAATATAGCCCACAATCATGTTTTTACAAGATAGCCTATAGGGACATTTCAAAAACTAATGAGGTATGAAGTTTTGATCTTTTCAATTTTGACCTTTGTCACTCTTTTGATCATATCTCACAAAATACTTATGATTTAATTGTCAAACTTCTTCATATGAACAAAAGACACTCAAATAGCTTTCCATGGATATATCATTTGCTTAAAATGATCAATAGATGAAAGAGTTATGACTTTTCCAATTTGAGTCTAAAAATCAATTTTTTGCAATTCAATCCTTTCTGATCTTTACTCATTGTTTTGATCCTATTTCAAAAACTACAAATAATGTGAGTGTAAAATTTTCTTAATTGAGAATACACTCAAATATCTTTCCATGCACAAGTCATTTGCTTAAAATGACTAAGATATAAAAAAGTTATGAAACTTATAAGTTAAGTCTTAAAATTAGATTTTTACAATTGACTATTTCTAACCTTTGCTCATCATTTCAATCATATCTAAAAAATTACATTAGATATGGGCACAAAACTAGTCTGATTTGAAAATAAACTCAAATAACTTTCCAAATATAGGTCATTTGCTTAAAATGGACTTTAATGAAGATGTTATCACCTTTTAAAGTTAAGACTGCCATTTTTTCTTCGGGAATTGATTGACCAATTGATTCCATATAGGTAGAGATGAAACTTTTCATCTAAATTAATTGATTCTGACTATTTTGGTACATGTATAATGGCTAGTAATGGCTAGTTTTCATTCCCAACTACCCTAAACGGTTATAATACTCCATGGGATTCCTATATAATCTAATTAACATCAAATATAATTAAGAAAGAGTATGAACTTCATCCTTTATCATCATTTGACTTCTTTCATGCAAACATAATTTAAGCTCTAATTTGTGAAATTTCACTATTCTAAGAGTTTTATTTGTTTCATCTACTCTATAAGAGAGGTTGTTTGAGTTTTTATTCATCATATATTATTTTCTAATTTTAAAGGGTAAAGTATCCCTTGAAAATTCTTTGAGAGAGTGAAGTATCTCTTGTAAGAGAGTTTTTGCTCAAGGAAGGGCAAGGAATTGTAAAGAGGCTTCTTCTAGTGCTTAATTTAAACTCAAAGAAAGAGACTTTAATGAAGATGTTATGACCTTTTAAAGTTGAAACTACAATTTTTCTTCAAGAATCGATTGACCAATCGATTCTAGATAGGTAAAGATGAAACTTTTCATCAGAATCAATTGACTAATCGATTCTGATGGTTTTGGTGCACATATAATGCTAGTAATAACTAGTTTTCATTCCTAACTATCCTAAATAGCTATAATACTCCATGGGGTTCCTATATAAGCTAAGAAACATCAAATACAATTAAGAGATAGCTTGAACTTCATTAATCTTGATTATCTTAAACTTGAACGTTACCTTGGATAGTCATTTGTTTATTGTTTCCAATCGAAAATTAACAACAAAAAATTTACAAAACTAATTTTAAATTGGTAAAATTACATGTTGTGTTACATGCTTTATTTTTCTATTGTAATATTGTGTTTGAATGCTTATATTGATGCTTGAATGATTGATTGCTTAAAAGGAGTCTATATCTATTTATATGCTTTTCGATGATATTTATATATATATGTATATATATATATATATATATATATATATATATATATATATATATATATATATATATATATATATATATATATATATATATATATATATATATATATATATATATATATATATATATATATATATGCATTACTTTATGCAAGCCCATTAAATTTTTATATATTATGTGCAAACCTTTTCATTGTATCATCTTGAATTTATTTCTTGATATTTTGTTTATAAATAGTTAAATGAGTTAATTTTCACTAATATTTGAATTATCATATTTTAAGTGCAAACATATTGATAAAACTCTCTTGGCATTATTTAAATTGAAAGTATTCTCATGGCCTCCCAAAATTAATGATTTTTCAAAAGAGATTTCAAAAATAAAAAAAGTTTTAAAAGCATCTAGTTCATCCCCTTTTGAGTTTAGGTTGCCAAGGCCTACAATATTGTCATAACCTAATTTATCATTGAACAAAACCTACTTGATCATTACTTTTCTTCAAAGTCATTGTTAGAAAAAATGTTAGAATGAAGAAATTATAAAAAATGTTAGGAAGTTGTAAAAAAAATCTAGACAACATTGGTTATTTATTAAAAGTAACTTGATTTGGTTTAGACACCATGATGGTTTTTATCATGACCACAATATATAATAAATATTTACTAATACACCAATGATGACATTTCATGAGGTGTGTTGTATTAGAAGATGAAAACATGAATCATAAATACTACACTTTATGCAATAATATGCATAGGAAAATGGAAAAAAAAATAATGACATTTCTTGGTATCTCAATGATTAAGCTTTATGAAGTCATATGTGATAAGTTTATTTCAATTAATGATTGATATCTAAATCTCTGCATAATGCTTATAAATTTCATTCTTACTCTCCATTCTAAACATCTAGGTGTTACTTTATCAATGAACAAAATCTAGGAATTTGTCTCTAAAAAAAGTAATGGTGATTCTCTGCATGGTATCCACAAAGTAATTCTTAATATCCATGACAACTCTCTTATGACCATTGTTAGCAAACCCTTGTAGATATACTAGTTGTTTCTTGTTACCAGTACTCTCATACTCATTCCATTAAGTTAGTAATACAAAAAAGAAAGAAGGTCATCTTTATCTAGTGATAAATGGTAACTTGTTATAGATTATGATTGAGAAAGTATGATAGCATAGACGCAACAAGTTGCATCTCAATAGTTGATGATCAAGCAATATCAATTATGTAATGTCCTTTTATGCAATCACCATATGAAGTGAAAACCTAAATAAAATATGGAGTGAAAGAAAAGCTAAATAAAAGATGAAGTGAAAGAGAAACTTTATAAGTAGAGAACTTAGATAACAAATGGAATTAAAGAAGTAGAGAACTTAGATAACAAATGAAGTGAAAGAGAAAATTCATAGCCAAGGAAACAACAATAAACATCAATAATTCAATATATATCTCCAAGTGAATACTTTTTGGATGAGAATTATAAGAAATCGACAGGACAAGTAACTCATATTTACAATAATGACACTAAGCATTTGATAGTTTTAGGTATCAATTATTTGTACACAATTAACGTCTTTTTACCCATATATTTTAATATAACATAAATATCACATCAAGTGTTAGAAAATTACATCAATTAGTGGAAAATAAATTAATCTTTCTATAGACTGTCTAGGAGATAAATCAACTGTGAGAAAGCCTACAAGTTGTATAAATAGGATGAGAGGTGTTTACGTTACTTTAAAACATTAATTTTTGTAAGTTTTAAAAAAATAAGATTAATTTCAAAATTAATAAAAAATTATTTCTTTAATTTTATTAAATATAATAAATTTGTAATATGTTATATGTTCTTTTTACATATTTTTCTAACAACTATATAAACATTAATACATTGAAGGTGAATATACAAAAATATGAAAAAAAAGACATTGATATCAAAAAACTTATTCTAGAATTTTATTTTTTTATATATCGTTAACAAATGAAAATTTACAATAATATTATACAAGGAAAAAAGAAAGAGAAATTTGGTTTTCCTTTCTTGCTGCCAACTTTAGTACTAATTCTCATTATCATCATGCAAAAATCATTAATGATGTCCATTAAATTTTGATAGTAGTAAATGGTAAATCATGGATTTAAATAATACATTTGCCTCCATTATCAATGTTAATCTATATTTAAGGAGGAGAAAATTTGCATCCCTATTATCTCATTTGATACATTTAGATGATATTGATCAGATTCTACAATATATCTAAAAGTGTTAAATAAAATGGTAGGGAGTTGATTTCCCCTCTTTAAATGCATCCTAGAGTTAGATAATGGAGATTAAGGTATTACCATAATGTTTTCAAATGGATAGTAAATGTAAAATATATAGACAATAAATAAAATTATAAACATCAATTATTAACTCAAAATCGATATCTTAAGCTTACTCAATGATAGTTACATTGTTCAAGGAAAGTCTTGAAATATCTTTGCACATTAGTTAATAACAACACTAATGTGTAAATATTTTAGTCTTCTTACTTGACCTTTGAAATACTTTTTTAGTGATAGTTTTTAAAGTTAACCATCATTTTAAATTTTCTTTAAAATTTCAAAAATGTCAATCCATAATTATAAATATCTATTTAACCTATGATCGATACTTATCAATCGATATAGAATTACAATTCTATAGTAGTGATTGTTTTCTTCTACTACTATCTCTTTAGGTATTATAGTTTTTAATTACAAATTATATAAGCACATGATACTCTTCCAAATTTTCCTAATATTTTTCAAAAGGCAAATGAAGCCAAAACATTGCACTAATTACAATGGAATAACCGCCTACAAACTTGCATCCGTGTATGATTCGCTATCACTACACCATAAACAGCTTTTAGCAGCAATTAAATTGCCTTTTAGCGGCAATAAAAATTGCCACTAATTCTTTTACCGGCAATTAAACATTTGCCATCAAAGCTTGTGTCGGCAAAGGCTATAACGGTAATAAAGCTAAATGCCGGTAAAAATTGCAATAATTGCCGCTAAAAATGTTACACAATAACGGCAATTAATTAGCGGAAAATGTTATCGGCTTGTACAATCTTTAGTGACAAATGTTATGCTACTATTTATCTCTAATAATTGCTGCTAAAAGTTTTCAATAATAGCAACAATTATTTAATGGCAAATGTTATTGCCTTTAATGCCTAATGTTTAGTGGCAAATGTTAAGCTGCTATTTATCTTAAATAATTGCCACTAAAACTTTTTAATGGTAGTGACATTTATTTAGCGGCAAATATTATTGCCTGTAATTCAAAATAATAAGCCAATCCATTCATTTTTAATGACAATATTTTGTCACTAAATATCACAATAATTGCCACTAAAACCACAATAATTGCCGCTAAAGAATTTTAATAATAGTGGCAATTAATTAGCATCAAAGCTATTGCCTCTAATTCAAAAGTGTTACTATCTTTTAGTGGCAAATATTGTTACCCCTAATATACTAATAGTTGACAATTCTCAATAAAACTCCAATTCATTGGAATTTTGCAATAATATTTATTATTATACTTTTTAAACATATTTTCATTATTGATATTTGAAATTCAAATTTAATTTTAATACAAAGAAGTTACTGCTAAAAGGTAATTAAATGTCACAAAATTGTATCAAATTGTATTAATTTCTCAAATAAACAAGTTTAGTATAGGTTTAGTTTTAACACCTTCATATATTAGAAAATAGAAAATCACTCTAATAATTCATCCACTAATATCCATCCACCTTCATAAAACTACTAGATAGCATT
Organism: Sindora glabra; assembly: GCA_020226215.1. Taxonomy (NCBI): domain Eukaryota; kingdom Viridiplantae; phylum Streptophyta; class Magnoliopsida; order Fabales; family Fabaceae; genus Sindora; species Sindora glabra. Next base: position 50,416,391 of record CM035232.1, on the reverse strand, counting down.
ACAAATTTTCAAGTTTTGCCTAATCATCTTATCTTGGATACTTGTGAAGATCATAGAGTATGACTTGAAAAATTAAATTAGAAATAGTTAGAAAATTATATATAAACACACTTCAATGTTAAAAAATATTCAATAAATAAGCATTAGAATGGGTTCTATTCTTGAAACCAGTGAACTCCCAAACAATGACCATAACGATGCTATAGGGAGTAGCCAACTACTACAAAGCAGTCAGATTTATATATAGAGGACAATGACTACAAAAATAATTATATGAAGTTAAAAATATAGCTATGTGAAATAAGTAGTAAATTTGATATACTGATCTAGGCCATATGTCAACAATTATAGTTGACACAATTTAAATGGCAGGTAAAATAATACAGATTCTACAGAAAACAGAATATAGTGAGCATGAAATCAGGTGAGACAACTGGCTGAATACATCGCCTCTTACCCCATTACAAACGGATGTGGATCCTTCATTTCATTATGTGAATTTTGGAGAGATATAGACATGATTTTTATTTTAAGATCCACAGTTTCAAATAAAAGAATTCCATATCTACCTCTCCCCAACATTCACTTCATCAATTAAAAGCATTAACATATACAACTCGCAATCTTTTAGTATATATTTATGCTAATAAGATTATAAAAAACTCTGAAAAACATAATACATAAACAAATAAATTTAACAGGAAAAGAAAACATTTAATAATAAAATAAAAGTTCAGAATTAATTCACTATTACTACTAGATTCATTAATATGGAATTTTTTATATTAGCAATAAATACGAAAATGTTGCATTATTAAGAAAATGACAATAATTAAAATTTTTTATTGATAATAAATGAGTTTTCTATTATACTTACAAAAGAAAAGGAATTTGAACAATTTTAAATGACATGATAATTACATGGGGGTGTAATTTACATTGACAACAAAAATTTAAATCTATTATTATCTATTTATTGTGATGGAGTGTCGATTGAAAATCACACCTGTGGCTAAAAATGAGAAAATGGAAAACTAGAAGTAAAGGTCCACAATTATATAATAAAGCCGAGACCGTAAAGATAAACTCCACAATCCCACGAAGCCGTGGCCATTCCCTTTCTCTTTTCACCCTTTTCCCTCCCAGTTACCTACTCCTATTGCAGAATAAAAATTCATCACCCATTTCTCAGGCCATATGAAAATCCATTCTCATTATAAACAGAGTAACGATGCCAGCACAATTACCCCACGCATATTCACCCTTCCACACTTGGATCTCCCAACTAGTCCCAAATTGTACACATGGCATAATGACATGTTGTAAATCAAACTGATCTCCGAAAATTATCTTTAAAACTATTTTTAACAGTAAGAGAGATTCTTTCAAAATTGAAATTCATCCACTTCAAGACTATGGCTATATTGCATTAAAGGGAAAGAAAAAGGACAAAGGAAATGAGATGAGCAACCTTCTATAATACATTTTCCCCTTATATTGAACATATTTTTTTCCATAAAAATTATAAGTTCACGTATATTTTGTCTACGATAATTATATAAGAATTATAATTGTAATTGAAATTATAATTATAATTTCATCATTTAAATTTTATTAAATTTTAAAAAATCTTTTAACTGTACCCAAAAATTATAATTTTTAATAAAAAATTTGTGAGAAATAAATTTTTTTTACAAGACTCGTTGAAGCATATAATGTCATTTATATTCCCGTAATTTAATTCCAAGTTTTTTTCGTGCAAATAAGGAAAATCAATCAAATACAAGATGTGTAAGGAAGGCATTAAGTATAAATTTATAGAGATGTTGAAGTCTTTCTTTTTTATACGAATATTTTAGTTTCACAATGACGAGTCAATTCAGCAATGGCTAATTCAATTCAACTACAAAATAAAAACAAAGCCACACTTGAATTTTAAAGTCAACTTGAAAATTTAAAGAAACTGCACGTCCTACAGTAATTTTTCTTCTCTAGAGGAGCCAATCTCTCAATCAAGAGGCCATAAACGCCACCAAGTACTGAAATTCTTCTCCTTTTTGTCCTTCTTATGATAATTATCAAAGTTTTATCAATTTCTGAATTCAGAAATTTGTTATTATGTATTTAAAGTATAAACAGGTTTAAAAGAAAGAATATTGAGAAGAAACTGAAGAAAGTGGTTCAATCAAATTTTTAAGCATAAGATCATCCTATATTTTGGCTACTGTGTAGTGTATAGCTTTTGAGCAAACAATATTAAACACAAAAAAGCAAAAGTTTAAATATTTTAATTGAGAGTTCATGATGCATCATCAAATAACATTAGATTGATTTTCTCCTAAGATAATTCTATCATTTATGAAAAAAGTTAGGAAAAGTATAAAAAAGGCACGGAAGATTTATATTATCTACAGATCTTCTAAGAAAAAGAGGAAGCATGCTGAAATCATGTATACACCCAGCTTCAAAATTTTCACTGATTCATGAAGCTTTTTCAAAAGCAAGCAAGCTGTAAGACCTGTTTTGTGCACTTCTTCTAGAATATAATCAAAACTTACAAATCATCAATGATAGTGAAGGGATTGGATAGAATGATGGCGTCCATTAGATCACCACAACAAAAGAATTTTCTCATACGGAAGGCAACGAGCATTAGGTTCCCAGAACCCTTAACCTCTAATCATTTGCTAATCTTTTCATAAATTTAATTTGAGTATCTTATTTTGAAACTTTCAAGCATAGATGTATTTATAACGAGACCATTCACATCAAGCAAAGTGCAATTATCCATTTCAAACACTTGGAGGACTGGAAAACTAAGCATCGACTCTTCTGAGTTAGCGGAGCAATCTTGGACTAATGCAGTCCTATCTAATTATCTAATTAGACAGATTTTAATTCAGTCCTATCTAATAGTTGACACAATGTCCAGAAGCACAAACAAGGAGGCAGGGTTAACATCATCCTGACTACAGGTTGTAAATAACAGATAACAACATCTCCAAAAGAAATATTTCACTTGTATTTATGGAGCAACTTTTATGAATAAACTTAAATTAGATCTTTTCTGTAACTTTTTTTAATGCATTAATAAACCATCCTTTACTTAAATATTTCTCTCTTCTACTCAGTTATTCTTAGCTTTTTCTTAATTATTCTTGGAATGCAAATGACCTCAAGCAATCCCCTAAATATATAAAAAGAAATACAAAATAGAGTTGACATAGAATTCAAGTAAGTTACCATGTCCAACAGTTGGATTGTTATTAGGAAGAACGACTTGTATTTTTGGCACTTGTGATAGTCCTATACCTCTATGACCACTATTGGCATCAGGAGCCTGTAATAAGATGTTGTGAATATTAAAAATAGCATCAATATTTATCAAATTCTACAAATATGAAGGATTAAATATTAAATAATATACCTGTCCACTTGTGCTTTTGTTGGGACTTGAAGATCCAATTAATTCTGTGGGAAGAAACTTGTTCATGACTGATTTCATAAATGCTACTTCATCAAGTAATTTTTCTTGACTTTCCATCATCTTCTTCATTTCTTCTGCATGCTTCTCCTTCAAATCTTTCACTTTTTCCTCTAATTTTTGGACTGTATCTTGAGATAAATCATTTATTTCCATACTTTCCAAAGAAGACTTCCTACCCCAAAGTGATTTAGGAGTTGGACCAAGTCCTAAGCCCTGTACATGACCGCTTCTTTCAGCTCCAAAAACTTGAGAATATACATCTCCTTCCCAAGCAACACTTTCAGAATGTTGTTCATTTGAGTTTTCAACATTGCTTAACCTTTCTTTTATCAGTGCCTATAGAAAAACAAAAGCAATAAACTTAAACAAGTAAAAGAAAGTATGAAAATGATCTAAACTAAATTGCAATTAAACTTAAAACATGCTTACAACTGCTTGTGCTGATTCTTCATCTTGTGCCCTACCATCTTTGGGTTGTGTATGAGTTTCACAATATACTAATGCTCTTGATGGCTCCACCCCATCTTCTGCCTAAAATATTAATGAATACCAATATGGAAAATATAAAATAATGGCAAGGATTACATTATTTTTACTTTAAATTTATGAAATTGAAGGTAGTGATTTTTAATTGAATATTTTGATACCATTTCTGCCATTAGACATGCAAAGCTCTTAGATCCTTATGTATGAGGCATCTTTTGCTTTGCACGATTATTTTTGTTTGTGATACTCCTTTTCTGTGACAAAAGAATAACACCTAAATGAACAAGAAACAGAAAATCATAGATGTATGATTTAAATAATTTATACCTTTGCCTTTTCAGATTGCCAATGAGTCACAAGGCTAGTCCATTGATCGGTTGGTATACGCTGAGGTTTATTTCTTATTAAATCATTCTTATTTTTATATTTTGTGGTATATTCAAACTTCAAATCAGATTTGTAATCTCTCCATTTCTTTGCAATTGATTTTATAATAAACACTTCACCGCATTGTGGGAAGGAAAATTTCTTCTGCAAACATCACAATACAATCGTACTACTGCATTAATAATAAATATTTGGTTTAAAGGTATAAATAATCAATAATGTAAAGTAGACATATTCTTTGAAACCGAAGCATAACTTTTAGAATTACATGACGTTATGAAAGCCGCATACATACATTCTGTTCTAATGGACAGTAAAGTACTAATGGAATGGATAGCAATCTCCAGTTAAAATAACATATTGAGATTACTATTAGAGCAATAAACAGATAAAACAATTTTGAATGTTTTAACAGACAAAACAATATGGATTATTTTCAAAATACGACTAGCTTCTGTACTCTGACTACTAGATACTATATGATTTTTAATTGTCTTTTATAAACATGATTTTTTAACCATATTATATAAGAATCATCTCATGCACAACATATCAATAAAGGACATTTTTCTTATATAAAAGTGTGATGAATACTTCTTATTGGTTAATATTTTGATTTTGGTGCCTTCCAACTTTTGACTAGTTGAATTAAGTCATTAGCTGTGGTTATGGCGAAGAATTTGATTACTATATTATGTATCTTGTTAAAATGGAAAACTTTTTAAATGGTTGAACCTACCAACTCCGCTTGATTACTAAATGTGCACATATGCTTTTTGTTTGTTACACATAACCAGATGCTAAGCTTAGTAAACCGCTCTAGAATTGAAGAAATTTTCAAAAAAATTACTTACAATTTTAAACTTCTTTTTAAAGAAAGGTCATATATAACTTTAAAGTTTAAAAATTTCTTATCAAAAAAATTATGTTTCAGTTTTTGCAAATATTTTTTTTTCTAACTTTGCCTCTGAACATAACTAAATAATCACACATCCACGACATTGTGAGAAATATTTAATTGGCTGAATTATAAAATTTATTTTTTTTATTTTTATTCAATAATATTAATTTTATTGGGTACAAAATTCCTTATTATAATATTAATTTTTTTATGCACTTATAGTATAAATTTCTATAATTCTTCTACATAATTTTGTATTATAATTTAATCATGGAAGAATTATGTTATCACAATTTGTATTTGTATTTGTATTTCTTTCATAAAATTTACTTATGTGATATAAGTGCATAATTTTTTTTATTATAATTATAAGTATTTTAAAATTTTAGAAGAAATCAGAGTTTACAATATATATATATATATATATATATATAGGACCACTCTAATAGTAATCCCTGCTCCACTCTAATAGTAAGATACATTACGTTATTTGAGGAAGATGTGTTGTTTGATTTTGCTCATTTTCCGTTCTAATAAAATCTGATTGTTTGTTAGAAAGAAAAATATACATTGTGTTATGGCGTTTAAAATCGCAAGAAAAAAAATAAAATTAAAAACGAGAGTTCAAACTCCTATTTGGCTATTAGCAAAAATTGTATTTATTTATTTTTTTGAAAAATACAAAATACATTATTCAATGTTATATAATTGAATTTTGCTCTATTTTATTTTAGAAACTTAAAAATTGCCCCTTTAAATTTCACAAAACTTGAAATTAATACTCATAATTAATTATTTTAACAAATTATATAATGTTTTATGTACCTTTAACAACAACAATAATATTATAGTATATTGATTTATTTTCCATTTTTTCACTTATAATTTCATAATTTATTTTTATCATTTAATTAAAATTCTTTATATCTAATTTAATTCTTATTAATTATATAATATAAAAATCATTTGTAAAAAAATAACAAGATAAATTAATATATTATAATTTTGAGATTCTCATTTAAAAATATCATTGAAAAATCTTATAATTTGATAATAGGATAAATTAAGTTCATGATAGTGGTTATTAATTTCATATTTTATATAATGTTAGAAGTGATTTTTAAGTTTTTAAAATTAAAAAGGGATAAAATTTAACCATTTTCAAGTAGAAGAGGGTATTTTATATTTTCTTTTAAATGAGGTTAGTGATTAGAGTTATGATTTTTTTTTTCTAGGCATCATAACAAATGGAAGTGAACATACGCAAACAACGGAAAGGAACACAAATGAGAAGAAAACTAATCTCGGTCTCCTATGCAATTAAAAAGAAGTTTAAATATAATTTTGATTCCAAAATTATAAATAGTATGATATGATTTAATTTTTTAATTTAAAATAATGCTCCAGTATATCATAATCTGATTTATTCACTCAATTCATACAATTTATTTTGCTCATCCTAATTGTATATTGTCGCCTAGTCATATTAGAATAACATTTCTATCATGCAACCATCTCCCTTTAAATCATAAACTTTATCCATCTTAACCAAACATGCATCATATTCTATCATAGGTGCCGTCTATCTTACCATTACATAATCATATTCTATTTCAGTTTTAGTCGTACATATGTACATAATCATCTTTCACATAAACAGATAATTCATAGCCACTAGAAGAATATGATGAGCAAAACAGTTATTTCTTTCATCTTTACTACTATCAAGTAACAATAGTTCAGTATGATACTCTCGCCTCAAAACATGCAGGGGGTTGATGTCTCCTGGTATATCTCATTCATTAATCTTTCCATTTTATCTTTATGTCACCAAAATTATGAGAATATCCTTTCATTTATGACTTCAAATCTTATTTAATATTCCTCCCATTACATATGTCTATTCCTAACTAAAAAAATGTAGATAATCAATAATATCGAAAGACTTATTCTTACCTTCACAAAGTCCACCAATTTTACTTTTTGTGTTTCTGGAAAAACTCTCCAATCATGTATGTGCAAAGAAGTTAATTTTGAAGTCCCAGCTATAATGCCAAGAAAGCTAGCAAGTTTTTTACCTTCTTTTCCTATGGGTTGGTTGTGACGATTGAACACTACAGTGATTTTTTTTCCAATGGGCAACTTCCATACATCTCTCAGCAATGTTGGGCCACATGCTCTCTTATTTGAAGAATCTAAAAATCAAAGGATAGTCATGAACATAAATATGTCATAGTATACAGAGGAAAGCAACCATGTGATTAGAATATTAACATACACTTCTAAATAACAGTAACAAACACTTCTAAATCCAATTCTAATATCTTAGGCCAATTCTACTAATTCAAATTATTCCATGCATGTATGAATTAACCTTAACGATAAATTGCAAGTTTATAAAATCAAGTCTACATTGAGTGACTGCTCAAATATCTATCATTTTTCTGTCTAATTTTAGAATGGCCTCTTCCCTTGTTTCTACACTTACAATATTTCCTCTATTTCTACACTTACAATATTTACAATACTTTCTTTTATAAAATCAAAGAAAGTCCGACAGAGGCACGTGGCTGTTCCTAAAGTGTGTGTGTGTATATTAATGTTGTCAATAAAAGGTTTTGTAAAGACAATTGGCAATTACTTGTTTTCCTTTTTTTTTTCCCTTGAGTTATCAACTTTCGTGATGTGTGTGTTGTGTGTTTTTGTTGTCAATAAAAGGTTTTGTAAAGACAATTGGCAATCACTTGTTTTCCTTTTTTTTTCCCCTCAAGTTATCAACTTTCGTGATGTGTGTGTGTGTTTGTTGCCAATAAAAGGTTTTGTAAAGACAATTGGCAATTACTTGTTTTCCCTTTTTTTTTCCCTCGAGTTATCAACTTTCTCTCTATTTCCATTCACGTACAAAACTACATTAAGTATTGGGGATTTTCTCAGATAATTAACGTAACATGGAATTGAAGTGCATCTGAAATAAACACTAATTAAGTTAGTTTCTTATTATAATCATCCATATTTGATGAAAAATCATTTTGAATTACTATTGAAAGTTTTTAGGTTGAAATAAAAATAAAAACTTTTCAAGGACCAAATTGAGTCTTCATGAACATAGTTAATTTATTTTAGACATTTGTAATGATGCAGTAGCATTCAAATAGAGTTTTTATCCTTTCATGTTATGTGTTTGAGTATAAAAACCTTATATATATATATAATTTATCACTCTCATTATAAAAAAAAATTATGCAGTATTTGTCAATATATTGTATAATCTTTTATGAATCACTTTTTAAAATGACTTTACAATTTTTAGGTTAGGAGAACGACTCTTTTCCTTTTTTATATATTTTACACGTACTCACAAATTTTGCAGTTTCTTTAAAGCTTGAAGTAACCATTTCTTTACAACTTGTTTATACCAAAATTGGGTTAAGATTGTAAATTATATAATTTAACTTTATTTTACTATTTTACACTAGTTATATGATTTAACTTTATTTTACTATTTTCATTACTATCTCACTATTTTCATACTAATTTAAGTTTCGGAGAGTCAAGACAAAACCTAACTCCCCATGCTTGGCTTAATCACAAGTGTCCAATTCCTTCTCACGCTATTTTCCACTTTTCTTACGTAATATGTGTCAATGTAAGAATATGTGTCATCTCCCAACACTAATATGTGTCAAGGCACTAAAGCCAACAATTTATGCACAGTTGTCTAACAGGTGTTATTAATTCATTATTTTAAGTTAGTGTCATGGATTTGACGAAAGATTTTCATTATGGATATATATCATGTGACATTTAATTCATAACCAGTGTGTTGCATAACTTAGTGTGTAAAGTGTGTATTGGGGTTCATCATAGAATCTAGGAATGGAAAATTGACAAAATGACAAAAGCAGAGCAACACTCCCACGTTCTGGACATGGTGAGAGGGAAGCCAGTACGTAGACATTACAACAATGTTTACCATACCAGCATCTATAAAACAAGTTTTGAGCATCGTTAATAAGATCAGTCAGAAAATGCTATAGAAACAAGGGCGGTACCTTGACACATACTCTTACATTGAAAATGCTCATGGTTAATGGCAGTACCTTATAATCTAGACTATAAACCTTCTAAACTAAAGCAATAATAAATAAATATTACCAAGAAATACTTTCTGCATCACTTTGCTCATCTTCTGTACTATCATTTAAATTCATGTCTTCAATATTATCAGATGGCTGCTCTTGTGATGAGTTGCTTGCATTAATCAGTTGCAACATCTGTATCCTTACTTCATTATCAATATGTCCTTTAGTAGTAGACTTAGAGTTTGTCCTTCTTGCCATGCTGATACAAACTGCTTATTCACCACAAATTAAATTTTAGACATTATAGTAGAAAAAATAACTAACTACAAAACAATATATATATGGTTACTTGAGATAGAAAAATATCTCACGTTAAATAAAAAATAAAAGAATGATCAAATATATAAATATGAATTTCTATGAAAAATTAAACATATAAAATTACCTATCTCTCTTAATCATTGTCATCCTCTATACCACTTGCATCAATGTTAAATTAACAATCATTTGATGGATGTGTAGAATATTGGTTGAGATCAATTTCTATGCCATCAACATCACTTCTTAACCAATCAAGATTGTCATGTTCTACTGATGAAGTACAGTTCATCCGATTAGAGTGACTAGGTTGATTTTCCATTGATGGCTCGACTTGTGTATCCTTCTCTTCCCCCATGTCAAAAATATCCCTTGGCTTAATGAGCCTTGGAACAAACCATTCATGATCCTTAGGATCTTTGAACATATATCACTTGTTGGGCTTCTAGCGGAAATATAAAAGGCTCATCATTCATTCGATGGCCAGTATGTATCAAATGTGAAAAATTAACAAGTGTGAACGCTAATGAATCTTTCTTGACTCCTCTACCAGTGGTCACATCAACCCAGTCACATTTGAATAAAACAATCTTAAAGTTTTCATAGTAATTTAGTTCAACTATATCATTCAATTGTCCATAATAGATGAGAGAACCTTCTTTTGGGGCATTATCACTCACACTAGCATAGCTTCTAGTGTTTGAGATAACCATGACACCACTATTTTTTGTCTCCATGGATTTCTTAGAATCTTTTGTTCGAAACCGATATCCATTATTTACATCAAAAGCCTTGAACCTCCTTACAATATAGCTTGGACCTTGAGCAAGGGCTCTAATATGATTAGTGATTTCTCTATTAGATGTAGATTCTATCTCCTTTACCTAGTTGTTTACCAAAAAAGAATGAAGAAAAAAATAGATTAAAAGATATGTGGAATTCAAAGCTTTGTTATCATAAAATAATGTTTGTTAAAACTAACTACTTACTTATTCTTTGAACCAATCATGAAATGTTTCAAAATGTATAGATTGTAGCTCATGATCTCTAAAGCGACGCTTACGATTTAATCTTTTGATGTCAGCAATATGTTCACTACATATTCATAACATGTTAGAATACTAAGATAGAATGTATGTATTATTTAAGCATCAACATTCATATTTTTCACTCACCTTTTTAAGGTTTCAACCACCTCAGATTCACAATTAAACAACACGTATCGATGTGCTTGTAACCATGTTTTATCATCTAACATAAAGACATCAATCTTGCCACATGGTTGCCTAACACAAGGATAGAGACATCCTTCTTGATTCTCTTCAAATTCTTGAATGTTTTCATCTCTTCTTGACCAATAAGATCTTGACTTACCACCTTCTAAGTAACGTGCACAAAATGTTAAGCATTCATTTGCAATATATGCTTCTGCTATTGAACCTTCTAGGTGTGCACGATTATGAACATATGATTTTAATGTAGATAAGTACCTAGTAAAAATTAAATTAACATTGAGATTATGAGTTAAATTAAATATATATAATTACTTCAATCAAATATTTCTTACCTCTCAATTGGGTACATCCATCTATAATGCACCGGCCCAGCAAGTCTTGCTTCATTTGCCAAGTGAATCACTAAGTGCACCATGATTGTAAAAAATGATGGAGGGAATATTTTCTCTAGATGACATAATAATAATACACTTCTTTCTTCAAGAAGTTCTAACTTCTTCACTTGAAGAGATTTACCACACAATATTCGAAAGAATGTGCATAATTCAATTAAAATAGTGCTCACTTTTTCAGGCAACGTTGAGCGTATTGCAAGAGGAAGAAGTTCTTGCATCAGAACATAACAATCATGAGTCTTTAGTCCAGATAATTTGTGTTTGCGAATACATCGTGCAACATTTGATGCATAGCCTTGTGAGAATTTCACTTTTACTAAGACTTCATAAAATATCTTTTTCTCATGTGGGGATAATTTGAAAGAAGCTAGAGGAAGATATGTTCTTCCAGGAGCTCTTTGTTAGGGCCATAACTCTGGTCTAATATTCATCTCCTTTAAATCAAGTCGAGCACTTAGGTTATCTTTCGACTTTTTATCAATATTCAATATTGTATAAATCAAGTTATCACATACATTTTTCTCTATATGCATCACATCAAGATTGTGACGCATCAAGTTATATTCCTAATATGGAAGCCTAAAAAAAATGCTCTTCTTCCTCCATGTATGAGCCTCAACCCTAGTAACATTTGCATATCCACCTAAAGTAAAGTTGATGTCTTTAAGTTAATCTAAAACTCTTGATCCAGATGTTGAAAGCGGTGCAGGGCTTAATTCTTTGGTTCCATCAAATGATTTTGCATCTAGCCTATATTTATGTCCTTGCCTTAAGAAACGCCGATGGCGTAGATAACAAAACTTTTTGCCATGTTTTGATCTAATAGAAGATGTGTTTGTATTACAAATGGGACATGCAAACCGACCATAAGTACTCCACCCAGATAAAGTACCATATGCTGGAAAATCATTTATAGTTCACATGATAGTTGCTCGCATATGAAATGTTTCACTGGTCGATGCATCATAAGTTTCAACCCCTACTTCCCACAACTCTATTAACTCTTCTATAAGAGGTTCCAAGTACACATCAATGCTATTTCCAGGTCCTTTTGGCCCTGGAATGAGTAATGAAAGAATAAAAGATGACTGCTTCATACATAACCATGGAGGTAAATTATATGGCATTAAAATCATTGGCCATGTGCTGTAAACACTTTGCATTGTACCATAAGGGTTAAATCCATCACTAGCTAGTCCAAGTCGAACATTACGGGGGTCTTCAGCAAAATCTGTGTTATGTAAATCAAAAGTTTTCCACGCTTCTGAGCCGGTAGGGTGTCGCAAATTTGCATCTTTATTGCATTCTTTATCATGCCATCTCATAAGATTAGAAGTTTTGGATGACATAAATAATCTTTGCAACCTTGGTACCAAAGGAAAATGCCTTAGAACCTTTGCTGCAATTCTACCCTTCCTTATGTTTGTTGTAGTTCCACCCTCAGTGTCAATCTCATCATCTTTCCACCTAGAGGCCCCACATATCGAACATGCATCATCCTTGGCCCTTTCTTTTCCAAATAGCATACAATCATTAGGGCACGCATGGATTTTTTCATACTTAAGACCTAATCCCTAAATGATTTTTTTTTGTTTCATGCATCGACTTCGGTAACTTTTCGCCTTTGGGAAATGCTTCTTTTAAAAGCCCAAGTAAAGAATTGAAGGATTCGTTACTCCATCCAAACATAATTTTCAAATGATAAAGTTCTAACAAAAAAGAAAGTTTAGTGAATTTCTCGCACCTCGGGTATAATTCTTCATTTGCATCTTTCATCAATATTTGTAGGTTTTCAACTTCTGGACAATCATTTTCTGATGGCAAAGGATTAGTTCCATCTAACATTGGTTCTACTACATTGTTAGAATCAAATTCCATATCAAAGGCTTTAGGCAATCCCCTAAAAGCATCATGTATCATTCCAATCATATCATCACCTTTACAAGCTTCTTGGTTAATATTTTCTTGCCTTGGCGATGACACATCAATGGATTCCCCATGACAAAACCATGTGTCATATGATGGAATAATACCATATACCACCAAATGGTCATATGCTTCTTCACAATTAACAAAAGATTGCAATACACATTGTTGACAAGGGCACAAAATTTTCTCCCCATCATTCTTATTTTTAAAAGCATGGGTTATAAACTCTTTTACCCCTTCTAGATATTCTTTGCTAAATCTATCATAATTCATCCACTCCCTGTTGCTATGGCCTTCCATGTTATTCAACTAAAATGAAAAAAAATACAAAATAAAAGGTTATATAAAATATGACAATATCAACATCTATTAATAGCACAATCAATCATATACAAAACATGTAATAAATGGTTTATCTCTTCTTAGGAATAATAGAACAAATGGAACATATCCTGTCATTTTTTTATAATAATTAACTATTGGCAGTGCCTGAAAAATTGACTATTGGTGATTTAGTGTATTTTGAAAACTTTTGTATAGGTAGATTTCATTCCAACGAATTAACAATGATATATCTGAACAATTTTGGGGACCGTATCATTATTATAATAGGTCTGGTCTGGATAGGTTTGCAAGCCTTTGTAGATTTATTGTCCATTTGAATATAATATATCCATCTAAAATATCATTATTAAATAAATTATCTTTTATATATTAAATAAAATTAAAATAAGTTATTGTAGTGGAAACATTGCTATTAAATTCAACAGAAGGGATGAAGGATCTCAATGCCTAATAGCCTAATCTTTTGAAGATGGTGGGACCTGTATTTTTCACATAAGATAGTGAAAGTGAAGATAATAAAGGCAGCCAGAGGAAAGCAATGCTTCCATTCTTTCCCACTCTCTGTACATCATAATACAGAAATTGCAACCTGAGCCGTTGCTCAATAGCAATTAGCACGGATGAGAGGGCTCACTGTCCAACACTTTCAGAAGTTGAAGATTACCTCCCTCCTACTTCAAATATATCCATATATAAAACAATTTAATTTGATTTTATCATCTGACACATTCTTAATTAGATTTATTTTAATTAAAACAATGAGTTGATTTTATTATCTGACACATTCTCAATCAATAATTGACTGTATAATATATAAATGCTAATAATAATTTGTAGAAATTACGTGTCAAATAACATGGTAGAAAGCTAAGTAAAACGCCCTTTTAGCTGCAGAAGAAAAGGAACCCTAAGCTTAGATGCCATATTATCTCTCTCTCTCTTGTTCAAAGGTTGACAGTCTTTCCTTCATTTCACTTTCAAACAACCACTTTTTTAGACACCACCATAAAACCTTTTAACATCACATAAAATTCTCATGCGCTTTCCATATGATTAGTTTTTTCGTCAATGCTTTTAACTACTTCAACAAATCAATCTTATAATAGATACGAGCACAATTCTCTAATATTTAATTTCAAGTAATTCATCCTAATTAATATGATATAAACCACAGTTCAAAAAAACTTCTAAACTGTTCAAATTGATTGCTAAGGCCTTAGTATATACGAAAATTAACATCACATGGAACACTTGTATGCTTTCCAAACAATTTTTTTTTTCATTAATGGTTTTAACTATTTCAATAGGTCAACCTCAATACTAATACATACACAATTGTCTAATGTTTGATTTCAAACAATCCATCCTAATTAATATGACTATACAAACAGAATCTAAAACTATTGTTAAATAAATTATTACTCGACTTTATAGGCCAACATAAAACCTTTGGCAGCAGCTTGAAATTACTGCCAATTAACTACTAATGAATTTTGACCTATTCAACCTCATTAGAATGACTCCTGCTTCTTGAAATTAACTTGAACTTAAACTTCTTTATCTCTCAAACAATAATATTGAACTACAGTTGAGTAGAATTTATTGATGATAATTACTTCAGTTACATGAGCAAGAAAGCAATTCATACATTACTTGGATAGTTGAACTTTTGGATAGTTCAAACTAATTACTATAATCCCAGTATATCAAAATTAGATCCATATAAAACTTTTTTAACTATTTTAATAAGATTTTAGATTTTTATCAAGGCTTTTAACTATTTTAATTGATCAAGCTTATTAAATGACATTGTTCTTTTCAAACTAACATAAACAAACTCTAACTTAAGCAAACTAAAAAGCACAGGCTCTCCAAAACTAGTTAACTAATAATTCACTTTCATAAATTATTATAAGTCAGACAGTGGAGAATAAAAACAACTTCATTGCTCACTATCTATTTTTCACTTTATGTAAGGAATTTCATGCCGTAGGATCTTCACGTGAAGATATTTTTACTTGAACTGAAAAAGAATAGAACTCTCTTCTTTATGTGTGATATGTTCTAAAATTTTAATAGGTGAGAATGACTCTTCCGAGCAATGAATGGTCAATATGATAGAAATAGTCCAATTGAAAATGTTGTAACCTTCAAATCAACCAGAACTTTGAATTTTTTAACAGCCAACCAGAACATAACTCCCTTCCTTGTTACTTCGTCCAAAATTCCACCAAACCCAGATTTGTTTTAACAGCCATTGCCTAGAAACTCTAACATAGAAACCTAAATACCCACAGGAGATATAAATTTCAGTGAAGTCGTTGTTTCAAACAAAAATCCAAATACCCACAACTTTGAATTTTAACAAAAAAAATGCAAAAATAAAACAAAATTAACTTCACATACCAGACGGTGAACCTTTGCTCTGTTCTTCAGGCTTGAAAGAACCCTAGCAAGTGGCGACAAAAAGCCGAAACTCCCAACTCTTTGTTCTACCATTCAGGCTTGAAAGAACCCCAGTGAATGGCGACGAAAAGGCGAAACTCCTCACTCTTTGTAAACTGCCCTTGGGGATTAACAGTCCATTTTCTATTAATGAAAAACTTTAAAAGAAAAGACCAGAGAATGGCCGTACAAATGTCTCCAAACAGTGGCTCAGTCAAAGGGTTTCCTATGTGTGCTGGTTGAAGTCATTCTAGGAGACAAATGCTGAAGTCCTCTGTTTGCGCGATAAAGGAATATTGAAGAAAGCTGGGTTTCCCACTTCTGTTTCGCACCAAGAGAATTCTGTAAAGTGAAAGAATAGCTCAATTATAATTTTTTACTTTTTACTAGCAATTAGTGTTAATTGCCACTAAATGCTATAATTATAATGGCAAATTTCTATTTGCCGCAAACAGTTAAATAAAGTACATCAAATAGTGGCCTTTATATAATTGCCGTTAAATTGCCGATAGAAAATGTTTTTGGTGTAGTGCGTCTCAATATGAATAGAATGTCATGCTGGAATGCTTCCCAAGTGAGCTGCTTTCACATGCATTCTATCCATACCAGTATATTGACATCTCATTCTAACCTTGTACTCACCAATATTCACTATTATAGTTTCTTCTGTGATTCTTCGGCATTAAAATATTTGGCGGTCTGTCTCTCACCGTGTTTAACTAACCTGCTGTGTTGTAAATACCCAGTTGGAGCCTCTCTGTCCAAAAAAAGCTTTAAATTATTTTCATCTTCGCTTTCCATCTAAACAAGGTGAAAATCCTTTTTGTCCTCTATTTTCTCTATTTCAATTTCCTTCTCCTCTGGTGTCTGCCCATCCAAATAGTGGTAAACTTGTCAAACAAGAAACCACTAATAGAAAACGAAAATAATCATGTCTTCTTTCAATGCCCATTCCTAAAAAACTTAGGTTTTAAATTATGATTACGATTTAACTGTAATTTATAAAATTATGAAAAAAAATATGATTGTTGTGGTACAAAATTACAAAAAATCATAATTATAGTGCAATCCACAATTACAATATTATATGCAATATTGTAATCGGAGATTGTAGTTCAAATCCCTACTCAAAAGTGATCCCAAGCACAATATTAGAGATCAGGCCTCCATGCATGTTTAATTATTCGGTAAATGGATTTTCGGTCTGGTATCTATATTTGAAAATAATGCGACAAGTACAAAAATCGTCCTATATGTTACCTTCATGCATGCTTATTAGCCTCTGCATTGTGTCAATTTTAATTTCTCGACATGCATCTTCTGGGTACATATTGAAATATATCCATATAAATTTTACTGCCAAAAGCCCTTTTCACATTCAATACTTGAAAGATACAAATTAGAAAATAAAGCGAATGATTATTGAAAAAAATAATAGATAATTATTAATTTTTTTCTCAATTGTATGTTATTTGTTCCAGCAACAATTGTGACGATTATTTTATCTTTTAAAGTATATTTTATAGTTTTAGTGATTCACTTTGAATATGAAAGGCAGATAAAATACTAATAAAAGTTAGTGAGGTACATAAAATTTATAATAATACTATATATACTAAAAATAAAATCCTAATTGACTTTTGAATATAAATTAATAGCTATCAATTTCAAAACAGGATAATAGGATAAATTTTTAAAATTTAATCTAATATATATAAAAGATTCAAAATTTAATTTTGAATCCTTTTTTTTTACATATTACATTTTTTATAAAATTTATACTTATTGTTATATTTATCTGTGATAAGGCATTAAATCACCCATTAATAATCGGCAATGCATTAAAGTGAAAATCTGTTCAGATTCAGACAAGGTTAAGTCCAGGGCCTCCAGACATAGTTATCTTTTCTTTTTCCGAGAGAGAGAGAGAGAGAGAGTAATTCCAGTTATCTTCTCAATACTTTTCGGAGGATATCTGGGGACAAGCGAGCAAGCAGAAGCATGAGTATCAAAGTTTTCCCAACCAGAAATCCAGCCATCTTCCCAGCTTCTCGGCTAACAACGAGTTAAATAGTTTGCAAGTGATTCACAACTCAATTTGAATTTCGAGACAAATGTCTGATATTTGAGCTGGATTATCTAACTTATATTTTAAATGAATTGAGTTTGAGTCAATGAAAACTTAAACTCATTTATACCACGAATTGGTTTGATATACCCATATATAGAATAAAAAATATATATGTATATATATTATAATATATATTTTAAAAAATATTTAACAATACTAAATTCTAAAATCTAAGATAATGTATTTTTTATTACAAATATATTACTTCAATATTTTACATAAAAATTTTAAAATATTATTTTAAGTAAAAAATATAAAATAATTAGATTAATGATGGTTAATAAATTTTATTTGTAAATTTATCATAAGAATGATAGATAATCAAATGGTAAGACTCTAATAAATAATTTATTAATTTTACTTTTATAAGTTAAATAATTTAGTAGACAAGTTTTACTTTAAATTTTATTCTTTCAAAAAACTTACTAATTTTATATTTAAAAGTTAAATAATTATATAATTAAGGTTCATTTTTCACTTATGGTTTCTAAGACATATGTTTTTCAAAAAAGGTAATTCAATAAAGTTATAAGTATTGATAAAAAATTGAAAAGTTCAAACCAATTCATCTTTTAAAATTGAGTTATGATAATAATATAATTTTATATTTTAAAATAATTTATTATTTATATTACATTAAATATACTTATAATATACCATTTATATGTTTTTATCAACGTCATTAAGTTAAAAAATATATTTACTTTCAAAATTATTTTAGAATAGTAAATTGCCGACAAAGTACTTTATTATTACAATTGACTTTTGAGCTAATGAGAATGAGCTTGAGCACAAAAGATAAACTAACTTGAATTGAGCCTAAATTTAGAGCTAGACAAATTTGATGCAAGCTGAGGCCAGCTTAGATTGACTCAACTTGGTTTAACTCATTGCTAATTGTATAAACTTCCAATTGTTTTGATGAAAAATATTTATGTCAAAAAATTCTTTATATATATTTAAATAAAAAAATATTTTTCACTTATACATATAAAAATATTTTTTAAATAATAATGTATTGTGTTATGATAATTGAAAAATAAATTTTATTTAAAATAAAAATGCTATTTTTCATTTTACTTCACATTTGTTATTGAATAAAGAAAATATTTTTTATTATTTTAATATTTTAAGTATAAATACAAATAAACGGTATTATACAAAACTCCAGGTCATAGAGGCACTTTTTTTTTTATCAATATGCTTCCTATTTTTAATTTTGTGTCTATCTTTCTCGGTGACAAATATTTATTTATTTATTATGAATATTAGAATAGAACGTGAGGTTACCTGTTCAAGTGGTAACCTTTAGTTTATCAATAAAAAAATAATGCATTTATTTTTTATGAGCTCCTTATTAGTTTATATTGGATTTAATTTAGGAATATTCTCAAAACGAAAATTTGAACTTACCATACTAATGTAGGGAAAAACGTGCCTAAGACCTATACGAGGGTATTGTTCCTTCGATGACCAAGATTAAAGGCACTCCTAACATAGAACACAGTGCATGAAACTATACAAACACATTATATAATAAAATCAAAAAATTGAAGTTGAGCGGCTTTGGCTCAATCTATTTATGATTTTTTTATTTTTTTTAAATTTTATAACTTCTATTATATTTAAATTTTAATTTTTGATCTTTATGTATATATATACATTCAATAATTTAACCATTCTTCTCATTAAAAAAAATTCAATAGTTGAAGAACCCAGTCTAACACAGTTACATGTAGAAAATACTAAATTAATTGTATACGTACGTGTGCACATAATTTTTAAAATTTAATTGCATACAATATGCAGTTAAGTCGTGGCACCTTGATCTATGCATCGAACCATATTAGCTTAAAATATACATAGAAATTTTAAATGCGCAATGTGTTAAGAAGTATTTACGAAGTGTTACTTTTTGATACTGAAATATAAAAAGGTTATACTTCCCGTGAGTACCGAGATTCGCACCTTTATGTATTTTTATAATTTTTATAAAATTAATTTAAAAATTTTTAACTTTTCACTAAAAATTGTAACTTTAATATAAACAAATTTACATGTGTTTTTTTATGCAATATTGCTTAGTGGATTTATGTATAACTCAAAGTCAATACAGGATTATCCCATCATTCAGAAACACTGCATCAAGTTGTTTGTAAAATGATCACTAGTTCTGTTTGGAAAATCTTTGAATTCATGTCGAACCTAAATTTACCCTTTGTTTATATATTAGCGTCTAACACAAACACAAGTGTATATCATAAAAGCCATGTATTCAACATTATTATAATAATAATTGAATTTAAATTTAATTTACTGTATACTATCACTTATCTATATTATCATATCAATGGTTAAAATTCTTTAACATTATTAAAAAATTCTTAATGATTATTACTGTTCTAATGACATATTTTTCTTTTTTGAACATTGGAGGTGTAAAATCTTTTAAACTAACTATCGATTAAACTTAAACTCTTGGATATTATTTGGATTTACAGAGTTACTTGATTTCTACAAAAACCTGAATTTTTTTTTGACAAAGCCAATAATTTCTACAAAAAGTATATATGTAATTTTTTTCATTAAAAATACTGTTTAGGGCATTACATTGAAAATTTTTTAAAAAGTGTTGCAATTTTTTTTGTAAGAAACTGATAACATGAACATTCACACTTATAATATACAAATATTTGAGAATTTTGATTATAAAAAAGTTACAAGTGGGTGCTCCAAATCCCTTTATGTTCGTGGAGCTTCCGAACGTACTTCCTAATTTGGACCAAAATCTGGGGTAGATTAAGTGTCGCTTTCGCCTTGTATATTTTTCAACCCCGCCTGCCTTCAAATTGACAAATCATCATACCTGCCTAAAATTATTGACTTCCCTTAATCTTTAATAATATATTATTTAATAAAAACTATGTTAAATTGACAATCTCTTCCGACAAATTTCCCCCGTTGCTACTATAAATGCATGAACATTTCTTTGCATACAGCACCACCACAAGCCCCAAACATGTCTAACTCAAGCTTTCTATTGCTCCTCCTTGGGGTGCTGGTTCTCACCACCCCAGCTTTCGCTGACGACAAGAAGCCATATGAGCCACCCACCTACAAACCTCCGACTGAAAAGCCACCAGTTTACAAGTCTCCTCCGGTGAAACCCCCACCGGTTGAGAAGCCACCACCAGTAGAGAAGCCCCCACTCCACAAACCTCCACCGGCGGAGAAACCACCTACCTACAAACCTCCCATTCATGAGGAGCCTCCAACCCACAAGCCGCCTCCCGTGGGGAAGCCTCCAGTCGTGAAGCCACCACCGGTGGAGAAACCGCCCGTCAAGAAGCCACCACCAACCTATAGCCCACCACCCTATGGTCACTATCCTAAACATCCTCCTTCTGAAGATTAATGTTACTTGATCCATATTTAGGCTTACCAAAATAAGAGCTGTTACTAAGTTCAGTTGTGTGGGTATTTTTCGCTTTTTTTTTTTTTTTTTCAAGTATCATTACGGAGTATTTGTACTTTGTATTTTGTACTTCTCTTGTGCTTTAATTTTCCCGTTGGCTTTGTATGTTAGTCACTCAAATAGCAAGCACAATGTCTCAAGTGGAAAGCAGCATGCAGTATTAATGAAATAAAATTTCCAATGTTATTGGCATCTCATTCCTAGCATCTAGTGGCATTTATTTATTGAATTTTTATGGTATTTATGGATTTTCATAATTTATTTCCAGGAAGGTAGCAGCTTTTAGAAATTTTGTGTTAAATTTGTATTATTTAATTTTTTTAATAAATAAGTAACTAATAATACTAGTTATAAAATTTAAAGAATATAATAATGATTATCTCTACAAATAAGAAATTAAATATTGTATTTACGCACATAATTTATATATTAAGACAATTATGAATTCTAATGAGAGTCTTTAATTCAACTTGTATATGATATTATTTGAGAGTTTTGATTTCTTCTATATCTTAAGTTTGATTTCAAAACATTGCATAGGTGCTTAAATAACTACTCCTATCATTAGGAAAAAAAAAAGACATAAAGAACGCTGCAGCCTCTAAGAGAATAGCAGGACTTCTCCCTGGATGATCAAAGATGGCTATAACCTCTTTCTGCTGAAACCAATAAAAAGGAAAGTGTGTGAAATCCCATTCCGTGAGTAGAAAATTTCTGATGATTTTTGGATCATATTACGTATTCAGATATCAACGTAATTTTTGAATGTTTATTTCTATTATATGGGCTAAAACTTTTTTTTTAATATAAAAATCATTCTTTTATGTTATAAGCAAATTTTTATTCAATTTTGCTTATTTGGTGAAATTAGATTATGAACTTATCACTATTTGTTATTTGTGATGAATTTACGTTTAAATCATAGAAGAATGGATGTTATGTTAATTGGTCAAATGATATTATTGATTATAGGATAATTGTTCTTAAATGAAGAACTAACGAAAGAGGATCAATTTAGGATTGGAAGAAACTCAAGATGAAATTTGCAAATAATGTCATTACTACACTCCTTTTATTTTCAACTCATGCTAGTGTCTTGGGTTTAAACATCAATTATTTGAAAAAATAAAATAAAAACTATTATGTAAAGTACTATGATATTGTCTCACTAATAAATAGTTGACATTAGTTGTTGAACAACTGATGTTGTAAGCTAAAAGACATCAATTTTATGTAGAAAATCAATATTTTTTTATGTACCAAAATTTTTTTAAATGTATAGAACCAATTGACACATAAGAAACAACCAATTGACACCTGTAAGAACATTACACAACAATAGTAAACTGAGATAGAAATTGACAATAGCATAACCAATTATAAGAGCTTTTATATAAAGCTCTGAATTCTTTTTTATACATCAAAATACAAGTTACAAGAAAGTCATTCATAGCCAAGCTAATTGCTAGCAACTAATTTATACTAACTTAATTAATTACAAACACTAATAATATTTGGGAATAACTAAAGCCATTCATTAAAGTTTGACTCTAGTTTTAAGGAAATGTCTTGCTCAAAACTCTCTAACCTTATCAAGTTATTCTCTAGTGTATGGCTGGTGCTTCTTCTTGAAGCATTACAAGTTATACATAATTAATATGTTATCATTAATACTAATTCAATTAATTAATCTCACATGTGAAAAGTTATAAATAAGCAAGTAATAACCTTAGTGGGGAGTTTAAAGTTTACAAGAAAATAACAAATCAAACATGTAGCACATGATATTAAAGCCATATTACACATTTCTTGGCTATTTTAGGCATTGCAATAAAATAAGAGGTCAATTTGATCCTATTGATACAAAATCTTCCTAGTTAAACACAATTTAATTTTACTATTAACATACTTACACTTTTCCCATTTGAAAGATTTACCTATCCTTAATTTCAAACCTTGCTTGGATGCTGTGGTTGGGACTCTTTTTAAGGAATTCTTCAAAATGGATTGTATTTCTCCTAAAAAAGGATCCATCTAGTAGATAAAATTACTCCTCGACATTACTAGAGCCAACATCCAATGGCCACTACAATATAATGTAACTATTAAAATTTGTTTAATAAAAAAATTATAAATAAAACATAAATAAGACTTAACCTTCATGGTACAACACAAAGTAGGAATTTTTTCCTAGGCTAATGTATTAAAGCCTTAACAATTTAGTCCTAACTTTTATCCTTTTCCACGATAGATTGATTATTAAGTTAATATGGATTTAGGAATCCATATGTAACATTTATCGATGGTAACATGCCAAAGTAATGCCGGCAAAAGGCTTAACATAAGTTAAACTCATATTTAGATAGTAGTTCAATTAATTTATGTTTAATCAAAGAAGATAGCATAAACTTACAAGATTTAAAGCTAGATGTAAGTCACATTGTGCTCCATGAACTTCAATAACTACTTGATGGAAGCTTTTTCAGTGAAAATCAAAATTTCCAATCCTATCACATCCACTCTAATTGAAAGTATGACTTAGGAATTCTTACCCTAAGACCTATTAGGCATCATTACAACTCCTTTCGAGCAAGATTGGGAGGTTGTAGTTCCTTCGAAATAAGATTGGGAAGTTGCAATTCCTTACAAGCATGATCAAGAGGTTGTAACTCCTTTTAAGCAAGATTAGAAGGTATTGTGACATAAACAACAAAAATTAGTAGTCTTACACAACAATACTAAAATAACTTTAAAAAATATATAAAATCTTTATTGATAAAAGAATACAAGTTAATACCTCCACTAGGTATTGAATGAGAACCATCAATCATTCAATGAAGGTTTCATTGGCTTTATCCATTGTTTAGATTGCATCATTTGGCACGAGCACCTTAACTTTGCAAACCAAAGGCTTAATGACTACTAACTAAACTTAATTGTTAGACAATGATTAATGGTGTAGTTAATGCCTTACTAAATACCACTCATCTATGTAATCTCCCAAATTAATAACTAAAGCCTTATAAATTTCAAAGTACATAAATATTCATTTTATTCATTTGGCTATTATATTACATTTGAATTCCTTTTATTGATAATAATATTTGAACTAAATTTATTTTATATGATTATTATTGATTCAAAATTTGATTAAAATAATTTTTACAAGGAATGAACTAATTTTTGCATTGAATAAATTATTATTGAAAATTATGGAAGTTTGAAGTAGATGTAGCTTTAAAATGGCATCATACATTTAAGGCTTGTTTAACTATTTTCTATAAGGATTTATGAAATAAATTATTTGTATTTTGATAAATTATTCTTAGGAGTTGTGGTATTTTTTTTATATTGAAGGGGGATTAAAAATAATAATTGAATTGAGATTCTAAATAAAATTAGTTTTATAAAAATGTGAGTATTAAGATTTTATTTTTTAAGATATTCACATTGAATTTTAAAATTATTTGGAGAAAGTAAAAAATAATATTATAAAGTATGAAAAGTTAATGGCTAGGATTTTATAAAATCATTGGAGGGCTTAGATTTAAAGAGGAGTGTGAGTTATGATATACCACAATGCACAGAAACATTGCTCACAACTTACACTTTCTCTGTCCTCCTTTTTCTTTTTATCTGGCCCCTTCCTTCTATTTTGGGATGCTTCTCCTTCTTTTTATTTTTATATATAGCTACTTTCTGTTCCCTCATATGCACCGTCACACACTTAATTGCTTTCATTTTTACTTTTTTTTCTCTCTCTTTGTAGCTAATAGCCCCTTCCCTTTTAATTTTTATTTTTATTTTTGGGCTACTGTCACTTTTGGGATTTTCCATTTTTTTTCCATAGCATGATTACCTCACTCTCTTTAATTCTCACTCTCCTATGGGATCTTTTTCTTTTTTCCATCCCTTTTCTTCCTTTCTTTATTGGCCTCCCTTCCGATAGGTAGTCATGTTCTTTTCTTGCTAGAACACTATTGTGTAGCCATTTTTCTATTGTATTCAGTTGAGAGTCATTGGAGAGGCTGATGGATACGTGTAAAGAGCTACTATTTCTTTTATCCAATGTAAAGCAACTGTCTCTAACTGCTAAGGGTACAAATGAGTCGAGCCAAGCCAAACATCTACATGTTTGAGCTTGAGCTCGACAATATTAAATAAGCTCAACCCAAGCTTATCAAGCCTTAAAAAGTCTAGCTCAAGCTTGATTTGAACATAAGCTTAATTGAGCTTAAATGAGCTCTATATTCTTTACTCCAAATTTCTAATCAAACATAAGTATTTGAACTCAAACTCAAACTTAGGTTATATTCGATCTTAAACGAGCCTATAAATGTTTAATTTATTTATATTATATATAATATAAAAAATAAAAATACATTTTATATTAAGCTCTTTTAGACTCATAAATAATTCGAATTGAGTAATAAAAAGCTAAGCTCAACTTTTTAAAATTCGAGCGCTAATTGAATTTTTTACAAATCGATCTCGAATAGCTTAATTCATTTACACCCCTACCAACTGCCACCACTGCATTCTTCCTACCATAAACCAACATTTGGTGGTCGTAGCTTTGCAATATGAAAAAGAACAACTAAATAGAGGTAGCTTGGGTCAGTGTTAGACTTTGTCTTTTTTTTATGGCAATGTTGTTATTGGAAGTTTTCTCCATCGTATAAGGCTATTTGCTAATGCTGCACCACCCTCTTATTTTGTTTAGCTACCGTTGATATGGGTAAAAGTTATGGGAAACAACTATGTTTTTGTTGTATTGTTATAAATAGAAAGTACAGTAAGCTAACTTCCTTTATTTTAAAAATTCAATGTCTTGCTATTTGAATTGATTTAAGCTATTATGATAGAGTACATAAGTATATACTTATCCTAAAAATGCTATAAAATGCTAATATGATATAATTAAAGTATTGCTAGAATGTGTATCTTATGATTTTAGGACAATTGGAGGTGATTTAAAAGATTTTCACATTTTCTATATATATATTTGAAGTATTGGAAAAGTCTATAAAATAAATAAATAAATAAATATGATTCTATGTTGTTAGATGCCAAAATAACATAAACAAAGTGATTCTAAAACACTACAATCTAGTATTTAGGAAGATTTATTTATAATTTAAGAATTCCTATTATGAAAATTAGGAATTTATTGGTGATAATTCTAAAAATATTATTTTCATATTCTATAAGATTATAATAATTTGTTCAAGTATTTTTAAGTATCATATCTTGATGTAATGAAAAATATGAATTTTTGATATTTTAGTAATAAGTTTGAAAGATAAGAAGAGTGAGAATTTAAGATGATCAAGTGGTATATTTTGGATTGTTAGTTAATTTAGAGAAACATGAAAATATTACATTAGAATTGTATATTTAGAATGTGCATAGATTATAACATTTTAATATTTATGTTTAAATTATATGGATTTAAGAAATCATTATTTAGTGACCCATATTTATTGTTGTTGTTGTTGTTGTTGTTGTTGTTGTTGTTGTTGTTGTTGTTATTATTATTATTATTATTATTATTATTATTATTATTATTATTATTATTATTATTATTATAGTTTAATATCTGAAAATAAGGAAATTTGATAATCTAGCAAATTCAAATGGCATGAAATGAGTTTTAGAATGTTAAGTTCTAATATTTTATTAATATGATTCAATTTAAGAATTTCCACATTATGATATATTCCAAGAGTTACTATATTAAGATGAGATCCTAGGATAATAATTTAGGAAGAAAAATAAATAAATCTAATATATTCATAAATTAATCTTATAAATTGTGATAATAGGAAAGAAATGTGGAAACGATGATTATGGATATATCAAGTAAGCATATATCTCACCATTGAACTTTTATCTAGACAAATTATAATTTAAATATTGTGAATTATGTTTTTCTTATTACTAGTACTAATTTTATGTTCAAGCATAAATTAAATTCCATAGTATGCTAATAGAATATTCATAGATTAGAGTGTGTAGTGAAGGCATGGTGATGTTATTCATGGTTGTTGAATGCTTATAGTTGAGCTTTTTGTTACTTGTATGTTAGAAATTTATAAGTAAATAGTGATTTGAGAGTTAAGCTCTCACATATATGCTATTTACATAATTTGCTAAGGATGGAATTGAGAATTTTAAACTGTGTTAGAGCAGTGATATTAGGAACTATGAAATGTATTGGAATAATGTTTTAAAAGCCAGATGGGAAATTCTAAGCAAACAACTATGAAAGATATCTAAATGATTTATGAGTTGAATGATAAATTCTCCACAAGCAGTTGGGAGAAATATAACATTGATATGAAAATTAAAAAAAATGACTATCCATATGTTTATCATAACTAAATGTGTGATATGGTATGATATTGAAAATTGTTTGTGGTTGGACGTTTATTATCGATGTGATTAAAATGATTGTCTATGGTTAGCCTTAATGGCTGTTTGTGATTATAATGTCTACCCAGAATGGGTAGTGCATAATATGATAATAATGATCTTGTGTACTATTGGATAATTGAAATTGTTATAATTTATGATGAGAGTTATAAAACTTAAGTTGAGCAGGTTGATACTTCATCTGAGGCTTAGTTTCATGCATTCAAAAACTCAAGGAGCTTAGGTTGAAACTATATCCCTAATCAAATTTTAACTAGCATGAAACCATTTAATATAAATGGATAAAGATTTAGTAATGGTAGATATATGCTTACTAAGTTTTTGTAACTCACTCTATTGTATCTTTAATGTTTTTAAGTTGTAATGAGCATATTTGAAATTGATACATGAATGGAGAATCAAGGTTGCCTTACTAAAAGATTTAATAGTTAAGAATACAATTATGCATTCAAATAGTGATTTACTGAATTTTATGATATATTGAATTATTATGTATGTATAAAAATTGAAGTATGTAATGTATTGTATGAATCTTTGAATGTTGTTGTATCTAGAAATTCATAAGTGTTGTAGTTTAGGGTGTATGGCCATTAAGCAATATTTAAAAAGAGAGGAGATTAAGTTTTTTTTTTGCAAAAAATTTAAAAGAAAATTTTCAAGTCCTTTTAAAATTTTGGAAACTCCTATTGAATAGAAAAAGTGAAAAATTGCTAAGGCTTGTGGAAACTGATAACTGGATTAACGTTGCTCACAATTAGGATGGGTTGTGACAATTTATAACCTTTTGTTAAAGTGGTCCTGCCACCATCAAAACACATTAGGCCCCACCTTATGCAATAGGAACCCCCCACAAAAAGTTTTAAGATTAAATGTAACATTTACCTTGACTACAATCTTTAGCATTTCCTATATCGTGGTAGCTGGTGCTTGAGGTGCTGGCACATCCTACTTACTAATCATAATAAAGTTCAACACACCCCATTGATTAGGAGTCCAACTAAGTGCTAGGGAATTAGTTACATAAGCCACCCCATTTATAGGAGCAATAGGTATTAAGGCCAATTAAACAGATATTGTGGAGCATAAAGCTGCAATACACTAACTAATTAGCTATTCTTGTAGGATGCAAAGTATATTGCCCTACTATTGCATAAGCTACTACTACTTCTTCTTTGCAACTGCCTACTACAACCTTACTTCCATTTTTGCATTAATTTTTTGTGTTAGTTTGTTAATGATCCTTATTTATATTTGTGCTAAATCAATCATCAATTATCCCACTAAAGAGTGTTAGTGTATATGCCTTAAAACTAATCATATTGATGATTGTAATTTTGAATCATGTTATTTTAATGGTAATTCCAATTATTATATTTATATATATTGTCTGCGTAATATATTTAATTATGATAATAACTTGAGAATAATTATATTCTTAAATGTCCCTAGTCATATATCATTGTGGATTAGGTTGCTTTGATATGTTAAGACTAGCATGTGTGAAGACTTATATGGGATATTAATTTTACACATGAGTGCAAGTTAGAGAACTTGTATACTACACTGACCCATCTTAAGAACACTACATAGATCACTATATGAATATCATGAGTGGTTCTTAGTGATTATTATTAACATGATCTTTTGACCTGAGATCACCAAGGTTCCCTACATGTGAGTTTCATATTTTGATACTATTATATGTCACTCATGGTTAAGTGAATGCAAGGGTAGATATTGGATATGTCACATATCATGCGGAGGGTTTGTGTGATCAAGATGGGATTTGTCCCTTCTATATAACAGGAGTAATATCTGTAGGCCCCTTGATTAAGTAAAACTGAGAAAATGCATGGCCATGGGAATGACACGGTACATTTGTTTCAGTTAGCTTACTTAGGAATAAAAAAACCTCAAGATTGGGCTATACGGGAATGACACGGTCCATGTCTCGTGCTCAATCTAGATGTATAGGACAAAAAGACATAGGTGATGATCACATGTAAAAGTTTAGTCAAATCATCGACTTTCTTTTTACTTGGGTAACAATGATGTGTTGCTAGACACCGATCATTAATATGATTAATGATCATTGCCAACGTAATGAGAGCTTGTAGGGTTGCACACTTAGAGCCTAGTGAATTTGAAATTAATGGACCAAATTATTTGAGCCTAATATTTAGGAATTCATGTTATAATTATAAGGCCTAATTGTAAACCTATAATTGTACATGGAATAAAGCCTAAATAGGTTAGGATTTTCTATACACCTATTTAAATAGGCTTGTTGGATAATAATAGTT
The DNA here is from genome assembly GCA_020226215.1 of Sindora glabra. Lineage (NCBI taxonomy): Eukaryota > Viridiplantae > Streptophyta > Magnoliopsida > Fabales > Fabaceae > Sindora > Sindora glabra. The sequence continues at coordinate 50,386,037 of CM035232.1, read as the reverse complement.
GATTCATTTTTATTCACGCATCCTAAGCATAGAAAAACCCTAACACCTCTCCTTGATCAAAACCTTTGAAGAGGCATAGCTAGCACTACGAAGAAAAAGGAGAACAATTCAAACCAATGTTCGTGTGGACGTTCATCGGTGATTCGTGGGTTTGTGTGGATACCTCAGAGTTTTCGGCTAAAAAGGAAGCTGAAAAGGTGATCAACAACCAAGTTCTAAAGTCATCACAAAGGTATTCAACAAATCCTTGTTCTGATTTAATATTTTTGCATGGATCCGGTGGATGGAATCGGTTTATTCTGTTGCACTTGTATAGCTCCCAATCCCAACAAAGAGCACCTTATTGGGCTAAATATTTCCACATGGCCAACACTATGTTTAACATCTTGAATATGGCTAAGATACCTTTTAGTTCCTAAAGTTATAGTCAAGGTGTCATACTTCCTAGCTAGTTGAAACTCACCCTGGAAACCCTACTATATAAGAGCATCCTATAACAATTAACAAACAATAAATTATTAGAAATAACTTAATTAAAATGGAAGCTTCAAATTCAAATAATATATTTTGGTATAAGTCTTAATACTAACAATCTTCTTCATAACAACTTGACTTTCTAGGGTTGTGTATTGTTGTTACTTGTTTACTTTCCCTTCTTTCCATAACTTTGCATGAGAAATGCAAAATGTCTTACTAGCATCCTCGCCCTCCTAATCTTCAACACACATTTTAGTCAACAAGTCTTTATTTAACTTCTTATAGCCTCCTTGAGAAAGCCTATATAGATATGTGTTCTTCTTTTACTTCTCCTAATTAGACTTACTTCATGCATTGACTAAAGGATATATTAGTTCACAAGTACAAATCATATACAAACAAGATATTAAAATGAATTATGCAATAGAATATAAATATTTACCTTGAAATGCTTATCCTTGCATTATTTTTGGAACTTCTCCCATAATTCTTAATCAAGGTAATTCCATCATTGCATTAAGTCAGATTTTATTGTGGTCTCAAGATTGATGTATTTCCACCTTAAAGTTGACTTGACATCCTTACATAAGGTTACTGTATGTTGCAATACTTTATTGCAAATCAACATTTTGCTTGGAATATCAAAGGATTTCTACAAGAAAAAAAAACCATATGCAAAAGATCAAATTATATGTAAGTATGCTACAAATATATCTTTCATATACATAATACAAATCTATCGAAATCAAGCGTACATACCAAGATCTTATCCCAAATGTTATCTTTCAATCCTTTGGGTATTTTCTTTCAATAAGGAGTAGCTATTGATGCTTTGGACTATACAATCACTCCAATAAAATTGACAAATTAGTTAGTATTTTTTGTATTTGGCTATCATTTCTCATTGATCTCTATGATGGCATTTGGTTCATGGAATCTTACATTCTTAGAAAAGTATACATTCTTGAGAATGTGATTCTTGAGAATTTAATTAATAAGAATTTAATTAATAGGAATGTAACATTCTTATATTTAGTTCACTGTAAACTTTTCTAAGAATATTTTGCTAGATTCCTATACATGTTATATTATTAAGTTTAGTTCATATTTGATATGCTTGTAAATTTTGAAATTATTTCAAAAATACCTTTAATAATTTTTATTATAAAATATAATAAAATAAATCATATTTTTATTTAAAATTACATAAGTAATTAAAATTTTTTAATACGTAATAAATTAAATCTTAATATTTAATATCTAAAAATTCATTAAAATAGATATAAGAATATTTTATATTTTATTATATTTTAATATTTAATGTATTATAAATAAAGAATATATTAATTATTAAAATATAATATATTATTATTAGATAAACTTTCAAAATAAAGTGAGTGTAATTTATTTAAGTTATTATTATAGTATTAAAGATACTTGACATTTCTCTTTTTGCAAAATCATAAATTTTCATTACTAAATCATTTTCATAATTATATTTCATACTAGTACTATATTTTACATTATAGTTCCTTCTTTAATATAAACATATTATTGTTTTATATTTTTATGTATAAATATGCTTTTTTCTTAAAAGAAATTTCAAGCCTATTGCATTATTTTTCAAAGAAAAAATCATATATATAAATATATTAAAATAATATTTTAAACATTAGGAATAATAATAAAAAATAAATTATAATTAAAAAATTAATTTCATTGTATTTTTTTAATAATAAAAATATTTTTATTAATAAAATAATAATAATTTTCTAATTTATATTAAAAAATTATTTGATAAAGTGATAAATAAGAGAGAGAAATAAATGTAAGAATAATTTTATATTTTTATTTTAGTATTAATATTCCCATCCCATGGAAATCTGAAATACTCACCTCCTTCCATGAGAATATTTTAAGGGAATGTTGGGTCAAAAATATTCTCAAGAATGTGAGATTCCTACACTTTTTTCAAACTTTGAACCAAACATAAGAATACAATATTCCCTTACAACATTCCTGAGATTGTTAATAACATTCTACGAACCAAATGCTACCTATAAGTAATCTTTTACCTTTAGTTTGTGCTGTAGTAATGCCCTTCAAAGTAGTAAGGCCCTTTATGTTTCTTTCAGTAAGGGGCAATTGCCTCTTAAGAGGTATCCATATTCTAGATTTATAAAACAAAAATTAGTATCAATCATCTATACATAATAAAATTTAGTTAACATTACTAAATGATAATCAAAGTAGCAAATATAAGATTGGTTCTTAAAACAAATGCGACACTAAATTGCATAGAAAATCATATAACTTGCTTAGCAAGAAATTGAATTAAGATTGTATTAGTCACACAAATTCTTTCATTAATTTACATAACTATAGAGCAAATTGAAATCATTGAAATATATGATAAATCTAACACTATAAAAAGCCACAATAACATATAATGGTAAAGGAAAGGACATTACCATCGAATAAAGCATACCATAACCATATAATATAAGTGCAATAAAACCTTAAAAGCATCACTGAACACATCACATAGTATAATCATAAACTTTGTAATGAATAAGGCTCTCATAATGTCACTATACAGATACACAAACATCCTAACTAGACAAAGCCATATTTAATCACTTAATATGCAAAAAAATATAATGAAAATGAAAGAGAAAAATATACTTGACAAAATTTATTAATGACTAGAATAGCCATGAAGTGAACTCCGAGTGCAAAAAAGATGTGACTACGATTTAGGACTCATCAAATAAATTTTGATGATAGAAGTGATGCTATAAAACCTTCAAAGCACCACTGAACACATCACATAGTATAATCATAAACTTTATAATGATCAAGGCTCTTATAATGTCACTATACAAATACACAAACATCCTAACTAGACAAAGCCATATTTAATCACTTAATATGCAAAAAATATAATGAAAATGAAAGAGGAAAATATACTTGACAAAATTTATTAATGACTAGAATAGCCATGAAGTGAACTCTGAGTGCAGAAAAGATGTGACTACAATTTAGGACTCATCAAATAAATTTTGATGATAGAAGTGATGCTAAGGAAATGGGTTTCACAAAGCAAAAGTGATTGGAAATAGAGAAGCAAATGAAATTTATATAGATAAAATAATACTTATTAGTTTCTTACTAGTAAACAAACATCCTTAATAAATAACATTAGATTGACAAAAAAATAGATATATAAAATTAAAGCAATAAATTTCAACATTGAGTGTTTTAAAAATTGATGTCTTAAGTTTCTTTACCTTTTTCGATATAACAATTCACATTCACTTATGACATTAAATATAAATGAAACAAATAATTTAATATTACTTTTATTTTTAAACATATTGACCATGATAAAATGATGCTAACTTTTTATTTGACCATTGTCTTAATTTCACATGGAAATTTAATAGTACCATTGCATAACTATAAACATCAGCTTCTAGTTTAAATGTCATCTTAAGTTCCCATGAAATTTTATATAGTGTCATTATCAGTTATTTTAGAAAATTGTTGTCTTCTTTATTTTAATAATTTCAAAAATGTCACTACATTAATAGAAATATCAGTTTTTCTTATAATTGACATCTATTGACTGTCATAGAATTGCAATTCTATAGTAATGTTCATTAATTAGAACTTATAATGTCAATTTTTTATGACCATTATGTAAGTCCATTTCAATCATCGTGGTAATTATCAATAGTTTATGATTTCATTTTTAAAATAATAACCAACATTAAATTATTTTTTCTTTAGCCTATAAATAAGGCTTTCCTTGATATCAAATATTTGATCTTTCAAGATAGATCTCATTCTATTAAAAAAAGGGATTTTGATTAGGGGTGTAGACCTTAGTATTTGACATTACCATCACTATTTGAAAAGTCTAGGGAACTTTCAAATTTTCTTACAAAGATTTGTGCCCACACCTTGGAAAGAATTTTAAAAGATTTCTAGATTTTCTCAATACCCCAAGCAATGTTAATAGTATGATCTACATTTTTCATTTCAAAAGCTTTCTCTATTGTTGGATTCCAAAAACTAGTGCTTTGAGAAGGTTTTGGAATCAATTGAAGATTTTTTCAAGAACTTGTATTCATATTTCAACCCTAAATATAGGAATTATCTAAAAAGATATTGACTGAATCCTTATCCTAATCTAACATTTTGTATTGATCCTTTGGTTGGGATCGATTAATTTTTGCCACAATTGTTTGGCTCCCAATCCTAACATCATATAGAGCAATAAGCATGGTCATTTTCACATTAAAATATAGGAACCTTGAAAGGCTTGTAGCAAAAGAATTTCATGTTAATTTTGTTATACAATTGATACAGAAAAGTAAGTTTATCACTAAGCCTAAGATATTGATTTTATTTTATAATTAATGTGAATTACTTAAACCATGATGTTTTTCTATTATCAGATCTTGTGAAAATAAAGGTGGAAGTTAAAATTGAAAACTTATCCCTGGCGCTAAATTTCAAATATATTACAAAAGGTGAGGTAAGGAGTGATCAAGCATTAGATTTTCTTTTGTAAACAAGAAGTCTATTGTAATTTCTCTCCATAAATAAAGATAATATTTGCTCAAGTTCAACCATTTTTCATTCTTGTTGGCATCTTCTTCTTAAAGTTAAAATTCATTCGAACACTTTATTTCACCTATGAACCTAATTATGAATTTATATATTATGTTAATTTATTTGAATTCTTTGTTTCTGATTTCATTATTTAGGGTTTTGGTTAATGTGGATTTCTTAAAGACAAGATGGTAAATTTTTTTTCCTTACAAAAGCAAATTAATGGATATTTCTATAAAAAGGGCTATGATGACATAAGCAATTTGAATAACACATGATACCACTAAAGTTCAATATCATAAGAAATGTAATAAATTTCTCTCCAATAGAAGTTTATTGTATGAATGTTTCATCTATAATATCAATTCTAATTTTCCTATGCCTTAGTTTTGCCATATTGGTATTAACAAGTATTTCTATCAATGGCCATCTTTGGAAGACAATCTAAGTTCCATTTCAACATTTAAAGATATTATTTTTATTTTTTGTAACATCATATTGTATGTCTTCTATCATTTAGATTTGAATGAATATATCATTCTTCATCTTTTTCTACTTTGTTATATTTAAGATATTAATTTCAACTATAGAGACATTCAAATAAGGCTTAAATATTGTTATTACTACTTATATAGTAATGTGAGTTGCTAGATTTATAATTAGGCTTAGATATTGCTCTAAGGGTTAGGGGTTTAAAAGAAATTCTTTAGGATTAAAATAAAATTGGAAAACAACATTAGTTAATTTATAAACCTATTGTCATATTACACATTTAATGTTAGCTATTTAAATAAATCTAACATCTTAAATGAAATTTATGTGATGGAAAATCAATTATCAACATTGGGTACTACATCAAAAAACTAACATCATATTTTAATTATTGAATAATATGCAACAACTAAACATATCAATTTTCTTGCCAAAAAAATTGACATTGTCATGGTATTCAACGTTACATGAAAATCAACATTAAATGTACTAGATTTACAATGAGGCCCTTATATACATTAGGTAGGAACCAATGCCAAAACTTTAAAATAATCGATGTTAAAGAGCAAATATGTAGTAATGGAAAGGAAGAGAATGAAGGATTAAATCACAAGTTTCTTTTTCTTGATTTGGATGTCAAAAATTATATAAGGAGGGATAATAAAAGATTAAATAAAATATATAATTAGCTAGCATGTAATTTTATTATTTTATTTATTTGAAAATTACTTTATTAATTAAATTTTATGATTAATTTTTTTAAAAAGTATGTTTATCTAAATTTTTCAATAAAATATTTTCTCATTCTAAAATAATTCTCCATAAAAAATGATATGGTAACTAACATACAATCACTATAAGAAAAAATGGCTATGACACTTTTTGCTACGGTAAAAATTTGATTATTGGAGATTCATGATCAGACTTTTATCGATAACATTGTTGTCAGTGATGCTTGAAAAAAATAATGGGCACCATTTTTTCGGGACTACAAAAATTTTTGTGAGAAAAATTCAACTTTTACGATGACAAATGTCGTTAGTAAAGGTTCTTGACTTTTACTAATGACAAGAGTCATCATTAAAGATTGCCCAAAAATATTAGGCAAGAAATTAAATTTTCAACGATGACATATATCATTGATAAAAGTGTTAAACTTTCACCACGACAAATGTTGTCTCTAAAAGTGAAGGCACAAGTTCTTATGCCACTCTTCAGCAATGATAAATGTCATCACTGAAAGTCTTCATCTTTTACCAATGACTTTATCATCATTGAATGGAAAGGAACAATTTCCTATGCCAAATTTCAGTGATGACACTTGTTGCCAATGAAAGTCAAAGGCTTTTATCAATGATAATGTCATTGCTAAAGAATAGCACAAGAACTTGTGCCTGTAAATGTCTCATTTTATACTAAAGACATTGTTACTGATGAAGGTTTAAAGTTTTCATTGACAACCCCTTTAGTGATAATCGAGAATTTTGTCATCGCTAAAGGGTCTTCCTATAAATACCTCGTAGTGCAATTCGGCTCTCATTTTGCATGATGAAGAGGAAAGCAGCAAAGCTAGAGACAAGAGAGATGAGAGGTAAGTTTTTTTTTATAATATAATATATTTTCTATTTATATATATATATTAATGTATTATAATTTCTTATTCGTATAATTTTGATTTCTTAGCTATTATTGCTATTCATTGTTACTCATAGTGGGTATTTAGAAAGTATTTGATTAATAGGTTTTTGCCATTGAGGTATGCAAATTAAATTTTATAACATTTTATTTAAATATATAATTTATGAGGTGAATAATATGAAATGAATTTATTTAGTTCAATGATATGGTTACTTTGATATGAAACAAATCTTGTTTAGTTTTATATGTTATTAATGTTAAATGTGTTTACACAGTTTTATTTGTTGGAAGTATGAATTAAAATTACAAAAATATGAAATTAATTATAATAAAATTATGAACGTACTTGGAGCATAATTTGATAAGGCCATGACTGATTTGAATGATGATAAGTAGAATTACAACTTACTTCGCCCCTTAAGTTATCAAGATAGAGAGAAAAGGGAGAGAAAAATTTAGAAGAGTGGGAATTCTTATTTTTTCTGTATTTTCAAATAATAACCCTAATCTTTGTATTTAAGGTCAGACTTGTGATAGGAAATTACTAACCACTAAAGGGCTGTAAGTTAGGACCTCTACCCATATGGGCTTATGCATGATCCAACCTATCATGAATCATACATATTAAACCAGAGCCCAATCTATTCTATGCTTAATGTTAAAACACAAAATTAATTACTTAAATAAATATTTCAATAATTGAATAATGCTAATCCATATAATATTTCTAATAAAATTAATTATTTTATTTTTAAATACAACAATCTCCCACTTGGATAGCATTAATTAATTATATGGAATAATTAAAATATCAATAATTAAGCAATTAGTTATACATTAATCTATAAACTTAATTCAGAGAATGAGACCACACAGAATCACTGAATCCAATAGGAAAACAAGTGATATAATGTCTCATAATCTGAAAGGAACAGAATAACGTTTAGTCTTTCAACTATAGCTTAGAAGAGAAACAACTTAAAATCAATGAATCCGATAGGGAAACAAATTATTTATATATGTATAAAACATATTACTAATGTTTCAATATCCAAACTAAGTGACGATTACAAAAGTAGAATAAGACCATATAGAATCACTGAATTCGATAAGGAGACAAGTGATGTTAAATTAATGTCTCATAATCCTAAAGAACTGGATATATATATATATATATAAGGCTACTGAGCAATGATTGCATAAGTGGAATGAGACCATACAGAATCACTGAATCTGATAGGGAGACAAGCGATGTAAAAATTAATATCTCATAATCCCAAAGGAACTTGATATATATATATATAAAGTTAATCTTTTGACCACAGCTCATAAGAGAAACAACTTAAAATCATTGAATCCGATAGTGAAGCAAATGATTTATATATATGTATAAAACATATCACCAATGTTTCAAAATGAGCAATTACTGGTCACAAATATCAACAAAATAAGATAAGCATATCTCAAACTCCCACTAAACTAAGACTTCATAAAAAAAATTTAACAAGACTCATATGAGTTACTTGATTTTAAATACTCCTATAGGTAAGCCTTAAGTCAACGGATCCCTTGCATGTCTCCACTAGGGCTATGTTTAATATGAGTATGAAATTCAGTAATCTTTTCTCTCTAACAAATAGGAGTTTAACATAAAAAATGTTCAATATGTCTACAATTCCTATTGTTTTGAGAAAAGCACAAAACAGAAGCCTTATCGCAATAAAAAATTGACAGAGATCGTGATATAGAATTAACTAATTGCATGCGAAATATCAACTTCCTCAACCTTACAGCCTGTCAAGTGGCTTCATAATATGCGATACATTCTGCTTCCATTGTTAAGGTAGCTGTGAGTGTTTGTTTTAACACTTTCCCATGAAACAACTCCTCCAAACATCATCAAGATGTATTTAGATGTTGACTTACGATCATTTATGTACAAGGCATAATCAGAATTTGAATAACTAATACTTTCAAGTAAATTAGATTATCTACAAGTCAACATATGATTCATAGTATTTTAAAGATACTACATATTACTATCTTGGTCACTCTCCAATGATCCATCCTAGGGTTACTTGATAATCTTCTAAGCACACTAATAGCATAAAGCTATATTTAAACGAATGCCGACCAGTGCATACATAAGATTATCAATTGCAGAAACGTAAGAAATCTTATCCATTTTAAATTTTTCAAGCATCCGTTCAATCCAATTAGCTTGGTACAAACCTAAAATACTATAAGTTTTATTACAATGGATCTAAACTTAATGGCTAGCTAATCAAGTTCTTCAACATGAGGATCTTTATTTATCTAAATTGGACTATCAACATTATCTCCTCTAGTGGTGAGGGAATCAAAATAGGTGTAGGCAGAATGGTGGCTTTATTACGTAAATTGATAGCCCTAAGCATCAAACTCCCACTGCCCATGTCATCCTCAAAATGAAATGTTCGATCAAACTTGATTATCTTGTTACTATAAGTGGGATAAAATCTATAACCTCTTAATCTTGTCTAATTTCTTTAACTAGGGATTATAGAGTCTCATCTCTACTTTAGAACTTCACACTTAAAAGTTTTAAGATATGAGAATTTAAGTTAACAACACACCTTTGTTTTACCAATCTTTCTAATCTCTCTAGAAAAAAAAGGCCTAAAAAATAATCCCATAAAATGGAAGATTTCTAACTTATTCTAGGTTGTTTATGCCTAATCATAACATTGATGGGAATTTTAGATGATATAATAGGAAAATCTTTCAATTTCAAAAGATACGGATCATTTTGTAAGGTGGCATACTAAAATAGTAAAATCATAATAAGTTTTCTTTATCAAAAGGAATAACTACAATTATTGAAATAAAATTGGAAATTAAATTTGAAAAAGGCGCATAAATGACATAATTCAAATTAAAAGTATCCAAAAGATAAACATAAAGAAAAATATGATCCTATGTAATTAATTTTATTCTACTTCCTACTACTCTCAATACAGTCTCTTCCATCTTACTTGGGATCCACCTATTTTTGAGCCTCTTCTTGCTCACGCTTGTTCTTTAGCTTATAACATTGAGACTTTTTGTGTCCAGGGATCTTGCAATAATTGCACTTACCTTAAATTTCTTTTGTTGTCCCTTGCCCTTATCACCACTTTTCTTGAACTCAAGCTTTCCAGATATATGTGTGTCTGGTTTCTTTCCTAACTTATTGTAGGAGTCCTGAGATAAGTAGTTGATAAGATGTGGTTGTGGATTACTTTTCATAGTTTCCTCCTCTTAAGTTACTATAGAAATCATTTGGTCTATTGTCCACTCTCCCTCTTGTGAATTATAGGAGGTTCTCAGGTAACTATATTCATTTGGCAATGACTGAAGGACTCTGTAGACTAAAGTACTCTCTCCTAAATCAACACCGTATGATCTTAACTTATTGTAGTAATGAATCATTTTCATAATATGTTCTCTAACACCTAAAATTTTATCATAACGAGTGTTATCAAGCATGGAAAGATAGTAGACTTTTTGAGTCTTATCAAGCTTCTTGAATTTTTCACCAATAGCTTTCATATACTCTACAGCAGTGTCCTTATCTGAGATACTCTCTCTAATTTCCTTCTCCATAGTGAACTTAATCACTACTAAACAAATCCGGTTCGATTCATACCATTGTTTATAATAGGTTATATCTGTAGCACTAGACTCGGATAAGAGATCAGCCGGCTTTGGTTCTCTAAAAGCCAAATCCTCCTTAGAGATTGTCAGGTATATGTTCAAGGACTCTCTCCATTCATCATAGTTTGTTCCATTAAGAGTCCTCACCACAAATAGTTGTTGAAAGGCCGAGACTGATGCAATAGGATTGGGAAATTATTAATTATGCGTGCATAACATAATTACAACACAAGATTCTCAATTAAACAAATCAGTTAAACAACTATCTAACAAAGTGGTATCCAAAATATATGTACCATAGGTTTGGCTTGTACAAGAGCCTATATAAAAATATAATCAATATAGCCATACCGATAGGGTACAAGAAATATTGAAAATATTATAATTACTACATGCCTATTCTAAGGAGTCTAAAGCCTAAAATTATATTTATAATGTCACACCAATGAGGTGTATCCATCATTAATGCAATGTACTCCTATATATCTCAAAGGATAATATTTTATGTAAAATAGTCTTATTACATCCATAATCTATCATTGGTGTGAAATAAATGATTTTTAAGTATCCACATATGTATAAGATTACATAATTAAGGGCTTAATATTTATTTAGTATAATCATGCTTACAACTAGAGAGAGTGATTGCTCACAAGCTGAGGAAAAATGTGAAGAGTATCTATGAATTTTACAGGCCATAATTCCAAAAATAAAATATATTTTTATAAAGTATAAATCTTTCAAAATTCAAAATAAATACTTATTGGCCTTAAAATTTTTTGGAGAAATCATATAAAGATAGAAAATTTAATTTTACATGACTGGGTCAAAAGGTGGGCCCAACGGCCACACACATGATATGAACGATCCTGCACGTGCCTAAGTTCACACGTGGGTCAAGTTCTGGAGAGGAGTCAACTCTGCTGGCATGTTCTTTCATGCGTGATGACGCGCGTAGTCCATACAGGCAATGCAACTATAATTGGTTAGTCATCTGGCCATGTTTGACTCACGTGCTCTGGCAATGTGTTATTCTATGCTCAATTCCTACAGAAGCCCTTTTGTATAAAGTGGCGCATGTATTTCACGCGCTTTTGAGCGCTTGTGCACCAAGCGCATCAAACAAAAAAAGGTTTTCTTCAACTTGCTTATTCCTGTTCGTTCATAGTTATTTTTTCAGCCATTAAATGAGCTTTTAAGTTTCAAAAATTTATTTTTATCTCCTTTTAATCCCAAAAAATTATATCTAACCTATTTTTAATATAGATTCACATATTAAACAGGAGGAAAAGCTTTAAAATTTTGCGATCTATGGTTATAATGTTTTCCAAAAAAAAATTCAAACTTTAATCCGCAACATTCACGGATTTTCAATACAATCAAACCACAGAATAATATTCTCAATGTACATGACATCAGGATTCAAGATTTCATTAAAAGAAAAATAGATCTATTATTTCAAAATTGAAAATCCCCAATTTATGGCAATTCCAAGTATGAAAATAAAATGAAAAATCAAGAATTTCATGAATTTGTCAAGATAATTAAAATTGTTCATAATTATATAATTCATACTATCAACTAGGCTCTAATATCAATTGTTAGAAGTATGAATTAAAATAAAAAAATATGAAATTAATCATAATAAAATTATGAACGTACTTGGAGTATAATTTGATGAGGCCATGATTAATCTGAATGATGATGAGTAGAATTATAACTTACTTCATCCCTTAGGTTATCAAGATAGAGAGAAAAGGGAGAGAAAAATTTAGAAGAGTGAGAATCCTTATTTTTTCTGTGTTTTCAAATAATAACCCTAATCTCTCTATTTAAGGTCAGACTTGTGATAGGAAACTACTAATCACTAAAGGGCTATAAGTTGGGACCTCTACCCATATGGGCTTATGCATGATCCAACCTATCATGAATCATACATATTAAACCAGGACCCAATCTATTCTATACTTAATATTAAAACACAAAACTAATTACTTAAATAAATATTTCAATAATTGAATAATGCTAATCCATATAATATTTCTAATAAAATTAATTATTTTATTTTTAAATATAAAATTATTTTAATGTATAATTTATAAATATAAATTTTGTTGTTGTTATGTGACCCTTGAATTATAATCTTACATAATATGATATGTGTATAACTTATTTAGTTAGGTTAATATGAGATGTAGTTGTTATTAGATTTTATTTACAAATCTTAGAATTTAGGATATACTTTAGGAGTATAAAATTCCTAGTTACATTGAAGTAATATAACATAAGAAATTAGGATGATTATATAAACATATTTTAGAAAATATATTGACATGGGAATAAGCTTTTAGGAATATAATTAAATTTTCTCAATATAATTTAGTAAAAATATTTCAATAAAAACATATAATTAAGAAATTAAATGTTATAAATATATTTAATGAAAATATTATGAATATATGAATAAGATATTTTGAAAATTCTAAAAATTTAGAACAATCATATATATGAAGAACAAATCGACATATTAAATGAGTTAGAAAAAATTGAGATCTTGAAACTAGAAGATGGAAAAAATATTGAATATACAAATAAATCATTTCAATAAATTAGAAAAGTGAATATTTTTATACAATAATCAATAACACCGGATATCATAGGAATAAACAATAATAATTAAACAAATGCAAATATGCCTTATAAAAATGTAAGACTACATAAATATATTTGAAATAATAAATTTATATGAATGCTAGGTTTTGAAAATGAAAATCATATTTAGGTTAATATAAATTAATAAATACATGTTAATGAAAATGTGTTAACATAAAAAATTTAAATTACAAAAATATATTTGAATAACTATATATTGAATGTGTGAATAAGAAATTTTAAATATTTGAAATTAAATTATTTATATATTCAACAATAATAGTAGATATTATATAAATACATAATAAAAAAAAAATACATGCAAATTACACACAAAGCAATGACAATGAGATTACATACAACTATATATTTTAAGAAAATCATAAATTATAAAGATATCATAACAAAATATAATAACTATTGCGACATATTTCACATAATCTTCGATCATTAATATGAAAATAGAATTTTAAATATATAATTAAATATTGAAAAAATATAACTTGATAACTATATTTCAATAAAAATGTATAAAAAAGAAAATCAAAATCTTACAAATGTATTTAATGAAGATATTACAATGATATGAATAGGAATTTTAAAAATATTACAAGAATTTAAAATTTTACATCATTAAAAAGTCTCGTACAAAATACAATATATATTAATTCAATGACTATATAATGATAGAAACATGAAAACTTTAAACACTTGAAAATTTACCAATACTCATAAAATATATTTCTTGTCAAAAGAGTTGAACTATGCATCCTATGAATGTAATAGACTAAGTTAAAAAATTGAATTCCTAATTCCAAATTTTAAACATATCAATTTTTGTGGATATTTAAAAAATTCAACAATCTAGACAATGATACATTTGGATAATAGTACTCATAAAATATTGTAATATAAGTTTAAAATTATTGTAAATATATTTTTACAATAATTTTAAATAAAATTGCATTTGCATTTCTATTTCCATTATAAGCTTAGGCCCATTCAAAGGTTGGTTAATCTTTATACATCAACCAACCTTTGAATTATCCCATAAAGTTGGATAATTTGGGATATGTCTTGTAATTATTATTAACAATTTATCTAGTTTTCATTTGACATTGTAAGAATTTCTTGGCATCTTAGTTGTTCTTCGGATGTAAACTATACCAATGTATAATTCATACACTTGGAGAACTATGGAAAGATGCTATCGAAATTTCTACATGTAAGAAATGATGAGCATGGATAAATTGATAAAATCATAACTATTGAAATATTTCGAATGGGATAAGGTCTTACCCTTTGGAGTTAGAATGATATAATAGATTTATGACACATAATAAACATTGATCATAACATTTAATTCCATAAGAAATTATCTTCTTCCTATTTAGTGTTACAATGTTTATTGATAAGAGATCGCTTGTTGGATGAGTATTAGAATGGTGTGATGACATTTGTTGAGAGAGCCAAAACTTTGTTAATGAAATAGGTTTGGTGAGATGCCTATGGAAGAAGTGTGTTAATTTATTGTTTCAAAAATTGGCAATATTGGAGGCATGTATTATAGATAATGGATTCTATCCATTATACATAAATTGGGTACATCATAGTGAAACAAATGATTTAACTTTTAGGGGGACAAAAGTAATATCTCCTAATGATATAAATGAGATAATAGTTATTATACATGATTTCATCGGCCCTCATGTAACTAAACCCAAAACCCCAAAGAAATAGTTCACAATGAAAGAGAAGGGAATGAGGATGCATCTAAGGGGGACATTAGATCAAATTATAGTGGTTATGATGATCTTTTTGAACAAGTAAAAATAGAATTGTATCTAGGATGCACATTATTTTCAGCCTTTAACTTTCTAGTGAAATTCATGCACTTAAAGGTGCTGCATAAGTGGACTAACAAGTCATTTAATGCTCTTTTAAAATTATTGAAAAAGGCACTTCCTAAGGATAATAAATTGCCAGAATCACACTATGATGCAAAGAAATGGCTTAACAAGTTGGGGTTAGTGTATGAGGTAATCCATGTGTACAAGTATGATTTTGTATTTTTTTTGGAAAGAACGTGCTTTAAAGGATAACTGTCTAATTTGTGAGGAGAGCTAATGGATAGATAAAAATATGAAAGGAAGAAAGGCACCTTAAAAAGTGGTTCAATATTTTCTACTGACTCTTTCATTGAAACGATTGTATGAGTCAAGGCATACTACAAAGGATATAATATGGCATTATACTAGAAGGTTAACAGAGGATGAGGTAATATAGTATCCTGTTAATAAAGAGATTTAGTGAGAATTTGATAAAAGGCATCCCAATTTTTTTACAGACCCATGAAATGTTAAGCTAGGCTTAAGTGTAGATGGATTTAATCTTTTCAGTGATAGGAACTTATCTTACAATATGTGAGTAGTGGTGATGACTACTTATAACTTGCCATTATAGATTTGCATGAATCAGTCCTTTTTCATGTTAACCCTATTAATACCAGGGCCACAGTTGCCAAGTAAGGATATTAGTGTCTTCCTAAGACCGGTTGTAGAAGAGTTAAGACATTTTTGGGAGAAGAGGGTTGAGACTCGAGATGTTAATATAAATATGATGTTTAACATAAGGGCAGTTCTATTGTGGACTGTAAATAATTTTCTCACATAAACTAGTCTCTTTAGATGGAGTGGACAAGGCTATAAAGCATGTTCTATATGCAATGATAATACTCCATTAATTTGAGTTAGAGGGAAAATAACATATGTTGGTTATCATCGTTTTCTTCCAAGGATTCATGCTTAAATAAAAAGAGGCCAGAGAGGAGAGCCCCTCCTTGTCCTTTTACAAATTAAATTATCATGGACTAACTAAATAAAATGGCACAGAGACTTCTTGAAAAACATACTCAATTCAGTGGTTCAAAGCAAAAAAAAGGTACTGGTAAACTTAATTGGAGTAAGAGAAGCATATTTTTTTACCTTTCATATTAGCCAACAATGAACTTAAGGCATAACATTGATGCGATGCATGTTAAGAAGAATGTATGTGATAATATTTTAGGTACATTGTTAGACATTAAGAATAAAATAAAAGATATAGATAATATGAGACAAGATTTGGCAAATATGAAGATAAAGCCTAACTTGCATCTGTATGAAGAGAGGGGCTAACTTTTCAAACCACATGCTACATATATGCTTAACGAAGAAGAACAAAGATGGTTTTTCTAATTTATAAAAAAAATATGAAATTTCCTGATAGGTTTATTGAGAGACTCAAGAAGAATGTGACTGATCATTATATGAAGTTGAAGAGGTTGAAATTACATGATTGTCATGTTATCATGCAGAGGTTGTTAGAGCCTTTTGTTTAAGCATTTTTGCCAAAGGAACTATCATATCCAATTGTTGAATTATGCAACTTCTTCAACCAAATATGTGCTAGAACTTTCAATAGAAGGGATGTCCTGCAAGCTAAGTAAGACATTGTCATCATTTTATACGAGCTTGAAAGGATATACCCTCTGGCATTCTTTAATACAATGGTTCACCTCATGATGCATTTTCTTGATGAAGTATTACAGGGTGGTCTAATTCATTTTCTATGGATGTACTCATATGAAAGATACATAAAAAAGTTAAAGGATTATATTAAGCATCGTGCTCGACTTAAAGGTTCAATTGTAAAAGGATATGTTATTGATAAGGTGTTAACATTTTGTTCTATATACCTGGAAGGAGTTAAAATTAGATTCAATTAACCTAACCAAAATTAGGACATAGCATCCAAACACACAAAAAAGGTATTATCAATATTCAGATCTCAATGTTGACTAGTAAGGAAGAAGACCATTTCTCACTTTGATAAAAGAGATTAAGATGTTGCCATATGGTACATCTTGAATAATTGTGCCAAGATAAAAAAATATCTCTCATAAGTCTCTATAACCATTTGTACTTTTCTCTTAATTAACAATAACAAACTAAAATACATATATTGTATAGTGAGCACTAATAAGAGCTTGAACAAAGTAGTGTTGAAAGTATTGATCAATTACAAAGAATAAAATTCTTCACATGGTTTTACTCTAAGGTAAAGGTTTGTTCTTTCCAGTCATGTTACACTAATCATGCAAATATTGTTCCTTACTTGTACTTTTTCTCTAATTTAACTCTTTGTAGAAATGCTATTTTTGTATATGTACCACTTACATAGAAATGGTTCCTCAAAAGCCATGGAAAAGCTATTATTGTTAGCTTCCAATCCTAATTTTACTATTATGATATACTCAGCGTGCATGGTAAATGGAGTGCGCTTTGTAGTTGAAAGTTAGAATGCAAAGCATAAAACATAAAATAGTGGCATTTGCATTCTGGGAACTGATGGTAACATGCTTTATAGTGTAATAGAGGACATCATAGAGTTAACTTATTTAAATAAATACAATATGGTTCTATTCAAATGCAAATGGTATAATACTGATCTAAGAAAGAAGAAGCTTTGCATTGACAAAAGCATTACAAGCATCTCTGTTAGGAGGTAGTGGTATAAAGATGACCCTTACATACTTGCAACCCAAGCAAAACAAGTCTTTTACATTAAAGATCTTCTTAATGGGCCAAATTGGAAGGTCATTCATAATGTGGTACATCGTGACATATGGGATTTACTTGATGATGATATCAGTGTATAGGACTTGCCATTCTTGCAAGAAAGCAACTCCTTCAATTTTAACCTCATAGATGACCTTGGAGATTTCCATTTACTAAACTTGAGGGATCAAAAAAATGGTCTTTCAATTGTTTTATCTTCCAGGAATATTGGATTTATCATAGAAGGAGTGGACCTCTTTATTAATGATAAAGATAGTTTGGATGACAAAATGATTGAAGATTATCTGGATGAGGGGCTTTTACAGTTTGATAATAATGGAGAAATTAATGACTATAAGGATGGGTCTATTAGGTTCACCAACATTGATTCGGATTAGGAAAATAACATTTTTTTATATTACAACTCATAATTATGTAATTTCATTATATGAATACAGTAATTTATATCTTATCATTAATTGGTTTAATTGTGGATTTTTCTCTAAAATACTTATACAATGTTTATTATCCTAGTCGTGACAAATATCGAGGCATGACACCATGGACGTAACGTTGGAAAAGACCCTTTATGTTGGCCCACCCACATTCCATTACAATGCAAAGGATCAGATATCTTTTCTTATTGTGCACGATTAAGTTGATTATTTATTAAATATGAATTTATGGTATTGATATTTTCTCCTATCCATTAAAGTTGCATACTTGAGAAAGAGGGGCTCAAATAGGTCCTTTAAGCTGCACAAAAAGATAGAAAGGACCGAGGAAGAAAGATGCCTATACAGTTTAATACGACGGGTAAATGGCATATAGTTGGTAAGAATGTTAGCCACCTCCCCTGTGATATAGGTAGAATTATTTGAGCCCACGTGCTACCTTATTATAAATCATAATGGATAGTGCCTCAACAATTATAGGACAAAGTCATGTAGGAGGTTTACGTAAGTATCCATCTCCTCCCTTTCTTAATTTAGTTATATTTGATATTGAAATTTTTGTATATAATACTCATAATTTTGTTAAATATTTTTTAATGGAATCCATTTCAAGTTTGAGGGCATCTTTGAGCTTAAGCGGGACAGAGCACTCAATGGTTTGATGTGGACTACTGTCGACATGTACCTAGACTAGAAGTACATGTTGAATAAGCACTTTTTACGATAGGGGTGATTAGGGGCAAGATTTCGACCTGAACCATGAAAGGCACTGCATGCCATGATCTGTCTCACCTTAAACGTGATAGAGGTGTGTCGACTTCTTTAATAGTGATGCTTAAAGAGTAAGTATGATATTTAATAAAGTTATATGATTATTTCATATATTTAAATTATAAACATAACTATATTATAAGGTTATTTCTTAATTTGCAAGAGCTGTCCACAATGAATGTAGATAATAAGGCAAATAAGGTGGTGAATGATCACATGAATCAAAATCCATTGATGCATATTGTTATGACAAAGCCATATTATTAATGATTTAAATATATAACCTATTAGCCAACTTAATAATTTTGTTCATCCTTTTTTTCTTTTGTAAAATATGAATAGAGAAATAAGAAGATGAGTGAGTTGTAGTTGATCCCAGAGAACTTTAGGGATTGACAAACATATAAGATGGGGGAGTGGGTGTATCAAACCTTCAAGGAGTAGTATATAAGTTAACTAAACTTTATACTTTAACGATACAAATTTTATGAATATATCTTGTAATCTTTATAATTGATTTTTGTATTAATAATTCAAGGCAAGGATGATTGAACTAGTAACTCAACATTCCAGTGTATCATTTGTTAGCTTGCTTAGCATTCCTATACAGATCAACGAGGCTACCATCACCAATGAGGTGCTTGGCACTTATTGAGTGTATAAGAAGGTAGTTGGTCATGTACTAGTTAGCTAGTCATACCATTCGGTGGGTACCTCTAACTCTAGGGCAAGCTTATAGTATGTGTCTTAGGTAGGTGTGTTATAGGAGCAGTTGCAACAAAGTCAACAACAACAGGAGAAAAGTCAAGAACAACTTTAGCAGAGCTAATAGTTAATTAAAGAGTAGTAGTAGCAGGCTCAACAGCAATAACTGTAGTAGTAGTTTAGGACATACTTCACAGAGCTCACCTCCTTACTCAGATAGCATGACCTTGTATTTCCTACCCTCTATTTGCTTTCGCATAGCCTAGGCCGAGTAAATTTACAGCAGCACCCCCTGCCCAGCCACCCGATCCCACCAAAGTACCACCTTCGATGTATCGTCTACGTCGTCAAAATGACAATGATAATAGTCCTAGCATGAATGACGATACAAATGAGAAATCTACACCTCCTTTCCATTTAGATTACTTTGTATACATAGTTTTTTTTCATGTGTAGACATTTATATGGATCATGTATATATAATTTTTTATTTATATATATAAACAATTATAAAGTTATTTTTTTGAGTATTCATCTTTTTTATATGGATCATGTGATCATATTGTATATTATTATTAGTATTGTTAGCGTATTTTATTTGTACAATTTAAATTAGGTAAAATTAAATCAAAAAATATCTAATTAATTGAATTGAATTGAAATAAAGAATATTCTTATCTATACTATCAAATAGAATATATTAATTTAATTATAATTTTAATTTAATATATTTTATTTTAATATTTCTAAAATTTTACTTTAAAAATAATAATATTCAATTTAATTTTTAAAACTTTTAGTATCAACAACATTATTGTTGCTGAAAGATAAATTTAGATTACTTTGTATATATGGTTTGCTTTTTCATGTGTAGACATTTATATGGATCATGTATATATAATTTTTTATTTATATGTATAAACAATTAAAAAGTTATTTTTTGAGTATTCATCTTTTTTATGTGGATCATTTGATCATATTGTATATTATTATTAGTAACATTGGCGTAATTTATTTGTACAATTTAAATTAGGTAATTAAATTAAAAAGTATCAAATTAATTGAATTGAACTGAAATAAAGAATATTCTTATCTATGCTATCAAATATAATATATTAATTTAATTATAATTTTATTTTAATATTTCTAAAATTTTACTTTAAAAATAATAATATTCAATTTAATTTTTAAAACTTTTAGTATCAACAACATTATTGTTGCTAAAAAATAAATTTAAATTACTTTGTATATACGATTTGTTTTTTCATATGTAGACATTTATATGGATCGTGTATATATATAATTTTTTATTTATATGTATAAACAATTATAAAGTTATTTTTTGAGTATTCATTTTTTATATGAATCATGTGATCATATTGTATATTATTATTTGTATCGTTGGCTTATTTTATTTGTACAATTTAAATTAGGTAAAATTAAATCCAAAATATCAAATTAATTCAATTAAATTGAAATAAAGAATATTCTTATCTATGCTATCAAATATAATATATTAATTTAATTATAATTTTAATTTAATATATTTTATTTTAATATTTCTAAAATTTTACTTTAAAAATAATAATATTCAATTTAATTTTTAAAACTTTCACTATCGATAACATTATTGTTACTAAAAGATAAAGTTAGATTACTTTGTATTTACGGTTCTTTTTTTCATGTGTGGACATTTATAAGGATCATGTATATATAATTTTTTATTTATATGTATAAAAAATTATAAAGTTATTTTTTGAGTATTCATTTTTATATATGGATCATGTGATCATATTGTATATTATTATTCATATCATTGGTGTATTTTATTTGTACAATTTAAATTAGGTAAAATTAAATAAAAAATATCAAATTAATTCAATTGAATTGAATTAAGAAATATTCTTATCTATGCTATCAAATATAATATATTAATTTAATTATAATTTTAATTTAATATATTTTATTTTAATATTATTAAAATTTTACTTTAAAAATAATAGTATTCAACTTAATTTTTAAAACTTTTAACGTCAACAATGTTGTGGTCAATAAAAGATAAATTTAAAAATATTTAAATTTTTGTAAGAGTTTCAATGATGACACTATCATCATTGTAAGTTATAATTTAAAAAATATAAAAATTTAAAATTTCTTTGAGCAATGATAATATTGTTGTTAAAATATTTTTTTATATTTTAATTTTTAATTTAAACCCCATAGCGATAACATTATTGTTGCTGAAAATTCAAATTTTAGTGATGATTTTATCATTGTTAAAAGTTTAATTTTTAGTAATAATATTATCATTGCTAAAAGTTTTAAAATAAAAAACTTTCTAATTTTAAAAATATTTTCTGTGATGATTTTGTCATCAGAGAAACACTAACTTTTATTAATGACAAAGTAATCATCAGTGTTGACACCTTCACCAATGAGCTTATACCAATTACATTTCCTCCAACAACATTGATAATTACCAAGAATTGAATTATTTGTACCGATGACAATTGCTGTTGTTGAAAATTTTTTTCTTGCAGTGAATAATGATATAATTAAAATGTTCACAAAAAATTATTATAAATGGACATAATATAATCGTTATTTGATAATGTTAAAAATTACCTAACTTACATTTTTCCTAAAGCCAATATATGTGTCAAAATAAGGATGAATGTGTATTGATAATTAAATATGGGATATGATTATTAGGTTTCATCATTTTCAGTAATAAAAAGAATAATTTTATATTTTTTATTGAAAAATTTTCCAATTATAATATATATATTTTTTACAGACAAGATATCTGTCAAAAAAATGTAAATAATATTTATAATTAAATGAAAATAATAATGAAACTCTAAAAATATAAATATAAATATAAATATAAATTGTAGAATAAAATATGGTCAAAATAATAAATTAAGTAGATAATCCTCCAAATCTCTCCAATTTGGAGGAATACAAAATATTGAAAGATGGAAAGTTTTGGAGAATTAGCTACAAACTCTCATTTCATTCCTCTCTCTAAACAAAACTTCCAAATAATAAATAAATAAATAATATATATCCTATCTTTTCCTCTCCTTCCTCTTATTTCCTCTAAAAACAAACTATAAGGTTACAATGGCTATGTCACTTAGTAATTCAAGCAGGTCACCTTAAAAATTGATGTGACACCTCGGTTAATTCTTTTAAAAGAAAGGAACAAAATATGGGAACATGTTAAAATTGCGATCAGGCGATCACATTACACACTACAACAATTACACATTATTAAAATAATGCCTATACAGACAATAAAATTTTAGTCATTTGTATACATATTTTAACAATTTTTTACAAAAAAATAAAAAATGCTATATAAATGACAAAATAATCTAAATAGCATTTGGTTAGAACTCTTCTATTATGAGCTATACAAATAGCATTGTTGTTTGCTTAGCTTTTTATTTTTTAATATCAAAAAGCTATACTGACGAACAAATGCCATCTATATAAATAAAAAATTTTAAAAAAAATAAAAACAATAAAGACTACTATGTCATTTGCATAATTTTTTTTTAAAATTCAAAAAACTATATAAATGACCCAAGTTGTCTAAATAGCATAAAAACTTTTTTAAAAAAATAAAAAACAACACCATTGACTTGGATGTTTGTATAGCCTTTTTTTGGAAAATTTCAAAAAGCTAAACAAACGGCATGTGTTGGCTACATAGCCTTAAATAAAATTTCAAAATACAAAAGCAAAAACAAAGATTCCTTGGTTGTCTATATAGGGTGCCAAAAAAAAATGAATGTGCCCTGGCACTTTTTTTATACCGATGACAAGTCAGCATATGTAGATGATAAAAAATTTATCACTTATGTAGCTTAAGGCCTTTAAATAGCTACTGGCACCTTCTTAGGAGAACTTAAGTAAGTTTCTTCTTCATTTTTGTTATTTTTTGCATTTTTATAATTTAATTTTTATGTATTCTGACATTTATTTTTTTAAATGATCAGTTTATATTACTTCATTGTTAATTGATATTCTGAATGGTTGCTTCACTATACCATTAAGGCAGGCTAAAAAAATTACATATTTTTTCTTGCAATAGTATATTGATATAAAATATAAAGATGAATTTTTGCTTCATTAATAAGTGTGATAAAATTGTTACTTTGTATATGTTGATATATTTAATGTTTTAAACATCCAATAATAATGATATAATATTTGAATATGAATTATTATTTTTTATTTTGATATGTTTATTGGTTTGAACATTCAATGATATTGATATAATATTGATTCCAAACATTTGTTTAGTTTGATATAAGACTGGAGAATAAAATTTGTAATAATTTAATATTAGAAGTAAGTTAGATCATTTTATTAAAATATTAAATTATATAAAAATGAAAGAAATTAAAAAAGGTAGCACATAAATTTTGGCAATTAAAGTAATGAAAATATAAATTTTTTTATGATATGAAATATTTAACAATTTAAATAATCATTTAGACACTAAAAAAATAAGTAATTCCAATATTTACAAAATGATAATTTTACAAATATTCAAAACTTAATAAATGTGTACCATTATTTAACAATCGAGAATAAAATGTGCAATAAATTAATATTAGAAGGAAATTTTATAATTTCATTAAATTGTTAAATTATAAGACTATAGATATTATAATATTTCTAAATAATTATTAATAATTATTTTTATAATTGATATAATGATATTTCTATATAATAAATAATTATAAAAATATTTTGGTGTGTATTAAAAATTTTTTAAACTACTAGTCCTTAAAAGTAAATTCTCTAAATTAAATTTATAATTTTTTTAAAAATATAAAAAAAAATTTAATACAAATGATATTGTCATCTATATTGATTTTAAATTATTAAATGTTTAAAGAAAATAAATAAATTCTATAGAAATAACTTTAAAGTCATTTGGTTCCAATTTTTTAATAGAAAATTAATTTCTATATAGACGATAATATGTCTGATAGGTTAGTATCTATGTAGACAACATTGTCTTTTATATAAAAGTGCCTATCTTTAATTGGTTTTACCTCATTCATATATGACAAAGTCATCTATATAGGATTCACTTATTTAGACAACATTAAAAGTCACCTATGTGGGTAGCAAGATTTATGAATCTATACATATAACTCATTAAAAATAGTAAAATCATCATAAACATCTATGCAAACAATTGAGCAACCATATACAAATTAGTCTTAGTCCATTTTTTTAGTGACAACAGTCTTCTAAGATTTAAATTTGTGGACTCTCTTCAAAATTAATGTATGGCTAAACAAACATTATAGTACTGCTAGTTTCAAATATTTTGTAATGCATAATAATTAAGTTAGTTTATAACTTATTCACTTAATTAATGAGTTATAAACTAATTTTTAGATGTGTTTTACATAATAACTTATTAGAAAAAAATAAGCTTTAATTTAATAAATTATTTAAAATAATTTATAACTTATAAGCTAATAGATTTTTAAATATTTTTCAAATTTGACCTTTTTCTTTTTTTAATTTAAAATTCATGCTCATAATAAATAATTTATATTTTTTAAATAATAAATAAATAAAAATTAATTTATTAATTAAATAAATATATAAAATATCATAAATTTAATATAAATAATTACATAAAAATAAGTAAGTAAATAAATATATTGTGTCATAATTATAATTAATACAATTTTGGTTAATTATATCCTTATTTTAAAATTCAAATATGTAAAAATATGTACATAAATAAATATGTAATTTTGTAAAATGTAATTAATTTTATTTTAAATAATTATATTTCTAATAAAAATACTTATTAAATAAATATTATGTAAGTCAATAAATATGTAAGGTCATAAAATATAATTAATTAAATTTTAATTTTGAATATCTTGATTATGTTAATTCAATTTAATCTTTAAATAAATATAAATTAATTTAATTTATATATTTATTTATATTAACATGTCTATTTATGCTAGTTAATATATTTAATTATATCTCTAAAAGAGAAATGTTGATCCTGTACTCTAATGAGATGAGTTCATTCAGAATAGTGTTAGATTAGAGCGGAAAAAGACCCTAATATAACAATTAAGCTGAATCATGAATTCTATCTATCATAAAATTCATATCTAATTGTACCACACATGAACCTAAGTATCACATTAACCACTAAATCAATTTTGTCACTTGATTGAGTCCATAAATTTAAATTGACATTAATAACTATATAATTTATAAATTACGTAGGGTTCAAAATAAAACTTCCAACATGTAATTCAGTTCTGAATGTAGAGCAATTTGATTATTGGTAACTAATAATTTTCATTTAAGTTATGTCCAAATTGAAAGCGATTAAAAAAATATTACTGATTCTTTGATGGAGTTAATTGTTTGTCCCTGGATGGATTTAGCAGTTTATGAATCTATAAAATCTTTGATTGATCAAGTGTTTAATGTCATTCTAAGCTAGCTGGTATCCTAGGTTTTGTGATAAGGCAGAGCATGAGGTAGCCGAATGGCTTAAACTTGTCATTTGTAATGAATTAGATTGTTTATATTAAGTTCCACTCACCATAAAGGATCTTGTTCTTTTTTAAGTTGTTCATCTTCATTATTAATAAAGTTTTTCATTCTTTTTATGGGTCTAGACTCCATTTATTTATTCTAAATAAAAATAGAGCTTTTAAATTTCATTAAAAAAATGAAAAAGATGTGTTTTAACACAATTATAACAACTTACTGTGCAAAAATTTTAAAATATGAAATCACATTGGAGATAATTGCAAATTGTAAATATATTTTTTCAATAATTACAAAGTCTAGTAAAAGTAAAGCCTTCATGAGATGGGAGCCCACTGTGAACTCCAATTTCGCACGTCGGCTTTGAAAACCCACCACCCATCTGAACTGTCAAAGCAAATACGCGTTTAATCTCATATTTTAATCATAGTTATTGTGTTGTGAATTCTTTATTTTTTGAAAAGAAAAATGCATGACAGGAATATTTCTAATGACGTAATTTTTATTTTTATGAATAATCGTTACTGTATATGCAGGTTGTTAGAATCAACACTTTTTCCGACAAATTTTAAACTGGATATTTTAAGTTCTTTG
Organism: Sindora glabra; assembly: GCA_020226215.1. Classification (NCBI taxonomy): domain Eukaryota; kingdom Viridiplantae; phylum Streptophyta; class Magnoliopsida; order Fabales; family Fabaceae; genus Sindora; species Sindora glabra. The sequence goes on along the minus strand of CM035232.1, from coordinate 50,358,799 downwards.
GACTGAATTGAATAAATGGTTAAAAATCAGGAATCATAATTTTATTTTTATGTATACTTGTTTTTATTTTCATTTATTTTATTATTTTTAATTTTCTTTATAAATAGTTGGAGATTATCACTTGCAGGAAATCTTTAATATGGATTGGCAGATTTTTGTAAACCCTGTGAAAGTTTTCACTTGAACCTTCGGATATTTGATCCCCTTAGATTTAAAGCCCAAGCCTCCACTTTTAAATTATAAATTTTATATCAAATTCAACCTACAACTTGTTAGATAATTGTTTTTCCACTTTGGACTTTAAGCAGCTTCCTCCATTTTTTTAACTCTTTATATGAAACCGTAAAAATTTAAATTCCAATTCGTTTGATTCACGTTGAAAATTACATATGAATATATTTTCAAATATATTAACTTTTTTTCATATTTTAAAATAAGTTATTCTAAAACAAATTAGTTCCAAGCAAAATCAGAAGTCGGTGGCCTCTTACGTGACAAAGAAAGTCCTTGAAATCAGTCTCACGTACTAAGTTTTCAAATCTGTTATGATTTTCGATAGTTTAAACAAAGTGTGTACAGATAAAGATAGACCGTTACAGTGCATGAATTCATGAGGGCCTCAATCAAGCTCACCAACTCTGGGAAATAAAGAGTGAGAACGTTCAACAATTTTCCCGTGCATAGAATTATTTTCCTGATATGAACGAGGAAAATTAGGCAAGAAAGGACAGAGACATCGGAGACCTGATACTTATATTTCCAAACAAAGGCATATATTTTCCGCATTCTTCTGTTCGTGACTGTTTTTGGTAAAACATTATTTTGTTCGAATTCAGTTGTCAAACACCTCTGTGAAGCTAGGTTTTATTGGTAATTAGGTATATAATTTTTGTTCTTTTATTTAAATGGAAAATTATGCTACTGATTTAATAAAAAATAAAATAATAAAGAATAATTATATAATTATAATAAAGATATTAATTTAAAATATTTAAATCAATTTTATTCTTTCTCTATTATCGCACTCTCTAAATTAAGAAATTAATAAAAGTATTAAATTAATTACAATATCATTTATTATTTTTTATTAAATTAATAGTTTAATTTTTTTATTCAAATAAAAAAATAAAGATTAGCTTGTATGAAAATTAGTAACCTTCACTCTTTCACTATATATATATTAGAGGAAGGGTAAGCACTTCATATCAAAGGGAGTGTAAGCATTTTCCACACACACACACACACATATATATATATATATATATATATATGTATTCTTATATAAAAATATATCTGACACAATCAAGTTTTAAATAATTAAAATATATTTAAAAATGCTAAATTATTTTCTGTTTTATTTTAAAAATTTTCAACTTTTAATCGGATCCTCATATAATATAAAAGTTCAGATCTGAGTTTTTGTACTTTTTTTATTTTCTTTTTATTAACGAAGCTTAACAATTCTTCATCACAAGGTTATATGCATATCTTTGTTGCAAAGATATGATGAAGCACTGCTATTCTTCTGCCTTTCACTTCTTTTTCGACTGTTATATGCTCTCTAAACCATTTAGAAATTACCGGCAATCTTTTCTTCGCTATTGGCTTAAATATTTCGTTTTCATTTCAGAAAATTTTATCTTGTGAAATTCATAAACCAGTAAAAAAACTAAAAAGCTAAGCTTAGGCTTAGTAGTGAGTCAAGCTAGCTCGTGAGTAACTGATAATTCGATTTGAATTTTGATTCGATAAGCCAAATTCACGAGACAAATAATGATATATGAACAATGAGTTGAATCAAAGTTAATATAAAAATTAGATTAATAATAGTTGATGATTTTTTTTATTTGTGGATTTATCGAAAGAAGAAAATTAAAGAATAAAAATTTAATATTTAATTAAATCATATATAAATATGCTTTTAATACACTAATAGTAATAATACTAAATTTAACCATTTACATGTTTTATTTTATTTTATTAAGTTGCAAAAGCTATTCAATTTGTAAGAATACCATATTATTAAATTATAAAATACCTCATTCACATAATTGATTTGAGCTAATAAGCTGAGTAGAGTAGTTCGCGAACTCAATTGAATATAAGCTTGAGCAGAATAAAGTGGTTCGAGTCAAGTTTGAATTGGGTTATGAGTTGAACAAATTCAAAGTGATTCAAGTTTAAATTAAAACAAATTTCGCTCAACTCAACTTGATTCATTATCAATCTTATCTAAGCTAATGTTATCTTTTGATAAATTATAAATGATAATCACGACAAGAAAAAAATGCAACAACAATGACAAGATCACAATCGTTACTAAAAGTATCACTGACGACACTGCTATCAGTAATGAGCAAAATTGCATTTCTTGGTATTCCAAAAAAAATGGTGGGAAAATGAAATCTTTAGCAATGACAAAAGTCATTGCTAAAGGGAACTCAAAAAAATGAGCGAGAAATAAAACTTTCAACAATGACAAAAGTCATCATTAAAAGTCTTGATTTGTAGTGACGAATTCTTGTTGTCGATGAAGAACATTATGAGAAATTGATTTCATTCTTCAGCAATGACAAAAGTCATTATTGAAAGTTTGAACTTTCAATGATAGCAAACTTGTCACTCAAAAGTCTCTTTGGAAGTTGGTCCATTCTTTAACGACGACTTAAAAAAGTCTTATGGGAAATTGATCCCACTTTTCTACGATGACAAAAATTGTTACTGAAGAGTCTCTTCAAAAATTGATCGACCCTTTAGTGATGACAAAAATCGTCACTGAAAGTCTTTTGTCATCACTAAAGGGCAGGATCAATTTCCTATAAGACTCTCCAACAATGACTCTTTAGCGATGATCAAGTATTTTGTCATTGTTGAAGATGCTCTCTATAAAAATGCCCCTAGTACCTCTTCACTCTTATTTCGTGCAATGATGAGGGCAGTGCGAAAGGAACTTAAGGTAAGTTAGTTTTGTAATTTTTTTATAATATAGTATTTTTGTTGTTTTTATATATTTTTGATGTATTGTAATTTTTTATATTTATAATCTTGATTTATTAGTTATTATTGCTATTCATCATTGTTCGTGGTGTGTGTTTAGAGAATATTCGATCAAAAGATTTTTGTTATTGAGATATGTGAATTAAATTTTATAATATTTAATTATAATATATAATTTGTGAGATGAATATTTTGTAATGAATTGATGGTATAATTACTTTGGTATGAAATAAATCTTGTTTAGTTTTATATGTTGTAAATATTCAATCTGTTTACGTAGTTTTGTTTTTAGTGTAAAATTTATAAATATAAATTTTGTTGTTGTTATGTAACCTTAAATTGTTGTTTTGTCTAATATGATATATGTGTGAATTATTTAGTTAGATTGATATAAAATGGAGTTGTTATAACATTTTGTTTATAAATTTTAAAATTTATGATGTAGTTTAGGAGAACAAAATTATTAGTTTCATTGAAGTAATGTAACGTAGGAAATTAGGATAATTATGTAAACATATTTTATAAAATACATAATTCTTATAATATATTCTCTAGATGTTTAAATTTTGAAGGCAAGTTTGTTTAGGCTTTTTCTTAATTAAAATTGAAATCAAAACATAACAATTCAAATTATATTATTTACACCACACAATGAAAGAAAAGCTAATTAAAAATGAGCCACACAAAAAAACAATCCTTTTCTCATTTATCAACATACTCTCTTCCATGATACATAATACATTCCCATCAAATGTTATTTTTTATCAAAGGGTGGGTTTTTTATTTTTAAAAATAAAAAAATTATTGACCTATTTTCAAAATCTATCTCTAAAAATTATATTTTAAAGCTAAACCCTAAACACAATCAAAATAAACAATCTTTAATTACTTTTTGAATTTATTTTTTATTCTAAATGTCAATTTTATAATTAAGCAAGATATTTTTTTATTCACAATTTCAACCACCCTTTGATCTTAATTTTTCTTTGATTCAAAAATAATTTTTGAGAAAAAGAAAATAATTTCTAGAAACAATGAAAAGAAATAATTTTTGATTATTTTAGAAAATGCATGTTATCTACATAATTTTAATAGCTAAAATTACAATAATATTACATTAATGTAGAACTTATGAAATTAACATTAAATATATGATAAAATATTTTTTAAAACTGATCTAGTAATCTTGCAATCTTCCAGATATTAATTTGGTGATATTTATTCTAAAGCTTCTTAAAATTTGACAAAAATATTTTTTAGAAAATAAAGTTATAAAATATTAAAATGATGAAAAAAATATTTTATTTATTTAATGTTAAATATAAAAAATTTTAAAAAATAATAGTTACCTTTTTTAAGGAAAAAATTACTTTCTTTCATTGTTATAACTTTAAATGTTATTTTTTAATTATAAATATAGGTAACATATCTGATGAAGATCACCTTTCTACTCAAGTAGTAGGGTCTAGTACTGTCTTCGCCTCCATTTGCTGCTACGTAACTTAGGTCAAATAGATTTGCCATTGCATGCACCACCTAGCCACCCAGTCCTTCTTAGCCACTACCATCGATATATCATCTTTATTGTTAGGATGATGACAATGATAGTTTTGGCATGAATGACAATATATCGAGATATTTGCACCTCCCCACCCTATAAATTATTATGTATTTATAGTTTTTTTTTCGTATATACACATTTATATGGATTGTGTATATATAATTTATTTATATGTATACTATTTATACAATTATTTTATGAACATTCATTTTTTTTATTAGATCATGTGATTATGTTGTACATTATTACTAGTACTGTTGATAGATTCCATTTGTACAATTTACATTAGATAAAATTAATTTAAAAAAGAATAAATATAATTTAATTGAATTGAAATAAAGACTATTTTAATTTATGTTATTAAACATAACATATTATTTTAATTACATTTAATTATAATTATAATTTATAAATTTTATTTTAATATTTTTAGAATTTTAGTATAAAAGTAAGTGTTGAATATAATTTATTTAAATTAAAAATAAATTTTAAAAAAATAAAATTGGACTTTTAGTGGTGACAAAAGTCATCACTAAAAGTTAAACTTTTAGCAATGACTTTTGTCATCATTAAAAGTCTAATTTTTAACGATGACAAAAGCTGTTGCTAAAAATTTGACTTTCAGCAATGACAAAAGTCATCACTGCTAAAAATGACTTTTAGTTATTTTTGAAATAAACCAATAGTGAGGATATTTATTGTTGCTAAAAATTAAATTTCAAAATTTTTTTAATATTAAAAATGTTTTCTATGACAACTTTATCATAGGAGAAATGTGGACCTTTACTGATAATAAAAATATTGTTGGTGTTGGTGTATTTACCAATGAACCTATACTGACGACTTTTATATTTAGCGACAATTGAACATTCTACACCAACAACATTTGTCATTGGTAAAGGCTTTTTTTGCTATAGTGAATGAAGCTAAATTGAGAAAAAATTTCAACTGTTTCGAACCATCCAAAGTACTTTAAATGAGATTTACAATTTTGTTGGGCATATCTCTAAATTGAGAAGGTCGGATTTGGCTCTTACTTTTCATGGAATAGTTTACTGCAGTCGGTTGTAAAATCTCTAAATTTATATAACCAATTGTAGAATCTCAAAATTTATGTAGTTTATCGCAGTTGGTTGTAAATATCATTGGTGTTTGTGGTTTTACCAATAAACCTATACTGATGACTTTTATATTTAGCGACAACTAAACATTCTACATCAATAACATTTGTTGTTGCTAAGGTTTTTTTGCTGTAGTGAATGAAGCTGAATTGTGAAAAATTTTCAACCATTTCGAACCACCCAAAGTACTTTAAATGAGATTCACAATTTTCTTGGGCATATCTCTAAATTGAGAAGGTCGGATTTAGCCCTTACTTTTCATGGAATAGTTTACCGCGGTCGGTTGTAAAATCTCTAAATTTATATAACCAATTTTAGAATCTCAAAATTTATATAACTTACTATAAAAAGTGATAATATATAGGTGACAGATTCTGTCATTTTTTCAAATAAAAATTTCTTTTCAAACACGAATGTTTAATTGCTCGGGCTCATAAATTATATAACCAATTTTATATTTTTTAAGTTAGGAATATTATGAAAGAGATAAATATATATTTAGAAATAGAAAATAGGTGCAGGTCTTATAAATATGTATTTTTGAGTCTGTTTCTATCCAAATATTTATTTAAAATATTTTTAAAATTTTAAAATCATTTATATTTATTAGAAGAGATAATTTAAATAAATACTAACCTGTTGCCAATAAGAAAAAACACATTATAATTCAAATTTAACAGTCATTTTCTAAAATAACATAATCTCTTATGGTCACTGATTCCCTTTAGAAGATACATAAAATGAAATAAGGGGTAATTTGACTGACATAGGATGTAAATTTTTGTAAAAGTTGAATTTTTAGAAATTAAACTTTTTTATAAACTTTTTGAAAAGTGTTCAAAGTTATTTAATTAATATTAAAAAATTAATGCTTCTCAAGAACTAACTTTGCATATATTTTTTTAGTTTAACATTGAATTTCCTATAAAGTATTGTCAAAATAATTAATATACCCTATAAAATTTTAATATAAAAGGTCAGAAATTTCAATAGATTTAAATTACTTCTAATTATCCTTTTTTAAACTATTACATTATAGTTTTTTCTAAATTGGTAATTTCTTATTTTTTAACATACTATAAAAAAGCACAATACTTTTGTCTAAAAATATTTACATGTCTTAATGTGTGTGTGTATATATATATATATATATATTAAATTATCTCCATACAATGAAAATGGAATATAATTTGAATATTAGTTAAATAATTAATTCTATGAAATTCATATAAAATAGATAAGATACATAGTTGTTATTATTATAATTGAAAATTAAAATAACAGATAATAAAAATAAAACACAAAATAATAAAGTATAATAGATATATATTATAAATATAATATAATTCTATTTAGAATTATATTTTTATTACTATAATTACGTTTATGATTATATTTATAAATTATATTTATGATATTATATTTAATTTTTATTTTATGTAATCTTATAAAATATTCATTTTATTTATTACATAATTAATAAAATATTTATATTTTATATTCTTAATAATTATTTTTGAAGAAGGTATATTTTATTTTATAATTAATAAACTATATTTATCACTAATAAATATTTATTATAATTTTCAAATGTAAAGATAAAAAGTTAAAGTAGTCATTGTATAAATTAACTGGGGGTAGTTTTATATTTTTATTTATTAAAGATAAAAAAAATTTCTGATCAAGAAAATGTAGGTAAGTAACCAACAAATAACTCAAAAATTTTTTATTTCATGGGAAGTTAAACTTCCTATATTACTTTTATGAATCAAATGACCTTTTGTTATATAAAAAACTAAATGCGTGCGCGCGCCCATATATATATATATATCAGTCGCATAAAAGGTAAATCTTATTGCACATAACAACAAAACGATTATTGAGGCATGCCCACACTCACCGGCGGAACCAAAGAAGAAATTTTGAGAGGCCGCCTATATATATAAAATGCTATTGTTTACATTGTACTTAAATATAAATTTAAAAAATATATATATCAATATATTTTAAATTTTTATTTGATAAAAATTAGCATTTTTTGTAATAATTTATAAACTTTTAAAAATTTTCATCACAATATTTTTTCAATAAAATTATAATTTTTCGTAAGCTAATTATATGTGAAGTTTGTAGAGAATTGTAAATTTTGGAAAAAAAATATAAGATTTGTACAATGATTCATTAAAATTAAAATTGTGAAGCATAATTTTCATAATTGAAAAGAAAATTGTGAAAAATTTATAAATTTTATATATGAATAAGAAATTTTCAAGTATCCCAAAATACTATTGATGATCATGAAAAGATTTTTAAATAATGTTACATAATGCTCCTTTCATTCCTTTTTCTTTGTCATTATATAGAAATATTTTTCCTATTTAAATGTCTTCTTAGAAAATCAAGAATATAATTATTATTATTATTTAAATAGTATCAATGTTATCTTAATAGATACTCAAAAAGTTTTATATATCAATTTAGCTTTTAATAAGTGATAAATTAATCAATGACAACTTTTTTCTCTCACAATAAAATCTATTTATTGCTTTGCAATTAATTCTTGTTCATTAAAAAGCAATGAAAGAAACATTTTTGCATTAAATTTTTATTTATAAGGGCTTTCTTATGAATTAAAAAGAATTAGAGGAAATATCTTACTCTAAATTTTTACTTGGGGGCTGATATAAATTTTTAAGGGGTTTATGCTAGATTTTAGGGTTTTGATTATGAAATTAATTGATTGTGGCCTTTGATCACAACATTACATTAAGGAGAAAATTTATCAGAGTATAAAACATTAAAATTAACAATTGTATTTATAAATACCTAAACTTTTGATTGTTGTTCTGGATGAAACCCTAATTTGATCCTCATGAAATCTTTTTCCCAAGAATCCTTTTTAGTACTTTTTCAATCATCTAGTTGAACCTCTAGATCAGAACAATATGAAGGTTACTCTTCCACTACTATATTCTCCCACTTTTCTCTCTATTTAAGAGAAACTAACCTTGCAAACTAATGGAACAAATGCAGCTAGGGTTATGTTACTAGAGATAATGAATTAAGTTTAATCATGGATCTTACCTATCACAAAATTCATGCTTAACTAACTAATTATGGGCTTAAGTATGATACATGACCTTTTAGAATACAATCACTTTATTTTGGTTCCATAAATTAATATTAATATTAAGGATTATTTATAAATTAATGTTTGGTCCACAATAAGATATCCATTAATTTCTTACTTGGGCTAACATTAATTTATAAATAATAACCATTTGAGAAATAATGATAATATTCCAAGGTATTATTTCACTTATAAGTCCAATTGAGATTATGAGCATCCAACAATACTAAATATTATATCCTAAAGGATATTAGTATCAAGCATGTTGAATACCTGCATTTCATTGACTAGACAATTAATAAATATAATGTATATAATAGAATTTACATTATTTTAATGTGATTAAGTGTAAATCTCCATACAATGGTTCTAACATTTGCCTAAGATGTGCAAAGAGAATCAATATTCTTAACATAGTAATGAAACATGGTCTAAATATATCGACTCATAATAATAATATAGGGTTCAAATGTCTCACATGCTATAGCTGAAATTTTGAACAAAATATACCGCAATAATACAAATATCTCATTGTGAGTATTTCATTTAAACATATCTTAGGATATTAATGAACTCATATCATTAAGACTCCCATTAATCTAAAACATGAAAAAGGCTTAGAAAAATCTATATTATTCATATAATCATGTTTCATATTAACATCTATGCTTTTAGTTAATGATTCCATGAGTATATAATCCATGGAAAAACAAGTAATACATTTGCATACCTTCTCCCTCATAGTTCAAGTTTAAAGTCTTTTGTACAAGCAAAGATTTTTTAGTTTAGAGAAAAACCATGGTGGCAATATTGTCCTAACAGAAGTTTGGTAAAGGTAGAAAGCTTTAACTTATCAGCTTAATAAGGATATAAATTTGCTTAAATGTCTAGATAAAAAAGTGTTTGATAATTTATTTCTTCCTTCTAAAAGTAGTTATCAACCACCAATCAACCTAATTTTGAACCCATAAATTTAATTAAACATCCTTTTTTAAACATAAGACAACTCCTAGTTTTTGATTGGCTTGTTGTTGATGAGTAGTTTAGCTATTCTCACATTCATAATTGGTCCACTTTACTAATTGCACTAGACCAAAATATAAGACAACGAAATAAGTTAACTTTCACCTTTTATAGCATCTTATAGCTCCCACTTCCCAAGGACATCCTTTTAAATGAATTGATTTGTCTATTAAGTCCTAAAGATAGTTTTACAGTTAGGTTTAGAAAAATATTTTGCAAAAATGTCAATACAATCCATCAAAAATATGTACCAAAACAAACACATTAAAAACAAATTTTTTTTGTCTAAATATGACAATAAAAAAGAATAAGTTATCTTAATTGAAAGATATTGTGTTTCCAATACAAAATAAACCATAAAACAAAACAGCCATCTCTAGCTTATCATAATTTCTCTCCCTACATCATTTTAGATACCAATCCATTGAGTGTCCATTTGCAATTTTAGGGGTTATACCAAACCTTTAGAACATTTTTAACCTAGAGAAAACAATTCTAGTGCACACCAAGTTAGAAAACAATGTCCCACAGTTGATATTCAAGATCATCAAACTTACAATAATTGATAAGTTTCAAAATGGTCTTCCATAGTCCATCATCATTATTATGAGTTGTTATCTTAAGCAATAAGAGATAATGATCTATTCTTGCTTAATTGAATTTCATAGATTTATTGTAATAGAAAATAAATAAGTCAAAGCATTCACTAGCTCAAAGATGTTTTATTTGATAGTTTGGTCCTAAATATACTTAATAACCATTAGATTAACTTGATTTAAGTGCATCCGATTTCTAGTTCCACTTTTGCACTTACATTTAAATTTGAGCTAATAATGCATTCTAGTTTCAAGGTTGCCAAACACAATTTCTAAACTAAGCTTTATTCATCATAACTTATCTCATCTAGTGTGTTTATAAAACTTTTGTTGCATAGACATAGAAATTGAGGAAAATATCCCAACAACTTAATGCATATAAATACTCTAATCATGCTAACATTTTTTCTCACATAATTACAATATGCGATCACATTCAATATTATATCATAAAGGCCGATATCAAAAGCCATTTAAGTCTTTATAATGTAATACTAAAGTTAGACAGTGCACTCCTAAAACTTAACATCGAATGATGTTTAAAATTTTAGAAATACAACATGCTTATATTATATCTAATTTACTATATTAATAATGCAATATCGAAAAGTATTTAATATTACTAACATAGCATATTCCTTTATACATTTCAAAACAAATTTTCCTTTCCAAAATTCTAAACAAAATTTCATGTAATTAATCCCATGAAGGTAGATATATAGTTAAAAAAAATTTATAGCATAATTTGACTGTAAAATAATTTCTTTTTAATGTAATAATACTCTAAAGATTGTTACATTATTCAAATAATTTTTAAATTTTTTACAAAAATTCAAGTAGGTAGTTGATATTTTAGAAATCTCCTAGGAAAAATTTCAGGCAAAAATAATTTTAAATAAATATTTAAATAAATTGAACAAAATTATCATAAAAAATTCTATTTCAAAAAATTATAAAAAAATTCAGAAAAAATATACTCAAAGTGTGAAGCACGATCACTTTTTCCTGGCATCGTACGCTGTCGGCATGATGAAGCATGTGACTCAAGCGCCATTGGCATGCGTGAGCATCTCACTGACGTACACTGCCCTTCTTCCCCTCCCATTTAGCTGGTTGTGGGTCGTCCAACCCGGAACTCGACCTGAAACTAGACCAGGTTATTTTTAGGTCATTTCCACACATTTTTCGTTCATATTTTTCCCTCGATTTCAATATTTATTCAGAATCATACTGATCCACTTGAATTGTTTTTCCAAAAACTCTTTAAAATTTAAATTTTAATCTTTCAAAAACTGCACCAGACCCATTTGCAGAGTCTTGAGATTTTTCTGCACTTTGGCCTTCCAATTGCTATATATATTTCTATTTTGCGAAATCTTCCTAGATTTATATTATGATTCAAAAACTAATAGACACAACAAAAATATCCCTCAAGATTGCGTTAAAATGTGATTTTCAAAATTTAAATTTTTTTCCAAAAAACCATTCCAGGATTTTAGGAAGGTTACACTGTTTCTGAGTTTAACCACCGGTTTATATTGCGCCATTTTTCATGTTTTGATATCGTTTTATCTACCTTATTCCACATTATCCTAATTTGGTGTTTTATGTAAATCCATGATAATCGTATTTCTCCCTAAGTTTCACTGTTTTTCAAACTTCCTAATTTCTTCTAGTTCAAAAGTTTCCGAAACCATATCTATCTTCTTGCACAGGAAGAACTAACTACACTGATACACTTGTACAAAAAACGGTTTGCACATTAACAGCAAACAACAAGAAGTCATATTCATGTTTCAGCAGCACATATTATGGCATACATCTCATGCTATGGCGATGTGTGGGGGCTATTTTGTAATTGGCTCAATTTGGGCATTGGAAAGTAAAATTTTGGTTTGGCATTAGATAGCTTTTCCTAAGGTTATTAGAATTGCTTTTTCTAAGCTATTAAGATTCCATTATATATATATATATATATATATAAAAGGATGAACATCGTTCAACATTTCTATTCTCGTGTGTGTGGGACTTCAGGATTGTGGTGGAAAAACAAATTTTGGCTCTCATGTCTAAAATGTCTTCAGGCAGAATTTGCTTCTTTCCTTGTCAGGTGAGACGGCATGGAGAGAACCAATAATTTTTGCCAAATTTTATTATCATATTTACTCAAATTCACATTAAATTTAGATATGTTGTTATTGGTAATTTGAATAATATGTGTATTTTTTTGTTGTTTTTCTTCTTTTTTACTATTTGGTTTTACATAATAATTGGTGTTAATTATTGTGTTGATTTTGTTAAGAATTTCACCTATTTTGTGAAAAATTTTATATTGGTTCTTCTCTAAAATTTCTAGGAAGACATTATATCCATTATTGTATTAGTGAATTTTTTACTAAACTAGATTCTATAGTTTTTACTTTTATATTAAGGAGTTTTCTACATTAAAAATTGCCGGTCTCCTAATTTATTGTTTTTGACAATATTTTTTGATGATATATTCTATTATATATGTGAGAAAAGTCGATCCAAGTGAATAATTTAATTTTCTGTTGCATGTTAATCCAGTATTTTTCCCAATAAGTGATATTAGAGCTCAGACTCTGGTACATTCTACTTATATGAATATAGGGGCTAATACAAGTAGAATGATATTTTTAAATGATGAAAATTATGCTCTTTGAAAGATAAAGATAGAAGATTTATGTTATATGAAAGACTACTATTTACTTATATTTGTTACTGAAAAACCTTAAAATAAATTAGATTTATAATAGGATCTATTGCATAGATAGGTTTATGGATATACCATGTAGTGGATAAAAGAAAATGTGTAAAATCATATTAAAAAGGAAACACATGCTTGTATATTGTGGATTAAACTTAAAAAATTATATGCCAGAAAGACCAAGAATAATAAATGTTCTTAATAAAGTAAATGATAAGTATAAAATATCAAGATGATACTCCAATAATAGATCACTTGAATACTTCTTGCTATGAGTATCAAATTTGAAGATGAAATTAAAGGTTTAATACTTCTTGGTTCTTTACAAAACTCATGGGAAACATTTAAAATGTTTATATTCAATTCCACTGCAAATGGCATGATAACTGTGGATATTGCTAAAAGTGGCATCTTCAATAAAGAGTTGAGAAGGAAATCATATTTTTTTTTCATAGCTGGATGTTATGGTTACTGAGTTTCAGGAGAGAAGTAAAAATCGAGATACAAGGAGCAAAGATCAAAGTAAATGCAATTCTAGAAAAATATTTGAAAATATTGAGTGTTATTATTGTAATAAAAAAAGGCATATAAAAAAATATTGCTAAAAGTTGAAAAAAGACAATAAAAAGAAAAGTCAAATAGAAAAAAGAAAAGGTAAAGAAGATGAAACTAATAAAGATAGGGCTAATACAATTGTTGATCAAATTTTTTTTTTTTGTTCATAAAGATGATGTTGTTAACCTTGCAAAGAATGAAACAAGTTAGATAGCTAGTGGTGATGCTTCTACTCACATTACATGTAGAAGGGATTTTTTTCATCTTACACTCTTGGTGACTTTAGAGATGTCATTTTTGAAAACATCCAATGGAACCATATTAATTCTTAAGTGTGTAAAACATGTTCCAAACATTCAGCTAAACCTACTCTTGGTAGGTAAACTTTGTGATGAAGGCTACAATAATTTCTTCTCACATATCACTAGAAGCTTATCAAGCATTCTATGGTTGTGGCTAAAGGCTTAAGGCATTCTACAATCTTCTTGACTTGAGCAAAAATTGCCTAAGATGTTAAGCCTATAGAGTCAAATAATTAGATTGAGTTATGTTATAAGAGGATATGTCACATGAGTAAAAAAAAGATTGCTATTTCAACTAAAGAGATGCATTATATGGAGTGCAAAGTTCACATTTTCAGAAATGTGATCATTATTTATTTGAAAAATATAACAAAGTAACTTTTAAAAGTCATCCACCTTCTAAAAAATTAGAGATACTTGAATTTGTGCATTCTAATGTGTGTGGTTTTATAAGTACAAGGACATTTGGTGGTTCTCTTTATTTTGTTACATTCATTAATAATCACTCTAGAAAAATATAGGTATGCACACTAAAGACAAAAGACTAAGTGTTTAGGATATTTAAACAATTTCATGCTCCAATTGATAGAGAAATAGGAAAGAAGTTGAAATGCATATACATTGATAATGGAAGTGAGTATTCAGGACCTTTTGATACTTATTGTAGAGAACAAGATATTAAACATTAGAAAAAACCACCAAAGACTCCTAAATTGAATAGCCTAGCTAAAAGGAAGAACAAATTGGGTAAAAAAGTTAGAAGTTTGCTTTCACAAGCTTGATTGCTAAAGACCTTCTAGGCTAAAGCTTTAAATATAGTTGTGCATGTTTTGAATCCTCTCCATATGTTCCTTTGCAGTTTGAAGTACCAGAAAAAGCTTAGTCAAGTAGGAATGTTTCTTATGACCATTTATAAGTTTTTGGATGTAAAGCATTTATACATATTCCTAATGATGAGAGATCTAGGCTTAATGTGAAAATAAAGTAATGCATATTTTTAGGTTATGGTGAAGATGAATTTGGTTGCAGATTTTATGATCTTATTGAAAAGAAGTTGATTAAAAGTAGAGGTGATATGTTTGTGGAAGATCAAACATTGAAAGATATTAGTAAAGAAGAAGTGTTGGTGCCTCAACACAATGAAGTATCACCTAATTTGGATATAGTTCATCCAAGAGAAGAGTAAAATATAGTTAAAGTTCATAATTTTGAACATGATGTAGTTAATATAGATGACCCTACACAAAATATATATAATGAATAACTAACACTAGAAGCTCTAGTTATTGCACTTTGAAGATCCACTAGAATCATGTATCCTTCTACAAAGTATACTAAAAATGAGTTTGTTCTTTTGTTTTATGGGGAAGAGCTAAAATGTTATGATAAAGCCATAGAAGATGAACATAAAAATGAGTGGATTGAAGTTATGCAAGATAAAATGAAATCTTTACAAGAAAATAACACCTATAAGTTAGTAAAATTACTAAAAGGTTTGAAAGCCTTGAAGAAAAAATGGGTGTATAAAATAAAGAATGAAGGAAATAACTCTAAGCCTCAATATAAAGCTAGATTGATTATGAAATAATTTAGTCAGAGATAAGGAGTTGACTTTAGTGAAATTTTTTCTTCTATTGTGAAGATGTTTTTCTATTCATACATGCTTGGCTTGGCAGCTAGTCTTGACTTGGAAATTGAATAGATGGATGTGAAGATAACTTTTCTTCATGGCGATTTAGATGATAAGATTTACACAGAGTAGCTAGAGGGTTTTGAAGTAAAAGGAAAAGAAAAGTATGTATGCAAATTGAGAAAGAGTTTTTATGGTTTAAAGTAGGCTCGACGCTAATAGTACAAGAAGTTTAAGTCAATTATGGGAGACTAAGATTGCCATAAAATAGCTTTTTATTACTATGTGTTTGTTCAAAAATTCACTGTTGATGCTTTTATCATTCTTTTGCTTTATATTGATGATGTTTTGATTGTTAGCAAGAATGTTATGAGAGTTGCTAAATTGAAGAAATAATTGAGTAAGTCTTTTGCCATGAAAGATTTTGGTCAAACATATAGATTTTAGGCATGATGATTACTCGAGATAGAGGTGCAAGAAAATTTTATTTATTACAAGATAAGTACATCAAAAAGGTACTTAAAAGGTTTGATATGGACAATGCTAAAGTTGTTTCAAGTCCTTTTGCTACTCACTTTAAATTGAGTATCAAGTATTGTCCAACTATGAATAAAGAATAGCAAGATATGAAAAGAATTCTTTATACCTCAATAATCATAAGTTTAATGTATAACATAGTATATACTAGAACTAATATTACTTATGCTATTAATATAGTAAGTCATTTTCTCTCAAATCTAGGTAAAAAGTATTAGAATGCTGTAAAAAGGATTATGAGATATCTTTAAGGCATAACTAATTTAAGGTTAGGTTTTGGAGATGAAAAACTTTTGCTAATTAGTTTTATTGATGCAAACTTAGTTGGAGATATTAATTCTTGTAAGTCTACTTTAGTTATTTGATCAAGTTTGCAGGGGAAATGTGGTCCAAATTGCAAAAGTATGTTGCTCTTTCAACAAGAGAGGTGGAATTTATTGCAACAACTAAAACATGTAAAGAGTTGCATGGATGAAGAAGTTTTTTCAAAAACTTGAATTTTAGTAAGATTGTTATATCTTGAATTTAAGCAAGATCGCTATATCTTGTTTTATGACAATTAGAGTGCAATATACCTTGGTAAAATTTCTACTTTTTTTGCAAGGTCAAAATATATTGATATTCATTATCATTGGATATAGGATAACTTGAATAACAAGTTGCTAGAATTTGAGGAAGTTCATACAGATGATAATGTTGCTAATATGTTAACTAAACCTTTAGTAAGGGAAAAGTTTGAAGCATGTTACTTATTAACTGGAATGGTAGTATTCCCCCACTTAGTCAAAAGAAAGAGATTTATTGGTGGTAGATTCCTCCTAAGTGGATCTATAATATTTTTTATATATATTTATTATTTTATATAAAGGAGAATATAAAAGATGGAAAAAAAAGAAAAGAGATATGTGAGGGTTATTTTTTAATTAACCTAATTTGGGCCTTGGAAAGCAAAATTTTGGTTTGGCATCAAATAGCTTTTCCTAAGGCTATTACGATTATATATATATATATAAGGACAATATGTTCAACATTAATATTCCTATGTGTGTGAGATTTTAAGATTATGGCGAAAAAATAAATTTTAACTTTCATGTCTAAGACATCTTTAGGCAGAATTTTTCCCTTTCTATGTCATGTGGGATGGCATAAAGAGCAGTAATTTTTGTCAAATTTTATTAGAAGATTTACCACTATATTTAGTCAAATTAACATCAAATTTAGATATATTGTTGGTAGTAATTTGGGCAATATTTTAAATATTTTTCTACTATTTTTTCTTCTCCATAGGCTGGTTTTGCATAGTAATTAGTATTAATTATTGTGTTTATTTTATTAAGAATTTTACCTATTTTAGTGAAGAGTTTTATATTGGTTGTTCCTTAGAATTTCTAGGAAAACATTGTACCTATTATTTTATTAGTAGATTTTTTACTAGATTAGGTCCTATGATTTTTACTCTCACATTGAAGGATTTTCCACATTAAAAATAGTTAGTTTCTTAATTTATTTTTCTTACTATATTTTCTAGTGATATATTTTATTATATGTGTAAGAAAAGTTAATCTAAGTGAATAATTTAATTTTTTGCTACATATTATTCTAGTAATTTTTCCCAACAATATGGCAAAACAAATATGAGCACAGCCACATCAACAAGAAGCAAATGTGACAATATGATCATATGATCATCCATGGGGGTTTTCAATACAATGAAGCATACATACAAATAATAGCAAGCATATATGTTATTGCAAAATTGATAACCTATAGCCACGTTAACTCATGTATATGGAAGAGGCCAATGAAAATATGATCACTGTTCAAAAACATATAGCATAATATACGAGTACAGACACTAGATAAATGCAAAATGCATCCTAGCATAATTTTTTTACTACCTAATTCAATACTTGTGAAAATTTTATTTAAATGCATATTTTTGAAAGCTTTATTGTGTTTCTAGAAAAAATAAGAAGGAAGCTCATAAAAATGACAATTGAAAAATAGAACTAACAAGTTTGAGTGGGGATCAAAAGTTGATATCCATTAATAAAAAATGGTTACATATATATACAATACTTGGAACAACCTTGAGAGCCTAGGCTAAAATATCTCCTATAATCTCTCTTAAATTGATTAGGTTAAAGATATAAGAAATTACCTTAATTGTGGAGGATTACTTCTATATATACAAGGATTATGAAGGGATTCAGATTATAAATTACTTTGATTATGAAGGATTACTTCCATATATACAAGGATATTACTATTAGATATTATTAGGATTACTTCCATATTACCCCCTTAGGTTGGTGCATAGAGATTTTGAATGCCTAACTTGCCAAGTGAGGAATGAAATTGTGCACGACCTAAGGCTTTGATGAAAATGTTTGCAAGTTAAGTGTGAATGGAAACACAAGTAGGCAGAATATTGCCTTGGATAATCTCATTGCGAACAAAATGACAATCCATTTTAATGTGCTTAGTACGTTCATAGAAAATAGGATTCTTAGCGATATGTAATGCTATTTGACTATCACAATAGAGGTGCATGGGCTGAGAGTGTTTGATACCAAGACTGGATAAAATATTTTTAAGCCACTTGAGCTTGCAAGTGATGGTGGCTATAGAATGATATTCTGCTTCGACGAAAGAATGAGATACTATGCATTATTTCTTGGTTTTCCATGAAATGGGAGAATAGCCCAAGAAACTAAACCATCCATTGAGAGATTGTCGAGTCAGAGGATAGCTTGCCCAGTTAGAGTCACACCATCCATAGAGCTATAAGTCACATATGCGGTATAAAAGGATCATTTGCCTTAGGTTATCTTTCAAATATTTGACAACCTAGATGATAACATCCCAATGCTTCTCTCTCGATTACTACATGAATTTAGAAAGTGTGTGAACACAGTAAGACAACTTAAGTTTTATGAAACAAAGATAGGTAAGGTATCCAACAAATTATCTATAATGATCAGGACTATTAACAACATATCTTTTAGCCAAGCTTAGATGATGGATCTGTTCTAACAGGGTGGATATAAGTTTTGCCCTAAGTAGGCTGGCTTCACCAATGATGTCCGAAGCATATTTCCTTTGGTAAAGATATATACCAATGGAAGATCTCGCCACTTCCACCCCCAAAAAATATTTTAACATGCCTAAGTCTTTCACATGAAAACATTCACCTACGTAAGCTTTCAACCTTCAAATAGCTATAATATTATTCCTATAGATAATCAAATTATCTAATATACTAGCATAACAAACTGCATTTTTTTATTGACTAAGGTGAATAGTGAATAATTGAAATAAGACTAAAGAAATCTGTAACCTTTTAGTTCAAAAGATAGTTTAGCAAACTAGCAATGAAAGGCTCGTTTCAAATTATAAAGAGACTTATGAAGTTGACACACTATGCCTAGTTGAGATGTATGAAATCTTAGAGGTAATCTCATGAATACTTCTTCTTATAGATCACCATGAAGAAATACATTATGCACATCTATTTAGTGAAGTCCCAAATTCTTGGTAGCAACAATAGCTAAAACAAGATAGACTGTTACCATTTTTGCCACTGAGGCAAAAAGTCTTTATGTAGTTAATCCTTTCAACTTAATAATTCTTAAGAATGATCAATCTCATTTTATATCATTCCACAATGCCATTGGAGTGATATTTGATCTTATACATCCATTCGTATCCAAGGGCTTTCTTTCTAAGTAGTAAAGGACTCATGATCCACATTTTGTTATTTTCAAGGGCCTTTTATCTCATCTGACATAGTTGTCCTCCATCAAGCATCCTTCACTACTTCAAAAAAGAAAATGAGTTCTCATTTGGTAGTGATGGTAGCAAGAAACTTACAATGTTTTAAAGAAAAATTGTCATAATTCACATAATGTGCTATGGGATAGAAAGCACCTGAAACATGGTATGGAGCTGGTGAACGGTTAGATGAGCTTAATATTTGAACTATATTTGTGATGTAGTCATGTAGCATTATAGAAAAAAGCTTGATGTGATAGCCTCACCCAAGTTGCAAATTCTCAACTTAGGCTTTGCTATTGCCTTCATTCTATACCATGCTCAATATTCCATCCTCTGGTGCATGTGCAGTATCTATGCCCCCTCTCACGTCAGTATTCAATTTAGCTCTTTAGTTCATAGGGATATCTACAGATTGGGAAATCTATCTATCTAAAACACTATTAGTTTCTGCACTAATTTCTACTAGAGAACTATTTGGAATAGCCAAATATGTGGATTATGTAATATGTTGAGCAAAAGGAAAATCCATCTCAAAGAAATTAACATCTTGGGACATAAAGTAATTTTTGGTTCCAAATCAAATAATTTCCAACCTTTCTTCCTATGAGGATACTTAACTATTAGTGTATATGCCTTAAAATCAATCATATTGATGATTGTAAATTTGAATCATATTATTTTAATGGCAATTTCAATTATCATATTTATACATATATTGTCTACATAATATATTTAATTATGATAATAATTTTAGAATAATTATATTCTTAAATGTCCCTAATCATATATCATTGAGGATTAGGTTACTTTGATATGTTAAGACTAGCATGTGTGGTGACTTATATCAAATATTAAGTCTACACATGAGTACAAGTTAGAGAACTTGTATACTAGATTGATCCACCCTAAGAACACTACATGAATCATTATATGAATGTCATAAGTAATTCTTAGTAATCATTATTAATATAGTTCTTTGACCTAAGATCGCCAAGATTCTCGATATGTGATTTTCATATTTTAATACTACTATATGTCACTTATGGTCAAGTGAATGCAAGGATAATTATTGGATATGTCACATATCATATGAAGGGATTTGTGTGATTAAGATGGAATTTGTCCCTCTTATATAATAGGAGTGACATTTGTGGGCCCCTTGATTAAGCAAGGCTGAGAAAAAGCATGGTCATGCTCAAATGAATTAACATAGTCCATGTCTTGTGCTCAATCTAAATGTTTAGGGTAAAAGGACATAAATGATAATCATGTATAAAGGTTCAGTTGAATCATCGACTTTCTCATTACTTGGATAATAATGATGTATTACTAGATGCTGCTCATTGTTTATGATCATTAATGTGATTTATGATCATTGCTAATGTAATAAGAGCCTATAGGGTCGCACACTTAAAGTCTAGTAGATTTAGAATTAATTGATCAAATTTTTTGGGCCTAATATTTGGGAATTCCATGTTATAATTATAAGATTCAATAATAAGCTTATAATTATACATGGAACAAAGCCCAATTAGTTAAGGTTTTCCATGCACCTATTTAAATAGGTTTGTTGGGTAATAATACATGATTATTCATGCATCCCAAAGCATAAAAAAAATCCTACCACCCCTCCTTAACCATAACCCTTGAAGAGCCATAACTAGCACTATAAGGCTAAGGAGAAGAATTCCAATCAGTGTTCGTGTGGATGTTCACTGGTGATCTGTTGATTCGTGTGGATACCTCGGAGTCTTTGGTCAAAAGGAAGTCGAAAAGGTGATTAACAAATGAGTACCTAAATTATTGCAAAGGTATTCCTTGAATCTTTATTCTAATATAAAGTTTTTCATGGATTCATTGGCTGGGATTAGTTAATTCTGCTATGCTTGTTTGGCTCTCGATCCTTATAGTGGTATCAGAGCTACTTGTGAAACGTTAAATTAGGATTCTATTTGTTAATTTCCTTATTGTGATTTGATGAATTGTTCTGTATATCACGCTTCAATGATTTCTAATTACGATTAGTGTGAATTTGATTTTATGCATTCTAGTTCAAGTAAAATTAATATGATTAATTCTAAATTTTGTTTGAAATTTGAACCTAATTTGTAATTTTGATTTAAATTCGAATGTGTTTCGTGATTAATTCTTATTTCTAATTTGAATTCAAATTTGTTTTTGGGTTTTAATTGAAATTCGAATCTGTTGCTGGGTTCTGTTTTAAATTTAAATCTATTACAATAAATTTGGGTTCTATTTTGCATGGAATCAAAAGAATTAATTACATGAACGTAATTTTATATATGAAAAACATTTCCGGATTAAAACAAAGGTTCTATTATGAATCATAATTAATCAAATTAACACCTTGAATATATTTCGTATATGTTATATACCTTATGTTCAAATGCTGAATATATTTTGCATAGAATTAATGTGATTAAAATTTATGAAGTGTATGCATTAAGTGTATGCATTAATGCTTTAATCTGTGAATTGATTGGATTCGTTTAATATGATTAAAATTTATCCATTATGATTCTATCGTGAATCAGATTTCAAAACCATGATTTGAATGTTAAATATTGTTAAATTATTCAACTAAAAAAGGTGTGTCAATTGTTGATAAAATGAATTGTAATTTGAATGTTTGATACAATCAATTTTTTAGGCAGGGGGCTCCACCCCTTCGCCCCCAACAAGGGTGCTGCCCCTTGACCGCCATAAATTCTCTGTGTAGCATGACATTAATTAATTAGTTGATTAATTTGGAATTAATTAATTTAGATTTTGATATTGAAAATATATTTGGATGTATGTTTCACTTATCATGTTATTTTTGTTGCTTGATGTATGGTGCATGATTATGACTTTTAGTTTTGTTACAATTTTAAAATATGGCCTGCGTGTCATGCCTTTCTATTACTTCTGGTTGTACATTCTCTTCTCATCTTACTCCTCTTGAATGTAACTTAAGATTTCTTTATTATTATGTACTAATTTTGTTGGAGCACCTGAAGAAGCGACAATGGAAGTAGAGATCAAACCATGGAGAAAGAAGAAGATTCTTACGAAGAAGTTTTTCTTAGTTGTGTTTGATATTCTTGAGCTCTAGATATCGCTTAGGTTGGGCCATGATCATGTCACATTTAAATTATATTTTATGTATGAGATGCCTATAATAGACGTATATGATGCATGCTAAATAAAACCAAATACAATAATGGTGAGATCAAGAACTTTAAAATCCCTTAAATAAAATATTAAGTAAAAAAAAAAGATACCTTCCAATAATAGCACTTGTCAAGATCTTGCCAAAGCAAAGTGCCTAAAGCCTATCTTGGTAAGACGTAATGGGATAAAAGTGATATCCAAATTGCTAATTATTAAATTTGACTTAACTAGGCTATACCAATAGGATTGGAGCCTAGAGGCATAGAGTTAGTTATGAATTCATGAGATGAATTTGAATAAGTGTTATTCACCTAACTATCCAAGAGTTGCATAAGAAGTAATTGATAAAGAGTTATTTACCTAAATAGCTACCTCTTGGGTGATTAGCCAAAGCTAACTCAAGATTTGATAAAATATGGATCTTGGCTCACTAGAAAACCTTGACGATAAGGTTTTTTGAAGTAATAGTGAGGGCTATTATTTTAAGAAAATAGTAGGAGCATTATGTAATAAAAGACCTTATTAAATAAATAAAATACATGATTCTCATTCTACATATTTTTCTATTGTAGATAACTATAATATCAAATGCATCAAACTTGTCATTATAATCTATCCTTGAGAAGGATAAACTAAATTGGATGAATTTTCTTGATTGGTATTAAAACTTAAAGATTGTCCTCAAGTATGAGAAAAAGCAATATGTCCTAGAACAACCTACTCTAGATGAGCCTACTATCAATGCTCCTCAAGCAGAAAAGGATGATTATAAGAAGCACCTTGAAGATGCTCTAGATGTTAGTTCTCATGCTTGCTACCATGAACTCTGAGTTTCAGATGCAATATGAGAATATGGAGGTGTTCAATATGATTGATCACCTTAAATAGCTTTACCAAGAGCAAGCAAGACATGAGAGATATGATGTATCTAAAGCATTATTTCAGTGCAAGATAGCTGAAAGAACACCTGTTACCACACATGTGCTTAAGATGATTGGATACATCAATAGCCTTGAAAGGTTAGGTTTTCCTATATAACAAGAATTAGCTACTGACATAGTTTTACAATCATTACCTAAGAGCTAAGGTCAATTCGTTATGAATTGCAACATGAACAAAATTAATAAGACTTTGCTTGAACTGCTTAATATGTGGAGAACTATTAAGTAGAACTTGAAAAAGTCCAAGCCCAATTCCATTATGATGGTTCAAAAGGGCAAAGGAAAGGGCAAGTCTAAGGCCAAGAATAAAAAAAAAAGGGACAAGACTAATGGAAAGTCCAAGTCAAGTTCTTCTGCACTGAAGCCCAAAGGTGGCATGGCCAAGGAAGGGTAATGCTTTCATTGTAAAGAACCAGGACATTGGAAGCAAAATTGCAAGCTTTACTTAGAAAAGCTTAAGAAGCAAAAGAAAAGTGGGACTTCCAACTCAGGTATTTATGTTAAAGAGGTTAATTTATCTACTTCTACATCTTGGGTATTAGATACTAGATGTGGCACTCACATTTATGTAAATGTGCAGGATCTTAAAAGAACTAGATTATTAGCCAAAGGTGAAGTGGACCTGCACATTGGAAATGGAGCAAGAGTTGTTGCATTAACTGTAGGGACTTATTATCTATCCTTACCTAGTGGATTAGTTTTAGAATTGGACAATTGTTATTTTGTGCCTATTGTTAGTAGGAATTTGATTTTTGCTTCTTGTTTAGACAAGAAGGCTTTTCATTTATAATAAAGGACAAATATTGCTCTATTTATTTAAATAAAATGTTTTATGGTAATGCACACTTAACGAATGGCTTTTATATTCTGAAACTTGAAAATCCAATCTATAATATAAACATCAAGAAGGTTAAAACTGATGATTTAAATCTAACTTATCTTTGGCATTATCGTTTAGGCCATATAAATGAGACACGCATCAGCAAACTCCATAAGGATGAATTTTTGGACTCTCTTGATTTTGAATCATATGAGACATGTGAGTTATGTTTATTAGCTAAGATGACTAAAGCCCCTTTTATTGAGAAAGGTGAAAGGGCTAGTGATTTACTGGACCTTATACATAGTAATGTATGTGGACCTTTAAATGCACAAATTAGACGTGGTTATTAATACTTCATTACTTTTATTGATGATTTCAGTAGATATGGTTATATGTTTCTTATGAAACACAAGTTTGAATCTTTTGAAAAGTTCAAAGAATTAAAAAATGAAGTACAAAATTAATTTAGTAAAAGTATTAAAGCATTTCGATCAGATCTAGGTGGTGAATACTTAGATCGAGAGTTCCTAGATCATCTAAAGGAGTGTGACATTGTATCATAACTCACTCCACCAAGAACACCTCAATGGAATGGTGTTTCTAAAAGGAGGAATCAAACTTTGTTAGACATGGTTCGGTTAATGATAAGTTAGGCTAACCTTCCAAATTCCTTCTAGGGACATGCTCTAGAGACCGCGGCCTTCATACTTAACCATGTTCCATCAAAATCAGTTCAAATGACACCATATAAGATATGGACTAGAAAACATCCTAGTTTATTTTTTATGAAGATTTAGGGCTATGAAGCTTATGCAAGACGTCAGACTTCTAATAAGCTTGGACCTAAATCTGATAAATATTTTTTTCATTGGATATCTTAAGGAAATGAAAGGATATTATTCCTATAATTCAACTGAGCAAAAAGTATTTATTGCTCAAACTGGTATTTTTCTAGAAAAAGAATTTATCTCTAGAAGAATCAGTGGGAGAAGAATAGAACTTGAAGAAATTCAAGACCAACGAGAGAACATTTAGAATTTAAGCCGGTTCCATAACCAATTATGAAAGAACTTGCTTATGTAACACAGAACCCACGTAAGTCTAGTAAGATACATTTGAGCTTGAGAGATATAGATTTTTTATGACTCATCATGGTGACGTATTGATTATAGACCAAAATGAGCCCATAACCTACCAAAAGGCTATGATGGGCCTAGATTCCGAGAAATGGCTAAAAGTTATGAAATTAGAAATGGACTCCATGTATGCAAACTAAATTTGGACTTTGGTTGATCCACCTGAAGGGGTAAAATCCATTAGGTGCAAATGGATTTTCAAAAAGAAAACTAACATAGATGGTAATGTTTGTACCTTTAAGGGATGATTAGTTACAAAAAGTTTCAAACAAATCCATGGTATTGACTATGATGAGACTTTTTCTCCAGTTGTTATGCTTAAATCCATCAAGATTCTTCTAGCTATAGTTGCATATTATGATTATGAGATTTGGCAAATGGATGTCAAAATTTCTTTCCTCAATGGAAATCTTCTTGAGGATGTGTACATAACACAACCTAAAGGTTTTGTAAATCCTGAAAATGCTAGAAAGGTTTGCAAGTTATAATGATCCATTTATAGATTGAAGCAGGCTTCTCAGAGTTGGAATCTTCATTTTGATGATGCAATCAAAGAGTTTGGTTTTATCAAGAATGAAAATGAACCATATGTATACAAGAAGGTTAGTGGTAATGCAATAGTCTTTCTGGTGTTGTATATAGATGACATGCTACTCATTGGAAATGACATTCCTACACTGTAGTCTATAAAAACTTGGTTAGAAAATTATTTTTCTATAAAAAACTTAGGTGAGGCATCCTATGTATTAGGTATCAAGATTTATAGTGATAGATTGAGAAAATTGCTTGGACTAAGTTAGAATACATACATCGATAAGGTGCTAAAGAGGTTTAGCATGCAAGATTCAAAAAGAGGATTCTTGTCAATGTCACATAGTATAAGTCTCTCAAAAACTTAGATTACTTCTACAGAGTGTGAGAGATAGCACATGAGTAAGATCCCTTATGCATCTGCAATCAAGTCTATCATGTATGATATGTTATGTACTCACCCTGATATCTCATATGCTTTAAGTATGACAAGCAGATACCAATCAGATCCTGGTGAAAGTCACTAGACAGCTGTCAAGAATATTCTTAAGTGCTTAAGATGAACTAAAGACATGTTCTTGATTTATGGAGGTAAGAAAGAGCTCATTGTAAATGGTTACACTAATGCTAGCTTTCAAACCGATAAAGATGATTTCAGGTTGTAGTTAGGTTATGTATTTTTCCTCAATGGTGGCCTTGTGACCTAGAAGAGTTCAAAACAAGGGATAGTGGCTAATTCTACAATATAAACTAAATACATTACAACATCAGATACCGCAAAGGAGGTCGTTTGGATTAAGAAATTCATTACTGAACTTGGAGTTGTTCCTAGCACTGCTGACCTAATAAAGCTCTATTGTGACAATAATGGAGCCATTGCACAAGCCAAAAAACCTAGATCTCACCAGAAATCCAAACATATATACTTCGGCGCTATCATCTCATAAGAGATATCATCGATAGAAATGATGTCAGGATATGCAGAATACCAACTGACAATAATGTTGTTAATCCATTAACAAAAGTCTTAACACAGTAGAAGCATGATAGTTATATGAGATTCATAGGTATTAGATACATGGATGATTGGCTTTAGTGCAAGTGGGAGATTGTTAGTATATATGCCCTAAAACTAATCATATTGATAATTGTAAATTTGAATCGTGTTATTTTAATGTCAATTCTAATTATCATATTTATACATATATTATCTGTGTAATATATTTAATTATGATAATAACCTTATAATAATTATATTCTTAAATGTCCCTAGTCATATATTATTAAGGATTAGGTTACTTTGATATGCTAAGACTAGCATGTGTAGTAACTTATATGAGATATTAAATCTACACATGAGTAAAAGTTAGAGAACTTGTATACTAGACCGACCCACTTTAAGAACACTACATAGATCGTTATATGAGTGTCATGAGTGATTCTTAATGATTGTTATTAATATGGTCCTTTAACTTGAGATCGTTAAGGTTCCCTATATGTGAGTTTCATATTTTTATATTACTCTATGTCACTTATGGTTTAGTGAATGCAAGGGTAGTTATTGGATATGTCACATATCATGTGGAGGGATTTGTGTGATCAAGATGCAATTTATCCCTCCTATATAGTAGGAGTAACATTTGTGGGCCTCTTAATTAAGTAAGGCTAAGAAAATGTATAGCCATACTCAAATGAATTGACATGAGATGTCAATTATATTTACTTTAGTCAACTTACTTAGGAATCAAGAAACCTTTAGATTAGGCTATACGGGAATGACACAGTCTATGTCTTGTGCTCGATCTAGATATTTAGGAGAAAAGGACATAGATGATGATCACATATAAAAGTTCAATCGAATCACCAACTTTCTCATTACTTATGTAACAATAATATGTTGCTAGACACCGCTCATTATTTATGATCATTAATATAATTGATGATCATTGCCAATGTAATGAGAGCCTGTAAGGTTGCACACTTAGAGCCTAGTAGATTTGGAATTAATGAACTAAATTGTTTGGACCTAATATTTGGGAATTCCATGTTATAATTATAAGGCCTAATAATAAGCCTATAATTATATATAGAACAAAGCCCAATTAATTAGGGTTTTCCATGCACCTATTTAAATAGGTTTGTTGGGTAATAATACATGATTATTCATGCATCCCAAAGCATAGAAAAACCTTAACACCCCTCCTTGATCATAACCCTTGAAAAGGTGTAGCTAGCACTACAAGGCTAAGGAGAAGAATTCCAATCAGTGTTCATATGGTTCACTGATGATTCGTTGATTCGTGTGGATACATCTGAGTCTTCGGCCGAAAGGAAATCAAAGAGGTGATTGATGAACGAGTACCTAAATCATCGCAAAAGTATTCCTTGAATCTTTATTTTAATTTAACGTTTTGCATGGATTTGTTGGTTGGGACCGATTAATTTTACTAGGCTTGTTTAGCTCCTGATCTCTACACTAACAAGCACACATTTCCTACTTCTACTAGCAGATTTATCTCCTTTCTATCTTGATCATGTGCATAACATAAGGAACCAAACACCCTTAAGTGATCGTATGATGGTGGTTGTCCATGTAAGGCTCTATATAAGGTTTTTCCATTCAAAATAGATGTTGGTGTGACGTTAAACAAATACTCGATTGTTAAGATATACTTACCCCAAAAGGAAATAGGAACATTCCATTGAAATCTTAAAGTTCAGGCTACATTTAGAATGTGTCAAGATTTTCTTTCAACTCGCCTATTTTATTGAGATGTCCCTGTGCAAGATGTCTGAAACACTATTCCATGTTCAAGAAAATAAGTTGATAAGCATGTAAATTCAGTCCTATTATCATTACAAACAATTTACTTGTTTATCATATTTTCTTTCTACTAAGGCAATAAAAATTTTCAAGGCATGTGAAGCTTGCTTTTTGTAATCAACAAATAAATCCATACGGCTTGAGAAAAATCATCCACTATAGTTAAAAAATATAAAGCACCACAAAAAGACGGAATTTGATAGGGTCCCCATAAATCACAATGAATTAATTCAAAAATAGTAGTGGCTTTATGGTTATTTAAAGAAAAACTATCCTTAGTTCGTTTTACTTGCTCACATACAACATAAGCTTTATTCTCATCCTCACTATCCTTGCTGCTGACATTGGAGACTAATTGAGTAATCTTTAAGGAAGGGTCTCCCATGCATCTGTGCTAAAGATTAAATTAAGATACTCCATTCACCTTAAAACCTTTATCATTTTAGATCCCTCTAAAAATATAGAGCCCATCCTTTCATTCATCCACACCAATCAGCATCTTCGAAGTGCAGTCCTACATAACACATAGAGAGTTAGTGAATTAGACAGTGTAATTTGCCTCATCTATCAATTGTGATATAGATATTAGACCACAATTCAATTTAGGCACATGAAGAACATTTTCAAGTGTCAATCCTCCATCAAGAACTGCAGTTCCTTCTTTGCCAATTGTTGCTTGGTGTCCATTTGGTAACCCTATAGAACATCTTTGTACATTTCTCAATCCATGCAAGTGTTCTAAATTGCCAATCATGTGGTTAGATGCATCTGTATCAATAATCCACGCAATCCTTTTACCTGTTATTCTTTCATTTGCATTTCCTTTATGATTGTTCAACATCTTGACCAATGTTTGCCATTATTCATTGCTTAAACTTGTCAGCCTTCTATTTTCTGCATCTGTTACTGGTGTAGCAGTGCCTCCACTAGAGGTTTGTGTAGCATTAGCACGCAGAGACATCCACATGGCTCTGTCCATTCTTCATGATTCTCATCCTACAACTGTACTTGAGTGATCACATACCTTGGGTTGTCATTTGAGTTTAGGTCATATGGTGAAGAGATCCTCTTCACAATCTTGTGTGTGGCTCCTGTCATAGTGAAGAATATTGGCATACAAGGTATCAAGAGAGCTTGAATAGCTCTAATACCATAACAAGTTTGAGTGAGGGTCAAAAGTTGATTCCCATTAATCTGAGATAGTTACATATATATATATTTTCTATAATCTTTTCTAAATTGATTAGGCCAAAGATATAACAAATTATCCCAATTATGAAGCATTACTTCCGTATTAAGTAAACAGCAATACCGTACTAGCATGCATAAATCTGGCTAAGAATGAATACTGGATCGTGAAAGGCAAAATTGAAAAAACTCGAAGGAAAACACCATTTGTCACGTTTTGATATGGTTTTATCTACCTTATCCCACAAAATCCTACTTTGGTGTTTTATGTAAATCCAAGATAACCGTATTTCTCCCTAATTTCACTGTTTTTCGAACTTCCTCATTTCTTGCGGTTCAAAAAGCTCTGAAAGCATATTTATCTTCTTGCCCAGGAGAAAACTAACGACATAGTTATACAGATTACGGTTTGCATATAAAATTTTTATAGTAATTTCAACTTTGTAGTTTAATTTTATTCAGAATATTCATAATTAAAATTTTACCAAAATCAATTTTGACATTTTCGTTTACAATTGTTTAATTGTTTAATATAATTAACATTTGTTGCTATATAACAAAAAACTAAGAAAGTACGACCTCAATCATAAAAAAACCCATAAAGTATATGACAGAATAAATATTTGCTGTTTTACTTGTTTTATATTCATAATTAAAAAGATTTCATTTTAAAAGCGGGAAAAGGGCGAAGATTAGAAGAAACATTGAAAAGAATCCTCCAAGAAGTGACCAACAAGAAGATATTGAGCCCTAAAATATTAATTTCTATTTTGTACTTTGAAATCAAACGATTGAAAAAAGTATTTTCACCTCACAATACACAAAAACTAATTTTTTTTTGCTAGTTTGAAAAATTAAACTAATCTCCTGTCTAACTATCGAATATGCAACACAAAAACTCATTAAAATTTTTCGTTAGTTCTTCATTTAAGGGCAATTATTCTTTGGTCAATAATATCATTTGAGCAATTAACACAGCATCCATCTTTCTATGACTTGAACGTTACATTTGCATTGCGAATAAGTTCATAGTTTTTATACCTTAAAAAGTGTTTGTGAACGAAATTCATTGCAAATAGGGTTAAGTTCATCATCTAATTTATATGAATAAAAGTTGGCTTATACATAAAATAATATTTTTATATGCAAAAAAAAAAAAAATTGAACCCACTTAATAGAAATAAACATTAAAAAATTTTGTTTATATCTGAAAAATTACCAGACGTAATATGATCTAAAAGTCATCTGGAAATTTTTACTTCAGAGTGAGATCTCACTCGCTCCCCCCTCCCCTTTTTTTCTACCTGTTTCAAGAGAATGAAGCTATAACCATCATTGATCATCCAGAGTGAACATAAGCTGGTCTTTTAGAGGCCACATAAACACAAGACTGAACTCTTGAAATAAGGATGTGTTTGGTAATATTTTTTAAAAAAATGGTTAATGGCATATCTACTGAACTCTTGAAATAAGGAAGTGTTTGGTAATATTTTAAAAAAAAATGGTTAATGACATTTCTACTGTGCAAAAATGGACACAAAACTAAATTTAAAATAATGATTCAATCAAATTCAGCCTATTTAAACAAAAAATAAAAAAATAAAAGATTCAACTAATCGTATTCAAATAATAATACTCTTACATCTATGACCGTGCTTAACTAACCTCCTGTGTTGCAAATACCCCGTTGGAGCCTCTCAGTCCAAAAAATTTCAAATTCTTTTTATTTTCTCTCTTCATCCAAACAGAATGAAATTCCATTTTTGTCCTCTGTTTTCTCGATTTCAATTTCTCCCTTTCCTTATTCGTCTCCATCCAAATAATGGTGAACTTGTCAAACAAGAAACCACTACCAAACAACGAAAAATCATTTCTTCGCATTATACTTCTTCTCAATGCTCATTCCTCAAAAGTAATCCGAAATACATTATTAGATATTAGACCGCCACGCATTCACGTTTAATTAGTGGGTAAATGGATTTTCATTCCGGTATCTATCTTTGAATATAATGCGGCAAGTACAAAAGTAGCCCTATAAGTTACCTACATATGAATTTTACGTTTTTCCATTTGAATTTTCTGGGGTGCATATTGAAATATATCCCTATAAATTTTACTGCCAAATGCCTTTTTCAGATTGAATACCTAAAAGTACAAATTAGAAAATAAAGCGAAACATTATTCAATAATAAATCAATAAATAATTATTAATTTAAAAATTATTTTTCTCAGTTGTATATTATTTGGTTTGATAAAAGTTGTGATGGTTTATTTTATCTTTTAAAATATATCTTACATTTTACTAACTCACTCTGTATACAAAAAGAACGGTATAAAACGCTACTAAAAGCTAGTGGGGTATATAAAATTTATAGTAGTACTATAAAAGTAGAAAATGAAATTCAAAATTGAATTTAAAATATAAATTAAAGGTTGTTCATTGAATATAAAATGATAAGGTAAAATTATAAAACTTAATCCAATGAATATAAAAATTTGAAATCATATTGTGGAACTTTTTTTTTAAGTGTATAGCATTTTTGTAAAATTTATGTTTATTGTTATATGAGTAAATGAGCAAATTTATTCCTCAAAGATTAAATTAATGTCAAATTAGTTAAAAATATTATTATGATATTAATTTAGTTTAATTTTATTAGATTGATATCAAATTAATTCTGAAAGATTACGTTGATATCAAATTAATTCTAACTTTTATTTTTTACATCAAATTGGTTCTCTTGTTAGCATTTTCATTAAAAAATTTGAGTTGAAATTAATTTTTTTCTTATCTAATTATAGATTAATTAAAAATATAAAATACTAATTAAGTTGAGTTGGAAAATTAATTTTTAAAAGAAAATATTATATCTTACTTTCAAAGGTAAATTTTTTTTTGAACATATACTTACTTGATAAAAATCAACCAATTAACTAAATAATGAACAAATTCATCAAGCAAAACAAGTATTTGATCAAAATGGGCTAACTTTTAAGTCATTATAATATAATAAACCGACTTAGAAAACATTAGAATTGTAAATTAGATACCTTAAACCTTAATAATAGCAACAAATAATATTAACCTAAAAGACACTAACATCAAATGTTAAAATGGATTGCAATTCAACTAACCAAATTAAGGTTGAGACTGAAATTGTTAACTAAATAATAAAATGTTTGCAAACTTTTCTTCATTTATAAATGAGAAATATAAAAACTAAGAATGTTTGAAGTGAAATAATATTTTGTATCTTGTAGCTACATTGTTCAAAGCAATAGGCAAATGTTTAATTTTTATTATTATTATCACTCTTTTTATATTTTTCTTTTTAATTATTTTTATGCTTTGTTAAATTTTCCCTTTTTCAATTCTTTTTTACTTTTCTTTGTATTTTTTTTAGTGTATGAGTTAATGGCACTATTTTTTTAATAAGAATTAATTCACTTTTAAAACCATTTGTTATTTTTCAGTAATTTTCAATCTTAACTTTGATTTGGTTGTTTTTTGGGATTGATGCTATTTCTTGCTACTACTAGGGTTTTAAGCATCTTGTTTAGAATTCCAATTTCTCTAAACTAAGTTATTATATTTTAAGGACTTGAAACTTAACCCACTTTGATCAAATACTTGTTTTGCATTCTAATGAATTTGCTTATTATTTGATTCATTGGTTGATTTTTTTAAGCAAGTATCACTATTAGATATTTAAGGTTTAATCTTTTCTTTGAGAGTAAAGCTTAATACTTTTTCTTAAAATTTAATTTTTCAACTTAACTTTGTATTTTATACTTTCTATCAATCCATAATTAGAGAAGTGATGATTTAAGTATGATTCAAGTTTGTTAATGGAAATACTAATAATAGAATTAATTTGATATCAAAATAAAAGTTACAAATAATTTAATTTTAACATAATATTTTAGGATTAATTTGATATCAATCTCACAGTAAGATGAACTTAATGTTAAATTTAATAAAACTAAATTAATTTAATGTTATAATAAATTTAGAACTAATTTAATCTCAATCTAATCTTTCAAGATGAATTTACCCAATTACTCTTGTTATATTTATCTCTTCTCATATCATGTAGGAATCTGGCTGTGATAAGACATTAAATCATCCTTTAATAATCGGCAATGCATTAAGATGAAAGTCTGTCCAGATTCAGGCACGGTCAAGTCCAGGGTATCCAGGCATAGTTATATTTTCTTTTTCACAAATAAATAAATAAAAAGTCCAAATTCACAGTAATCTCTAATCGTTTTCTCAATACTTTTCGGTAGGAGTGCTTCACAGGTAAGCCAGACTAAATCAAAGTTTGCCTGAATTTGATTCTTTTTGTCCAGCATCTTTAATGGGCTTATTTTAAAATGTACCAGCGAATCAATTATCTTTTTATTTTTTCAATTTTGATTTTGATATTTTGATATTTTATTATTTATTATATTGATTATATTTGATATTTATTAAGTTTATTATTTATTTTTATTTCTGTATTTTAATCATTTTGAATAATTTAATTTAATTTTTTAGTAATTGAATTATGTTTTATATTAAATTATGATGTAAAAATAATTAAAATAAGTTACCTTCTTTTTCTTTAAACACAAATGCTATTTAAATAATTAAATATAACAAATTAAAAAAATAAAATTTGTTTAGGATCATTTTGGTCCCCAACCTGTTAGATTAGATTTATATAAGTTCTTTTTTTTTAACAAATCTATATTCTCCTAATAAAATCCACAAGATACTTATAAACCGGTCTATTTACCCCACGGACTGAAATCCATTAAGTACTCAATCTTTTCGGGAGGATATCTGTAGACAAGCAAGCAACGGAACTATGACTATCTAAGTTTACCCGATGAGAAATCCTGCAATCTTCCAAGCTTCCAATTGTTTTGTTGACATATATTAACTTAAAAAAATATTTATTTATATTTAAATAAAGAAATTTCATTTCACTTTTGTGTGTGTGTGTATACACACACATGTATATTGTAGAAAAAAAATAATGTCTTGTATTATGATATTGAAAAACCTTTTTATATTTTTATTAAATAAATAAAATATTTCATATTTTTTTAATATTTTATAAGTGTAAATGTCAGTAAACGGGATTAGATGATTAAATCTCAAAGCCATACAGGGACTTTAATTTTTGGAATCGACATACTTCCTATTTTTTATTGTGTCCGTCTTTATTGTGTTAGAGGGAAAATATTAATTTACTTTCATGAATATTAGAATTAGAAAATAGAATATCGTGTGTCCAACGCATGGTTACCTGTTCAAGTGGAAAGAAATAATGCCGTTAGCTTACCGGTTAAAAAAAAAAAAAGAAAGATAATGCGTTCATTTTTTATGAGCTCTTTATTAGTTTATATTGGATTTTTATTCAGTAATATTGTCAAATTACAAATCACATGAAACTATACAAACACATTATATGATAAAATCCAAAAATGAAGAACCCAATATAACATAGTTACATGTAGAAAAAAACAAATAATTTGTATGTGCGTGCATAGAAATCTTAAAGTGTTGATTGCATACAATATGTACCTAATTAGTCGCATATCTATGCATCGAAGCATCAAAATTATGTTAAAATATAGTTAAATATTTTAAGTATGTTTACATTATGTTAAGAAATATATATATATATATATATATATATATATATATATATATATATATATATATATATATATATATATATATATATATATATATATAAAGCTTTAGATATGGATACTGAAATTTAAAATAATTATACTTCCCGTGAGCACTGAAATTCATATTATATGTATTTTTATAATTTTTATAAAATTGATTTATAATTTTGTAGCTTTTCACTAAAAATTGTTACTTTAAAATAAAAAAAAATTAAATATTTTTTATGAAATATTGACTAAGGGAGTTATACATAACTGAACTCAATACAAGATTATAGCATCATACAGAAGCTTTGCATGAATTTGTATATAAAATTATCACTTTTATTTGGAAAATCTTTGAATTCTTGTCGGAGCTTCACCCCTTGTATAAATATTAGTGTTTAATACGAACACAATTATCATAATAGTTTTTATTTGGATCTACAGAGTTACGTGATTTTATAAAAACGTGGTTTTTTTTATACAGTGAACAATTTTTTACATAAAATATAAATGCAATTTTCTCATAAAATTATTGTTTATATATAACATTGCAAAATTTTTAAAAAGTACTGCAATTTTTTCATAAGAAACTGGTAACACGAACATTCACACTTATCATATACAAATATTTGCGATTTTTAATTATTAAAAAAAGTTAAAAGTGGGTGTTCCAAATCCTTTATTTTCATGAAGCTTCCGTACGTACTTCCTAATTTGAACCAAAAGTGTCACTTTCACCTGGTAGATAAATTCTTATATATGCCTTCTTCGTTACGGCTAACAATTGAAGTACATAAGTTAATTTGTATAATTTTTAATTTTCTAAATTAAAAAAATTATATATTTGATTTGTATAAACTCAAAAAAATAATAAATCTTATTTATTTATTAAATACGAGCAAATATATATGATATAATAGCAGAATAAAAAAATTTCTCTACCTTGTATATTTTTCAACTCCTCTTGCCCTCAAATTGGCAAATCACCACAGCTACCTGCACTTCTTGACTTCTTTTAATTTTTAATAATATATTATTTAATAAAAAATATGTTAAATTGACAATCTGTTCCAATAAATTTCCCTCGTTGCTACTATAAATGCATGAACATTTCTTTGCACGCTACACCATCACTAACCTCAAAGGCCTAAACATGTCTCACTCAAGTTTTCTATTGTTCCTCCTTGGAGCGGTGGTTCTCACCACCTCAGCTTTCGCTGATGACAAGAAGCCATATGAGCCCCCCACCTACAAGCCTCGGACTAAAAAGCCACCCGTTTACAAGTCTCCCCCGGTAAAACCACCATCCCAGAAACCTCCCCCAGTAGAGCCACCACCGGTTGAGAAGCCCCCACTCCACAAACCTCCTCCGGTGGAGAAACCACCTAACTACAAACCTCCCACTCATGAGAAATCACCAATCCACAAGCCGACTCCAGTGGAGAAGCCACCACCGGTTGAGAAGCCACCAATATACACTCCTCCGATTGTGAAGCCTCCGCCAGTGGAGAAACCGCCTGTCAAGAAGCTGCCACCAACCTATAGCCCACCACCCTATGGTCACTATCCTAAACATCCTCCATCCGAAGATTAATATGTTACATCATCCACAATTAGGTTTACTAAAATAAAAGCTATTATTTACTGTTAATGTGTGTGTTTTAGGAGCTAATCATAAGATGATTATAATAACCTGCAATGTATCATGTTTTATTTTAGGTAATGCAATTATTATATTTTATTTTATTTTCTTATTTGCACAATTTATAACTTAATATAATAATTATCCCTAGAATAATTTTACTATTTCTAAAATGTCCTTAGTTGAGTATTATTGCAAAAGAGATAGTAATAGTACATCGATACTAGCATGTATCATGACTAATGATTATAAATCATAGATATATGATATTAAGTTAATACATGAATACATTGTTAATAAATAGATGTACTAGACTGACTCACTATGAGAATACTATATGAATTATTATGTGTCATTAGCTATTTTCATGTAACCACATTGCACATAATCTTTTGACCTGAAGTCACTATGGTTCCCTACATAAGAAAGTATATATTTTGATGCATCCTGTGTCACATTTAATTGGGATGTCATGTAGGGCGTTAATTAGGGGTATCACGAATCATACAGAAGGATGTAAGTGATGCAAATAAAATTTTATTCCTCTTGTATAAAAGGAGTGATATCTTTAAACCTCTTGATTAAGTGAGCTTAAGAAATGTATGGTCATACTTAAATGGATCAATATGTGATATTAATTATTTATTTAAGTTAATCTATTTGGTGTCAAGAAATGTGGTTTGAACATTGATGAGAAGGACACATTTCATATCTTTAGTTCGACTTGGATATCATTATAAAAAAGATTGTGTTGTAAAGTATTATTCACATATTAAGTAAATGTCAAATTATAGACATTCTCAATACTTAGATTGTAGTGATGTATTGCTAGATATCACTCATTATTTATAGCCTACTAATGAGTTATTACTAATGTAGTAAGAACCTACAAGGTCATATAAAAGAAGTAAGAATGAGATAATAATTAATTAAGTTTAGTTAGACTAAAATCTTATTAATTGGACTTGTTATTTAGTGCATATATATTATCAAAATAATAATATATATTATTCATGTAATATATAGTATATTATATGATATTATCTAATATTAAAGTAATATCAGATAATTATACTATTTGATATTAGATAATTATATTATGGGATGATGTTATTATCTAATAATATTTGGTTATTAATATTAAAGTAATATTAGATAACTAACGAACAAGCCCTATCTCTCCTCACTCTTACCATAATAGAGATAAGATATTAGTAATTGAATGAAATTAAGAAATATGAGATGGTTTCCTACTAAGACTAGGAAAGTAGCGTGCCTTTTGTTTTATAAAGGGGCATGAAAGCGTCACTTCTTTTAAGAGTAAATATGAATTGCCGCTAGAAAAATCACACCAAAAACCTTATTCTCTTGTAAGAGAAGTGCTTCCTAGCAGATTCACAAAGGAAGAAAAGTTATTATTTACTCTGTGTGGATACCATATAAGCACCATCGCTTGACTATATTTGTGGTTCATGATTTGCGCTTCAAGAGATCATCCTCATAGACATAATTATTGATTTATGTCCTTGTGTATTGATTATAGAAAGGTTTCACAAATTTTTGGAAATTCATTGTACTTAAGTATATGTGAGACCCAACATTTACTTCATCCACATTTGTACTTTGTACTTATCTTTTGCTTAGTCAGTCCATACAAAAAAAATTGCTTTTGGTGACAACAAAAGTTGTCACAAAAAGCTAGTATTTTGTTACAAAATTTTTTAGTGACAATAAAATTATCATACCAAAAAACTCCATTGATGAAAGTAATTGTGATAATAAATGATGCTTGTCACTAAATGTTTTCATTTTGTGACTAGATTTGTTATCACTAAAAATTATCATTTTTTGTGATAATTAAATTATGTTGTCACAAAGATTATATTAGTGATGAAATTTCTTGTCACCACAAGGTTAACATGCAATGACAAAAAATACTTTGTTGTCACTGATTAATAACTTTAGTGACAAATTATTGCTGTAACAAAAGCATTTTTAGTGAACAACATATTCATATTGTCACTAAAAATATAATATTTGTGACAATAAATATTGTCACTAGAGCCTTCTTTTGTGTTAGCAAATTTATGTTGTCACTAAAAATCTAATATTAGTGATAACCATTATTGTAACTAAAACTTTGTTCTTTGCCAACATATTTATTTTATTACTAAAGAATATTTTTTTAATATTGTAAATATGCACTATTCATAATATTTTTGTGATATTTAATGCTAATAATATAAAGAGATATAATTGACAAAAATTTTGATATAATATTTAAAATAAGACTTGTATCAAAGTTAACACCAATCATATCCAATCCACAACAACAAAATCATAAAGTTACATGTTTTAACATTTTCTACAATATAACATAGAAAATGATTATAATGGTTTAGCAAGTTCTTCACATGAAGTCCTCCAACTGCCTCAGTCTCTAGGCAATGTGATAATGACAAAAGTACCAATTGCAATAAATCAAGTAAATTATCAGTCAAGCAATACTTGGGTCTTCTCATAATCCACTCTATATACTCTAATAATTTCCAAAAATGCACTAAAATATGCAATTGGTTGTAAGACAAACTAGAAAGGAATTCTACTATTTATAAACTACAATGGGATGATATAGAATTTTTCATTTTATGGATACCAGCTAAAAAGCATATCCACCAAAGTGATGTAAACTTTATTAAGATCTATTGTGTTGATGTATATAACTCTAAGTAAGGATATGATTTACCACTAGTTTGAAGTTTAAACGAACAA
The DNA here is from genome assembly GCA_020226215.1 of Sindora glabra. Taxonomy (NCBI): domain Eukaryota; kingdom Viridiplantae; phylum Streptophyta; class Magnoliopsida; order Fabales; family Fabaceae; genus Sindora; species Sindora glabra. Next base: position 50,318,138 of record CM035232.1, on the reverse strand, counting down.
AGTAATGAGAGTGTAATAATCTTTTAAACCATAAGCTACATCACAAAAACTAATTGCATTTGTTCAACATAGGTATGAACCACATAGACCACCATATAAGAGAACATTAATGTAAAGATATGAAATAAGATACCAAGTATGGACCATTACATAGAATTTTGCATATATTTCCAGGACTAGGTACATATATTCATCAGCATATCTTTAAAAAAATTACCCACTTTCAATATCCAACTTTTCCTTATTTATTTCTTTATGAGTTTAATTCCCTTGCTTTTGTGATTTCCTTCCCTCTGTGAGGAAAACAAAAAAGAAATAAAGGTGAAATTTCAACCTTGGATTACTTATTATTAGAGACTTAGAGTAGAGGACCAAGAAAAGGCATATTCCATCTTTGTTTGAAAGAAAGGTAAGAGATTCTTTCTTTTGATGCTTTCAGCTCCTTCTTAAATTATCTTTGTTTTGATATTTTTTTAAGCTTGTTCTGTCATATTTTTTCTTCCTTATTTTAGACTAAAACAATAGGTTTCATTGCTCCTTTGGTTGGAAAAGTTTTGGACTTTATCATGAAACGAGTCAGATGGCATTTAGGCTATGTTCTTTTCTACAATAGTAATATTAAGGTGCTTAAGAAGAAAGCTAAGAAGCTCAAGGCTACAAGGAATGATGTGGAAGGATTGGTTGGTGCTACTTGAAAGAATAATGAAGCAATAAAAAGTAGGTGTCAAAGACTGGATGTCCAATGTTGAAGAGATCACTCAGTAAGCACAGAGGATCTTTGGTAAGGAAAATGATGCAAACACTGCATGTTCTCACAAGTCATGTCCTAATCTATGGTTGTGATATATGCTAAGTAAAAAAAATAAACCATATAGTAGCAGAAGTTAGTGAATTTAATGGAGAAGTAGAATTATTTGATAATAATAGTTAATGATAATCATAAATCTCAAGAGAAAAGGAAATAAAACAAGATCTACAATAATCAATAGATAAATAAGATGATATATAATAAGCCAGCTTTAGTAAAATGGGTATTCAGGGCATATAGATTTATTCCAATGACTTGGAAGCATCAAGGACATATTAATAAGATTTATAAACAAAATTCCAATATTATAAATTTAATTACTTACCAACCAACACCATGGCTAAGTACTGAAGGTAGCAATGAAGTTGTACTCACATACTTTGACATAGCAATAAAAGCACTAAAAAACTATTAAACAAGCAGAGCCATGTGAGAAACAATTATGAAAAATGAGTGTGCAATAGACTATGTAGAAAGGATACAAGAAAAAAGGCAAAAGATCATGCACTAACTAATTAGCTTATATTTATTAGAAGAATTTTGGTATAAGTTTCACGGTCCCTTAAAGTTAATAGTACTAGAAGGTGTTTGGAAAAAAACTATCTGAGTATTTTAACTAACACCTAATAAGATACTCATACTAAATTATTCCAAAAAATTTGATTATTATTCCAAGAAAATGTTATCATAACAATAGCAAAAGTGGTCTCTCCTTGTACAAGTATTTAGTAAAGGAAGTCTAATAGAACAATTTTGCTATAGGAATGTCACAAAGTAATAAGTAATTAAAAGATAACTCTAGGCATTCCACCAACAATGGTGCCCTTGTCCTACTGTACTACTTAGATTTAAAATATTTTCTCATAATTTATTATTCTTTTTTCAACCAGTTACACTTACACTGCCATTGATTAACAATAGACAAAATTATTTTAGGACACTACTGTCTTTCCATTATATATTGCTCATGTGGCATAACTCTTAAGCTAGTTGTGACTAGCCTAAATGATATAATTCTCACAATAAAACGTAATGTTTTTAAAGAAAAGAGAAAGGAGGCCTAGAAAGTCGATGAAAGACAGGATTCCATGTCTTTATCCAAGCATAACTATTATTATCACTTAGTGACTATTATAAGCTAGATCATCTATCATCAATATTAATTAGCTAGGCAAGCAAAAGTACAAGAATGCACATGGAATAACAATGATTATATATATATGTGTGAAGAACAATAAATCATATTATTATGGCATAGTTCCTTTTACCTTTGATTAGCCATCTCAAGTGAATTAAATCTCAACATGGCCACTCAGCTTTAATAAAAATTAGCATTTCACTGCAAATAAGCATTACAGTTTGTTAAATTTCCTGGCTTTTGAACAAATCATTTACTAATTACGTATTATAAAATGAATATTGTATTAAAAGCTAAGTAATGAAAAAGAGATTTTGACATAACCAAAGGCAATTACTGAAATAAAATTAACATTAAGCAACTCATGCCTTTCATGCATTACATCAAATTCTTAAAGATTCCATATTAGATTAGTTTTTCTAATCCAAAGAGATAAGATCTAGAAGAGAGAATGCAAAGTTATTGGAGAGAGTGTTGAAAATTGAACATAGATGGAAAAAAAATTGATAGCATTGTACTTATGGGGCCAACAGCACAGAAGAATAAAGGATCTACTTTTGATAAGTAAGAAACCACGAAAATAATACTAAAATAAGCATTCATATTGAAAATTTCTTATAGAAAAGAAATACATAATACGATGCTAATTATTTCATTTAGCAACCATAATTTTCCATTAGTTCAACTCATAGGATCACAATCTAATTTAGTTATTTCTATACACTAGACATAACAATTGAATCATCTATATTAATATACTAATGAACATAAATTCTACGATATTTACGGGAGCAATCAATTTTCCTACTTATTCAAATGGCATATATGAGAGATTATTCAAAGCTAACAGTATTTATGCAAAATGGCATATACAATAGACTATTTAGAATGGATAACAAACATGCAAAATGGTAGATGTAGGATAAGTCCTCTTCTTTTGCCTCTAAAATCTAATTTCCACCATCACACATATGCCTTTGCTTCTGCATGAAATCGTGATGCAATGAAGGTTCAAAAAAAGCAAGCAAATCATAACAATAAAAGTGAATTAGATCTTTCGAATAGGGAAAATGAAATTGAATCAAAAAATTGAAATTAAATCAAGAACTTAGAAAAAAGAAAGAAAATAAATTGAAAGACACAAACTTGCCAATAAAGATCGAGGATGGACGAGTGAAGGCCATGTTTGAAGGATAGGTTTGTTCTATGTTGTCATTAAGAAGAAGCTTGAAGTTTTTTCATTTTAATTTTAGTTTTAGTAATAGTAAAATAATCCTATAACCTTTTGTGACCACATTTACTTGTCATAGGAAGTTTACCGTGACAATATTTGATTGTTGTCACTGTACGTAGATTTTTCTATTTTTTTCAAATAAAAATGGCTAGATGTAAAAATTAATTTTTTTAGTGACAAATATAGTAACAAAAGATAAATCTTGTCACTAAAACTTTATTTTAGTGACGATAAATTTATCATGTCACCGACCTTGCTGATTTGGTGATGATTACCAAATATTGTTAATGTAACATTCATTTCTGTGACAATAATTTTTCTTGTCACAAAAATATCATCGCTAGAAAGTGAATTTCTTGTAGTGGTCAAATAGCAAGCACTATGTGTCACGTGGTACCCAGTATGCAGTATTAATAAAATAAAATTTCCAATATTATTGGCATCTCATTTCTTGCTAGAGACATTTAGTTATTGAACTTTTATGTTATTTATGGATTTTTATAATTTATTTCTAAGAAGGCAGCAGCTTTTATAAATTTTTTGTTAAATTTGTATGATCTATTTTTTTAACAGAACGATTGCAAGGATGTGAAGATGGACAATATAATAAATAATTAGTATTTGAGAATGAGAGATCGTATTGTAAATCTATAAAGGAAAATTTATAAGATAATTATCAAAGAAATTATAATGTGTTAGAGATTAACTGTTCATCCTTATTGTTTGTTTCGATTTTTAATGTTTTCCTTATATTAATTTTCTTTGTAATTTCAATTTTATAGTTTAATTTTATTTATAATTAAATTTTTATCAAAATCAATTTTGAGATATTCTTTTAGAATTGTTTAATATAATTAACATTTGTCGCTATATTATAACATAAACTAAGAAAGTACGACCTCAATCATAAAAATTTTATTGTTATGACCTAATTTCGGCATCAATGTATATCAGAGAGAAACCCCTAACTATAAGGTTTATAAAGTATATGCAGAATAAATCTTTGCTGTTTTATTTTTGTTGTCTCTACTTGTTATATATTCAAAAGTCAAAATAGCGCAAAGATTAGAAAGAAACATTGAAAGGAATCCGCCAAGTGACCAAAAAGAAGATATTGAGCCCGAAAATATTAATTTCTATTTTGTAGTTTGAAATCAAACGAAGAAAAAAATTTGGAGAAAAATATTTAAACTCAAAATACACAAAAAAATGTGCTAAGTTTTTTGCGAGTTTCAAAATTCACACTAATCTCCTGTCTAATTAACGAACATGCATCATAAAAACTCATCAAATTGTTTCCCTAGTTTTTCATTTAAGAGCAATTATTCTTTAATCAATAAGATCCGTTGACCAATTAACACAACATTCATCTTTCCATGATTTAGACGTCACATTTGCTTTGAGAATAAGTTCATTGACCAGCGGATTTTATCCGTTTGGGAATCATGAAAAATACTATTTTCATTGATTTTTTTTCATTTTTTATCATTGCTAGCTGATTTTGGACTTTCCAATAATATTTTGTCAAACACATAATATGCATTTAAAACTCAAATATAACCTCAAAGATTATGTAAAAGGAATATAAATAAAAATCTCTTAAAAAAACCTATGCAATAAATATCCCTCATCATTATTTAGTCAACTTTGGTCTCTATGCAATACTTTATCAAACACATAATAAGTATCTAAAACTTGGAAACAATCGCAAAAGTTATACAAATAAAATACAAGCAAGACTATTGTTAAAAACATATGTGAAAAACTAGAGAAATGAAAGAGATATAGATATGTAAAATAGAAGTAAGAAAGATGACTCTTATATTTAGAATTCACTTCATGTTCAACTTAAAGGAGCATCATTAGCTCATTGGCATGTGGTGGAGGACATAGTGTAATCTAGTATTTTGCAAAGAAAGTTGAATGAAGATGAAAATTGAGATTGGAAGTTTGGAAATAAATAAAAAGAAGAGTGAGAGTGATAATCAAGAAAAAAATTTGCTTTATTTTACAATGCAAAATTGTCATTGCTCATATGTTACATTAGACATCAATTATTTTATAAATCAATATCTAAAGTCTCACAGGAAGAAAAAATCATGACTTTTTTTTATAGAACCAACATCTAAACTATTATTATATTTAAAAAAAAAACCACCACTCACGTGACTTTAGATATAGTTTATTTTAGGATCCAATGTTTAGGATAGTACTTTCTTTGATATGATTTATTATTTGATTAAAGCAATAAGTAGTGTAACATATTTTCAACATGAAAAGGGTTTGATAATATCATTTAAAACCTTATTTTCAAATATGTAATTTTTCACAAAATTTAATGAAACAATTATATTTTAATTGGAATTTACAATTTCAAAGTAGTTACTAAAGATTAGTAATGGTTAGTACTTGCTTTTCCTATCTAGTTAGTACTAATGGAGGATAATTTTGAGGAATTTTTAACACTATCTAATAGCACTTAAATGTTCTTATTTTAGTAAAGAAAAATAGTTTTCCCAATTATTAGAAAGATATACAAAGTATAGACATAACATTGCTCAACATTGGAAGTTATGGAACCTGGAAGATTCAATTTGAATATCTTTGGTTTTGTTGTAAAAACTGTGTGATACTTGTCAATCTGAGATTCATATCTTGATTGGTTAATCATATACAATTAATATGATTACTATCTTAAAAGTATATTTGGTTAGTAATGAAAATTCTATGAAAAAACAAACATTACTCCATTGACTTTATAGTGAAATTATCATATTAGAATAAGAATGTTGATATAAATTATTTTGTGATTTGTTTATCCACTCATGTGTTCATATATGAGCACACCTATAAATGAAGCTCAATATTGATGAGCTCTTGAAACTGACAAAATAACACTCGAATGGAATCTCCAATAATGCTTGTGGTCATTAGAAATGTGACCAGCTAAATTATGAATTTATAGTTAAATTATTTTCGTATTCTCATTATGGCTATAGATAATATTTTGACCTTACCTTATTGGATGTGAAATAGGGTAGTAAGAGCCTTATGTGAAATTGGCTTATTTTCATGCATGAAATTGTGGCTGTATATCAAATATAGGCTTAAAATGCTAAACATGATATTATAGGTTTGAATATCATATGTGATGTGTAACATATTTATTTGATATGAGATCTTTTAGAGGGTTTTAAGGATTAGCTTAGCACGTTAACTTCAAAGTCACATGGAAGGTTAAGCGAGATAAGGTTGATGCTAAAAGGTTAAGGTTAGGATATATATGGCATAAGGTTAGCATGGAGTAACAAGGAGGAACTCTTTATGCCTACATGCCATTATAATTGTCTTGTGTCATTCATTAAATAGTTTAATGTCAAAGTATATTCTATACATATGTGGAAATCATTTCCTAGTCCTTGATAAGGTAAATTTTTTATATATATTTATATATATTATATAAATGTTTGAATTAAAATTAATAAGAAAATTTGTATCATAGTTATCTCATTGAATAATTTTATTATTCATTCTACTTGTATATATATCTTTTTAAATACCATGCTTGCTGCTTATTGAGCTTACAGACATTTAGTGGAGTGTCCATTACACATGTCATGTTACATACTGGCAAGAGTTCCATTTTACACTTGTGATCCATGCTAATGACAATGTATTATAGAATGTAGAGTTGTGTGTTGCAGCTTGATCATCTAGTGGTAGACCATGAGTTACACTTCATTGAGGGAGGCTTTTAACAGGTCTTAGTGTTTCAAGTACTTAATGTCCTCATCTATAAGGAAGGTATGGTCAATGTCCTTTCATATATTGATAATATAGCTCTAGATGTTGTGGTACTCATTCTTGATTTACTTGACATACCTCTAGAGCTACTTGCTTCTCTAATTGCTTCATTAACACCTACACTTATTTTTTCACTACCAAGACCACTTGCATTACCAAAGCCTTAATTACCTCTATCTACTATACTAGCACCATCTATGGTACACTTTGCACCACACATTCTATAGCCTAATACATCAATGAACAACTAGGATGATAGCTATCACTTTTTTCTTCTTTTTGGTTTGTAATTACTATATATATTTGCACTAACTTACTGTAGCATTATCATAGTTATTTTGATAAAAAGGTATGGTAAAACCCTAAAACACTTTTTGTATAAAAAATGCACATGTTTAATGGTGATAACATATATATATGTATATGATGTACATTACTATATGTCTCATTTGTCTTCTTTCATATACATTTTATTTAAAGGTTGTTATAGAGCAACAACAAGGGATCCTATGAAAATTTTCAAGGAAGCACAAAGTATTTTGAATAAAATAGGACCTTTTGATTTTCTGTGTTTTATATAAACTTAGTCCTATTCTATTGTGTTGATTTTACTGTTTGAAATATGAAAATAAAGACATTACTTAGCTTTTAGAAAATTTTCTTATAAAATATCTTTCTAGTTGCTTAAGGAATTTATAATTAAATGACATTTATACAAGTTTTACAAGTTTGCATTAAATCTATATTTTTGAAACATTACCTTTTTTAAAAATAGTTTTAGAAGACTCTTTTTAAGAATTTATTGGTGGCAATATCCTTCTAATGAATAAATATTTTTTTGAAATCAATTCATTAAAGGTTTTTATTTTCTAAAATCATTTTTTAACTATTTTCAAAATAGAAGAGAAAGTTCTTTTATTTGACTTGGATTTTGACTCCAAATAAATTTTAACGGGACTATTTTTTTTAAATATATTTAAAAGATTGCATCTCATGAATTATAGAAATTTATCTTCTAATTTGATATAGTGTTTTTAAATAAATATATACATATATTAATAAATATTATGTCTCCGCATCATACATATTTAAAAAAAAATAGTAAATTTTTCATAGGTTAGTTGATCTATGAAGGCTTGTAAATATATTTGATAGATATCTTTATGTCAATCATAATGGTCTAAAAATGAGGCTGTGATAATTATCTTAAGGTTGGAGGGAAAGCAAACCTCATTAGACAGTAAATTATTTTAGGGTTGGAAGAATTTTAAGACAAAATTTGCAAATGGCATTGTTCTTTACTCTATTTATATTCTACTTGTGCCATGTTTTAACCTTTTCATTTTCAATTCATGTCCAATTTCAAAGTTTCCATATCAATTACTATAAGAAAAACCAATGTCTAAAACTAATATTACACTTTGATTAAAAAAAAGCCATCATTTTTAATACAATAACATCATCTCATTAAGTAATTTTAATGTTGGTTACCAAAGAAAAACTAATGTCATAAAAAATGAATGTCTTTTCATTGAAAAATAGATTTTTTTCCTTTTGCTTAGGCATATTTTTCCATAATCATTTTTGGACAATCCGAAAACTTTTCTAAAATGATTTTAAAGTGAATAGATACAACAAAAATGCATATTAGAATAAAACTGATTCAATTATACACATTATAAACTTTATAATTATAATTTACATGTATATATATATCTTTGGTATGTATATATATATATATATATATATATATAACCCGTATCCAAAATATAACTTACTCTAAATGAAATAAGTAGCATTTAAATTCTTTTTTATGCTATGGCATTTTTATTATACAATTAAATTGAACAACAAATTGAATGTAAATGAAACAAGTGAGAAATGAGACAATCTATTATAAAAATATATTATTCTATTTTATTCATTTTTATATCAGTACATAAATATATACACAATGAAAAGATTGTTACTTATAATGAATGACAAGCTTTCCATTTACAATAAACATACATGGCATCTCTACACAAATTGAAAGGAAGAGCAATTATTCTTTGCTTCTAATTCCTTTATATTGCTTGAAGGTTTCTAAGGTGTTTGATTCCATTAATTTTGTATCTATTAACCTTAAGATGCTTGATTGCTCTATTTGTTATAAGCATCTAAGTATTCCTATTCTTTTAGTGTTAAAATGGACATATTATTCTCTCTATGTGTACTAAAGTTTAGCACTTCACATAAAACAAGTAGCATGTTGATTCTTACATTAAAACATAAGAAGTTTTAGAGTCTCATAGCAAGTGCCAAGTAGAATATGAGGGCAATACACACCATCAATGCTGCATAATTTTGAAATTCTTTGATTCCTATGATGATGACAATCATATCAAACCATGAATATCTTATGCTCATGACCATTTATTTCAGAGCAAAAAATAATCATTATTTGATACAATACTCATGACCATAAGAGATGGCTTTAAGATTGAGTTAAAGGATGTAAATCATAGAATTAAATATCTAATAAGAAGGATTTGAAATCTCTTAAAGTTCCTTCCAATAATTTGTAACCTCACTTTGATAATGAACATAAACATTCTACAAGGAACTTGGAAGCATTCTTATCCAAAGTCTTTCCAAATGCTTTGTAGAATTCTTATGTTTATCACCAAAGTATGGGTACAAGTTCCTAGAAGGAAATCTAGTTTATTCCATAACCTTCTAACAAAATTAGTTTTTGGAATCCATTAACAAAGAAAACTTCTAAGATGAAAGGTGTAAACCATATTATTAACGTTACCTAGGCTATTGAGAAAATCTAGAAATCTTTTAGGGCTTCTTCTAAGGTATAGGTATAAGTCCTTATAAGAAGCTTTGAAAGTTCCTTGGACCTTACAAATAGTTATGATAATATCAAATTCCAAAATCCACATCCCCTAACTCAAAAGTCCTATTTTTGATGGAAGGAGATCTATCTTGAAATATTAATGATTTAATAGCAAGGAAAGCCCTAGGCCAAAAGTAAAATAATTAGATATTAGTTATTAATTTAAAACTGCTGTCATAAGTTTGGCCACTTGTATAGTTGTAGTGACTAGACATGTTAGTTAAATATTAAAATGTTATGCAAATTGTTGATGAATTCTCATAATGATTGAAATAGACTAACACAATGGTCACCATAAAAAATTGATGTTATAATTTCCTATTGATAAATTGTCACAATGATTCAAATGAACTTATATGACAGTCACCACAAAAATCAATATTATAAGTTCTTTCATTAATTTTGTTCATGTAGTCACCTTCAGTTCCATTCATTTAGACTTCTTTATGAATGCCATTCATTTACACATCTTCAATTTTATTTATTTAAACTTTTTCATAGATGGCATTCATTTAGATGTCCTTAGATATTGAGAAAATGCTATCATATTAGATGTTAGTTAATCCTAAAACTGACATTTTTATGTTTTCTATTTCCTCAACAAAAGACTTTTGATTATTAAAGATTTTTGTTATGTAAATAATCAAATATGAAAAGAAAGTTATTTTTAAACTAATTTAACACATGATGTTTTATTTGTTTCTATATGTCTTCTCTTTGTTAATCTATGTAACCCAAATGCCTATTATAGAATTTTAAGGTAAGAACAATCTATAGATGAGCAAAGAGAAATAATTCTACAAATTTATATAATTTTAATTGTCATTATTTTATTTATAATGAAAGTATAAATAGATGAGTAAAGGGAAACAATATTTGCAAATTTATACAAAATAACTACATTAAATCATTAATAAACAAAAGCTATACATCTACATAAATAAAGAAAAACAATAATAAAACTATTATGTATCAAAATCTTCATCCTCAATGTAAAATCCAACATTGTTGCTCAAATTTCACTCATTCATATACTCTAGGGATATGAAAATGGAGTGGTAGTATAGAATAATCATGTATCAAATGATCATTTACCATCTCTTTCTATCCACTTTTACTTGTTGGGAAATAAAAAAGTACATAATGGGAAAGAATTAAAAGTTAAGGTTCTTCCATTGTATACTCTTCCATGAAAGTGGAGTCAGAAAACAATAGAAACACTATATATTAAAATTATCATGCTCAATGCAAACTATAGTTTATTTCTTATTTTTCTCCATAGTAATCATGAGAATATATTGCATACTCTAGTGATGAAAATGGTTGATTGTCTAATAGATATTAAGAGAATATTGGAAGAGTGAGATGTAAGAAATATTTATATGAAAAAAAAGAGTTAGAATAATGATTTGTAAAAAAAAAATTACTAAATACCAATTATTAAATAAAATTAACATCTTATGCTTCTATAGTTTTTAATGAAACTCTTAAAATTTCTTTTAGACAATGATTGTTAGCTAAAACTAATGTTCTATACTTCTACAATTTCTAAATAAACTCTTGAAATACCTTTTAGATGACAATTGTTAACTAAAACCAATGTCTTATGCTTTTGCAGTTTCTAAATAAGACTTTTAAAATATTTTTTAGATGAAGGTTAAATAAAAAATTGATGTTTTAAGTTTTTATGCAAGGTTTACACATTGATTATATTATTATCCATTCTCCTAAGTTTTCATATTATTTAAAAAATGCCACCACATCAAAATAAATGACGTAAGTCAGTAGGTTTTCCATGTTAAATTATTAGTATGATTTATTATGATATTTTGGTTGATTTAATAGCATAATACCTGCATGTTTGGAGAAGAGGTTATTTTTCTTAACAAATGCTATTAGAGTGTGTGCAGTCTCATGAAAGTAATAATAAAAAATAGTAAAACCTTGTTGATATTGCATGATGAATGATGGATAAAGCTAATGATGGTAAAGATGATATGAAATTATGCAATTAATGATGAGATGATGATTGTCATTAATGATAGAGATGAAAATGTGAAGTGATTATGCTATCTTATGAAAGTATTTTCAAGTTTAGTGCTCCTACAAATATGAGAAATTCCGAAGGATAAGGGGGTTGTGGATAGATTCTGGTGAAACTTGCATTGATAGGAAACTCTTATAGTTGGCATCCTATAATTGGTCTCATTTGACAATAGATGAAGTATGAAAATTGATGAAGATGATAAAATTTTTGTTAAGTTACAAATTGTTAGGTTTGACTCAAATTTTAATTATTATTAATTTGTGATTGTTTTCCTATTCAAGTTAGATTTTGTGTTAGAGTAGGATTGATATTCATTGTCATACAAGTATTTTTGGATTATATATATTTGTACTAATTGTGGATTTAAAGTGTGAGAAAGATATGGAGTGAGTGCTTATGGAAATTATGTGAAAACCCTTATAAATAAGGGATGAAGGATAGTGATTAGGAAGTTATAGAGTTATGATTAATAACATTCATACTATTTTGTAATATCCAACAATATAATGGATTTTTTTTTCATTCAAATTTTTTTCTAAAGTTTTGAGCTTTTCATGTTTAATTATTAGTTTAATTTATTATAATATTTTAATTGATTTAATTGCGTAATACTTGTATGTATGTTGAGGGAAGAGGATATTTTCCCAACATTATATATAACTTTTCACTTCGACCTTCTGATATCTAATTCTCTTGGATTTAACGGCCAAGCCTCCACTTTTTTATTATAAATTTTACATTAAGTTCAACCTGTAACTTTTTAGATAGTTGTTTTCCTCACTTTGACTTTTAATTTCATCCATTTTTAACTATTTATTTGAAACCATAAAAAGTTAAAGTTCAACTCGATTAATTCACCTTGAAAATTACATATGAATATATTTTCAAATAAATTAAATTTTTGTTTTTTATATTTTAAACTAAATTATTCTTAGAAAAAAAAAGAAATTAGTTCACAACAAAATCAGAAGTCCGTGGCCTCTTACGTGTCAAAGAAAGTGCTTGAAATCAGTCTTCCGGCCTAAAATTTCGAATCTGTCATGATTTTCAACAGTTTAAACAAAGTCTCCATAGATAAAAATAGACCGCTTACATTGCATGGATCCGTTAGTGTCTCGATCGAGGTCACCAACTCTGAGAAATAAAGAGTGGGAACTTTCAACAATTTTCCACCACAGAAATATTTCCTGCTGTGGACGTGGAAAACTGAGCAGGAAAGGACAGAGAGATAACTCCTGTTTCCAAACAAACGCATATATTTTCCGCAAACTTCCTGTTCGTGATTGTTTTTTACGGCAGATTGGAATTCCACTGCCATATAGTCAATTGTCAAATATACCTGTGAATTTATGTTTTAAATTGCGGTGCGTATTCCTGTAATTGTTATTGTGAATAGCATAGCATTGGTACTTTTTTCCAATTTTGCATTGGGATGATCACATTTTTTTTAATTTTATTAATCACAATAAAATCATAATTATAAAGATAAGTTCAATTTAAAAGTATGCACATGTGTGTGTGGTGGGAGTGGGGAGAAGGACATTGTTTTTATGTGGGAGCGGCAAGAGGAGTGAATAATAATTATTAAATGTAATATTAAAGAGTTAAAATTAAAATATAAAATTATATAATTTTTCTTAAGTTGTCACATGATCTTTTTAATTAGTCTTATAATTTTTAATTATATTTTAATCTTAATTATTAATACAGAATTTATTGATTAAGATTCATTCATCTCATCTTTTATATAAAAATAATAGTTGTGAACAAAAGTCTTAGATATAAAATTTATGTACAAAAATAGATAAATTAATACTACTTTCATTCTATACTCTCTTTTTTTTATAGAATTAGGGATGCAAATGGGTTAGACCGAGTTAACTTTGTCTTAAATAGGCAGGACCTGTATTGCAAAATATTAACATGAACCTGACCTATTAGATTATATAAAACTTTATTTCAAGTTTGAACCTGGCCTATTTTAAAAGTTTGACTTGGCCTGTTAGCATATTTAAAAATTTATTTTAAATACAAATTTTTAAATAGGCTAACAACTTAAGATTTAAAAAATTTATTATAAAAAGACCTTAAATAAGTTAATAACTTATATAAATTTGTATCAATATATTCTTAAAATATCCCTAATAACACTAAAATTAATACAAAATTTTATAAAAGAATTAATTAACAAAAAAATAAATTCATATACTCATAACATAAAATTACTAATTTAAATATTCAATATTTAATTAAAAGTAAAATAACATTAAGTTGTTATAACATCAAAAGTTAACAATAAAGACAAATTAGTTCATCATAAATTATACGATAAATATTCAAAATATTTAATCTATATAATGGACTTGACAAAAAAAATTCTATATGTCATTGTCTTTATAATAAATAAATTTAAATAAAAAAATATTAAATATGTCAGCCCAATAAGCCTATAGGTTAGGATTAAAATAAAAAGGTTTGATCTATTTAATTAAAAATGTTTCTATATTGACCTTAACCTAACTTATTTAACTAAATAGGCCGAGCCGAATTAGGACAGGTTATAAGTCGTCGATAAGCCGCCCGACCCATTTGCACTCCTATATATAAAATATAGGATTCACAATTCTATAAATTTATTATTTATCACAGATAGTGAATGCATTTTTCATATATATATATATATATATATATTTGACACAATCTAATTTTAAATAATTAAAATAAGTTTAAAAAGGTTAAATTATTTTACTTTTTATTTTAGAATTTTTTTAAATGTTAATTTGATCCTTATAATAAAAAGGTTCAGAACTGAGTTGTACATTTTTTTGTTTTTTATCGAAAGCTTTCAACTATTTTTCAGTTAAATTCTGCTAGGTGTTAATAGACGTGAACAACATTTTTATTAAAGAAGCTTAACAATTCTTGATGAAAATGTTTATATGCATATCTTCGTTGCAATGATATGATGAAGCACTGTTCCCCTGCTCCTTCTCACCTCATCTTTGGCATTCTTTTCATCTTCATTAGCCGAAATCTTTGTTTTCATTTGAGGATAACCTAATTTGTAAAATCAGTAATCCAGCATAGCTTCATTTATTTCGGTGGAAATTATCTTTCATAAAATATAATTATAAAATATTAGGATGAAGGAAAGCATTTTATTTATTTAATATTAAATATGAAAGTTTGGAAAAAAAATTTTCACTTTTTTAAAGAATAATTTATTTTTTTCCGTTATTATAGCTTTATGTATTATTTTTTTAATCATAAATATAAATAGTATATAACTCTTTTATTAACATATATATATATATATATATATATATATATATATATATATATATATATATATATATAAATTATATTTTTTTACCAAAAATACATTTTGACAAAATGAACGAAACAAGAAACAAAGCTAATGTTATTTATCAATAAATTATAAATGATAAAGAAGCTAGAATGTTAATTTTTAAACTGTTCAAAACCGCCTAAAATACTTTGAACAGAAATTTACAGTTTTGCTTGGTATATTTCTAAGAGAAAGTCGGATTCGGTTCTTACTTTTCAAGGAATAGTTTACAATGGTCAGTTGTGCAAAGGTTTCTAGATTTGTTTGTAAAAATATCTCTTCTCTAAACCACAAGTATCAAATAATGAAATTAATTAGAGTAGAGTGATAACATAAACAGATTTAATGTGAAAAAAACTTAAAATTTTAGGAAAAAAATTACAAACAAAATTTTTTTTTATTATGCTATCAAAGATTAGAAGATTATACATGTAAAGATTTTCAACTATTATCCTTCAACTTCCTAACCACTAACCTTGCATTTTTAATAAATCTTATAACCCCCTTAGGAACTTATCTCACATTTCTCTTACATTTCAAATCCATAACCAACACAAAAATTTATAACTTAAAAATATCTATTTTACAAGGAATCTTAATCTTGCTCTAGCCTAAAAATCTAACTTGGATGGAAAATAACAAAGAATAGAAAATAATTAGAATGATAACAAATTAAATTTGGGTTAAACTTAACATTTTTTACCTTGATACAAATTTCATCATCTTCATGCTCCATTTATTGCTAAGCCAAATAAATTATGGGGTGCCAACCATAAGAATCCTCCATCATTAAAATTTCTTTAAATTATAACAACCATTCTCCTATCAAATAGCTCCACCTCAATCAAATATCACAAGTTTTGCAGAGTTTTATCTATGATCTTGTTATTTGCGGCCACCTCATATCATCTACATGAACACTACATCTTGGCAACACTTTCATGAAACAATATAAATCCTTTATATCTTCATCTTCAATTACAACTCTTTTAATATCGGCTAGAATGAAACCATTTACTTTGACTGCATCAACCTATTTCAACTCACACATGATCAAACCAACTATCTCCATAGTGTGGGTCATTATTCATCATCAATTATCATATACAATCGATCAATTACCATTAGCATCACCACCATCATCATCATCACATCATCAACCATACTCTACTATCTTAAATTACTAATCTTGTGAAAGAACCAGCTCTAATATCAATTGTTTGTAAAAATATTTCTAATTTGAACACAAAAGCATCAAAAAATTAAATCAATCAAAATAGTGCAATAGCACATAAACAAATTTAACATGGAAAAACCCTAAATTCTTAAGGAAAAACATGTGTAGATTTTCAACCATAACCACACAACTTCCTAGCCACTATCCTTACATCTCTCACAAAACTCTACGAGGGTTCCCACATAACGCTCTTAAGAACTTACTTTACATCTCTTTCATTCTCAAACCTTTGGTGACCATAAATATTTATATCACCACTATAGAAAATCCATTTAATGTTGGTTGTTTAACATATTCCATGTCAATCACCACCTTATAAGTATGCAAGCATCATTGTAAATCATCTATATTCAATGTCAATTATCAAACTGACATCAAATACTCATATCAACATCAGTTCTTTTATAAGAAATTTGATATGGTTTATTGTAGTATACTGATCAATAATGGAAATATAATAGTTTTTTTATTAATAATCAATATTA
Source organism: Sindora glabra (assembly GCA_020226215.1). NCBI lineage: Eukaryota > Viridiplantae > Streptophyta > Magnoliopsida > Fabales > Fabaceae > Sindora > Sindora glabra. The sequence continues at coordinate 50,301,152 of CM035232.1, read as the reverse complement.
ATGATATTAGTTTAAAACATTAGTTATACTAAACAATCAATGTTATTGCCCCTTTTTTTATTCAAAAAAATCCACAAGAATTCTCTTGAACTCCATTACACTTAGAGTAGTATCCAAACCTAATTATAGAGCCCAATAACTCATATTATTATATAAGCAATGTTTCTATGGTTAAAATTAATATCACAAATACAACAAACTAATAAAAGATGAAGAACGATACATTTATTTGAGTTCGAATAGCAGAAAGTATATAATGTGTAAATGTTGCAAAAACTAAGAACAATACCTTTAAATGCTGAGAATAAACTTACATTGTTTTCCAATGACGTTATCATTGACAAAAAATACTTATGATTCCTACTGTGTAAAATAAAGGCACAAGGATGTTAGAATTGTTCTTCTAGATGAAACAATAATATAATGTGCTTCCATTAGAGAGAAATTTATTACCTAGCTTTTGTTATTAAATTTTTGTGGAATTATATGTTGCTCAAAATGCACATGTCATCTTAGCCCTTTGTAATTCATTGCCATTTTTTTTCAAGAAACTCATATCAACCAAAACTCTAATTTATGTAATCAAAAACAAAGAATCCAAACAAATTAAAATAAAACACAGCAAATAGATGTTCATATTTAAGTTTAGAGGAGATAAGACATTTGAATGGACCTTAACATTGGGGAAAATATGCCAGAAGGATGATTGAACACAAGCAAGGGTGATCTCCTAATCTTTTGGGAGAAATTGTAGGGGATACCTTTCTTACTAAAGAAAATGAATTTATTGGTCACTCTATAAGGTTCCCTTTATAATTTATCTATATTTGGCATTAAAGATAGGCTTCTAATTTCAACATCCACTTTGATTTTCATAAATTTTAAGGAGAAAAAAATAGGTCACTATCGTTAGACTCTATTTTGGATTTCTGACCACATTCTCTATATAGGCTTTTTATCTCTTTCTTCTTTGAGCTTAGGTTATGGAAGAAGAAGATCAAGGAACTGATCTACATCAATTATAAACTAGAACTGACCTCTTAAGACTAAGTTTACATTTTCTTTTCCACATCACTTGTTTAATGAAATCAATGTGAAATTCTTATTTACCCATTAATGCTTCAACTACCCAATCAAAATGTTATTATTTCAAAATTGATATATATAATAATATTGGAATAAATTTAATTTAATTATTTATATCATATGCATTAGAATTTACAATTTAAATACACATATCACACATACATAAACATATAACTAATATTCTAAACATAACTTACCCTAAGTGAAATCTATACAATTAAATTTTTTCCATTTTATTACACAATTAAATAGAATAGTAACAAATTGAACATAAGTGAAATAAATGAGAAAGGAGAAAATCTATTACAAAAATACATTCTTTAACTTTTAAAACCATATTAGTTTTTTATGAATAACTAAAGTTATTTAAGCTAATTTCTTCATACAATTTCATTCTAACATTTTTCAAATAAAAATCTACATAAAAATAATGCTAGATCATTAATGTAGTTTACAGCATAATGTTTTCCTCGTGTTGAAAATAGGTTTGATATGTTTTCCTCATGCTTAGGGATGGCAATAAGTCGAGTTTAGGTAGACCTAATAAGAATCGAACCCACCAAAAATCTAAAATATTAAATCTATTTTGGACTTAAGATCCTAAAAAGATTTAATAAGACCTAAACAGATAGGACCTGACAAGACCTATTTGGACCACAACAAAAACTATTATATTTTTAACTTAATTTTGAAATATGTAAGTTTGACTAGATTAAGCATTTGATCTTTTGAACTTTAAGTTCTTTTTATTTGATTACTAATTTTAATATCTTACATCAAATTTTTAATAAAATATAAGATATTTATAGAAAATTTGGAGAAGGAAAATAATATATATATTTACATATGTGTATATCTTTATATTTTTCATTATGATTTTTTAATTATATAAATTATAATAATTATAATATGTGATAACTATACAAATTAATAAAAAATTATTTTTTCTTATTGATAATAATCATACATAATAATTATGAATGATCATATTCATTTCTTATTTACATCTATATTTGTTTGACTCCTCTATACTATCCATATTAGTTTTAAGGTAAATATGGGTTGTGTCATTATTGACTATATCAAATAAAGATCATATTAAATTAACTCATGAATAATTATTTATTAATTTATATTTTTATGAGATACTCTTATATTATATAAATTAATATTATAAAATAATAAATACTATTTTGAAATATCTTTATAATTTAATATAAATTCATGTATTTTAATATTATTTTATGATAAATAAAATATTTTAATGTTATTTATTTTAAAAAATTATCACAATATCCTTACATATATAAGATAATATTGATTTTTATATAATAATAGATTAATAATAGGCTACATTATTGAAATAGATCTAATATGATACTCAACAAGGATATAAGACACATTGAATATTTACAAAAAATAAATTTATATATGATATAAATTAATACTATAATGGGTTCAAATGATATCCAAAAAGGCCTTAAGACCCATTGGATATTTAATGGATAAACTCAAACGTAAACCATTAAAGAATGAGTCTAATTTAGGTAAAACTCATTGGGTAAATATCCATTGGTTTGGGTAAGATTCATTGGATATGCATATTTTTTCCATCCTTACTCATGTTAATGTGCTCTACATGATTATGTAAATATTAGACATGCATTCCTTGTAGCATCGAGTGAAATATGGGGGTAACACTCCCATTAATATTGCACATCTAGAAAAACTTTGAATTTTACAATGAAAATTGCATTAAACCATAAATATATTTGCCACTTAAAGTATTTAAGGGCAAAAAATAACTATGGTTTAAGATGCATATGATCATAAAAAATGAAGCTTTTCTAAATGTTTAACTAGAAGGTGTTATGCTCTTATTCAACCTAAACAGAAGATGAAGTGAAAAAGAAATTTATAGGTAGAATGGAAATAAATATATGTTGATTCTTAAACAACAACCAACTTTGGTTCATATAGCTCAATATTATTACAAGTTAGTAAATATTTATTACAACTTTTCCAATATGACATTTTTCTAACAAAGTTGTTAGTAATAATAAAAAATCCATGCTATTTTATTTTTTAAGAAAAATAAAACTTCTACATTCTAACATTTTTCTAATAATGATCTACATAAATGTACGCTAGATTATCAACACATCCATCTATGTTGCACATTTTTGTCATGAAGAATAAACATTTTATCTTTGACACTTTAATAAATTCCACATTAAAGAAAGGTGATGGTAATTACCTTCATAACAAGGGGCAGAAACTTAGTTCATAGAGACATGGGTTTTGATCTCATTGTTTTGAAGAAAAGTGATGGCGATTACTTTCATCACTACCATGCAAATTTTATCCTCAATCCCTTACTTTCATGTCTACCACAGATTATGGAAAATCTAACATAAATTGTGGCCGAGAGTATGATAGCCAAGAAACAATAACTTGCATCTCAAAAATCAATAATTGAATAATATCAATAATGTATTAGCCATTGAAAAATGGAGTGAAAGAGAAACTATGAAATGAACACCTAAATGAAAAATAGAGAAAGAGAAAAGAAATGAGAATGTAATTTATAAGCAAAAATAGAAATTCTACATTGATTATTAATGTTTAATCGACATCTTAAAAATGAAATGTTCATTTTGCTTCTATTGACATACTTTTTAGACATAAGTTATTTTAAGAATTGATGTTGTAAATGTTCACTTCGTGAATGCCATAGTGCATTTAACCAACATTGTTAGTGTCCACCTCATGAATGCAATGGTACATTTTAAATAGGCAAATTATTAAAATATAAATAATCTTTATAGTTTTCAATGACATTATAAATACAAACATTATTACATTGAAATATAAATAAGGTTTATAATTTCCAATAATACTATAAGTACAAAATTAATCCAATCTAATGAACATAAATAATCTTTACAGATTTCAATAATACTATAAATACAAAGATTAATTTGTAGAATACCTTTAAACATTAATTTCTTGTACAAACATTAATATTTTGTACAATAAACATAAAAGTTTATTGTTGAATACCTTCATTTTTCATGTTGGTTGTTTAAACAACCATTATAAAAAGTTTATTTTTTCATCCACTTAACAACTCTATAGAAAATTCTAATTTATAACATCAACTTGTTGGGAATTCGGATTATCACATGCAGCGGAATTTTAAAATTTTAATCCGAATTCTACCTAGGATCCATGCAAAAAGCATAAGTCAATGATTAAGGTTTTACCTATTGGGCACTTGTGTTTTTACTGATCAAAACTTGAGAGCGGATGAATCAAACGCCGGTCGGAAGGTACAGCGTCTCTACGGTATCCACACGGAGTGAACAACGACCTTTCACCCTCCACGCGTCTGCTAGGATGCGTTTCTCTCTCTAAGAATTAGGATTGAATGTTTTCTGAGTGATTTAGGGTTTATATGGAAGCTTAAAAACGTGATTTTAAGTGCTGCCCTTAAGTCCCCTTTTATAGAACTTAGGCAAGCCATAATCCTAGTCCTACTAGGATAATGCTTCTAAAATCCTAATCACACTTAACAACTCATCTTATCCTTATCCTAGAGATAATGGGAAGAGATAAGACTTATCTATTAATTATCTAATATTAGATAATAATATTATCTCATAATATAAATATCTTAATATTAGATAATTGCATATAGTTATCAAATATCAAAATAATATTATCTTATAATATATTTATCTAATATCTGATAAGATAATTACTTGATATTACTTTAATATCAAATAATATCACATAATATATATATATATATATATAACGTGAATTTATTATTCTTAATAATATATATGCACGAAAATAAATCTAATTAATTGGATATTAATATAATTAAAGTCCAATTAATTATTGTCTTATTCCTACTCCTTTTGTGTGACCCTGTAGGTTCTTATTACGTTGACAATGACTTATTATTGAGCCATAGACAGCGAGCGGTATCTAGCAATACATCACTGCCACTCAAGTAGTAAGAATGTCTATGATTCGACATCCACCTAATACATGATCAACGTTTTGCATCATAACCCTTTTGTAATAATATCCAAATTGAACTAGAGGCATGGAATGTGTTATCCTCGTCAATGTTCAATTTGTATTTCTTGATGCTGAGTAGACTTAAAATAAATAATTAATATCACATATTAATTCAACTGAGCATGGTCATGCATTTTTAAGTCTCACTCAATCAAGGGGCCCAAGGATATTTCTTTTTTATACAAGAGTAACAAAATCCCATTTACATCACTCACTTCCCTCTGCATGATTTATGACACACCCAATCAATGCCCTACTTGTCATCCCGATTAAAGGTGATATAGGACAATATTAAAGTGAGTAATTCCTCATGTAGGGAACCGTAGTGACTTCAGGTCAAAGGTTTATGTGTAGTTGTGATCATATGAGAATAACTTATGACACGTTTATCCATGCAATATTCTCATAGTGGGTCAATTAGTACATTGTTCACTAGCAATGTGCTCATGTATTGACTTGATATCACATATCCATGATTCGTAATCATCAGTCACTATACATGCTAGTCTCGATATATTATTACTATCCTTTTCGTAATAATACTTGACTAGGGGCATTTTAGAAATAGCAAAGCTATTCCAAGGATAATTATTATATTAAGTTATAAATTGCGCATAATAATAATAAAAATAAAATATAATAATTAAATTACCTCAAACATAATACATTGTATATGACTTCAATCATCTATATGATTGGTTCTAGGACATATACCAACATAACTTTCTATATGAATTAACATTATAAGTTATATTCATTTTCAAAAATTCTACCATACCATTATAGATGTTGATTTTCACTTTAGCTGATTAAAATTTAACAATTTTAAAGGGTAATTCTATGGCAGTGTATCCTAAAAATAACTTCTCAGCATGGAATCACTACTAAAAAATAGCTAATAAACATTAACTATTTAGAGAATTACACATCAATTTACAATTAATATCTAATTAAGCATTGTTATATCTCCAATTTAACATTAGTTATATAAACATTATAAATAATAACAATAATGTCAATTATTATATTAAAAAAATTGACATCATTTTACTTGTAGTGTCTTCCAAAATAAAATTACACGATGATTTTTTATAAAAACAAAATTGATGTTTAATATCAATAATACCATTTTAGTTTCAATAAATAATCAATATGGCATGTCATCTCCCTTTCGACCTTAACCTCTTCTATTAGTTTTTTCTCTTATGAATCTCCCAATCCTTCTCCTCCCTCTCAGTTCTCCCTATTCCCATGTGCTTATCCTTATTGACATTATAATAGAATAGTTAATTAAAGTCAACATTTAGATAATTAGATGTCAATTTATGATTGAGATTTAATTAAACAACATTGTAAGTCAAATTTAACACCTATCGTAAAATTGTTACAAAAAATGATAATGATGTTAATTAATATATATAGTAAAAATCAATGTCATATCATTTGTTAGTGTCATGGAAAATGACATTCAATGTTGGTTATTTGTAAACAACTAATGTCTAATGTAGATATACCATTTTAGTTTATATAAATAACAAATGTGATATATTTTCCTCTCCTACCAACTATACCCTTTTCCCTACTCCAATTCCTCCTTCCTAACCCTAACCTCTTCCACTAGTTCCTTTTTCTTGAATTCTTCTTATTCCTCATGTATTCTACCTTTTAGAACACTGCACCTAGAAATAGAAAATAATATCTCATATGACATTATAGAATCCCAATGAAAGCAAATTTGAAGAACAAATTTTGTAATAAAAATTTGAAAACTATAAGAGATTATATCAAATACCCCAAACATAGATAGGTGATGCACTAAATGTTGTCTTGATACATATTGCTCATTATGTAAAGTTGGAATTCCTTAGAAATGCACAACTAAATCCAATATCTATAAATGCGATGATCATTTATTAAAATTTGAAAATACGATGATATACATTTTACATAAATAGATAATAGATAATATGACTAAATGCCAAAGAAAATGAATGAAATCAAATTTCTTACCTGTACAAATTTATAAAAAGCTACAAAAAATGAAAGGTAACAAAATATAATAGATTATGAAAATAAAAATTAAATTATAAGAATAAAAATAGAAATTAAACAAATCCTTACTTTTAAATTCCATATTCTTTCGGTGAATGTGCAACCTCATAAATTTAGAGATCAACAAACAAAGATTCATTCCTGTAAAAAAAATTAGCGAGCAAAAATATAAAATCAAAGAGCATCATCTTCATATTGGAAGGAGAGCACACCTCATTAGAGAAAAAATCATTTTAAGGTGAGAAGAGCTTAAGAATAAAATATGAAAATGGTATCATTGCATCACCTTTTTTATTTTCAATTTACACTAGGGAGTAAGGTTTAGACATTAGTTATTTGTAACAAATTGACATATAAAGTATAATGATGTAGTCTAACTAACAAACAAGATTTCATTATAAATGAAAAGACATCAATTTTAGGTAGAAATTTGATGTCTTCTTATGCATCATTTAAAAATAGTAATCAATGGACAACACAATTAGAAATAATTGATTGGCACTTACAAAGTGAGATAGAAATTAACAATATCACAACCAATTGTAGAAGCTTTTATACAAAATTTTTGTACTTTCATTTGAACATTAAAATACAAGTTACAATAAGTTATTTATAATCAAACCAACTGTCAACAATTTCTAACAACTTAGTTTATTACAACCATTAGTTATATTTAGGATTGCCCAAAGCCATCCATTTTGATTAAGCTCTAGCCTAATGAAATATCTTGCCTAAGTCTTTCTATTTTCATCAAGTTATTCTCAAGTGTATGATTAAGGGTTGTTCCTAAAGAATTACAATTTATACATAATCCACATGTTCTCATTAAGACTAATTCAATTAATTAAGCTATAAGTAAGTAAGTGGTTAATTTATTGGCAAGTTTATAAGCAAAAAATAAATTATGCATGTAGCATATGACATAGTAGCCAATTCCATATTTTTAAGTTATTTTAAGCATTGTAATAAAATATAAGGTTAGTTTGACCCATTGATGCACAATCTTCTAGGTCAAACATGATATAATCTGATTTTTGATAGCATACTTTCACTTTTCTCTATTTGAAAGGTATATCCTCCTCTAGTTGTGTAATGTCCCGAATTTTCAATTCTATTATTTGAATCTTTAATTTCTGAGGCTGTAGAAACGAAGAGCATGATTGAATGAGCCTGGTGGGTGAATCTCAAGTTGAAAGGAGTTAAGCGCAAGGTAAACGAAATTTTGAAGGAAAACGGATAGTAGGGAAAGAATTAATTTCCCTAAATAGTATGAATGATCAGAGGAGGTTAGAAAACCCTAAAAAGGGAAGTTGTCTAAGTCTGATAGTGTAAGGAATTTTAAACAGACAGAAACCCTATGGACTAATTTGCAAAAGTGTAGAATCGGGTGTGGTTAAAGTGAAAATAATCAAGAATTTGGGATCTAATATGAATAACCAAGAATTTGGGGTGTAATATGTGATTTTAATTAGTGTGACCAATGGATTTATGACAAGTGTCATTATTAGAAAAATATTGGCAAGAATAGCCTTACTAATTGGTGAAAAAGGACTAAAATACCCTTGGAAATTTCAAAAAGGACCAAAATGCCCCTAGAAGCTTCATGAAAACCTCACTTTCTTCTCCATTTTTCCAAAAGCTACAGCAACTCCATGAAAGAAGCTTAAGACGTGAGAGAGAGAGAAGGAAGAGAGAGAAAGTTTCTCTTAGCTTTTTCACCCAAAAATACTTAGATTCAAGCTAAGGTGTAGAAGGAAAATTTGTTCTTCTCCTCAAGCTCTATCCATTGATGTGCTTGGATTGAGGAAAAGCTCAAGTTTGATTAAGTTTGGGGAGGCCCAAGTGAGGATTTTCAAGTTGCACCAAGAGGTAAAAATGTTCTCCTCTAAGAGCTCTTTAATGTACTCTTCTTAGTTTCTTGAAATCTTGAGGTTGGTGTGGTCAAGGGTGATTGAACATGGAGTTTAGGATGATTTGAGTATGTTTAATGGTGTTTTGGATGTTGTTATGCTAATCTATGGCTTTGGTTTGGTGTAAAAACAGCAAGAAACATGATGTACACATTTGGGTTTTAGAGGCATAATGGTGCATGTGTAGTATTGGCATGATATGTTTGGAACTTGGCTAAAATGATGAAGTTAGAATAATTTCTATGAAGCTTAAAGCCTATGAAAGATGAAACTTTGATTTGTGAAAGTGTTTGTGTGCATTTTTCCTTTTTAGAAGCCAAAACTATGAATATGAAAAAGAAGGAAGGAAGGAGTTTTAGCTGTTTAATGTGTTTTCGGAGGATCAGTGATGTACACGGGGTATAACACGGCCCGTGTTGTACCCCGTGTTCTTCGTCGAAGCTAATCAGTGTGCTACACGGGGTGCAACACTCCCCGTGTTTACCTCAGGACTGAAGGGCAGTAAGGTACACGGGGTAGAACACATCCCGTGTTCACCCCCGTGTTCTTTGCTGAGTAACCCAGTGAAGCCTCGAAGTGATCCAGTAAGGAACACAGCCCTGAACACGGGGTATGGGACCCCCGTGTTCTTTGTTAAGTGAACTTTTTGGCTTGATTTCTTCATGTTTTGAATGGCTTTACCCCTGGATCCTTTTCTAATGTTCATATGTGTCATTTCAAGGCTTGAAAGCAAAGTATAGAGCATCTAAGTATGCATTTAATTAAGTGGAGAAAGTAAAGAATACATGAGGATTAGGGAAAGTGATGATGTTCTAATAAGAAACTATGATGTGTATTTGTATAGACTGAGGAGTGCCAACTTGGAAAGGCAAGAGGAAGTGTGAAGAAGTTTTTAAGTGAGACTAAAGGGAACATCACATTGGGAGCTTGTAAAAGGTAGCTAGCTTTATCCTTAAGCCTCATTTTTTTTTATTTACATGATTCTCTGTATTTTATGCCATTGTACGAAATGTGTATGAAATTGCTGTGTGCGATACCTATGGCTCGATACCTCGGGAAGACAGTGTGATACTGTGTTAGGCCTTTGGCTCGAGTACCCCGGGAAGACAGCGTGATGCTGTATATAGGCCTGGGTAGGATTATTTGTGATGGCCATCTAGATATTGATAAGAGTCCTTGAATGGGCATGATGTTTGTTGTGTGCAGTGCATATTTCTTACAATGGTATGATATTGAATATGATGACAAATGATTAAGTGATTTCGAAATGGATGTTTTATTTGCTTAAGGATCTGGAATGGCTTGAAATGTTTTTATGGCAATAGCTAGCTACTGGGAAACTTTGTTTCTCATGTTTTTCTGTTTTGTTACTAACCATTCCAGGTGATGCTTCAAAAGGCTCTCATGATAAAGGGCAATGATGTTCGAAGTTGTAAATAATTGTATAGTTAGCGATATTGTATATGATGGATGTATCTTTTGTAAATTGAACTTTTGTATAATTATATTACTCTTGTTCATGTTGTATGAAATACAGAAATTTGAGATATTCCGTATTAGCTTGAGGTAGATGGCGAATGAGTGCGTAATAATCATCTAGTAATTGAGGAATAAGGTGTTAATAAGTAAGGGAGTTACAAGTTGCATGCCCTTCTCATAAGTTGCGATCAAAGCTTTTTCCAAGCAAATCTATAACTTGGATTGTGCCTCTCTCAACAAAGGATCTAACTAGTAGATAAGCCTTCTCCTTGGTAGTACCATAGCAAGTATCCAATTGTAACTCCAATAAAATAGCATAACTATAGTTATCAAAAATTCATTAAGGAAAAAAATCATAACTTACGCATAAGTGAGACTAACTTTTTTTTGGTATGACATGAAGTAGCAAGTTTTGTTGGGCTTATGAAGTAAAGCCTTAACAATGTACTCTTGCCTTGATTCCTTAATTAATGCAAACTCTTCATAGTATTGATATAAGTCTAGGAATTCATATGTAACAATAGTCGATGGTAATATGTTATAGTAACATCTATAAAAAGATTGATGTTAGGTAAGCATAAATTTATATGGTGGTTTAATTAATTTGTGTTTGGTTAAAAAAGATAGTATAAACTTACATGATCTAGAGCAGGATGCAATATTAAACTCCTCAAACTTTAGTAATTGTTGGATTGAAACTTTGTTAACATAAATCATATTTTCTAGTTCCACCACATTCTCTCTAATCTAGAATTTCGCTTAGGCATAATTGCCTAAAAGTTATCAAGGTGTATTTATAACTTTTTTTAGCACAATTAAGAGATCATTAAAACATAAATAATGATGATTAATAGTTTTACATAATAATACTAAAATAACTTTTAAAAATATATAAAAAGTTAATGATAAGGGAATCGCATGATGATATCTCTATTAGAATTGAATGAAAGTCATTAGCTATGCGATGAAAGTCTCATAGGCTTCATCTATTATTTGAACTACATCATTTGGCACTGATACCTTCATCTTATATACCAAGGACTTGTTAACCACCATCTTGACTTATTTATCCAATAATAGTTGATAGTATAGCTGATAGCCTACCAAAAGTAACCCATCCGTAACATTTCATAAAGGTTATCTTACCACTATCAATATGCATTAGGTTCCATCCTATACAATATGAACCCTCACTGTAGGAAACCTAATTCACAATCTTTGGAAAGTCTGGTGTGATAAGGATTAGCATTATAAATGCTACCCTATTATCTTGATTAGAAGTCTCACTAACTGGATAGGCATTAGTCATAGGAGCTAACTTATCCATTGGAGCAATGGACCTATAGGTTGGTTAGACAGATGTTGCAGCACTTAAATATTTGGTATAATACTTAGCTATCTGATACTATAGAGAGTGAAATAGCTCGTATTACTATTGTAACTACTACTATGCTTGCAAATGTTATTTTTCCTTTTATTATAACCTTGCCTCTCAGTCTATATTGAGTGTTTATGAGTATTTTTTATTATACTCACTCTTAAGTTCTTAAAATCAACTTGCAAATATCTAATTAGATGGTGCCTTGATGGACTAAAGAACTCCTTAAGGTTAATACTGCATTCGATAGCTCAAACATCATTGTAATGCTCTTTAATTTCCAAAATTATAGTCATATGTCATTTTTCCCAGTCAGCTTAAACTTATCCTAGGAAGCCTATTGCATGAAAGTGTCATGTGGTAATTAACACCTATAATCCTCTACAGAATAACTTAACTCTTCAAGTTATGTTCTACCCATGGTTATTTAGTTTGCCTTACTTCCATATCTCTATGTGGGAGATGGAATTTTCCTTATTAGTATCCTTGCCTTCCTCAGCTTCGGCATGGCTTATAACCAATAAGTTTTTCTTTTGCTTCTTGTAACATCCCTGAGAGAGCGTATATAAATATGCATTCTTTTTTTACTTCTTCTAATTAGACTTGTATAATCCTTACTAACTAAAAGATATTAGTTCACAAGTACAAATGATATACAAATAAGATATTAAGATAAAATAGATGCTAAAATGTAAAAATTTTACTAGAAATCCTTATCCATATATTATTTCTAATTGTTTTACCCTAATTCTTGGTTAATGTAGTTTCATCACTTAATTGGATTTGTTTTTGTTATGGTCTCAAGATTAATGCATTCTTGTATTAATGTTGTCTTAAAGTCCCTTTATAGGAATGCTACATGCGATAATATATTTTTGCACATCTACTAGGTGTTAGGAATATAGAAAGAATTCTATAAGAAAGTAAACATACAAGAAAGGTCAAATTATGTATAGGTATGTTACAAAGATAATTTTTCATATTTCTAGCACAAAGTTATCCAAATTAAGTACATATGCCAAGTCCTTTTCTTTAATGTTACCTATTAATCCTTAGGGACTTGCTTCTAATGATGATAGCTATTGAAACTTTGAACCATATAGCCATTCTAATATAATTCGTATATTGCAATGCATTTTTTCCCATCTGGCTGCCATTTATCATTAAACTCAACAAGTAATTTCTCACCCTTAAACTATGCTACGATAATGACCGTTAAGGTTATAAGACCCTTTATGTATCTTTTACAAGGCCAACTACATATCTAAAAAGATCCATTTTCTTGATTTAGTAAAGAAAAATATCAATCATGTACACTGATATATAGGAAAAGTTATAGGTTAATATTGCTTAATAAAGAATAAAGTGGCAAATATAAGATTGATCCTTATAATAGATGTTTCACTAAATTGTATAGCAAACCATAAAACTTGCATGACAAGAAACTCAAAGAAGATTTCATTAGTCACCATGCTTTATAGACTCTTCCACTAATATATGTAACTATAGAGCTTAAAGGAATCATGAAGTAATATGTAATACGTACGATGCCCTAAAAAGCCATAATAACATGTAATGAAAAAGGCAATAAGTAAAAATGGCAAATACATCACCACTGAATAGAGCAAGATCATAACTATACATCTTATAAGCAATAGAATCCAAAAAGCATCACCAAACACAACATATAATATAATCTAAATATAGCAATGAATGAGATTGACACAATGACATTATATACATATATATACATGTTAACTAGATGAAGCCAAATATAATCTTTTAAAATTCATAAATAGGATGAAAATAAGAAAGGAAAATGTCCTTGAAAAATTTTTTAATGACTACAATGACCATAAAGCTAACTTTGAATGCAACAAAGAACATAGAGGATGTTTAGGACTCATTGGAAAAATTTCAATGGCAAAGGTGATGTTAGGGAAATGAGTTTCAAAAAGCAAAAGTGATAAGAAGCAGAGGACTAAATAAAAGTTACGGAGACAATACAATTACACATTAGTGTCTTAATTGACAATTGATATCTTAAATAAATAATGTCAGATTGATAGAAATAAATTTATAAAATTAATATGATATTTACAAAAAATGCCACCAAATAATTAATTTCAATGTCAATTTTTTTAAATATTCACTGTCTTAGGATCTTTTTCCCTTTCAAACATAATGGTTTGAATTCACTTTATAAATCAATTATACATAAAATGGATGTCTTAATATCACTTCCATTTACAAACATATTGACCTTGACAAAAAAAAGTCCAATTTTAATTTAATCATCATTTTAAGTTTCAATCTAAATTTAAAAAATATCATAATATAACATTAGATGTTTATTTCAAAAATGTTACTCCATTTTTTATATATATTCTATTTATCTTATGATCAATGTCTATCGATTGATATAAAATTAGAATTCTTTACTAGTGTGAACATCTTAACTCGAAACCAATATCTCCTATAATACTATAGAATCCCAATGTCAACAATTCTAAAGAATAAATTGAATAATAAAAGTTTGAAAACTATGAGAGGTTAAGACACTTGCTACACTAAATCTATTTTGATACATGTTGTTCAACATAAGAGGTTCACAACCCTTAGAAAAGCATATTTGAATATAAACCCTACAAATGCAATGAGTATTTATTAGAATTTAATGCATAATATTACACATTTTATATAAATATATAGTAGATAATACAATTGAATGCTAAAAAGGATTAATAAAATTAAAAATTTTTACTTGTACAAACTTGTAAAAGTTGTATAAAGATGAAAGATAATAAAATATGATTGATTATGAAACTAAAAATTAAATTAAAATAATAAAAAATAAGAAAATTCTTACATTTATATTTTGCATTTTGCAATGAGTGCAAAACCTTGTATATTTAATGACAAGCTAATAGCACTGCAAAAAAATAGTAAGAAAAAATACAAAATCAAAGAGAATTATCTTAAGGTTAGAAGGAGAGTACACATTGTTAGATAAAGAATCATTTTAGTGTTGGAAAGTTTTGGAATAAAATTTGAAAATAGTATCATACTTTACTCTTTTTATTTTTAACTTGCACAAGGTCGTAGAAGCTATCAATAGTTTAAATGCTAGTTATTAACAACAAACCAATGTTCAAGTGAAAATGACTTCATCTTATTAATTAATATTCATTAGTTATTTATTAAATAATTAATATCTTATTATTAAGTATGTCAGTTATAGATAACAACTGATGTCCTATAATGATGCAATTTTTTCAAAAAGCTCTTGTTAGAAATAACCAATTAACCACTATTAAAACAAAATTAGAAACAACCCATTAATAACTATAGAAACATAGTTACAAATAGCAACGACACCTATTCCAATTATATTTTCTTGATCGTTAGTATATGTGTGAAAATAGTATAGAAGGAAGCCTTAGAACCAAAAATGGGTTTGGTAACTCAATATCGATGAAATTATTATTGGTATTAAGTGAGAAAAAAATAAAAAAATATTAATATTTTATCAACAACCTTTGTAGTCAATGTAAAGAAATATTTATGTAAAAAATAATATTTATTCCCATAACAAGTGTTATTAGTACATTATGAGTAGATAACTATGCAAAATCAATAAGTGAAATAATTAAATTTTAAATGATTATAGATAACAATATCATTAGTATAGGTTGATTAGGAAACTAAAGCACCATTGGTTTGCACTAATTAATCAAGGCTATATTTCGATGATCGTGTTGTCAATATAGTATTTTTGGTAAATTTAGATTTTGAATTTCTACTTTATACTGATAATAGAATCATTGCTATAAGGTTATTGGGAAAATGAGAGGATGCAAGTTAGCACTAAATTTTGCAAGTAACCTACATTGATAACTAAAAAATGATGTTGGTATAGGCATGTAACTTAATTTTTGGAAGAATGCCATTTTTGTCCATTTGTACAATGAAACTAAAGAATTTAGGAAGAAATTCTTTGCATTTTCAAGTGTGAGGTTTAATATTTTCTTTACCATCTTATCCATCTTTTTAACACACATACACATACACACACACACACACTCTCTCTCTCTCTTTCTCTTATTTTCTTTCATTGGTTTTCCATATTAGTTAGATTATGTAGGTTTTCTTTTGTTCATTCCTCTATTCTTCCATTGACGCAGGTTGAAATTTCTTAAGTACTTTTTTATCTGATATTTAGTTATAGAATGTGGTATGTTGTTAGCGTAAAATTTTATTTATTTTTTGAAATTAGTTATGGAATGAGTATATTGTGCTTGATATATTTGTTATAATGTTTTGTTTGGACATATTATATGACCCTAATACATTGACAATTATGTTACATTTACACTTAGAAGATTTGTGACTTGAAATAAGTATAAGGATATTATAATGATATATTAATTATTTTGTTATATTTGAACTTAGCATAGTATTTATGACCTAGTATTAGTATGAAAATATTAGAATATCAGTGTGAGTAAAATTACGCTAGATTACAATAGTAAATAAGTATTAAAATTATATTCATTCAATGAAGAAGAAAACATTGAATAATGAGAAGACATAATTTTTAAACATTATAGGTTGACTTTACTTAATGAAGAACAAAGTAGCAAATATAATATTAGCTTTCACAAGAAATGCTACACTAAATATATGGCAAACCATATAACTAGCATGATAGGTAACTTAAATAAGATTTCACCGATCATTATACTTTACAGACCCCTCCATTAATATACATAACATTAGGGCTAATAGGAATCATGTAGTAATATATAATATGTTAGATTCCCTTTAAAAAAATAAAATATAATAGCATGCAATGAAAAATGCAATAAGTGAAAATGGTAAATACATTACTATTAAACAAAGTATGACCATAACTATACATCTTGAAGGCAATAAACCATAAAAGCTTCACTAAACATAACATATAATATAATCTAAATGTAGTGATGAATTAGACTTTTATAATGACACTATACATATACATATATGTGCTAACTAGAAAAAGTTGGATATAATCTCTTAATAATCATAAATAGAATGAAAGTAACAAAGGAAAACATACTTCAAAAATTTATTGATGACTAGATTGACCATGAAGCTAAGTTTGAGTGCAACAAAGAACATAAAGGATGTTTGGGACACACTAGAGAATTTTCAATGGCACAAGTGATGCTATGCAAGTGATTTTCAAAAAGTAAAAGTGAATGGAAATAGAAGACTGAATGAATGTTATGTAAACAAAATAATTACACATTAGCATCTTAAATGACAACCGACATCTTAAATAAATAATGCTAGATTAATTGAAAAAAGATGTATAAAGTTAAGGTGATATTTTAAAAAATCTTTTGAATAATCAATTTCAATGTCAATTTTTCAAATAATTGACATCTTAAGTTATTTTTTCCTTTCAAACACAACAATTTGTATTCATATTGGAAATTAGTTATATATAAAATTGACATCTTAATATTACTTCTTTTTTCAAACATGTTGACCTTATAAAAAAAACATAAGCTTTTAACTTAATTATCATCTTAAGTTTTCATTTAAATTTCAAACATGTCATTGTATAGTAATATGCATCAATTTCTTTTACAATCAATGTCTTATTTATCCTAATTATTTCAAAAATGCCATCATATTTTTATATACACCTATTTATCCTATGTTAACATCTATTGATCAATATATAATTGCAATTCTTTAATAGTGTAAACATCCTAACCAAAAATAGAAACTGATGTCTCCTTTGATATTGTAGAATCCCACTATCAACATTTTTAAATAATAAATTAAATAATAAAATTTTAAAAACTATGAAAAGTTATATAAAATATCTCAATCGCCTATTACACTAAATTTGTTTTAATACAAGTTCAACATAAGGAATTCACATCCCTTAGAAAAACACACATGAATTCAACCCTACAAATGAAATATGCATTCATTAAAATTTGGTGTATGATGTTATACAATTCTCATAAATAAATAGTAAATAATATAACCAAATGCCAAAAAAGATGAACGAAATCAAATTCTCTTACTTGTACAAACTTATAAAAGTAATATAAAAATCAAAGATAACAAAATATGGCTGATTATAGAACCAGAAACTAAATTATTAGAACAAAAATAAAAACTAAACAAATCCTTACATTTATATTGTGCATTTTGGAAGGAATGCAAAATCTCATATACTTAGTAACGCATATACTTAGTAACAAGCTAATAGTCCTATAATAAAATTAATAAGAAAAAAATATAAAATTGAAAAGAATAATCTTAAGATTAGAATGAGAGTATACCTTGTTATTTAAAGAATCATTTTAGAGTTGAGAAAATTTTGGAATGAGATTTACAAGTTACTTTTTTTTTTTTGTTTATTTTCAACTTACCCCAGGCAATAGATACTATCAATAGTTTAAGGGTTAATTATTAACTATAAATTAGTGTTTAAATGATAACTATGTCATTCTATAAATAAATATTATGACATTGATTATTTATTAAATAACTAATATTTCATTATTAAATATGTTGATTATAAGTGAACAACCAATGACTTTTGATAATGTAATTTTTTAAAGCTCGTGCAGAAACAAAATTAAAAATAATCCATTAACAATTATAAAAATATACACTATAACAAAAGTTACCAATAACAATGATGCTAACTTTAATGATATTTTCTTGACCATCAATTTATAGGTGAAAACTATATGGTAGGAAGTTGTAAGGCCAAAAATGGGTCTAATAACTCAATATCTATAACATCATCAATGGTGTATGTTACGTGTAAAATGGTTTATCAATTAGCATAAGTGCACACTGCCGTAAACAAGTAATAAAGTGATAAGTAAGTATCGTTCCTCGAGGATTGTTTCACTAGGTACCAAAATTCATAATCCTAACACTATTTGGCAAATCGATTAGTTGAAAAATGAAGTAAATAAAGATCTATGCAAAAAATACTTAAAATAATTATGAATGCAATTGGAGTAAAGATAAATATGAATAAAAGCCCTAGGGATCAGACTTTACTTAATAATTTCAGATTGAATCATCTATCTACACTAATCCAATTTTAACTCCATTAATTAATAGTCGAGTTTCCCTAAATTAATTACTAGCCTCTTCCAAGGTCAAGTAATTCTATAATTAATTGCTAATTTACTATATTCCTATGTGAATTAAAACAACTAATCATGCATTAGGATTTATGGAACTCATTAAAACTACATAAACCATATGAATATATTCCTATTTCATATGCAATTTACGATTTTAATTATAGGTTCCATACACATGTATCACTTTTCGGTCTCAACATACATATTGAGTTCATTCAAAAGGTGGCTAATCAATTGAAAGCATTAAGAGCAATAATTAAAACTCAATCTAGGAAAGAAAATCGAAATTAGTTTCAATAGATTAGAATTCAATCCGTTATTATCAAGTTACGTCATCACCCTAGGAAGATAAAAAATTAGAACATAATGAAATTAAAAATAAACATAAAATAGAATAAAAACATCATCACATTCATGATACAAACATAAGGATACAATTACAAATGCATGAAAATGGAAATGCTATCCATCCATGTAGGAGATAAAACCTTTCATATAGGATGACAACCTAGCCTTCCATGTAGGAGGCATACAAGAAGAACTAAAAATGCATGAATTGAACTACTTTCTAAGATGAATGCATGAATCAATACTTGCTGCAAATGATCTCTACTTCTACCTATTTATAGGTGAATGAATGCAAATCATAAATCTTGACCATTAGCTACCAATCACATTCTTTAGCTACCATTCATGGTCTTTAACTACCCTTCTTGATTTTCGCAGCAACAATTCTTCTGACTTGTTGGTAATTTTTCACCACCAAAATGGCAGATTTACATCTTCCTGTCAACATAGGAGTTGTAGAACTGGATATTAACTTTCAAATGCCGTAAAGACTCTTAATTTTGACATTTTTATCTCAAGTTATGATCAGATTAGTAACTAAAGGTCAGATTCGCCAAAACCACTATTTCATCTTCCAAGAAGAATTTGAGATCCTTAGATCCTGAACTGAGCTTTTCTTTAAACATGAAAATTGTAGGGATTTTTCTTATCTTTTTAACCATATAAAGAACAAACCAATCCAACATCTAGAACTCCAGATATAGCCTAAAACATGAAACAGGGTCGAAATACAGCATTATCTAAAAGATTTGATTTCATTTCAAATTCAAGACCTATTCACAAAATGCAACTAAATTTATTAAATTAAACAAGATAACATCCAAAAATTCATCATACAAGGGAAAATAAATTTGTAAATATTTTACGTATCAAATTCCCCCACACTTAACTTTTGGACGTCCTCAGGCAAACATAAAATAGAAGAAAACTAATACTAATCTTCCCATGAGATAAAAAGTACAAAAACATAAGAAAGATAATTCAAGTAGAAAGATATCATAGCATTTATGAATCAACAAATCTTGACATATAAAATCAAAAAGGGATTGCAACTTCATTTGAGAAGGATTGAACTAGAATGATATAATGATTGCAACTCATCCTCTCTCAAGTGTTTATGGGCAAGTGTTTCACTTAAATTCATCCTATCAAAGATTGCACTACTATAAGCTTGCATAAATTCTTAATCTCCACTACCTGATTTACATGCACACTTCAAATCAAAAGGTCTTATTAAGGGTTGTAATGAGGCTAAGGTAAAGGAAAGATAAAATAGGGATATGAAAAGCTGAAGCAAGGAAAGAAATTAATAGAGCAATTAAAACATGGGTAATCTCTAAATAATTTTATCCTAACATAACAACCCAAGATTCAAATTCAAGTACACATCAATTTCTCTCTTCTTCTTCTTCTCTTTTTTTTATTTTTTTAAACCGTTTTTTTCTTTTCTTTTTTTTTGAAAGAAAACCCTTGCAACTTTGAAGTTAATAATACATATTCCCCCACACTCTGTCAAAAACTCATTTTTCAAAGATTCAAATACTCTACTAATTCCTAGGGTTAAGTAATGACAATTGATATTTCATTAAATGACATATTAATGGGCTAAAACAAAGAAACAGTTAATCAGGCTCAAAGGGGTTTATCAATGGTAAAACTGCAGGGTTGGCTATTTGGTTCTAATTGAAAAGAAAAAAAATGCCTTTATCATATTTGAGTATGCATGTAAATTGCAATCTCAACCAGATTTTATGCAAGTTCTAGAGTGATAACTTAACAAGTGAATATTACACACAAGAAATATAATACTCATTCAACAAGTAGGCTCAAAATCTCACGATTAAAGGTTTCTAACTCAATCCATCCAACTCAAAATCCATTGCCAAACTTATCAATTCTAAGAAGTAATAAAGTTGTTCAATTATGCTATGAAATCTTTAAAATTATTGAAAAGAACCTTTTAAGCAGGAAATTATTTTTTTATTTTATTTTTTTTAGGATGCGTATCAAGAGCAAAAAATAACTCTTTACTCGGCCATCCCTTTTTTTATATATAATAAATCTCATGGTTTTACTACCAAAATATCCTAAAAAGTAATTTTTTTTTTAATTCCCCCCCACACTTAATGTAGACAGTGTCCCCAATGTCTTCAGTGGATTAGCAAAAAGGGTTTATTAAAAGGAAATGCATAAGCAACTCACACATAAAAGAAATTTTAGGAGTAAAACCATAAGAGTGAAGAAAGTTACAATCGAAGAGTGGTGTCTAGCTCATGCTTCTGACTGCTGGTTGGAGATTGCCAATCTATCTTTTTCACTAATGGATCTGGTTTAGGTGTATAGCCTTGTAGTTGGTCAATTAGCTGATCAGCAGTTGAGGCAGACATTATGGCACAGCAAGTCGCTTGGGGTATGAATCCCTGTTCCATAGCTTGATCTAAAAAAGATAGTAAACTATCATAAAAATCATTAACATTTAATAAACCTAGTGGCTTCTAATGAAAGTTAAAGTTAATCCAATATGCAATGCTGGAAATTCCATCTAATGCTTCTAAACTACCAGGTAAAGCAATAAAGGCTTCAGCACTATAAAGCATGCATCCAATACGTTCAGGCAAGTTTGAAACCTTTAATGTTTTATCGATGGCGTATTTCTTATCATTTAAACCATTCACAAGGATACTCAGTATTTTGCTTCCTCTAATGTTGGTAAAAATTACTGCATTTCCTTTTAAGCTATGAAGCCCTCCTCCATACACACAAGCAATCTTTCTAGGAGCTAATGCACGACCAAGTTCAATTGCTGCTATCAGAAATTCTACATTCTTTCCAACAAAAGATTCACCAAAAACACAGATAGATTTAAATCTACATTTTGATATTTTTTCAACCTCTTCCTCTTCTTTACTCTCACCTTCAGACATTTTGCAAAGTGTGATTGCTGAAATGCATCTTTATAATACAAAAGCAGAAACAAAGAAATCACACAAATCAGACAACATCAGAAAAAGATAAAAAAAATGCTGTGCAAAACTGACAAGTGTAATAATGGCGTGAACAAAGTAGAATACAGAATGTAAAGAAAGTCAAAAAGTTGCTAAAATGGTAAACTTAAAAAGAAGAGAAATGTACAGAAAGTCAAAAAGCAGCTGTAAAGATAAAAAGATAAAGGAAAAGTAAAGCAGACAAACATTAATATGTACAGTAGTTGTGATTGTGGCTCACATCTTCCTCTGATTTTTCGTTCAGTAACGGCTTAAACGGCTTCTATGAGCCGAAGATTTGCTTCCCATCCAATTTTCTTATAAACTGGCAAACAGGATCTTTTACAGTCAAATCTTCAAGACTGTAGCGTTCCTTTTCTGTATTGAATAAGTTCATTAAATCAAGAAGAACAGCATGAACATCTCCACTAAGATGCGTCTTAAGAGTCCGAATGATATCATCCAATGACTCTTTACTCAATCCATCCTTTATGAATCGGATTTGTCCTCTCGATTTACTGAAATAATTCCTTTATTCCTAAAGAGCTTATTATAATTCCACCTTGCACACTTATGACAGACTCTCATTCTTTTAGCTCTTCTCTTTTTAGAGTAAGAACTTCTTCCCATACCTGGCATACGTCTAACAAATGATTCATTAAACTCACCTGCTAAATGTACCTTAGCTTCAATAATCCAACGTATATCCTCGGGAAGACCCAAACGCTTAAATTCCTTCATTCTTTCAAATCGACAGTTGTAAATTTTCCTGAGCACATCTTTGGGATGAGAATGATGAAAGCTTTACAAAGGATTCCTCCAGGATGAGAATGATGAAAGCTGAAATTATAAGTGAAAAATGTTGTGCGATGTGTACTTAAATAAGTCAGAAGAAAAGAAGTGAGAAGACAAAGAAGTCTTGGGTTGCCTCCCAAGTAGCCGCCCTTCTTTAACATCTTTAGCTAGATAAAGTCCTAACTTATTGCTTTATTTCCTTTTTTTTTAATACTTACCAGCTAACTCCTCGAGCGTGATGATAGTCTTGATGGTGTTGAATGCACTATCATTGTATTCTTTTAATCTTTACTCGTTCACTTTGAATTTCCTGTCACCATCTTAAATCTCCATAATTCCATATGGCCAAACTTGAACCCTAGTAAAAGGCCCTGACCACCTTGATCTTAATTTTCCTGGAAAGAGTTTTAACCTTGAGTTGTAGAGAAGTACTTTCTACCCTGGTGTGAACTCCTTCCTTATAATTCTCCTATCATGCCACATTTTTGTCTTCTCCTTATAAAGCTTAGCATTTTCATAAGCATGTTGGCGAAATTCTTCAAGTTCATTTAGTTGCATTAGTCTTCTTTCACCAGTTGTCTTTAAATCAAAATTTAATAACTTTACTGCCCAGTATGCCTTGTGCTCCAATTCAACTGGAAGATAACATGCCTTGCCATATATTAATTGGTAAGGATATGTACCAATTGGGGTCTTGAATGCTGTTCCGTAAGCCCATAATGCATCATTTAGCTTCTTTGCCTAATCTTTCCTGTTAGAATTCACTGTCGTCTCTAGAATCCATTTCAACTTTCTATTTGATATCTCTACTTGCCCACTAGTCTGTGGATGATAAGGAGTTGCCACCTTGTGAGTTACTCCATATTTAGTGAGAACAAATTGAAGTTATTGATTGCAGAAATGCTTGCCTCCATCATTTATGATTGCTCTAGGTACTTCAAACCTTGTGAATATATTCTTTCTCAGGAACTTCACAACCACTCCAGAATCATTTGTAGGAGACGCTGCTGCCTCTACCCATTTGGATACATAATACACAGCCACTAGAATGAATTGGTTGCCAAATGAAGATGGGAAAGGACCCATGAAGTCAATGCCCCATATATCAAATAATTCTACCTCCAGAATGTTAGTCAATGGGGTTTCATGTCTCTGAGAGATGTTTCCTGTTCTCTGACATTTATCACATACGACTACATAGGCTTGAGAGTCTTTGAATAGGGTAGGCCAATAGAATCCAGATTGAAGAACCTTAGCAATAGTTCAATTTGCTCCAAAATAACTGCCATATGGGGATGAATGATAATGGGAAAGGATACTGGTCATCTCTTCTTCTGAAACACATCTCCTTATGATTCTATCCAGGCAATGTTGATACACGAATGGATCTTCCCAGAAGTAATACTTCACACTGGCTAAGAATTTCTTCTTTTGTTGTCCAGAGGGCTTATATGGCATCATCCCACTTGCTAGATAATTCACAAAGTCAGCATACCATGGAGTTGATAATGATTTTACATTAAACAGCTGCTCATCTGGAAAGGACTCTTGGATTGGCAATTCTGATTCAAGCTTAGGAAGTTCAAGTCAAGAAAGGTGATCTGCAATGAGGTTCTTGGTTCCTTTCTTGTCTCTAATCTTCAAATCAAATTCTTGCAATAGAAGTACCCATCTGATTAGTCTAGGCTTTGCATCTTTCTTCTCTATCAAGTATTTTATTGCAGAATGGTCCATCCAGACTATGACTTTTGAGCCAATTAAGTAGGCTCTGAACTTATCAAAGGCAAATACAATAGTAAGGAGCTCTTTTTCAGTTGTTGCATAATTTATTTGGGCTCCATTGAGTGTTCGACTGGCATAATAGATTGCATGAAAAATATTATTTTTTCTCTGGCCCAAGACTGCTCCAACTGCATAGTCACTTGCATCACACAATATTTCGAAGGGAAAATTCCAATCTGGAGCGACAATGATTGGTGCTGAGATTAAGGCTTTCTTTAAGGTTTAGAATGCTGACATGCAATTCTCATCGAACACAAATGGAATGTCCTTCTCCAATAGTTTGCATAGTGGTTTTGTGATCCTTGAGAAATCCTTAATGAATCGCCTGTAAAAACTAGCATGGCCTAAAAAACTCCTGATGCCTTTGATTATCGTAGGTAGAGATAATTTTTCAATAGTTTCATTTTTTGCTCGATCAACTTCGATCCTATGAATTGAAACTTTGTGTCCCAGCATGATACCTTCTTTCACCGTAAAGTGGCATTTTTCCTAATTCAATACAAGGTTGGTCTCCACACAGCGTTGTAGCACCTTTTTCAAATTAGCTAGACAGAGATCAAAAGATTCTCCAAACACTGAGAAATCATCCATGAATACTTCAATAAACTTTTCCACCCTATCTGAAAAGATTGCCATCATTATCCATTAGAAGGTTGCAGGAGCATTGCATAATCCAAAGGGCATTTTTCTGAAGGCGAATGTTCCATATGGGCAAGTAAAAGTTATTTTCTCTTGATCTTCAGGAGCAATCAAAATTTGGTTGTAACTAGTATATCCATCAAGGAAGCAGTAATAAGCTTGTCCTGCCAATTTATCTAGCATTTGATCTAGGAATGGCAAGGGAAAATGATCTTTTTAGGTAGCTTTGTTGAGCTTTTGATAGTTAATGCAAACTTTCCATCCGGTCACTATTCTCTACGGGATCAGCTCATTATTTTCATTTGGAACTACTGTCATGCCTCCCTTTTTTTGGTATGACTTGTACAAGGCTCACCCACGGACTATCAGAAATTAGGTAGATAATGCCAGCATCTAACCATTTGAGCACTTCTTTATGAACTATCTCCTTCATATTTGGATTGAGCCTTCTTTGATGTTCTACACAGGGCTTGGCATCTTCTTCTAGTAGTATTTTATGTATACAGATTGAAAGGCTTATTCCCTTAATATCTGTAAGCGACCATACTAGTGCGGACTTGTGCTGTCTTAACACCCTCAGTAATTTTTCTTCTTCTTCAGCGATTAAATCAGATGAGATGATAACTGGCAAGGCTAAATCCTCTTCTAGGAAAGCATACTTTAGATGAGTGGGTAGTGTTTTGAGCTCTAATTTTGGTGGCTTTTCAATTGAAGGAACTGACTTTGGTGGTTTTTCTCTTAAATCTTCTAATGGCTTTTTTTATGAAAATTGGTGAATTGGCTTCGAGATAGCTGACTTGTTTTAGAATTTTTGGATCAGTAGTATGAGATGTGTCCATCATGCGGATTGCTAAGGGTTGATTGGAGCAAATTTCATCTACTACTTCTCTGGTGCAGTTGCTTACTGAATCAACCTTAAAATAAGTATCACCCTCATCAGGAAGAGATAGGGCTTTAAAAATGTTAAAAGACACTTGCTCATCTTGAATCTGTAAAGTCAGCTTTCCCTTCTGTACATTAATTAGAGCTCGTCCAGTTGCAAGAAATGATCTCCCAAGAATAATAGGAATTTCTTAATCTTCTTCCATGTCAAGCACTATGAAATCCGCTGGGAAGATGAATTTATCAACTTTTACTAGCACATCTTCAAGGATTCCATATGGATGCTTTATTGAACAATCTGCTAGCTGCAGTGACACGGTAGTTGGTTTCACTTCTCCCAATCCCAGCTTCTTGTAGACGGATAATGGCATCAAATTCACACTTGCACCAAGGTTATATAAGGCTTTTTCAAATTCACACTCTCCAATGGTACAGGGTATGCAAAAACTCTCAGGGTCTTTAAGCTTTAGCGGTAGTTTTTTTTAGAGAATTGCATTGCATTCTTCAGTTAAAAATATTGTTTCAAAATCCTCCAGTTTGCATTTCTTTGATAAAATCTCCTTCATAAATTTTGCATAATTGGGCATTTGGGCTAAAGCTTCAGCAAATGGGATGTTAATATGCAACTTCTTAAACACCTCCAAAAACTTGCTAAACTACTTGTCTAGCTTAGCTTTCATCAATCTTTGAGGAAATGGAATTGGGGGAACATATGGTGGAGGATTATCTAGAAAAGTCATTCTTCCTGGAATCACCTCATCTTCTTTCTGAACTTCTTCATTTTTCTTCCTTGATTCTGACTCATTTAACTGCTTCCCACTCCTTAATGAGACAGCTTTTACGTGCTCTCTAGGATTTCTTTCAGTGTCACTGGATAAAGTGTCTGGTTGTTTGGAATTCAACATACTTGCAATATGGCCCATTTGCACCTCCAGATTTTTTATTGAAGTTGCTTGACTTTGCATGGTTGCTTCTTGATTCTTGAGTGTAGCTTCTGTTCTGACCATGAATTAGGAAGTATTCATGGTTAATTGAGCCAATGCTTCTTCTAAATTTGCCTTTGGTTGTGGTGGTAATTGCTGAATTTGTTGTTGATAATTCTCTTGAGGTTTGAACATATTCTGATTATTCCTCCACCCTAAATTAGAGTGGTTTCTCCATCCTGGATTGTATGTGTTTGAGAAAGGATCATTTTAATGATTTTGATTCCCCACATAATTAGCTTGTTCAGGTTAAGAAGGAATGAATGGATTGCCTTCTTGGCATTGTGTGCTCATGTGAGGACCTCCACATAAATCACAAGCATCTGTAGGAGTTCTAATTGCATTTGCTTGAGCTGTTAGTGAACTCACTTGCTTAGATAAAGAGGTAACTTGAGAAGACAAAGTGGTTAGAATGTCTAGCTCATGGACTCCAAGTGTTTTTTTTTAAGTGTTACGTTCAGAAGGCCATTGATAAGCATTTACTGCTATCTCTTCCAACAGCTTCATAGCAACTTCTATGCTTTTTCCCATTAATGATCCACTAGCTGCAGCATCTACAAGTGTTCTGGTAGTATTAGACAATCCATTATAGAAAGTTTGTAGTTGCAGCCAATCTGGTAGCCCATGATGAGGACATCTTCTTAGCAGCTCCTTGTATCTTGCCTATGTTTCATAAAGGCTTTCCATGTCATGCTGGGTGAATGAAGCAATCTCATTCCTCATTTTTACAGTTTTTGCTGGAGGAAAGAATTTTGCTAGGAATTTTTGTGCTAATATATTCCATGTAATGATGCTCCCTACTGGTAAAAAGTGTAACCAGCTTTTAGCCTTATCCCTAAGTGAGAAAGGGAAAAGTCGCAACCTTATGGCATCATCAGAAACGCCATTATGCTTGAATGTATCACAAATTTCCAGAAAGCTGGCTATATATGCATTTGGATCTTCTGCTAGAGAACCTCCAAATTGATTTGCTTGAATCATTTGAATTATGGCTGACTTGATCTCAAAGTTATTGGTTGGTATAGGTAGTTTCCTGATCCCAGAAATGGTATCCATGACTGTTAGTGTGGCATAGTTATGGAGTGCTTTGGTGTCTGGTTCTTCTCTCAAATCTGCCATTGCTTCACTTTGATCTACAGTTGACTACTTCTGTATCTTTCGATTCCTTTGACAAGTTTTCTTGATCTCAAAATCAAATAGCAGTGGTTCAGCAACTCTTGATCTGGTCATACAATAGGACAAACCTAAAAAAAGAAAAGAAACACTAAAGAAAAAAATGTAAAATAAAAATTAAATTAGGATTAAGATTACTTGGTATTGATATTAATGATAACAATCCCCGGCAACGGTGCCAAAAACTTGTTACGTGTAAAATGGTTTATCAATTAGCGCAAGTGCACACTGTCGTAAACAAGTAATAAAGTGATAAGTAAGTATCATTCCCTCGAGGATTATTTCACTAAGTACCAAAATTCATAATCCTAACACTATTTGGCAAATCGATTAGTTGAAAAATGAAGTAAATAAAGATCTATGCAAAAAATACTTAAAATAATTATGAATGCAATTGGAGTAAAGATAAATATGAATAAAAGCCCTAGGGATCAGACTTCACTTAATAATTTCGGATTGAATCATCTATCTACACTAATCTAATTTTAACTCCTTTAATTGATAGTCGAGTTTACCTAAATTAATTACTAGCCTCTTCCAAGGTCAAGTAATTCTATAATTAATTGCTAATTTACTATATTCCTATGTGAATTAAAATAACTAATCATGTATTAGAATTTATGGAACTCATTAAGACTACATAAACCATATGAATATATTCCTATTTCATATGCAATTTACGGTTTTAATTATAGGTTCCATACACATATATCTCCTTCCGGTCTCAACATACATATTAAGTTCATTCAAAAGCTGGCCAATCAATTGAAAGCATTAAGAGCAATAATTAAAACTCAATCTAAGAAAGAAAATGAAAATTAGTTTCAATAGATTAGAATTTAATCCGTTAGTATCAAGTTACGTCATCACCCTAGGAAGATAAAAAATTAGAACATAATGAAATTAAAAACAAACATAAAATAGAATAAAAACATCATCACATTCATGATACAAACATAAGGATACAATTACAAATGCATGAAAATAAAAATGCTATCCATCCATGTAGGAGGTAAAACTTTTCATATAGGATGACAACCTAGCCTTCCATGTAGGAGGCATACAAGAAGAACTAAAAATGCATGAATTGAACTACTCTCTAAGATGAATGTATGAATCAATGCTTGCTACAAATGATCTCTATTTCTACCTATTTATAGGTGAATGAATCAGTTGCAAGTCATAAATCTTGACCATTAGCTACCAATCACATTCTTTAGCTACCAATCATGGTCTTTAACTAACCTTCTTGATTTTCGCAGCAATAATTCTTCTAACTTGTTAGTAATTTTTCATTACCAAAATGGTAGATTTACATCTTCCTGTCAACATAGGAGTTGTAGAACCGGATCTTAAATTTCAAATGCCACAAAGAACTCATGATTTTGACATTTCTATCTCAAGTTATGATCAGATTAGTAACCAAAGGTCAGATTCCGCCAAAACCACTATTTCATTTCCAAGAAGAATTTGAGATCCCTAGATCCCGAATTGGGCTTTTCTTTAAACATGAAAATTGTAGGGATTTTTCTTAGTTTTTTAACCATATAAAGAAAAACCCAATCCAACATCTAGAACTCCAGATATAGCCTAAAACCTGAAACAGGGTCAAAATACAACATTATCTAAAAGATTTGATTTCATTTCAAATTCAAGACCTATTCACAAAATGCAACTAAATTTATTAAATTAAACAAGATAACATCCAAAAATACATCATACAAGAAAAAATAAATATGTAAATATTTTACATATCAGTGTAGAGTGAGAAAAAAGAAAAAGTATTGATATTTTACTAACACCCTTCATCATCAATGTGGAGAAATATTTTTTAAAAAAACAAAAATAATATTTATTCAAAAGACAAGTAACCATGCAAAATTAATAAATGAAATGATTGAATTGTGTACAATTACTAATAATAATGTCATCAGCACGCATTGTATGGGAAACTGAAGCATTATTAGTTAGTGCTAATTAAAATTGGCTCTATTTTGATGGCTTTGTCATCAATATAACATTTTTTTATATATTTAAAAATTGATTTTTTTCTCTTTATTGATGATAGAATTGTCACTATAAGGTTCTTTGGAAAATGAGGGAATGTAGGTTAATGCTATGTTTTCAAACAGCTAATACTAAATACTAAAAATAAGCTAAATCGATGATAAAAAAATGTTATCAATATAAGCATGTAAGTAGAATGCCATTTTTATCCATTTATGTGACAAAACTAAAGAATTTGGGAAGAAATTATGTGCATTTTCAAGTATGAGTTTTATGTTAGTGTATATGCTCTAAAACCAATCATATTGGTGATTGTAATTTTGAATCATGTTATTTTAATGACAATTTTAATTATTATATTTATATATATTGTCTACGTAATATATTCAATTATAATAATAACCTTAGAATAATTGTATTCTTAAATATCCCTAGTCATATATCATTGTGGATTAGGTTGCTTTGATATGTTAAGACTAGCATGTGTGAAGACTTATATGGGATATTAAGTTTACACATGAGTACAAGTTGGAGAACTTGTATACTGGACCGACCCATATTAAGAACACTACATGGATCGTTATATGAGTGTCATAAGTGGTTCTTAGTGATCATTATTAATATACTCCTTTGACTTGAGATCACCAAGGTTCCCTACATGTGAGTTTCATATTTTGATACTATTCTATGTCACTAATGGTTAAGTGAATGCAATGGTAGATATTGGATATGTCACATATCATGCGGAGGGGTTTGTGTGATCAAGATGGGATTTGTCCCTTCTATATAATAGGAGTAACATTTATCGACTCCTTAATTAAGTAAAGTTGAGAAAATGCATGGCCATGCTCAGATGAATTGACATGAGATGTCGATTACATTTGTTTCAGTCAGCTTACTTAGAAATTAAGAAACCTTAAGATTGGGCTATACAGGAATGACACAGTCCATGTCTCGTGCTCAATCTAGATGTATAGGACAAAAGGATATAAGTGATGATCATGTGTAAAGGTTTAGTCAAATCACCGACTTTCTCATTACTTGGATAATAGTGATGTGTTACTAGATACCAATCATTGTTTATGATCATTAATATGATTAATGGTCATTGCCAACATAATGAGAGCCTGTAGGGTTGCACACTTAGAGCCTAGTGAATTTGGAATTAATGGACCAAATTGTTTAGGCTTAATATTTGGGAATTCATGTTATAATTATAAAGCCCAATAGTAAGCCTATAATTGTACATGGAATAAGCCCAAATAGGTTAGGTTTTCTATGCACCTATTTAAATAGGCTTATTAAGTAATAATAGGATTACTATCATTATTCACGCACCCCAAAAAGGCATAAAAAATCCTAGCACCTCTCCTTAACTAAAACCTCTGAAGAGGCGTAGCTAGCACTACGAGGTGTAAGGAGATCAATTCCAACCGGTGTGTGTAGTGGACATTCATCGATGATTCACGGGTTCGTATGGATACCATAGAGGTACAACCACATAAACACTGTACTGGTGATCTGATCTTCTAGTTTCTATTCCGGTTCGTGATTTGGAGAGCAGATTGGATTGAAAACGAACAGAAGCAGATTGGATTTGCTGTGTAGTGGACAGAAGATTTTTTAGTCGAAAGGTATAAACCCTAATCTCTAATCTAGGGCATTCTAAATTCGCATGGATCCTTGGTGGAAATTGTGCAAAATTTTTATTCCGCTATGCATGTATGATACGCGATTTCCAGCAGTGGTATCAGAGCCACTTGCGAATCCATAGATTAGTTTTCTGTGTTATGCATTTAAATCTGGATAATTCATGTTTAATTAGATCATGCATGATGCAATTAGGGTTCTGGATCAATGTAATTCTGTATGTTGATGAATCGATTTTGATTAGATTAAAATTAGATTGAAACATACATAATTAATGATTCAGTTTTAATGAGATTAAAAATTGGAAACGTAGCTGATGAAGGTTTCAATTTTAATGAGGTTAAAATTCAAACAAAGCATGTCTGATCGTATACATGTGATGTATGCATTCTGTTTCATTTAATGAGATTAAATTAAACAAAAATATGGACTAATGTTTGAGTTAATATGGTGAAACATCAAGAAGTAGGATTTCGAAACAGTTTTGAAATTAGGGTTCTTGATAAATTCTAATTTTGGCCGATTTTTTTAATGGTTAATACAGAAACTGAAACATTCAAAATTTTCTGGATTTTGCCCGAAAGTCTTCAAAATTTTGAATGTAAAATGCATAAAAATTTTTTGTAAGGGGGCTCTGCTTCTTCACCCCTGCGAGGGGCGGCCTCCCCTCGACCCCCGCTCGCTAACCGACTAGCGGGACCGCCGTACTAACTCTGCGTAGCGCAATAATTGATAGCCTGAATCTAAGCTGCGTTTTAAAATCAATCTTTTCATAACCTTCTAATTTTAAACAAGTTAAAATTGGAAACAAGATCAATTTCAATGAATACCTATGGTTGTATGCTTTTCTGTGATGTTTGCTGCATGATGCATAGTTATGGCCCTTACACTATAATGTATGGTTATCTTTCATTTATTGGTTTTGGTTTTATTGTAATTAAATACGGCCTGCGTGTCGTGCCTTTCTCTATAAATTCTAGTTGTACATTCTTTCTCTCACCTTACTCCCCTCGAATGTAACTTGAGTTTTCTCCTTCATTATATATTGTAAAGTTAGAATAGTTTTCATTCAAATGTACAACATGTTTAAGCCTGAAGCTTGCTGTCATGGAGACAAGGAGCCAAAATCAATATGAGGACAACCGTGGAAGATGCTTAAAGAAGATATCTTTACCCTATGTTGACCTTTTGGTTTTTTCATTGGCTTGGGAAAAGCAATGTAGTTGGGCCATAACTATGCACATTTATTTTATGCTTTATTGCATGCTTTATATTAATGTATATGATATGTTGGATATAGCATGTATGGATGGCAAATAATGGTGAGATCTAAAATAGACATTTAAATCCCTCAATGCAAATATTAAGTCAGTAATAAAAGTGATGCCTTCCAATAAATTGCACTTGTCAAGGCCTTGATCAACATAAGGCAGGTTTGCCAAAGCAAAGTGCCTAGTTTATCTTGGTGAGACACGATAGGATAATAGTGTTATCCAAATGCCAATAATTGGGTTTTTGACTTAATTAGGCCATCTCAATAGGATTGGGGGCCTAAAGGCATGGAGTTAGGCTTAAGTCCATGAGATGGATTTGAACAAGTGTTGTTCACCCAACTATCCAAGAGTTACATAAGATGTAATTGGTAAGGAGTTGCCTACCTAAATAGCCAAAACTTAAGTGATCAGCCAAAGCTGACTTAAGTTTAGGTGAAATATGGATCTTGGTCCACTAGAAATCTCAAATGCTACCATTTTTTGAAATAATAGTGAGGGCTATTATTTTGAGAAAAATAGTGGGAGTATTATTTAATAAAAGACCTTATTAAATAAATAAAATACATGATTCTCATTTTGCATATTTTTCTATTATAGATAACCATGGCATCAAATGTATCAAATTTATCACTGCGATCTATCCTTGAAAAGGATAAATTGAATGGAATGAATTTTCTCGATTAGTATCAAAACTTGAGGATTGTCCTCAAGCATGAGAAAAAACAGTATGTCCTAGAGCAACCTACTCCAGATGAGCCTGCTGCTAATGCTCCTTGAGCAGAAAAGTATGCTTATAAGAAGCATCTAGAAGATGCTCTGGATGTCAGTTGTCTTATGCTTGCTACCATGAACTCTGAGCTTCAGAAGCAACATGAGAACATGGAGGCGTTCAATATGATTGATCACCTTAAATAGCTCTACCAAGAGCAAGCAAGACATGAGAGATATGATGTATCTAAAGCATTGTTTTAGTGTAAGATGGTTGAAGGAACACCCGTTGCTACACATGTACTTAAAATGATTGGGTACATCAATAGCCTTGAAAGATTGGGTTTTCCTTTGCAGCAAGAATTGGCCACTGATATAGTTTTGCAATCGTTGCCTGAGAGCTATAGTCAATTCGTCATGAATTACAACATGAACGAAATTGATAAGACTTTGCCTGAATTGCTTAACATGTTGAGAACTGCTAAGCAGAACTTGAAAAAGTTCAAGCCTAATTCCATTATGATGGTTCAAAAGGGTAAAGGAAAGGGCAAGTCTAAGGCCAAGAATAAAAAGAAAAAGGACAAGACTGATGGAAAGTCCAAGTTAAGTTCCTCTGCACTGAAGCCCAAAGATGGCGTGGCTAAGGAAGGACAATGCTTCTATTGTAAAGAACTAGGACATTGGAAGCGAAATTGCAAAATTTACCTGGAAGAGCTTAAGAAGCAAAAGGAAAGTGGGACTTCCAACTCAAGTATTTATGTTATAGAGGTTAATTTATCTACTTCTACATCTTGGGTATTAGATACTGGATGTGGTACTCACATTTGTATAAATGTGTAGGATCTTAAAGAAAGTAGATCATTAGCCAAAGGTGAAGTGGACCTGCGCGTTGGAAATGGAGCAAGAGCTGCTGCATTAGCTGTAGGGACTTATTATTTATCTTTACCTAGTGGATTAGTTTTAGAATTGGACAATTGTTATTTTGTGCCTACTGTTAGTAGAAATTTGATTTCTGTTTCTTGTTTAGACAAGAAAGGTTTTTCATTTATAATAAAGGACAAATGTTACTCTATTTATTTAAATGAAATGTTTTATGGCAGTGCACAATTAATGAATGGTCTTTATGTTCTGGACCTTGCAAATCCAATCTATAACATAAACACGAAGAAGGTCAAAACTAATGATTCAAATCCAACCTATCTTTGGCATTGTCGTTTAGGCCATATAAATGAGACACGCATCTCTAAACTTCATAAGGATGGATTTTTGGACTCATTTGATTTCGAATCATATGAGGTATGTGAGTCATGTTTATTAGGTAAGATGACTAAAGCCCCTTTTACTGGGAAAGGTGAAAGGGCTAGTGATTTATTGGGCCTTATACATAGTGATGTATGTGAACCTTTAAACATACAAGCTAGATGAGGTTATCAGTACTTCATTACTTTTACTGATGATTTCAGTAGATATGGTTACGTGTTTCTTATGAAACACAAGCTTGAATCTTTTGAAAAGTTCAAAGAGTTCAAAAATGAAGTACAAAACCAACTTGGTAAAAGTATTAAAGCACTTCGATCAGATCGAGGTGGTGAATACTTAGACTGAGAGTTCCTTAATCATCTAAAGGAGTGTGGCATCATATCACAACTCACTCCACCAGGAACACCTCAATGGAATGGTATTTCTGAAAGGAGGAATCGAACTTTGTTAGATATGGTTCGGTTGATGATGAGTCAGGATAACCTTCCAAATTCCTTCTGGGGACATGCTCTAGAGATTGCAACTTTCACACTAAATCGTGTTCCGTCAAAATTAGTTCAAAAGACACCATATGAGATATGGACTGGGAAACGTCCTAGTTTATCTTTTATGAAAGTTTGGGGCTGCGAAGCTTACGTAAGATGTCAGGCTTCTGATAAACTTGGACCTAAATCTGATAAATATTTTTTTGTTAGATATCCTAAGGAAACAAAAGGATATTATTTCTATAATCTAACTGAGCAAAAAGTGTTTATTGCTCGAACTGGTGTTTATCTCTAAAAGAATCAGTGGGAGAAGAATAGAACTTGAAGAAATTCAAGATCAACGAGAAAACATTGAACTTGAGATGGAACCTGAGTTGGTTCCACAAATAGTTATGGAAGAACCTGCTCATG
The DNA here is from genome assembly GCA_020226215.1 of Sindora glabra. Lineage (NCBI taxonomy): Eukaryota > Viridiplantae > Streptophyta > Magnoliopsida > Fabales > Fabaceae > Sindora > Sindora glabra. The sequence goes on along the minus strand of CM035232.1, from coordinate 50,264,602 downwards.
TAACACAGAACCCACGTAGATCTAGTAGGATACGTCGTGAGCCCGAGAGATATGGTTTTCTCGTGACTCATCACAGTGATGTGTTGCTCATGAACCAAGATAAGCCCACAACCTACCAAGAGGCTATGATGAGACCAGATTCTGAGAAATGGCTAGAAGCTATGAAATCAGAGATGGGCTCCATGTATTCAAACCAAGTTTGGACTTTGGTTGATCCACCTAAAGGGGTAAAACCCATTGGGTGCAAATGGATTTTCAAAAAGAAAACTGACATGGATGGTAATGTGTGTACCTTTAAGGGACGATTGGTTGCAAAAGGTTTCAAATAAATCCATGGTATTGACTATTATGAGACTTTTTCTCCAGTTGTCATGCTTAAATCCATCAGGATTCTTCTAGCTATAGCAGCATATTATGATTATGAAATCTGGTAAATGGATGTCAAAACTGCTTTCATTAATGGAAATCTTCTTGAGGATGTGTACATGACACAACCTGAAGGTTTTGTAAATCCTGAAAATGCTGGAAAAGTTTGCAAATTGCAACGATCCATTTATAGGTTGAAGCAAGCTTCTCGGAGTTGGAATCTTTGTTTCGATGATGCAATCAAAGAGTTTGGTTTCATCAAAAATGAAGATGAACCCTGTGTATACAAAAAGGTTAGTGGGAGCCCAATAGTCTTTTTGGTGTTGTATGTAGATGATATATTACTCATTGGAAATGATATTTCTACACTACAGTCTGTAAAAACTTAGTTAGGAAATTATTTTTCTACGAAAGACTTAGGTGAGGCCTCCTATGTATTAGGTATCAAGATCTATAGAGATAGATCGAGAAAATTTCTTGGCCTAAGTCAGAGTACATACATCGACAAGGTGCTAAAAAGGTTTAGCATGCAAGATTCTAAAAGAGGATTCTTGTTGATGTCACATGGCATAAGTCTCTCAAGAACTCAATGTCCTTCCACAGAGTATGAGAGACAGCGCATGAGTAAGATCCTTTATGCATCTGCGATTGGGTCTATCATGTATGCTATGTTATGTACTCGTCCTAATGTCTCGTATGCTTTAAGCATGATGAACAGATACCAATTAGATCCTGGTGAAAGTCACTAGAAAGCTATCAAGAATATTCTTAAGTACTTAAGAAGAACTAAAGACATGTTTTTGATTTATGGAGGTGAGGAAGAGCTCATTGTAAATGGTTACACTGATACTAGCTTTCAAACCGATAAAGATGACTTCAGGTCACAGTCAAGTTATGTATTTTGCCTTAATGGTGGCGCTGTGACTTGGAAGAGTTCAAAGCAAGGGACAGTGGCTGATTCTACAACAGAAGCTGAATACATTGTAGCATTAGATGCCGCAAAAGAGGCTGTTTGGATTAAGAAGTTCATTAATGAACTTGGGGTTGTTCCTAGCATTACTGACCCAGTAGAGCTCTATTGTGACAATAATGGAGTCATTGCACAAGCCAAGGAACCTAGATCTCACCAGAAATCCAAACATATACTCTGGCGCTATCATCTCATAAGAGATATTGTTGACAGAAATGATGTCAGGATATGTAAAATACCGACTGATAATAATGTCGCCGATCCACTGACAAAAGCCCTAACGCAGCAAAAGCATGATAGTCATATGAGATCCATAGGTATTAGATACATGGATGATTGGCTTTAGTGCAAGTGGGAGATTGTTAGTGTATATGCTCTAAAACTAATCATATTGGTGATTGTAATTTTGAATCATGTTATTTTAATAGCAATTCTAATTATTATATTTATATATATTGTCTGCGTAATATATTCAATTATAACAATAACCTTAGAATAATTGTATTCTTAAATATCCCTAGTCATATATCATTGTGGATTAGGTTGCTTTGATATGTTAAGACTAGCATGTGTGAAGACTTATATGAGATATTAAGTTTACACATGAGTACAAGTTAGAGAACTTGTATACTGGACTGACCCATATTAAGAACACTACATGGATCGTTATATGAGTGTCATAAGTGGTTTTTAGTGATCATTATTAATATAGTCCTTTGACTTGAGATCACCAAGGTTCCCTACATGTGAGTTTCATATTTTGATACTATTCTATGTCACTAATGGTTAAGTGAATACAAGGGTAGATAATGGATATGTCACATATCATGCGGAGAGGTTTGTGTGATCAAGATGGGATTTATCCTTCCTATATAACAGGAGTAACATTTATGGGCCCCTTGATTAAGTAAAGCTGAGAAAATGCATGGCCATGCTCAGATGAATTGACATGAGATGTTGATTACATTTATTTCAGTCAGCTTACTTAGGAATCAAGAAACCTTAAGATTGGGCTATACGGGAATGACACGATCCATGTCTCGTGCTCAATCTAGATGTATAGGACAAAAGGATATAAGTGATGATCACTTGTAAAGGTTTAGTCAAATCACTGACTTTCTCATTACTTGGGTAACAGTGATATGTTGCTAGACACCAATCATTATTTATGATCATTAATATAATTAATGGTCATTGCCAACGTAATGAGAGCCTGTAGGGTTGCACACTTAGAGCCTAGTGAATTTAGAATTAATGGACTAAATTGTTTGGGCTTAATATTTGGGAATTCATGTTATAATTATAAGGCCCAATAGTAAGCCTATAATTGTACATGGAATAAAGCCCAAATAGGTTAGGTTTTCTATGCACCTATTTAAATAGGCTTATTGGGTAATAATAGGATTACTATCATTATTCACGCACCTCAAAAAGGCATAGAAAACCCTAGCACCTCTCCTTGACCAAAACCTCTGAAAAGGCGTAGTTAGCACTATGAGGTGTAAGGAGATCAATTCCAACCGGTGTGTGTAGTGGACATTCTTCGGTGATTCACGGGTTCATGTGGATACCACAGAGGTGCAGCCACATAAACGTTGTACTGGTGATCTGATCTTCTAGTTTCTATTCCGGTTCGTGATTTGGAGAGCAGATTGGATTAGAAAATGGACAGAAGCAGATCGGATATACTGTGTAGCGGACAGAAGATTTTTTGGCCGAAAGGTATAAACCCTAATTCTTAATTTATGGCGTTCTAAATTCGCATGGATCCTTGGTGGAAATCGTGCAAAATTTTTATTCCGCTGTGCATGTATAATGCGCGATTTCCAGCATTTTAATGTTTTCTCTATCATTTTATCTATTTTTTTAGCTCTTTTTTTCTATTATTTTCCTACATTGGTTTGGCATAAGCAAGATTGTGTAGTTGTTCTTTTGTTTATTCCTTCATTCTCCCATCAATGTTGGTTAAAATTTCTTAAATGTTCATGTATTTGATATTTAGTTATGGAATGTGGTATGTTTTTGGTGTAAAATTCCATTAATTTTATGAAATTAGTTATGCATTAAGTATATTGTGCCTGATATTATTTTTACAATGTTCCATTTAGATATATTATATGACCTTGGTATATTAGGATATGATTTGTGACCTAAAATGAGTATGAGAATCTTATAATGATATATTAATCATTTTGTCACATTTAAACTTAGCATAGGATTTCTAACCTAATATAAGTATAAGAATATTAGAATATAAGTATGAGTAAAATTAAACTATAGTTGTGAGTAAATTTTTAAATTATGTTCATTTAATGAAGAAAAAAATATTAAATAACGAGAAGACACAAATGATGAAAAACTTACTTGTTAGATTTGAAAAGGTGACTTGGAATCTTGTATGGGAGACATAGAGGCACTTCTCATAGTTGATAGGAATGCCTATCAAGTAGCACTATAAGTTATTCCAGAAGATCTATACAACTATATTTAAAGGGCAGTGACCACATGTTAGATAAGGAGTTGAGATAAGTAGTAACTTGTTCTTTATGTTAATTTATGCTTAATACTATCATTATTTTACACTCATATTTGATTATCATTATTTCACACACATATTTGATTATTACATGTAGTTTAAGTACATGATTCATTTTAGTTTGTTATTATATCATAAGAAGAGGTGACTTGTGTGATTTAGGGTATCAAGTGCACTACAACTTATTGATATAAAGATTAGAGACATGAGCTACATTCATATTTTCTTGAGTAAGGTAGGATAAGTATGACCACACAAAGTAGAAGATTCCAAATGATATTTGAATAAATCATTAGGAGACATGCTATAAGTAATTTAATATTGTGAAGTACAAGTTAAAAATTAATTAAATAATACTATTGGCATAATTTTTGTAAGCTTATTGCTTTGGTAATTGTATATGTTTTGCTTTGAATTTATAAGAAAATTCTAGAACAAATGCACATGACAAAGTGTAGAATAAGCACAACAATTGCCATGGATCAAAGACCATTATGGCTCGAGATGATAAGGTATGCTAGGTTAACATTCTTGAAATACTATCAATGATATTAATAATATTTTCTACTTATTTTTAAAATTGGTCTAGAGAAATAAGGAGACGGATGAGTTGTAACCATAGATCGAGAACTTCCATGAGCACCGTACATCATTATTAGGGGAGTGGATTTCTTTGGTTGCTAAGACCAATTATGTAAGTAAATTTATTCTTATACTATTATAGAATAGTTAATTGATATTGAGTATTTAAGGGACTACATGTCAAACAATAACCCAAGTGTAATTAAGTGCTATTGAATATGTGGTTTTAATGTTAGCTAGAAAATTGTTGTAAAATATAAAAAAAATGTTAATTTTTTATTCCAAAAGAACTAATGTCATATATATTTCTATCATCTTAAGAAATAACATTAAATGTCATTTACTTTTGAAAAGCCAACATCTAATACCCATAATACCAAATTAGTTTATTTAAATAATTAACATTGTATATCTTAATCTTAGTCAGCTAAACCCTAATCCCTTATTCCTAACTCTTTCATCATAAATCTTAAACTCATCCTTATAATCCTCACACATTCATCTTTCTTATTTCCATTGTATTCTTAATTAAATATAGAAAGCCAACATTTATTACTTTAGAGAATCCTAATTTAAATAATTTTAAAGAATAAATATAATAGTAAATTGAAAATAGTGAAATGTTGTATAAAATATCATAATTAAATATGAGTGCTTTGCTAAATATATCTTAATACGTATTGCTCAATATATGAGCTTTGTATTCCCCAGCAAAGTCTATTGAAGATAATACCTATAGACGCAATGAGTATTAATGAGAAATTAATGTATTACATATTTTCATATGAACAAAAATTATATAATTTGAAAAAAGGCTAAAGAAGATAAATGAGATCAAATTTCTTACTTGTGTAAACTTGTAAAAGTTACACCAAAATGAGAGGCAGTAAAATAGGATTAACTAGGAATCCAAAAACTAAATTATAAGAGCAAACACAAGAAATTAAAATAATTCTCACATTAAAGTTTTGTACTTTTTCTAAGGAGTACTAAACCTCATATATTTAGCCACTAGGTAACTAAGATTTCAATCCTACAAAACAACAAGTGAGATAAAATACAAATAAAGAGAATTATGCCATGCTTCACTCTTTTATTTTTAACTCACATTGTGTTTTATACTTATTGCTATAGAATTATAATTCTATGTTGATAGATAGATGATGGTAAAAGGAAAAATTAACTTTTATATTAGCATAGCGACATTTTTAAAATTATTGGGATAAAAAAGAATATGGTTAGCAAATATAATCAATATCTATTTTGATACTATAACATTTTTTAAATTCTTAAGAAACTTAAGATTGTGATTTTTTATTTAACCAAGATTATAAGGTATGGCATTTGAAGGATGCTAAAAAATGGAAAAACTTAATATGTTAGTTTTATAATTAACTTACACTTATTTAGTTGTAGTAGTATTTTTACAATTATTTGGAAATTGAATATGAAATTTTTTTACTTAACTAACATCTTAATATATAACATTTGAAGGTTGTTGAAAAAATGAAAAAAAAATTTAAGATATCAGCTTTAGAATTAAACAACATCTATTTGAACATGGTAAAATTTTTGAAAATATGAAGAAACTTAGGAAGTTAGTTTTTTTACTTATCCAACATCATAATGTATGACATTTAAAGGTTGTTCAAAAAATGAAGAAACTTAAAACATCAATTTTAAAATTAACTGATATTTATTTAGGCACAGTGACATTTTTTATATTATTAGGAAACTTAAAATATTAATTTTATAAATAACTAATATCAAAATGCTTTTAAGTCTAGTAAGAATCTTAGACACGGTGATATTTTTGCATTATAAATAAAAATATTTTATTCTTTTCTTCATTATCACTTTTGCTTGCATTCTTATTTATTTCCAAACTCAGTCCTCATCTCCATCTAGGTTCTTCGGTATAATTCTAGATATTCCTCTATCTTCTACCATGCATCCTATGAGCCACTGATACTTTTTCAACTAACATTAAGCACAAGGAAAATGCCTTATTTTAGGATACCAGTTCAAAACATAAAAAATGCCTATTCTTGCTTGTAGTTCTTTCAAATCTTCATCTCTCCCACTTTTTTTATTTTTGCATAGATTTTTTAAGAGAAACTTATTTTTATTTCCTTCATGTAACTTTTAAGGTTATATCTAACTATTAGATGTTTATTATGTGTTTAATGAAATGATGTAGTTGAATTTGAAGTAGCCAAAAAATGATAAAATATGGAAAAAAATGAAATAAAGTCCATGAAAAACAACCATTTTTTTACAATTTTAGGAAGGGAAAAACCCTTTTAAATTTTGTATCAATGGATAGATGTTGAAAAGTTACATGAAATCCATATAAAATTTACCCTACATAAATAATTAAGTGTGAAGTTATGACCTTTCAATATTTTAGCTCAAAATATATGTTTTTACATTGGATGCTAAGTTTATTTGATTTTGACCATAAATATACTAGATAGAAAGCCAAAAACTGATTAAAAAATATTTGGTAAACATTATACATTGATTTCTTATTAAAAATTGATATCTTTAACTTTGCATCAACTATCAAGTAGTTTGTCTTAAAAGAAACAATGATAGTTTTTTTGTCATGAGGATCAAAGTTATTTTCTCTTTTCATGACAATTTTGCAATCAATATCATAAAATGATTAGAAAAAGATTGATAAAATGTGTCATATTACAATGTGGATTCCTTTAAACACCTAATATTAATCCACTATTTTATAGTAGTCTTTTTTCATTTTCAATTCATGCCTAGGGCCTAAGATTTCACATGAGACACTACATTGCAATTGATATTTAAAATTTATATTACACATTGAATATGAAAAATCACCATCATTTTTAATACAATGATATCATTTGATTGAGTAATGTTTGACATTAGTTACAACAAAAAAATTCATGTCATAATAAATGAGTGTCTTCTTGAAAAAACTAAATTTCTTTTCCTCTTATTATAAAATTAAATAGAATAATAACAAATTAAATATAAATGAAACAAAAATAAGAAAAGAGACAGTATATTATGAACATACACTTAAAAATTTTATATGTTTCTATATTAGTATCACTATAATAAATTAACACTTGTGCCAAAAATTATACTAAAAAATTCAAAAATTGTAACAATTTTATCTCTTGTCATGGTAATAAAAAAATTTAAATAAAAGTACAAAAAATTAAGAAAACATGCCATTAAAAATTTTATTTGTGATAAAATATTACTTATGCCATGAATTAAATTATGAAATTATATTTTTCATGATAAAGTATCACTTATAACATGGTAAAACCTTATTTGTAACAAAATATCACTTGTGCCACAAATTAAACTACTAAAAAATACTTTTCATGACAAAATATCACTTGTGTCATCATATAAGTGAGAAAACTTTACCCATGGTAAAGTATTAATTATACTACAAATTAATTCTATGAATAAAGTTATATTCAAATATTTTATTCTTGTAGCAAATATACATATAAAATGTACCAAATTAATTAAGTTACCTTCGCAAAAAAAAAAATTCAAGGTATAAATACATATACTAGCTATAAAAGCCCATTTGTTAAATCTAGTGATGTAGATCTATCAAAGCCAGATCAATTAAATTGATAAGTTGACCAATGATACTATTTTATATTTTTATGAAAACATATATTATGATAATATTAATAATATTAAATTATCATGTAAGAACAAGTTTTACATTCATCACTATAAAATTAAGGAAACTATCATTAAAAAATTAAAAATAATAATTTTGTAAAATTATATATTATCTAACAATAATGAAATCATTTTGTTAAAAAAATATTATAGTAAATTATATCTAAGGCTATGGTGTATATAAAATATTCTAAAATATATTTTATTCTTTTGTTAATTTCACTTGTATTAATTTTGTTTCTCATGGATATTTTGTATCAATTTCATCCCTTATAAATAATAATTTGATTAATTTAGTCCATTCATTAGTATTTTCTATTGATGAGTTAATAATTTGATAGGTAGAAAGAAAAAATAAGATGTGAATCATATATAGTGGATGAAAATGATTCTAAAAATTTACAAGAGGTCAATTTATGAGAGAACAAAATAGGTATTATAAATAAAAATTTATAATAAAATAAATTATAATAATTTAAATATTAATTTATAACTAAAATTTAAATATGCATGATAGTTTAAAGTTATAATTTATATTAATTTTTTTTTCATACAATTCAATCTTTATTAAAGGAAGCTTTAGAAAATAATAAAAATTGCTTGAAAGATATAAAAAAATTACTTTTATCTCATAATAACTTAATAATAATAATTAATTGAAAAATATATTACTTTGGAATTGATTTTCTCTTGTAATAATTTTATTATGTGTATTGTAATCATACACCTTCAAAAAAAAGTACAAGTGAACAAAATTTTTAATAACTAATTATAAATCAATTTTTTTATTTGTATGACAATATGTACTTCAAAATGCATATTTGAAATTACCAAAAGGGCATAAATTAATGTAATGTATGTTAGCCTTAGTAGACTTACCCTATTAATAAATGAGGGGTTCAAATCTTAGAAAAGACTTTTGTTGAGAGAGAAGAATCTATTAATGCTTTAGCCCCTAGAGTGGTTGCTCTAGTTAGCTACCATTTTTAAAAATGCATGTTTAAAGTTTATTGAAAATCAATATAATTTTTTCTCAATCAATTCTTTTGATTTTTCTTTTAATATTATATCCCTCACTAATGTAAGTTATATCAATTTGATACATCACACAATTTTAATATCAATTTCATCCATTACATATTATTCATCTATTATTTTAATCATTCATTTTTATAATCATTAACCTATTGATGAAAATATGAATAGAGGGACAAATTTAGCTAATTTATTATATGTGAGAGATAAATTTGATGTAAATAAAATTGGTGATATTACAAATGAATTTTATTCTATAAAAATAATTTTTAAAACAAAGTTATAAAGTTATTTAGTACAAGTCTATTTTGATTGTGTATATTTATGTAGTATTTTATTATTATAAAATCGCTATTGCATTAATGTATTTTTATTTGTGAAGTCAATCATCACTAAAATTTTGTATGAAATACATTGTATTATAAGAGTAAAGAAGCATATAGGCATGATAAGAGGGCTTGGCGTTCCTTAGTTTGGAGATTCAGGTTTGATTCCTTATAAATGTAATTTGCATTTTGCAGATAAGTGGGGTTTTGATGGTTTACACTAGTTTGATGTGAGCCAAGACCATTAATAAGTTTCACATATATGCAAACTAGGGGATAGGTTAGCACCTATTTAATCAGTTGAACAATCAATTCAATATAGATATATAAAACTTATTTTAGATAGCTACGTTATTTTTATAAAAAAATTATTTTATTTTTTACCATAATTCTATTTCTAACAGTATGAGTTACTAGCTATGGATGCACCTTTTTTGCCATGCTTATACTTATAGCTAGAAAGATCCATCGACCATGGGTAAACCTATGGCAAAAAAATTATTTATGCCATAGAACCTTTTTTTCATAATAATTTTCTTGCCATACTTAATTGTACTATGATTCCATTCAACTAGTATTTCTAAAGCCAAGCAACATAGCCATAATAGTTATAATCTTGTGCCATAATTTTAATTATGGCATAACTGATAATTTGTTGTAGTATACATGCACATATACAACAAAGAAAAAATTGTTGTTCTTTTATAATAAACAATAAACTTTACATTTACAATAAAAACATATGGAATCCTTATGAAAATGAAAAGGAAAAGTGATTATCATTTACTTATAATTCCTCCATATTGCTTGATCACTTCTAAGATGCTTTATTTTATTGATTTTGTATCTATTAATCTTGAGGTGTTTAATTGCCTTTTTTGCTATTAACTTCTTAATGTTCATGTGTTTCACTATGAAAATAGGCATTTTCTTGCTTTCTTTCTCTCTCTCGTTCTCTTTTTCTTTATATATATATATATATATATATATATATATATATATATATATATATATATATATATATATCAAAGTTTGACATAATACATATAGTAAGCAACATATTGATTTTCACATCAAGACATATGAAGCATGATAAGCTCATAGTAAATGAAGAAATCAAGCACCTCAACATTAAGAAGTGGACAACACACATTATCAATGCTACAGAATTAGAAATGCTTTAAATCTTATGACCATGGCAATTGCATCAAACCAAAGATATGCTCATGATCATTTATTTCAGAGTAAAAGATAATTATGATTTGATATGATGACCATGATCATAAAAGACAACCTTTGAAATTGAGATGAAGGGTATAAATTATAATATTCAACATTGAGAATGAATTGGAACCTCTTTAAGTTCCTTCAATTAAAGGACTTGTGTTTGCAATTTACCACTGAAAAAAATTCTGTAAAGAATTTAAAAGGACTTTTGTTCAAAGACCTTACAAATGTTTTACGGAATTCTGATGTTTATGGACATAGTATGGATACAAGTTTTTGGATGGAACTTAGATCAATTCCAAAACCTTTTAAAAAAATTAGGTTCTAGAATTTATCAATAAAGAATGCTTTTGAGATAAATAGTGTAAATCATAGTATTAACATTACCAGAACTATTGAGAAAATCTAAGAATCTCTTTAGGTTTCTTTCAAGATGTGGATACAAGTCCTTCTAAAAAACTTTGAAAGTTCCTTGAACCTTTTAAATAACTAGGGTAATACTAAATGCCAAGATATACACTTTGAACTCAAAAGTCCTTTATTTCATGGAATGACACCTATCTTGAAAGATGATAGATTTATTACCAAGGAATCTTATTTATAGGATAAGAGCAAAATAATAAGATGTTGGTTATTAATTAAAAATTGACGTCATAAGTTAGGCCATATGGATGGTTGCAGGATTTAAAATGTTGGTTAAGTACTAAATAATGTATAAATTATTAATGAACAATCATGATGATTGAAATGAATTTACATAATGGTCATCACAAAAAATCAATATTGAAATTTCCTATTATTGAATTGTCATGACAATGGAAATGGATTTGCTTGATAGTCACCACAAAAACCTAATGTTGTAAGTTAGTCATTAAATGTCAATGTTGAAATTATTTTCAATTCCATTTATTTAGATGTTTTTAATTTCATTATTTAAACTTCTTCATATATTCATTATTTAGGCTTCTTTAGTTTTTCTCATCTAAAATTATTCATAAATTCATTCATTTAAGCTTCTTCAAAAAATCATTCATTTAGACATATTCAATTTGATTCATTTAAACTTCTTGCATTCAACCTCATATATTTCAAAAAAATTGTCATCATATTAAACATAAAAAACCACATTTTTATGTTTGCCATATCCTTAACATTATTACATATTTTTGTTATGTAAATGATTGAATATAAAAGAAAGTTAGTTTTAAACTAATTTAACACAAAATGTTATATATGTTTGTATATATCTTCTTTTTGTTAATTTGTATAATCCAAATGCCAATTTTAGAATTTTAAGTGGAAACAATATACAAATGAGCAAAGAGAAATAATTTGGCAAACTTAAAAATTTTTAATTGTTATTACTATTCATAATAAAAGTACAAACAAGTAAGTAAAAAGAAACAATATATTTGTAAACTTATACAAAATAACTATACTGAATCATTAATAAACAAAGACAATATGTCTACATATGAATACACATAAATAATGAAAAAATCACTATAATTCAAAATATTTAGCCTTAATGCAAACTTCAACATTGTTACTCAAATTTCTCTAGTTTCTATACTTTGTTGGGAAATGAGCGAGTATATAACAAAAAAGAATCGAAGATTAACATTCTACCATTTTAGACTTTCTTAATGAAAGTGAAGTAAGAATTCAACAAATCCTCCATTCACTAACTCTTCCATTCTACTTTTACTCCATGGGAAATGAAAGAGTACACAATGGGAGAGAAACAAAGGTTAAGGCTCTTTTATTGTACACTCTCTTGATAAAAGTATAGTAAGAGATTAGCAATAATATTATGTATTAAATTTATTATACTTGAGAGCATATTGGAGAGATGGTAGAAGAGTTTATATGGAAAGACAAAGTTCGAGCTAAGATTTATAGGAAGAAAATAGGCGTTGATTGTTAAATAAAATCAATATTGTATGATTCTATGATTTGCAACATGACTCCTTACATACCTTTTTGATGATGACTATTAACAAGAACTGATATCTTATGCTTTTGCAATTTTTAGTGGAACTTTTGAAATGTCTTTTAGAAAATGACTCTTGACTCTTAACACAAGGACTAACACCTTATGCTTTTGCAATTTCCAACGATTATGTATAAAATCAATATTATAAGTTTCCTAATAATGTTTCAATGTCAATTGTATTCTTATCTATCATCTTAAATTTTTATATAATTTTAAAAATATCACCATATTAAAATAAATATCAATTTAGTTACAAACCGACATCTATCAACTAACATAAATCACCAATTTTTTAAATCAAGAATAAGATAGTACACCAAGTTACTCAATTGCAGTTGCAATTGCAATTTGCTAATGCCTCCAATAGCTCAACAAGAGGCCTCACACAAATTGATGAGCTTGCTATTAGCAACAAGGTGCTAAGCACTTATTGAGGGCACAATAGAGGGTTGGTCATGTGCTTTTTGGAATTTCATATATCACCTTAACAACAACTCAATGACTACAACTTATCATCCAAGCCCATAACAAGGATTGCCTAAGGATGTGCAAGACTACATCTTCTAGAGTTAGTAGGTATAGAATGTATAGTAGTAGCATATTGACTGTTAGAGTTGGTACTGCAGCAAACCTAGTGATAGCTTGCGACACTATATTAGCATTTGCAAATCATACTTTGGGATTACTTTGCCATGTCTTGCATTGCCTCGTCTTCCTCCTCAATTGTCAAACATCCATCCCTTAATAGTGTAGGAAAGATTTGTTATGCAACCACCTCCACACTAACCCCCAAGACTAGCTAGGTGATTATGACACTTATGACTACTTGATTTAGAGACTTTTTAGATTATATATTAAGTTTTTTAGTTAAATTTTATAGTGCATATATAAATATTATGATGATTTCTTATTATATTGCAATTTTATGCTATATATATATTTTTTTTATCTCTATCAGTATCATAATTAATATGACAATATTTTTAAACCTTTAATAATTATAAAAATATTTGAGAATAATAATACTTACTATTAAATCGTTAAAAAAAATACAATTAATTATAATAGAAAATTTAAGCTTTTTTTTAAATTGGTATTTAGTAATTCCCGCGGCAGTGGTGAACTTGTCATACGAAAAGCCATTAGTAAAAAACCCAAAAAAAAAATCATTTCTTCGCATTATAATTCTTTTGAACGCCCATTACTCAAAGGTAATCCCAAAAACATTATTAGAGATCAAGCCTCCATGCAATCATGTTTAATTATTAGGTAAATGGATTTTCAATCTGGTATCTATCTTTGAATATAATGCAACGAGTACAAAAGTTATCCTATATGTTACATACATGCATGTTTATTAGCCTGAGGCTCTCGATTGACAATGAATCTTCTGGCGTTCATATTGAAATATATCCGTATAAATTTTACTGCCAAAGCTACCTTCGTACTCAATATTTGAAAGATACAAAATAGAAAATAAAGCAAATCATTATTGAAAATAAATTAATAAATAATTATTAATTTAAAAATTCAAATGGATGTTATTTGTTTTAACAACGATGATAATTTATTTTTTCTTTTCAAGTATATCTTACATTTTAGTGATTGACTTTGAACATGAAAAGATAGATAAACACTATTAAAAACTAGTAATGTACATAAAATTTATAATAATACAATATGTATAAAAAATAAAACTTAAAATTAAATTCTGAATATAAATTTAAAATTGTCAATTAAATACAAAATGATAGAGCAAATTTATAGAATTCAATCTAATAGATATAAAATATTAAAAATTTAATTTTGAATTTCATTTTTATACATATAATATTTTTATAAAATTTATATTTATCGTTGTGTTTATCTCTTTCTTCTCGTATCATGCAAGAATTTAGCTGGAATAAGACATTAAATCGCCCATTAACAATCGGCAATGCATTAAGATGAAAATCTGTCCAGATTCAGACATGGTTAGGTCCAGGGCCCCAGGCATGGTTATCTTTTCCTTTCACCCCAAAAAAAAAAGGGGGGGGGGGGGGGGGAAGAGTGTCTAGATTCATTGTAATCTTCAATCATTTTCTCTCTACTTTTCAGTATGCTATCGGTGAAGAAGTGAGCAACGGAACTATGACGATCTAAGTTTACCCACCGAGAAATTCGACCATCTTCCAAGCTTCCAATCGTTTTGTTAAAAAATATTTACTTTAAAAAGTTATTTATTTATTTTAAATAAAGAAATTCTGTTTCACTTATATATATTATTTAAAGAAAATAATATATTGTGTTATGATAATGAAAAATTAACTTTTATTTAAAATAAAGAACACTATTTTCACCCTCATTTCTATATATATTATTGAATAAATAAAATATTTTTTATTATTTTTATATTTTATAAGTATAAATACCAAAAAATGAGATTAGATAAAACTCAAAACCATACAGGGACGTAATTTTTTAGGAATTGACATGATTCTCATTTTTAGTTGTCTCTATCTTTATATTGTTAGAGGGCAATTTATCATGAATATTAGAATTAGAAAATGTTGTGCCCAATGTGTGGTTACTTGTTCAAGTGGCAAGAAATAATGCCCTTAATAGCTTACCAATAAAAAAAATGCGTTTATTGTTATTATTTTTTTTGAGCTCTTTATTAGTTTATATTGGATTTTATTCAGGAATATTCCCAAACAAAACGTGCTTAAAAACTACAGGAGGGGATCCTAACATAAAATGCATCACATGAAACTATACAAAAATATTTTATAATAAAATCCAAAAATTGAAGAACCCAATATAACATGTAGAAAAAACTAAATAATTTGTATGTGGCGAACACAAATTTTAAAGTTTTAATCACGTTCAATTGTACTAAATTAGTCGTACATCTATGGATCGTTAAAATATATTTAAACAGTGTGTTTGGAAGTAGCAATTTAAGAGAGAAATCTTATTTTTTTAAGCATTTGAAATATTATATAAGCAAATGTCTTATTTGGATAAATGGCGATAGAATTTCAAAAATACCAAGGTTTAAATCAAATATTTCAACCGTTTAAAAGGGAGGATTTAAAACCCCACCTCTTCAAGTGGAATTTTAAATGTGTTTCCCTACCTAATAAACTTGACACTTATCCGTCATCCATCCTCCACATGATACTAATATTGAATCATGGAATAATTAAGCAAAAATATGATTTTTTTTATAAAGACAAAAATATGAATTCTAATTATATTAATCATACTCATTAAAGTCTAGAGAAAAGATAAATATATTATTTCTCCTTAACATGAAATAATCAAAAGAACAAGGATAGTAATTCAATAATAAGATGGAAAATTTTAAAATTAATTTACAATATAATAATGAAAAATAAAAATGTATTAATAAAAAAATGAATTGAATATTTGTCACATTTAATAAGAAAAAGTATTACTCCTATTGTAAATAAATTATTACTTCGTATTAAGTATTTATTACATGAAAAATAAAATTATACAATAAATATTTGTAATTTTTTTAGTTTGTGAAGTAAAATGAGAAAAATTCTTCAACATGAATGTAAATTATCCAAATAAGTAATTCTTCAAATGAAATGATTTAAAATTCAATCATTTTATATTCTTTGAAAATTCATATTCTCCATCCAAACACAACCTAATATTTTAAGTATGCGTACGCTATGTTAAGAAGTATTTATGAAGTGTTAGATTTTGATACTGAAATTTAAAATAATTATACTTTCGGTGAGCACTGACATTCGCACTTATATGTATTTTTATAAAATTAATTTATCCATATTTGGCTTTTCACTAAAACTTGTAACTTTAATATAAAGAAATTTAAATTCGTTTTTTATGCAATATTGATTAACGGAGTTATATATAACTGAGCTCAATACAAGATTATGCAATATGCAGAAACTGTGCATGAATTGCATATAAAATTATCACTTTTATTTGGAAAATCTTTGAACTCATGTCCAAGTTAAATAAATGTTAGTGCCTAATATGAACGCAAGTGTCATAAATGCCATGTATTCAATATTTTCACAATAGTTTGAATTTAAATTTAAGCTACTATAAATGTAAATTAACTTTACAGTATCATTCTTTAAAAAAAAAAAAAAACTTTACAGTATCATTCATCAATATTTTGTGATGCCAATAATATGTTGTTAAAATTTCTCTATGAAAAATTCTTAATAATTATTACTTTTTTAATAATATATATTTTTATTAATAATATAAAATATTTTATACTTAAAATATATTAAATTTAAACTCAGGGTTTTTTATTTACAAAGTTATGTGATTTTATAAATCGTAAATTTTTCATAAAGCTAACAATTTCTACTTAAAGTATATATGCAATCTTTCGTAAAAATTACTGTTTATAATATGACATTGCAATTTTTTCATAAAAAAATGGTAACATAAGCGTTCACACTTATAATATACCATTACTTGAGATTTTTAATTATTAAAAAGCTATAACTCGTTGCCCCATATCCGTTTATTTTCATGAAGCTTCCGTACATACTTCCTAATTAGAGCAAAAAATCTTGGGTAGATTTCAGTTCAGTGTCATTTACACCTCGTAAATTATCCATCTCCTCCTGCCCTCAAATTGACAAATCATCACCCCTACCTACAATTCTTGAGTTCCCTTAACTTTTAATAATATATTGTTTTATAAAAATTATGTTACATTGACAATCTATCCCCACAAATTTTCCTCGTCACTACTATATATGCATGAACATTTCATTGCATATTGCACCATCACAAGCCCCAAAACATGTCTCCCTCAAACCTTCCATTGCTTCTCATTGGAGTGGTAGTTCTTACCACCCCAGCCTTGGCCGATGACAAGAAGGCATATGAGCCACCCACCTACAAGCCTTCGGCTGAAAAACCACCCGTGTACAAGTCTCCTTCGGTGAAAACACCACCGGTTCAGAAGCCACCGCCCCATAAACCTCCTCCAGTGAAGCCACCACCAGTTGAGAAGCCGCCACCTCACAAACCTCCGCCAGTGGAGAAACCACCTACATACAAATTTCCCACATAAGAAGCCACCACCTCACACATAACAAATCAAACAAATGAAAAAAAAAATTACTACAACAAAATAGTCTAACATCGATGACACTTTCAATGATGACATATTTTCAATCGTTGGTGATTTATCAAATGACTTTTACTAATGATATAGTCGTCGGTGATACCCTAAGAATTAAATGGCACCATTTATTTTTTGATGGGCGGGAAATGAAAAGGTTTGGCAACAATATTAATCATTGGTAAAGGTTTTAACCTTTTACTGACGACTATTGTCATCGCTCAAGACTGATTTCAAATTTATGGGTAGGAAAATTATCCATTCAATGATGACAATGTCATTGGTGAAGGTCTAGATCTTTATCAATGATAATTATCATCACTGAAAGTGAACAACACAAGTTTCTATGCTGCCTTTCAGTAGCGACAAATGTCGTTGATAAAGGTCTAGACCTTCACTGACAACACTGTTATCATTGAAGACAATTTCATGTGCCACCTTTCAGTGATGATACTATCATCGTAAAGGTCTTGACCTTTACCAATAACATTTGTCATCATTGAAAGGTGGCATAGGAAATTATGCTGCTTAATATCTCACTTTATATCAACTATATTATCATTAGTGAAAGTTTTAGTTTTTAGCAACAACTCTTCAATGACAATTGATAAATTTTGTCATCGTAAGTCTATAAATAACCTACCAACACCATTTTATCATTAGTGAAAGTTTTAGTCATCGCTAAACAGTAAGTCTATAAATAACCTACCAACACCATTTTAATCTCATTTTTGTGTGGTGAGGAGGAAACTAGAGATGCACCGAGTGATCTTGGTATGTGATTTCTCTTGTATTGTAACATATTTACTTTTATATTTATTTATTATATAGTATAATTTTTTATCGACTTCACTTCTTCGGATAAAGCTTTATTGTTGTTGTATAGTATAATTTCTTATGTATATTATTTTGATTTGTTAGATATTGTTGTTGTTCATTGTTGATTGTGTTGGGTTAAAAGATATCTAATCAGTATATTTATTTTATTGAGGTATGTGGTTTAAATTTTATAATATTTTATTTGAATATGCAATTTATGAGATGAACAATATGATATGAATTTATCTAGTTTGATGATATGTAATGAATTTATTTAGTTTGATGGTATAACTACTTTGGCATGAAATTAATGTTGTTTGGTTTATATGTTATAAATGTTAAATGCATTTAGGCAATTTTACTTTCATGTACAATTTGAAAATATAAATTTTGTTATTGTTATGCTACTGAGTAAAATTGTAATTTTGAATAATATGATATGTGTATAAATTATTCAGTTAGGTAGATAGAATTGTTATGAGGATTTGTTTGTAAACCTTAAAATTAAGATATAGTTTTGGAATATAAATTTTTTAGTTTCATTGAAATAATGTAATGTACAAAATTAGAATAATTATATAAACATATTTTAAAAAATATATAGACATGAGAATAAATTTTTAGGTATGTAATTAAAATTTTTCAATATAACTTTGAAAGCATACTTCAATGAAAATGTATAATGAAGAAAACAAATGTTATAAATATATTTAATGAAAATTTTTTATATTCAACAATAATATTAAATATTGTAGAAATACATAATAAAAATAAAAAATATATGAAAATTACATATAGAGTAGTAACAATAAAATTATATATGATTATATATTTTAATAAAATTGCAAGTTATAAAAATATCATAACAAAATATAATGATTATTCAAAAATGATGATTATGTATTCAAATTCCCTTGTATTCAATATTTTCACTGGAAAGGTAATAAAAATAATAACTATTCAATAATGATTCAAATAGGTTTTATTATAATTTTCATGTAATTTTTCATTTTTACTATGAATTTATACAATATGTAATATTATTTTTATTTTGTATAAAAATAATATCTATTCAATACTAATCATTTGTATTTATACAATGAAAATATTCTCAAATATGATATTAATTTTTTATACAATAAAACCTATTTGAAAATATTTCATTTGAAAATGTGAAAAAAATATTAAATATTTGAAAATTAAATAAATGAAAATGTTTCATTTGACTATATTGATATAGAATATTGAATATTTGAAATTAAGTATTTTATATATTCAATGATAATATTAGATATTTTATACATGATAAAAATAAAAAAAACATGAAAATTACACACAGAGTAATAATAATAGGATTACATATCATTTTATATTTTAAGAAAAATCATAAATCATAAATATATCATAACAAAAGATAATGATTATTTTGACACATTATACACAATCCTCAATCATTAACATGAAAATAGAATATTAAATATATGATTAAATATTGACAAAAATAATTTAGTAACTATATTTTAATAAAAATGTATAAATAAAAAATATTGAATCTTACAAATATGTTTGATGAAGAAGTTACAATGATATGAGTAAGAATCTTAGAAGAATTACAAGAATTTAAATCTTTACATCATTAAGAATTCTCGTACAAATGACAATCCATGTCAATTTAATGATTGTATACTAATAGAAACTTGAAAACTTTGAATGCTTAAAAATTTATGTGTATGCATAAAAAATACATCAAGTTAAAAGAGTTGAGTACTTATAAAATATACATTAGGTCAAAAGAGTTGAACTATACATCTTATAAATGTGGTAGAATATGTTACAAAACTAAATTCCTAATTTCAAAATGTTAAATAATGGAAATTTATGTGAATATTTAAAAAATTCAACAATGCAGATAATAATACACTTAAATAATGACACTCATAAAATATTATAATGTAAGTTTAAAATTATTGTAAGTATATTTTTGCAATAATTTTAAATAGAATTGTATTTGCATTTGCATTTGTATTTACATTGTAAGTTTAGACTCATTCAAGGGTTGGTCAATCTTTATATGTCAACTAACCCTTGAATTATCCCATGAAGTTGGATAGTTTAAGATATGTCTTATAGTTATTATTAACAATTTATCTGATATTTGTTTGACATTATCGAAATTTCTTGGCATCTTAACTATTCTCCAAGTGTGAACTATATCGATGTATAGTTTACACACTTGGAGAACTATGAGAAGATGCTATTGAAATTTCTACATGAAAGAAATGATGAGCGTGGATAAATTGATAAAATCATAACTACAGAAACATCTTAAATGGGATAGGACCCTACTTTTTAGAATTAGAGTAATACAATAAATTTAGCACATATAACAAACATTGATCCCAACACTTAATTTCATAAAAAGCTATCTTCTTCCTATTCAGTGGTACAATATTTAGAGATAAAAAGTGGATCCATCTACAAAATTGCTTGTTGGATGAGTATTGGAATAGTATGATAGCATTTGTTAAGAAAGTCAAAAACTTTGTTGATGAAAGAGATTTGGTGAGAAGCTCATGTAAGAAGCGTGTAAATATATTATTTCAAATATTGGGAACGTTGGAGGTACATATTATAGATAATGGATTTCACCTATTATACATAATTTAGGTACACTATAGTGAAGTAAATGTTTCAACTTCTAGGGAAACGAGAGGATATATTCTAATGATAAGGATAAGATGGTGGATATTATACATGATTTTATCGACCCTCATGTAACTAAAGAAATAATTCACAATGAAGGAGAAGGGAATAAGGACACATCTAAAGGGGACATTGGATCAAATTATAACGGTTGCGATAACCTATCTTCATAAATGGAAATATAACTATATTTGATATGCACATCATTTTTAGCCTTGAACTTTCTAGTGAAACTCATGCACCTGAAAGTGCTATATAAGTGGATTAACAAGTCATTTGATGCTCTTTTAAAGTTATTGAAAGAGGCATTTCTGAAGGATAATAAATTATCTGAATCATATTATGATGTGAAGAAATTGCTTAACAAGTTAGGGTTGAGGCATAAGTTAATCCATGTGTGCAAGCATGACTGTGCATTTTTCTAGAAAGAAGATATTTTGAAGGATAATTATTCAATCTATAGGAAGAACTAATAGGTAGACAAAAATATGAAAAGGAAAAAGGTACCTCAAAAAGTGCTTCGTTATTTTCCACTAACTCCTCGAATGAAGCAATTGTATAGGTTGAGACATACTATAAAGGATATGATATGACATCATATTACAAGGTCAATAGAGGATGAGGTTATACGACATCTTATTGATGGGGAAGTTTAGCAAGAATTCTATAGGAGATATCTTAATTTTTTTCATCAACCTGCAAAATATTAGGTTACCTTTAAGTGTAGATGGATTTAATCCTTTTAGTGATAGAAACTTATCTTACACCATGTAGCTAGTGGTTATAACTACCTATAACTTACCACCATGGATTTGCATGAATCTATCCTTTTTCATCTTGACCCTATTAATACCAGGCCACAATTACTAGGCAAGGATATTAATGTCTTCCTAAGATCATTTGTAGAAGAGTTAAGGCATCTTTGGAAGATAGGGGTCAAGACTCAGGATGTTAATATAAATATATGTTTAATATGCAGGTAACTTTGTTATGGATTGTAAATGATTTTCTAACTTGAAGCAATTTATCTGAGTGGAGTGGACAAGGCTATAAAGCATATTCTATATGCAATGATAATACTCTATCAATTCGATTTAGGAGGAAAATAGCCTATGTTGATCATTGTCGTTAGCTTCCAAGGAGTCACACATGGAGAAATTAAAAGGAATTCAATAGGAGGCTAGAAAGGAGAGCCCGTCCTTGTCCTCTTACTAATGAAATTATTATGGACTAACTAGGTAAGGTAACATAAAGACTTCTTGGAGAACATGTTCAATTTGGTGGTCTAAAGTGGAAGAAGGGTGCCAATGAATTTAATTAAAGTAAGAGAAGCATATTTTTTACCTTTCATATTGGCCAACAATGAGCTTGAGGCATAATATTAATGTGATGCATATTGAAAAGGATGTATATGCCAATATTCTGGGTACATCATTAAATATTGAGCATAAAACAAAAGATATAAACAATGTGAGATGAGATCTAATAGACATGAAGATAAGGCTAGACTTGCATCTATATGAAGAAAGGAGCTAGCTTTTCAAACCACATGCTACATACACCCTAAGCTAAGAAGAACGAAGATGGTTTTGCAAATTTATAAAGAATGTGAAATTTTCTGATAGGCTTGTTAGGAATTCGGATTATTACATGCAGCGAAATTTCAGAATTTTTGATTCGAATTCTACCTAGGATCCATGCAAAAAGCATAAATCAATGATTAGGGTTTTACCTATTGGGTACTCGTATTTCTATTGATCAAAACTTGAGAGCGGATGAATCAAACGTCGGCCGGAAGGTACAATGTCTTTACAGTATCCACACAGAGTGAACAACAACCTCTCACCCTCCACGAATCTGCTAGGATGCATTTCTCTCTCTAAGAACTAGGATTTTGATGTTTTCTGAGTGATTTAGGATTTTAGGAAGTCTATGAGCGTGTTTCTAATATGTTGCCCTCAAGCCCTCTTTTATAGAACTTAGGCAAGCCACAATCCTAGTCCTACTAGGATAATGCTTCCAAAATCCTAATCACACTTAACAACTCATTTTATCCTTATCCTAGAGATAATGAGAAGAGATATGACTTATCTATTAATTATCTAACATTAGATAATATTATCTAATAATATAAATATCTTAATATTAGATAATTGTATATAGTTATCAAATATCAAAATAATATTATCCCATAATATATTTATCTAATATCTGATAATGTAATTATTTGATATTACTTTAATATCAAATAATATCACATAATATATATATATATATATATTACATGAATTTATTATTCTTAATAATATATATATGCACAAAAATAAGTCCAATTACTTGGATATTAATATAATTAAAGTCCAATTAATTATTGTCTTATTCCTACTCTTTTTGTGTGACCCTATAGGTTCTTACTACGTTGATAATGACTCATTATTGAGCCATAGATAGTAAGCGGTATCTAGTAATATATCACTGCCACTCAAGTAGTAAGAATGTATGTGATTCGATATCCACCTAATACATGATCAACGTTTTGCATCATAACCCTTTTGTAATAATATCCAAATTGAATTGGAGGCATAGAATGTGTCATCCTTGTCAATGTTCAATTTATATTTCTTGATATTGAGTAGACTTAAAATAAATGATTAATATCACTTATTAATTTAATTGAGCATGGCCATGCATTTCTAAGTCTCACTCAATCAAGGGGCCTAAGGATATTTCTCTTTTATACAAGAGTAATAAAATTCCATCTACATCATTCACTTCCCTCTACACGATTTATGATACACCCAATCAATGTCCTACTTGTCATCCTAATTAAATGTGACATAAGACAATATTAAAGTGAGTAATTCCTCATGTAAGGAATTGTAGTGACTTCAGGTCAAAGGTTTATGTGTGTTTGTGATCATATGAGAATAATTTATGACACGTCTATCCATGCAATATTCTCATAGTGTGTCAGTCCAGTACATTGTTCACTAGCAATATACCTATGTATTGACTTGATATCACATATCCATGATTCGTAATTATCAGTCACTATACATGTTAGTCTCGATGTATTATTATTATCATTTTCTTAATAATATTTGACTAGGGGCATTTTAGGAATAGCGAAGCTACTCCAAGGATAATTATTATATTAAGTTATAAATTACACATAATAATAAGATTATAAAAATAAAATATAATAATTAAATTACCTAAAATAAAACATAATATATTGTGCATAACTTCAATCATTTATATGATTAGTTCTAGGACACAAACTAACAAGGTTTGCTAGAAGTCTCAAAAAGAATGTAACTGATCATGATATAAAGTTAAAGGGTTGAAATCACGTGATTGTCATGTTATCATGCAAAGATTATTAGGATCTTTAGTTTAAGCATTTTTGCTAAAGGAATTGTCATATCGATAGTTAAGTTATGTAACTTCTTTAGCTAAATATGCATTAGAACTCTTAACATGAAGGATGCCCTACAAGCCAAGCAAGTTATTTCATCATTTTATGCAAACCTGAAAGGATATATCCTCTAGCATTCTTTGATATAATGATTCATCTAGTGATGCATTTGCCTAATGAAACCTTATAGGATAGTCTCATTTATTTTCAATGGATATACCTATATGAAAGATACATAAAAAAGTTGAATGATTATGTCAAGAATCATGCTCGATCTGACAGTTTAATTGTAGAAGGATATATTGTTGATAGGGTGTTGACATTTTGTTTTATGTACCTGGTTGGAGTGGAAACTAGATTCAATTGATTTGATCAAAACCAATACGTAACATCTAAATATACACAAAGGACATTGTCAGTGTTCAGATCTCAATATCAACCACTAAGGAAAAAGATCATATCCCACTTTGATAGAAGGGATTAAGATGTTGCTATATGGTATATATTGAATAATTGTGCCGAGATCAAAAAGTATCTCCAGTAAGTTTTTATAATCATTTGTAAATTGCTCCTAATTAATTATAACAAACTAAAATACATATGTTGTGTAATGAGCACCGATAAGAGCTCGAATGAAATAGTGCTAATAACATAGATAAGTTACAGAGAATAAAATTTCCTATATGGTTTTACTCTGAAGTAAAGATTTTTTTCTTTCCAACCATGTTATATCAATCATATGAATGTTATTCTTTACTCATACTTTTTTTTCTAATTTAACTCTTCAGAAAAATGTTATTTTCATAGATATACCATTTACATAGGAATAATTCCCCAGAAGCCACTGAAAAACTGCTATCATTAGCTTCCAATCCCACTTTTACTATTATGATATACTTAGTGTGTATTGTAAATGGAGTGCATTTTGTGGTTGAAACTCGGGATGCAAAGTATAAAATATAGAACTATGGCATTTCTATTCTAAGAACTAATTGTAACATATTTTATGGTATACTAGAGGATATTATATAGTTGACTTATAAGTACAGTGTGACTTTATTCAAATGCAAATGGTATGACATTGATCTTAGAAAGAAGAAGTTTTGCATTAACAAGAATATTATAATTATCTCTATCAGTAGGAAATGGTATAAAGACAACCCTTACATACTTGCAACCTAAGTAAAACAAGTCTTTTAAATCGAGATCTTCTTAATGGCTGAATTAAAGGGTTATTCATAATGTGGTGCATTGTAACATTTGGGATCTACCTAATGATGATGTCAGTGTATAAGACTTGCTATTCCTATAAGAAAGCAACTCCTCTAATTTCAACATCATAGTTAATCTTGGAGATTTTCATGTAGTTAACTTAAGAGATTAAATAAATGGTCCTTCAATCATTTCACCTTCTAAAAATACTGGATCTGCCACAAAGGGAATAGATGTCTTCATTAATGGTGAAGACATTTTTGAAGATGAAATGATTTAAGATTATATAGAGGAGGGGCTTCTACAATCTGATGATGACAGAGAAAGTGATGATCATGATGATGAGTCTTTTTGGTATACTAACACTAATTCAGATTAGGAAAGCAATATTTTTTTTTTTGCATTATAACTCATAATTGTTTAAGAGTAATTATGTAATTTCATTATATGGATATAGTAATTTATATATTGTCACCTAATTCAATTATAAGCTTTTCTCTTAAATACTTACACAATGTGTATTATTTCAATCATGGCAAATATTAAGGCGTGACACTATTGAGGTGACACTAAAAGGGACCCTCTACATCGACCTACCTACATTCTATCGCATTACAAAGGATCAAGTATCTTTTCTTATTGTGCACACTTATGTTAATTATTTATTAAATATGAATTTATGGTATTGATATTTTTTGTTATCCATCAAAGCTATAACTCCAAGAAAAAAAGGCCTGAATAGGTTCTTAAGGCTGCACAAAAAGATAGAGAGCAATGAGAGGAGATTGGTGCCTATATAATTATATATGACTAATACATGGCATTCGATTGGTGAGAAAGGTATCCATCTCCCCCATGATATAGGTAGTATTATTCAAGCATACATGTCACCTTATTATAAATCATGAATGTTAGTGCCTCAACAGCTGCAAGATAAAGTCATGCAAGAGGTTGGTTAAGTATCCATTTCCTCCCTATTTTAACTTAGTTATATTTGGTATTGAAAATTTTGAATATAGTACTCACTAATTTGTTAAATGTTTTCTAATGCAGCCCCACTTCGAGTTCTAAGGCACCTTCGATGCTGAGTAGGATAAAGGGCTCAGTGATTTGATGCAGAGTACTGCTGACCTATATAGAAATTGGAAGTAAATGTTGAACAGGCATTTCCTACAACATGGGGTAATCAAAATCAAGATTTCGATCTGAATCATGCTAGACATTGTGTGCCATGACTTATCTTGCCCCAAACGTGGCAAAGGTGTGTGGACTTCTTCAACAGTGACAATTACAACATAAGTATGATATTTAATAAAATTATATCATTATTTCATTTATCTAAATCATAAATGTAACTATATTAAATGGTTATTTCTTAATTTGTAGGAGCTTTTTATGAAGAATACAGATAATAGAGCAAAGAAAATGGTGAATAATAACCCATTACCACATATCGTTATAATAAGGTAATTCAACTTATTATTCATAATTTAAATGTATAATTTGTTACCAACTTAATAATTATATTCATCCTTTCTTTCTCTTGTAAAATATGAATAGAAAAATAAAGAGATGGGTGAGCTGCAATCGGCGTCGAAGAATTTTAGAGACCAACGCATGTATAAGATGGGGAAGTGGGTGCATCCAACTCCTAAAAGCAGTATGTAAATTAGTTAAACTTCATATTTTAACGATACAAATTTTACAAATATATTTTGTAATCTTTATAATTGATTTTTGTTTCAATAATTGAAGGTAAGGATGACTAAGTTAGGGATCCAGTACATGCAGTCTAGTATATTATCTACTAGCTCACTTGATGCTCCTATGCATATCAACGAGGCTACCATCATCGATGATATGCTTCACACTCGTCAAAGGTACAGAAAAGTGGTTAGTCGTGTACTGACTAGCCAGACGTACCATTCGCTGGGCACTTGTAGCTTCAAGTGGAGCTCTCAATACATGTCCTAAGTGGATGAGTTGTAGGAGCAACTGTAGTAGAGTCGACAGTAGCTGGACTAAAGTTAAGAGCCACTTCAACAAAGCCAACAGTTAATTCAAGAGGAAGAGCAGTAGCAACAATTTAGGACATACTTGACAGAACTGACTTCCATACTTAGATAGTAAGATCTTGTACTACCTATGCCTCCATTTGCTGTTGCATCGCTTGGATTGAGTAGATTTATGGCTACACCCCCCACTTAGCCACCCAATCCTTCCCATGCACCACCTTTTATGTATCGTTCATGTTATCAGGAAGATGCTAATAATGATGGTCTTGGTACAAATGATGATACATCAGGATATTTACATCTTCTTTCTCCTTAGATTTTTTTATATTTATAGTTTTTTTTTCATGTGTAAATATTTATATGGATCATATATATATAATTTTTTATTTATGTATAAACAATTATACAATTATTTTATAAGTAGTCTTTTTTTATATGAATCATGTGATCACGTTGCACATTACTATTAGTACTACTGGTGTATTTTATTTGCATAATTTAAATTAGATAAAATTAAATTAAAAATATCAAATTAATTCAATTAAATTGAAATAAAAATATTATTATATATTATTAAATATATTTTTAATTTAAAAAATATATTAGAAACTTTCAGCAATAACACTATCGTTGATATAAGTTTCAAATAAAAAAAGTGAAAATTTTAAAATGCCTTTTAGCAATGACAAAGTTACTACTAAAAGGTTAATTTCTTTTTAATTTTTTATTTGAACTTTATAGTAACATTGTTATTGTTGAAATTCAAACTTTTAGTGACAATAATGTTGTTACTAAAAATTTATAATTTTAGCAATAACTAAGTCATCACAAAAACTTTTATTATTATATTATTTTTTTCAATTTGAAGCAATAATGATAACAATGGTTGTTGCTAAAAAATTAAAATTCAAAAATTTTTAAATTTTGAAATTATTTTTTGTGACAATTTTATTGTCACAGAAACCTATTATAGTGATTTTTTTACTAGTTTGAAAATTTACACTAATTGCTCCTCTAATTATCAAACATGGAACATAAAAACTCATTAAAATTTTTCGTTAGTTCTTCATTAAAGAGCAATTATTCTTTAATGAAGAATATCATTTTCCAAATAATAATAATAATAATAATAATAATAATAATAATAATCCACCAATTAACAGAAGATCCATCATTCTATGATTTAAAAGTTACATTTGCGTTAAGAATAAGTTCATTGTTTTTCTACCTTTAAAATGTGTTCGTGAAAAAAATTCATCACAAATGGTGATAAGTTCATTATCTTCATCATCTAATTTCATCAACTAAGAAAGATTGAATAAAAATTAGTTTATAACATAAAAAATAACTTTTATATACAAAAAAATTATTTGAGCCCATATAATAGAAATAAACATTAAAAAATTATGTTCATATCTAAAATTTTAGCCAGAAATTAATATGATCTAAAAATTATCTAGAAAATTTCTACCCACAGAATGGGATTTCACACACTTTCCTTTTTACTTTTTCCAGGAGAACGCGGCTGTAGCCATCTTTGACCATCTAGGGCGAACTCCTACTGCTCCTTTAGTGGCCAATTTTTTTTTTTTTTTTAATGACAGGAGTGGCGAAATGCTAAGCATACATGTGTAAGGATGTGAAAAATAAAATAAAATATTTAAATAACATTGTATATGGCTTGAGTGGCTTGAGTCAAAATTCTTAACAGAGGAGTTGTTTTAATATATAGATTATGATGATAGCTGGTGCTATGATGCTAAATATGTCAACTAAATTTATGTGTCAGAATGTTTTATCGGTTTTAAATTTGGATTTTATTTTGTTATTTTTTAGTTTAAACTTAAGTTAAATGACTGAAGTACAACTCACATGATTAAATTATGTTTGATCTCATTTATGTATCAATAAAATATAGGGTAAATTACATTACCTCTCATTGAGATTTAATCCAGTTACCTTTAATGTAATCTTCATTTTTTAGAAACATATATTTCGATTCACCCTTGAATCATTCTTTCACCATTATAAAATATAATGATTTAAATTTTTTAAGTGCAGTTTCTTCCTTAATATCGTCTCTAATAATCAGAAGACATTTTTTTCTTTTTTTTTCTATACAAATGTACTCCCTTATTGGAAAATAAAAATATAGTATGTTTATAATTTATTTAAAGAAAATATAAATTTGTACATGAGAATGATTTTCCAAGTCATTATATATGACACTAAAAAAAAAGATTACATTTAAAAAAGTTAATGGTATTATATTGCATAATTGTGAACAAATAATCAAGGGAGAAAATGTATAACTTTGAAAAGAAAAAAAATATTGAATATAATTAAGTCAAATCTAAAAAATGATTAATCTAATCTAATTTGCCCTAAAATATATGTTTGAACAAAATGAATCTTAAGTTTTTAAATGTCAAGATCTTAAGGATTCTAAGGCTATATCACTTAGCAATTCAAGCAGCAGTCACATTCTTAAAATTGGGTGTGACGCCTCGTTCGATTCTTTTAAGAAAAATTTGAGAACATGTTAAAATTGCGATCAGGCGATCACGTTACAGCAGTGTTCTAAGTTTTAAATTGATGGATTCTCCTCAAGACTAATGTATCACTGAAATAATAATAATAATAATAATAATAATAATAATAATAATAATAATAATAATAATAATAATAATAATATCAGCGATTTTAAGGTGACTTTTACGGGGGTTAAGAGTGCCTTTACGTCACTTATCGATACTCAGTTGAGAGATGCATAGATAAGTGATTATTTAATTATATACATAAGAAAATATGTATCTTAACACAATTATAATAAAGCTATTGTATGAAAAATTTTAAAATATGAAATTACGTTGGAGATAATTGTAAAGAGTAGATATAATTTTGGAAAATCACAAAGTCTAATAAAGTATTCATGAGATGGGAGCCACCAATGAACTCGAATTTCGCACGTAATCTTTCAAAATGCACCATCCATCAGAATTGTCAAAGCAAATACGCGTTTAGTTCCAAGTTTTATTCATAATCATTTCATTGTGAATTCTTTGCTTAACCAGACAGTCTACCACTCCAACTTCTCTGGAAAAAAAAATTAATGCATGACTGGAATATTTCTTATGACATAATTTTTACTTTTATGAATAATTGTTTCTATGCCGATCATTAAAATCAGTACTTTTTTCAACAAATTTAAGGCAGGATATTTTAAGTTCTTTGGACTGAATTGAATGAATAGTCGACAATCTCGAACCGAATTTTTGTTTTTATGAATAATTGTTTTATTTTTAGTTATTTTATTATCTTTAAATTTCTTTATAGATAGTTGGATATCATTACTTAAAGGTAATATTTAATATGTGTTGATAGATTTTTGTAAACCTTGTGAAAGTTTAACATAAAAGTTATTATCAAATTTGCCAATTTTATATAAAAATTTATAATGTTTTCTTAAGAAAGTTGTAAGCATATACATATATATTTGCTGTACTTAACGAAGTAAACCTTTCACTTAAACCTTGTGATATTTGATCCTCTTAGATTTAGAGGCTAGGCCTCCACTTTTTAATTATAAATTTTATATTAAATTCAACCTATAACTTGTTAGATAATTGTCTTACTCACTTCGAACTTTTAATTTCCTCCATTTTTTAACTCTTTATTTGAAGCCATAAAAATTTAAAGTTCAATTCTTTAAATTCAGATTGAAAATTACGTATGAATATTTTCAAATAAATTAACTTCTTATTTTTTTTATTTTTTAAAATAAGTTATTTTAAAAAATAGTTAGTTCCAAACAAAATCAGAAGTCGGTGGTCTGTTTCGTAACAAAGAAAGTGCTTGAAATCAGTCTCACGTACAAAAATTTCAAATATGTCATGATTTTCAACAGTTTAAACAAAATGTTCATAGATAAAGATCGACCGTTTGCATGAACTCGCAAGGGTCTCGACCAAGCACACCAACTCTGACAAATAAATAGGGGGAACTTTAAAAAATTTTCCACCACAGAAATATTTCCTTATATGGACGTGGAAAACTGAGCAGGAAAGGACAAAGAGATCAGACTGCTGATTCTTCTGCTTCCAACCAAACGCATATATTTTCCGCACACTTCCTGTTCGTGATTACTTTGAATTCGAATCACATATTCAATTGTCAAATGTAACTGTGAAGGTAAGTTTTAAATTGCCAATCGTAATTTTAATATTATTATTTTGAATTGTATCGCACTGATTTTTTTTATAATTTTATTGATTATACTTAAATCTCAATTATAAATACAATTATAATTTAGAATCATACTATGAAGTATGCGTGCGTATGAGAGGGAGAGGAAGACATTATTTTTATGTAAGAGCAATAAGAAAAATAAATTATATCTATTAAATATATTATTCAAAAGTTAAGATTTTTAAGTGATCACATGATTTTGTTGAATATTCTTCTAACTTTTAATTATATTTTAATTTTAATTATTAATACAAGATTTAATAATTGAAAATCATTCTTCTCATTTCTCAAATAAAAATAATAGCTATGAACAAAAGTTTAGGTATAAAATTTGGGCATGAAAATAGAAAAATTAATATTGCTCTTGCTCTATGCTTATTTTCTTTTAATAGGCTATAAGATTCACTGTTCTTTAAATCTTATTATTTATTAGCAGGAGTGCAAGCATTTTTCAAATTTATATTTTCTTCTAAAACTCTTCCACTTAAAAATTTTCTTCTCAAAATAACCTTTAAAAAATTTATGTGAAAGAGTATTTAATAAAATATCTATCATTTTTATATTTTATTAAACTAATTTACTTTCTTTCTAATTTTAATATATTGCAATTATTTAATTTTTTATTCTCCTTTAAATAAATGAAAATTTTCACAATCTCCTAATAAACCATATTTCATATATCGTACATTTATATCAATTATTGTCAACTTAATTTTAATATTTATATTAAATATCTTATAATTATTTTCAAACTAATTTTAATATTTATCTTAAAAATATTTAAAAAAAAGATATGAATAGAGAATGAAATAAGAAGAGGATCAATGATATATCACTTTATATTTTTTGAATAATCTATATTTTATTTATATTTATATCTATATCTTCTTATGCAACTTTTTAACCTACAAATTTTCCTCCCAAAATAGAAAATTTTCCTCCAAAATAACTTTCAGAAAGATTCATGTCAAAGAACATTTAATGAAATATCTATCATTTTTATATTTTGTCATACTAGTTTATTTTTTTAAAATTTAATATATTATAATTATTTAGTTTTCTATCCTCTCTTAAATAAATAAAAAATTTAATATATTATAATTATTTAACTCTTTATTTGAAGCCATAAAAATTTAAAGTTCAATTCGTTTAATTCACATTGAAAATTACGTGTGAATATATTTTCAAATAAATTAACTTCTTATTTTTTTTATATTTTAAAATAAGTTATTCTAAAAAATAGTTAGTTCCAAACAAACTCGGAAGTAGGTGGTCTGTTACGTAACAAAGAGAGTGCTTGAAATCAGTCTCACGTGCAAAAATTTCAAATATGACATGAATTTCAACAGTTTAAACAAAGTGTTCATAGATGAAGATAGATTCGCAAGGGTCTCGACCAAGCTCACCAACTCTGAGAAATAAATAGGGGGAACTTTAAACAATTTTCCACCACAGAAATATTTCCTTATATGGACGTGGAAAACTGAGCAGGAGAGGACAAAGAGATCAAAGTGCTGATTCTTCTGCTTCCAACCAAACGCATATATTTTCCGCACACTTCCCGTTCGTGATTGTTTTGAATTCGAATCACATACTCAATTGTCAAATGTAACTGTGAAGGTAAGTTTTAAGTTGCGATTCGTAATTTTAATATTATTATTATGAATTATATAGCATTGATATTTTTTATAATTTTTTTATTATAGTAAAATTTCAATTATAAATACAGTTATAATTTAAAATCATACTATGAAGGGTGCATGCGTTTTCCCGGGGGGGGGGGAGAAAGACATTATTTTGATGTGAGAGTAATAAAAAAATAAATTATATCTATTAAATATATTATTGAAAAGTTAAGATTTTTAAATGATCACATGATCTTTTTAAATAATCTTCTAATTTTTTAATTATATTTTAATCTTAAATTATTAATACAAGATTTAATAATTAAGATTCATTCTTCTCATCTCTCACATAAAAATAATAACTGTGAACAAAAGTTTAAATATAAAATTTGGGTACAAAAATAGATAAATTAATATTGCTTTCGTTGTATGGTTATTTTCTTTCTATAGGTTATAAGATTCACAATTCTTTAAATCTTATTATTTATTAGCAGGAGTGTAAACTTTTTTCAAATTTATATTTTCCTCTAAAACTCTTCCACTTAAAAATTTTCTTTTCAAAATAATATTTAAAAAATTTATGTCAAAGAGTATTTAATGAAATATCTATCATTTTCATATTTTATTGGACTAATTTACTTTCTTTTTATTTTAATATATTGCAATTATTTAATCTTTATTTTCTTTTAGATAAATGAAAATTTTCACAATCTACTAATAAATCATATTTAATACATCGTAAATATATTACAATTATTTTCAACTTAATTTTAATATTTATATTAAATATCTTATAATTATTTTCAAACTAATTTTAATATTTATCTTAAAAATATTTATAAAAAAAAGATATTAATAGAGAATGAAATAAGAAGGGAATCAATGACACATCATTTTATATTTTTTTGAATAATCTATATTTTATTCATATTTATATCTCTATCTTCTTATGCAACTTTTTAACCCACAAAATTTCCTCCCAAAATAACTTCCAAAAAGATTCATATCAAAGAACAATTAATGAAATATCTGTGATTTTTATATTTTATTAGACTAGTTTACTTTTTAAAAAATTTAACATATTATAATTATTTAATTTTCTATCATCTTTTAAATAAATAATAATTTTTGTAATGTACCAATAAACTCTAGTTAATTTTTATATTAAAAATCTTAAAATTATTTTCAAACTAATTTTAATATTTATCTTAAAAACTGAAAAAAAATATAGATGGAAAATGACATAGGAAGGGAACCAATAATATGTCACTTAATTTTTTTTCTAAATAATCAATATTCTATCAATATTTATATTTGTATCTTCTCTTACTACTCTTCCGTTTCCAAATTTCTCTCCCAGAAAAGAAAATTCTCCCGCAAACAACATCCAAAAAAATTCATGTCATTTTTCATATTTTATCAAACTAATTTACTTTCTTTCTAAATTTAATACATCACAATTATTGAATTTTATATCCTCTTTTAATTAAATAAAAAATTTTACAATCTACCAATGAATTATATTTAACATTAATATTAAAAAAGCTACAATTATTTTTTAAAAACTTAAGAAAAATATATGGATAGAAAATAAAATAGGAATGGAATGAATGACATATTACTTTATATTTTTAAAAATAATTTATATTCTCTATCAGTATTCTATTTATATCATCTTCTATGACTCTTTTACCTACAAATTTGCCTTGTAAAACAATCTCAAAAAAATTCATGTCAACTAGCATTTAATGAAACTACTTTACATTCTTTCTAAATTTAATATATTACAATTACTTAATTTTTTATCCTTTTTTAAATAAATGAAAAAATTTTACAATCTACTAATAAATCATATTTAATATTTATCTTAAAAATCTTATAATTATTTATTTTTATTTAAATATATTTTATATTCTTCATAAATTATTTATATTCATTCATATTGTAAATCATTATAGTTATTTTACATATTTATCGATTATTATAATTATAATGCTTATAGGAGCATACATTTTATATTTGTTATTTTACTAATATTAATCTAATTTATGGTAAATACATATTAAAATTTTATCTTATAAATATATTTTTAGAATATTTTATTTACAATACTATTTTTTCATATTGTTAATTAAATTTAATAATTATTACAATAAATTTCTTGATACATTTTAAATTATATTAAACTATAAATTATTAATTTTATTGTTTCACTAATATTCCTTCTACTTAACATTTTAATCACACCAAATTTAAAAATTTTTCTAAGTAGAATATTTGTGTAATATATAATAGTTATTTTTATTTAAAGATATTTTATATTCTGAATGAATTATTCATATATGCTTATATTATAATTTGTTATAGTGCTCATATATAATAAATCATATTGTATTTATTAGTAAAAAGAGTAACTACTATACTTTTAAAATAATTTTAAAATATTTGATGAGATTGAACATATAATCTTTGAAACTTTATTTTTTTAATTAATTACTAATTTTGGTATCTTAAATTAAATTTTTCATAAAATAGAATATGTTTATAGAAAATACAGAGAAGGAGAGTAATCTATATATTTATAAATGTATATATCTTTATATTTCTAATTGTGATTTTCACCTATACAAATTATATTAATCTTGTAATAATTTTTTAACAATATTTATTTGTGAAACACACACACACACACACACACACACACATATATATATATTATATATATTTATATTTATATTAATCTTGTAATAATTTTTTAACAATATTTATTTGCGAAACACACACACACATATATATATATATCACACACACACACACACACACACACATATATATATATATATATATATATATATATATATATATATATATATATATATTTTTCTTAAAAAAATCTCATGTAGCGCACAGAAGCCGAGCTAATATATATTTTTACATAAAAATATATTTATTTTAAATTTTTTTAAATTTTAATTGGATCCATATAATATAAAGGTTCAGAACTGAGTTTTTGGACCCTTTTTGTTTTTTATTGAATACTTTCTATTACTTT
Source organism: Sindora glabra (assembly GCA_020226215.1). Lineage (NCBI taxonomy): Eukaryota > Viridiplantae > Streptophyta > Magnoliopsida > Fabales > Fabaceae > Sindora > Sindora glabra. The sequence goes on along the minus strand of CM035232.1, from coordinate 50,227,651 downwards.
TTTGTTAAATTCTGTTAGGAATTAATGCACATGGACAACATTTTATTAACGAGGTTTAACAATTCTTCGTGACAAGTGTACATGCATATCTTTGCTGCAATGATATCATGAAGCACTGCTCTTCTACTCCCTCTCACTTCATTTCTAGCATTCTTTTCATCTCCATTAGCTGAAATCTTTGTTTTCATTTGGAGAAAACTCAGTTTATTGAAGCCGTTTACCGGTATCGAACTAAGAAATAAAGCTAATGTTATTTATTAATAAATTATAAATGATAAAGAAGCTAGAACGTCAAAACTTTTAAACCCTTCAAAATCGCCTAAAATGCTTTTAATTGAAATTCACAAGTTTTGCTTGGTATATTTCTAAGAGAAGATCGGATTCGGTTTGTATATTTCATGGAATAGTTTACAACGGTCGGTTGTGGACAAAACATCTCATTTCTAAATCACAAATATCAGAGAATTAAATTAATTAGAGTAGAGAATAACATAGACAAATTTTGACATAAAAAACCTAAAATTTCAGAAAAAAAAATCACAAATAAAGAAAAATTTATTATATTATAAAAAATTATAGGATAATATATGTACAAATTTTTATCCATAATTCCATAACATTCTAATTATTATCCTTGCATTTCTAATAATTCTTTATGAGAGTTCCTGCGTAATCCTCTTGATGACCACCGAATATACAATATTTCGGCTAAGATGAATTGGTTTGATTCTGGCTTACCAAGGTGGTCAAACATCACATGTATTTTGATTGAAAATGGTTTAAAAAGAAAACCAAATGATCTTAATACAAACCACTTCTTTAAGGAGTAATGTGGCAAACATGCAAACTTGTGATGTGTAAGCCATGTGGAGGCTTGAGAGATACTTTAAGTATTAGTAATTGCCCATAATCATACCCATAGATAAAATTATAAAAAGCCAAACAGATTCTTGGAGGATCTTTCTTTTTTTTTTTGGCCAAAGTCAGACAAGACTAATATTAATGCACATTGCATTTAGATTGCAGTGCTCTATTGCCTCCAATTTTACCTTTTATTTTTTATTTGCAATTCACTTCTAATTTCCTTCCCTTCCCTTCCCTTGATTCTTTGAGTGCACGCAAATCGAAACCCTTTTTATGAATCCATCTACCTCTAATTTCCATAAATTGTTTTTATCTTTCAATTGGATATAATTGTCCTTTAAAGAATTCTATAGAGGTTTATTATTAAATTATATTTGAATTGCTATCACTTAGCTAATTTTATGTACTTTGATTATTTACCTAAATTGTGTCACTTTATTATTATTTGTACAAGAATGTTGTGGTATTGACTACTTCTCTTTGTACTAACACTCCAATTCAAAACTCTACCAATGGACTAAGTCAAACCCTTTACTTGTGACTAAGTTGAACAACATATTGTGAATTTTTAGTTGAAAAAAATTTTAGTTATGATGTCTTTTGTTTATGCAATTGTGAAGTGGTACAATTTTTCTAGCATTTGATAAATATGCTATCTTCTTCTAGTACTACATACAACAACCATTTATTTAGGGTGATATCGAATATTATTTTTGAGCCACAAAATGTACATACTAAAATTTTAAAACCTACTAATAAGGCTTCTAAGGCAAATGCACATATTCTAAATGCTCATAACAATGTAATTCCAAGCTTAGCATTAAACTTAGGTAATCAAAATAATAATAGGTCAAATAATGGCCACAATCAATAGAACCCAAACTTCCAAAATGTGCATAATTTGGCTAATCTAAAGCCAAATTAAAATCATCAAAGGAATGGTTAGTGTAACAATAGGTCACATAATTAAAACAATAAGGTCTGAAGGCCAAATGCTAATAACAATAGGGTTACAACAATGAATGGAATAATGTAGAGAGGGGCTTATAGTGCCTAATAGATTGCTAGTAAGGATGTCCTATGGCATGCAACAAACAGATGAGAATAATATGGTAATCGCTCATAGCAATCAAAACACTCAGACTGAAAGAACTAATGTTGAAATAACTAAAATGGATAAAAATAACAACCTTGCTATAAACAATCTAGTTGCTTTGAGATAATAGATGGATGAGAGCAATTATGAAATGATGCATATGTTGTCATAATATTTCACTACAATACTCAAACTAATCCTTAAGGTTATGGCCAACAATCAAGAACGTATGACTTAAACTATGGATTGGTTGGCCCAATAGTTCAGCTCACAACAATAAGAAGATTCAAAAGGTGACAGTTAGGAATTTAAAGTTAAACCAAAAGCCACAAATATAAAAGCCAAAATGCCTAAATGTGAGCATAACCATGTGAGATTGCCTAAGAAAGGAGAACAAACAAGAAGGGGTTGACTTAATGGCCCCAAAAACAAAGGTGCATGTGGTAATTTTAGTAAACACACTAAGAAGTTTTAAATTATTAGAATGTCAATCCAAACAAAGAAGCACTGCATTATTAGAATGTTCATGCAAATCAAAGACATTGAGATTAAAGAAACTAGAAATATTAAGGCCAAATGGTGCAAGATTTGATAAAAAGACTTTTAAATCAATAAAGTGGCCAAATTGAATAGCACTTTTAGAATAGATTCATTAGATCAAGTTGCCCAAAGTTTTAAATGCCAAATTTCATAACTTTTTCTAAGGAAGATGACCAATTTACATTTGAGCATATCACTTAATTTATGACAAAATGTAGAAAGTTAGCTAGTAATGAATTTTTAAAATTAAGATGTTTTCCTTTGTCATTAACCCACAAAGCCTTTTCTTGATATTTAGGCTTGTTGACAACTATTGAAACCTTTCAAAATTATATATTACTAGTTGATAAAAATTTCCAATATAAGGTATTAACTAAGTCAAACCCTAGTGATCAACTTAGCACTTCCTATCAGAATGATTTACTAACTATGATTACAAATAGAATGGAAGCATATTGCAAAATGAAACAAGATGCAAACAATATGCAAAAATGTAAACAAAACTAAATGGGGTTTGATTTGAAATTAAACAAAATGCACTAAGCAAACACATAATGCAAAAGTAAGACAAAAAGAAAATCAATAAAGAAACATAATTAATCTAAGGAATTGAGAGGTTTTTGGTGGTTTAATCACAAATCACAATATATTTGACAATTCTAATTGATTTTTTAGCATAGAATTATCTAGAACCCTTGTAATAAATTAAAAATTATATGCTAGATAACCATCTAGGATTTGATTGAATTAGATTAATAGAACTAAGCAACATTTATAATCTATAAAGTCATATTTAAATTTATTTGAAAATAGAATTCAATTAGATTGAAGGATTAAACTAAAAACCTCTAATTTAATCATTCAACCCTTTATTCTCATGTGAAGAATATTGATTAATCAACCACAGCTTAACATAAAAAAAGATAGATATCAAAAATCACAAAATTGAATACGAATTATATCAAATTAATATTCAACTTATGCAATTCTAAACAATTAGAACAAAGAACAAGGAATAAGAAAAATCAATTAGAAAAAGTCAACATTATAACTTAGAATCTCATAACCAAATAAAGACAAGCCTTAAAGTTCTTAAATCAATAAGAAAATTAACCTTTCATGGTTGAAGAACAAAAAACTTTGAGAAGAGAGGAAAGTCGTTTAGAGTTATGCAGAATTATTTTCTTCCCTTTAGAGATCAAAATGCTATATCTAATTTCCTATCCTCCTAAAACCTAATTAACAAAATCATATCCCTCATAGGGTTACAAATAATAGAGCTTTACTAATTTTAGAAGTCCAAAACCTAATTTATAAAAATAATACACTACAAGAGTTAATGTAGTAAGATCCCATAGGTTTAACTTCTAACCATTGTAAAACCTTTAAAACTATGTAATTTCACTAAACCACAAACACAATAGTTGTTAGGTTGGGTATTAGGAAATTTAGACTCTAGTTTTGCCTTGATTGGACCTCTGAAACTCTAAATATAATCCAAAAATTGAGACTAGATTAGCCTAGACAAAAATGAAATATTAATGTTATGGTTAATTTTAACCTTCTATACATCTAAATTGGATTTCAACTAAGGCATGAAAGTTGTGAAGCATACTTTAAGATTTCTAATGATATAAAGAACATCTAAATCTAACATCCATAACTCAAGTTATAGCTGAAAATTTGAAATAGTATAAAAATCCAACATTCACCAAACAATTTCAAGACATTGGAAAACCAACACCTAATCACATAATAAGACTAATTTCATAAAATTAAGCATATATAACACTCTAAAAAGCATAAAATAGAAGGAAATAATATAATTAAAATCTTACATATCACTTGTCACCAAATTCGGTGTATTCATGGACTCAAATGGAATTAATGTTCCATGATCAATTTTACAAAAAAAAGACTAAGATTAACTTAGTCAACTTGATAAATATTCATAAAAGTTCAATGAAGTTAACAAAAGACTACTTATTTTTTTTTCAACAAACCTATAGTAAATGTTTCACCTAAGTGACCAAAAGTGAGATGGCTTAGATGGCAATGGCTAATTTTGACTATACCATTCATAAGAATATAGTCAACTAAAACATATCTATTGTTGCTTAATTAGCTAACAATGTTTTACAAATAGAACAACTATAAAAAGAAAAAGAAAAAAATGAAGAAAATTAGCTTCAAAAGGGATTTTAGTTGAGAAAGAAGATGTAGCCAATAATGATAGCGAGAATGAGGTTTATATGGTAAAACTCAAACCTAATTTGCAATATACTTGTACATTATTGAAAAATGCTAAAAAGAAAGATAGAATAGACCTTATTATTAAAAAAATATTCTTTTGATTTAAATAAGGCCAATTAAATTTTTTATATGTTATTAAAAGATAAGTCATTGAAATTGTTAGAAAAACATAGAATTTTGTCCAAAAAAGAGACAAAAGGCAAAAATTTTTACAAATGTCATAGCATGTTTAATCATAATACTAACAATTGTGTATATTTCAACGATATTATTGAAAAAGTTATCAAACAAGGAAGATTAAAATCCACTAACAAAGGCAAGAGATGGCAATGGATAAAAACCCTTTCTAATTAAATCTAATTATATAAAACTAGATGGAAACTTTAACCTATTTAACATTAAGGTTGATATGGTCTATTATGAGGAAAGAACAGCCAATAAAACTCAAGAGTTAAAGGATACCATTAACTTATGTTAGCCTTAAATGGAAGTATTTCATGAAATAGATGAAACCAAAAGTTACGCATAGTCAAAAAAAGACTACGACTTGTTCCAAATAGATGTCAATATGATTTGCTATTATGAATATGAAGACTCCAATGATGAACCATTTTTCCTTGAAGCATATCATAATGAAGGCAAATCAAATTCATATTTCATAAGAAGAATCCAATGTGAAAGGAGGGATATTGAAGATGTGTCTTTGTTATGAAAAATACTATGATGAGTTAATAGTAGTCATGTATGGTAACTAGTAAAAAAACTATGTTGATCTTAAGGTACAAAAATTAGCTAATGACTAAAAGAAAGTTTTAAAGAAGTATGATGGATTTAAAAAGAAAAAGGGGAAATCAAAATCAATTTTTTGTTAGTCATAGTATTATTAGCCAAAAAGAGAGATAAGAATCTAAATCAACACAAAAAGTTAAAAGAAAAACATGCCAAAGGTGAATGGATTAGGAATGAGCCTCAACATGACACAGGCAGATAACCGTGGAAGCTAAGGTCAAGAGAAAGACATGGGAGATACTATCATTACTATGAGTAGCCTTCACTAACCAAAATGCAAAAGAGATAAATGTAAGGGCAAATCATTTACAAAAGAAAACAAAAAGAAGAAATGGAATAAAAAATGTCAATCAATCGTAGGGAGACAAGTAGTCATAAAAAAGAGGATAAAAAGGAAAATACTTTCTTTCAAGCCCATGACCTAGCATGTGGACATTGATGCTAATGTAGTTACCATCCTATCATCTTCATTTGTTAGTAATAAAGTTTGCAATGTCAATGAAGATTTTAAGAATAAGATAATTATCATAATGGTTAAACTTTTAGGAAATAAAGAGATACTTGAAAAAGAGATCATGTTCAAAAGGCTAAACAAATAAAGTAAAGATCATTTGCAGCTATCGCACATCAAAGCCCACCTTGATGGTAAATCAATTAATCAAGTGCTAATAGATAGTAAAGTAGTAGTAAATCTTATGCTAAAGTCAAGATTTGTTTGGATAAAATATTATGCCATCCAACATAACAATTACCTATTTAATGGAAAGATGTCAACAATTAAAGGAATAATGTTAACCGAATTGTAATTTGGCCTCATTAGAAGGTCCAACTTATTCATGGTGGTGCCATTTAGAGCTAACTATAATTTATTGCTAAGGAGAGATTGGATTCACTTAGTCAGAGTGGTTCCTTTTACCTTACACTAAAAACTAATCATGTGGAAAAAAGATGAAATAATTGAAATCATTATAGTAGATGACAGCATTTGCTAAATACAACAATGCCATATTGATTTCAAAATTTATAATCTAAATGTCAAACCCTTGCAAGCTAATAGTCATTTTGACCTTACCATAATCAAGATATGTATTCTAGATATATTCAATTTTAGAATAATTCAAAAGGTTAAAAAGAAGAGATTAACCACCAGTAATAGTTATTAAGTTTCACTTATACTTAAGCACAATGGTTGTTTTAAATGAATTTGTGAAACCTTCATAGAATCAATGCATAGGGACATCAATCAAGAATTGTCTATAAGGATTACCTCTTTAAGTATAAATCACAAGCACAATTAAGTAATGGTGCCTCTATAGTATCCACACAAAGTGAACAACGACTTCTCTACCCCTGTGAATCTACTAGGAAGTGCTTCTTTCACATAGCACTAGGATTTTGGTGCAGTTTTCCTAGTGGTAATTTGTATATAATTTGCAAAGTGATGCCTTTATGTCCTTTTTATAAAACTAAGGCTTGCCATTTTCCTAATTTCACTAGGAAACCACTTACACTTTCTTAATTTTATTCAACCACTAATACTTTATCTCTATCATGGTAAAAGTGATAAAAGATAAAACTTACCCATTAGTTATCTAATATTACCTTACTATTAATAACTAAATATTATTAGATAATAACATTATCCTATAGTACAATTATTTAATATCAAATGGCATAATTATCTCATATTATTTTAATATTAGATAATATCACATAATATACTATATATTACGTGAATAATATATATTATTGCTTTGATAATACATATATAGACACACACTAAATAACATGTCCAATTAATAAGATTTTAGTCTAACTAAAATTTAATTAATTATTATCTTATTCTTACTCCTTTTGTATGACTCTGTAGGTTCTTACTACATTAGTAATGACCTATCAATGGACCATAGATAGTGAGCAACATCTAGCAATACATCACTACCACCTAAATAATAAGAATGTTTGTGATTCGATATCTAACTAATGTGTGAATAATGCTTTGCAACATAGTCCCTTTTGTAATGATATTCAAATCGAACTAGAGGCATGGAATGTCCCATCCTCATCAATGTTTAATCCATATTTCTTAATACTAAGTAAACTAACTTAAACAAATTATCAATATCATATATTTATCCATTTGAGTACGGTTATGCATTTCTTAGTCTCATAAAATCAAGGGGCCCAAGAATATCACTCCTTCTATATAAGAGGAACAAAATCCTATTTACATCATTCACATCCCTCTACATGATTCGTAATACGTCTAATTAACACCTTACATGACATTTTGGTTAAAGGTAACACAAGACAACATTAAAGTGTATGACTCCTTATGTAGGGAACTGTAATGATGTCAAGTTAAGGATTACATGCAATGTAGTCACATGAGAATAGCTGATGACACACAATAATCCATGTAATATTCTCGCAATGGGTTAGTCTAATACATCTATCTACTTACAATGTACCCATGTATTGACTTGATATCACATATCCATGATTCACAATCATTAATAATAATGCATACTAGTCTTGATGTACTATTGTCATCCTTTTGTAATAATACTCAAATAGGGACATTTTAGGAATAATAAAACTATTATAGGGATAATTATTATATTAAGTTATAAATTATGTAAATATTAAAATAAAATATAATAATTATATTGCCTAAAATAAAATATATTAATTACATTGCCTAAAATAAAATATGATATATTCTGCATTATTACAATTATCTTATGATTAACTCCTAAGATATACACACTAACAATAGCTTGCTTGATTTTTAGCTTATATAGCCAATCAAGTTTAGAACAAAGTCCCTTATTATATTTATGATAATAGTTTATTTAGGTTTCATAAATTGCCAATCAAACAAGATATAAAGAAAATTGAAGTCTAAGATGCTTTAGAAAAGGTTAATTTAAGGACATATGATAAAAGACTAACTTTTATCAATACAATCTTGCTAAAAGATATCAGAATGCAAGTAATCAACATTTTAAGGGAGTAAAACTATGATGAGATGCCAAGGTTAAGTAGAGATTTGGTTGCATATAAATTGCCAATCAAGGAAGAAATTCAAGCACATAAATAACCACAATGATGATTTACACCAAAGGTTATATTGAAGATTAAAAAAGAGATAGAAAGGCTACTGAAAGCTAAACTTATTCAAAAAACCAAATATGTTGAATGGATATTAAATGTAATATTGATAATTAAAAAAATGGGAAACTATTGTGTTTGTACTAATTTAAAAAATTTGAACAATGCACTAGCAAAAATATAAGTATCTTATACTAGTTACAAATATATTGATTGACATATCATCTAGTCACAAGGTAGTAAGCTTAATGGATAGAAATACCAAATATAATCAAGTATATATAGCTAAAGAAGATGTGCCAAAAACTACATTTTGATGCCCAAGTTCATATAGCACTTTTGAATAAGTAATCATGCTATTCAAAATAAAAAATGCTAAAACTACATGTGACAAGCAATGAATACCATTTTTCATAACATGATTGGTAAGTCAATGGAAGCTTATATAAATGATATTATTATCAAAGGAAATTCCAATGAAAAGCATTTGGTTAATCTAAAATAAACCTTTTCTCTAATGAGAAAATATAATATAAAGATGAATCCCTTTAAATGCACTTTCAGTATTTTAGTAGGAAACATCCTTGGTTTCTTGATTCATCAAAAAGTAATCAAGGTGAATAAAAATAAAACCTAGGTTATCATGGAAGTATCACTACCAACAATTAAGAAAGAGTTACAATGTTTATTAAGAAATGTTAATTTTCTATAGTAATTTATATCCAATTTGTTTCAAAGGTGTTCTTGCCATTATTAAAGTTGAAGAATGAAGAACAATTTGTATGGCAAGCCAAACACCAAGCTATATTTAAATACATCAAACAATATTTAACCAAGTCACTAGTGATATCTTCACCCATTCTAGGCTAACTACTGAAAATGCATCTTTTATCCTCTGAATATATAATTAGTTGTTTCCTAGCCTAAGAAAATGATGAAAGGAAAGAAAGATCAATTTATTATTTATCTAGGATTTTGAATGTAATTGAACATATATGGCAACTGAAAAAATTATGTCTTGCATTGTATTTTCTATGTTGCAAGCTTAGATATTACTTATTTTTAACTACAAATTTAGTCATAGCCAAGTCCAATATTTTAAAATACTTGTTAGCATGGCTTTTTATACTTGGAAAATAGGCTTTAAGCTTAATTGAATTTACCTTACAATATTGTTTTTTGAAAGGAGTAGAGAGCTAAGTCATGGCTAATTTCATTTTCAAGCATCACAAATAACTTATTAACTTTTTTCAAAATTAACTATTGAAAATTATATTTTGATGGATCATATCAAAAGAATAGAGCTAGTTGTGGAGTTTTAATTATAACACCACAAGGTCAACGAGTTGAATTGATGTTCTCTTTAAACAAAATATATTTAAATAATGAATTTGAATATGAAGTATTAATAATTGGCTTAGAATTATTATTAGAGCCAAAAGCATGTAAATTACCCATGAATACAATTGTATGAATCCAAAGATGGTTAAGTATTTAGCCATTTTGGCTATGTTATTATTTGAATTTGATGATGTTATAATTAACTATATACCAAGGTTAAAGAATGAAAAAGTAAACATGTTAGCTTAAATAGCTTCTAGGTATAAGGTTAATAATTCAAAATTGGTCAAACTTGTTATGACACATGCAAGCTTAGAATTAACCAAAAATAGAGAACTATTATTATATCCATGTCTTAAAATTACTCCAAATAATTAGAGGAAAACTCTAATTGACTACCTTGAAAACCTATCTAGTAATGTAAATCGAACAACCAAAATTAAAGCTTTAAAGTTTATATTAGTGAATGGAGAACTATATAAGAAAGAATTTGAAGAAAAATTATTAAAATGTGTCGGAGATACTTAAGCTATATCAGCTATAAAAGAAGCACGTAAAGGATATGTGAGGCATATTGGGCCAGAAACTATGAGAGGAACTTTATTTAGGCAAGATACATACTAGCAAAAATTAATCAAGATTTGTATAGATTTTGCCAAAGTTCATAAAGAATGCCCAAAAAAAGGTTAATTCAAAAAGTGCTAGTAGCTAAATTAAAATACATAATTAAAATTTGGTCATTCAAAGGATAAGTTTTAGATATTATTGGCAAAGTCTACTCTCCATTGATTACAAGCTATCATTTTATTCTAATAGTTGCTAACTAATTCACAAAGTAGGTAGAAGTTGAAGTCTATAAAAAAATTAAACAATTTAATATGATAAAAGTTATCAAAAATAGATTAATAATGAGATTTAGCTTACCTAAACCTTTAACAATAGATTAAAGAACTATTTTCATTAATTAAAAGGTAAAAAATTATGCTAAATCCAAAGGAATAAAAATGCTAACTTCAACTCGTTATTATACTTAAGTTAATGGTTAAGTCAAAACCATAAATAAGTTGATTATTAACTTGATTAGAAAGCACACTAGCCAATATCCTAGAAATTGGCATCAAATGCTTAAAAATGCACTTTGGGCAATCAGGAGTTCCCCTCAAGGTTTGAATTGAATCACTCCATATAAACTAGTTTATAGACATAATGATGTTTTAATAATTGAAGTGACTATTTAGGCATTAAGAGTACAAGAAAAAAATGAATTGTTACAAGTTACTCATATTAACTTAATGCTTAAAGAGTTAAAAGAATTAGATAAGGTATGCTAGAATGCCTTTAATGCTTTAGTTAAAAACAAAGAAAGATTAGTTAAACAATATAACAAATAAGTTAAGATTAAAAGTCTGTTCAAGACCAACTAGTTTGGAAGGTTATTTTGCAAATGCAAGTGAAATCAATTTTTGGAAAATGGTCATGTCATTAGGAAGGACCATTTCAAGTCATTAAAGTGTTTAATGGAAATAGTCATAAAATTAGAAACATGGAACTTAAGAAAGTTGAAACAATAAATGGAAAAATACATAAAGCAATTTAAACCAAGCATTCATGAAATAGTAATTGAAAGTAAATCAAAATATAATTCTACTTGATCAAGCTAAATAATTAGTTAATATGATTAAAAAATTTATTAAAACTAAAATCCAACCAACATTTACAAAATAAATGCCAATAAACATGGCTATGATTCAAAAGTCAAATTGCTTAAAATCTATTTAGACCATTTAATGCAAAGTTATAAAAAGAAGTCCAAAAAAGATTTCTTAAAAGTTAATATACTTGACTTTTGCTGAAGATTTAAGATTCAACAATGCATAATAGTTGTAAAAAATGTTGATCAATCAAGTATTTACCAATTTAAACTCCTTAAATGCTTTATCAACTTGACATTTAACTCCTATTCTTCAATTTTAATAGGTTCTAATTTGATATCCAAAGTTAGTCAAAAATTTTCTAGTTGTTGCAATTTCTACTACAAATTGGCTACTTTCTTTTTCAACTCCAAAATTTTCTTATTATGAGTTGATGTTTTATCATTGCAAGTTTTACATTTAACAAGTAGGGATCTTTAACATTTTTTACCAACTTTGCCAAACTCAAGCAAATCTTTCTTTTTTAGACAAGCTTTGATAAGTGTTTTCAACAATTAAGGCTTTGTTCAAGTCAGCCACTAGATTTAGGAAAGTCATAGCAATGTCTAAAACCATACTCTTGAAGTTAAAAATTATAAAAGAATTAGTTCCATTAGCTTCCTTCAAGACTTATAAAATTCTTTCAAAATTTTCTCAACTTTTAAGGTTTTTAACCTCAATATGTAAATTTTGGCCATGTATTTCTTCTAGTGAAGGGATTATTTCTTTTATCTATTGAGTACAGTCTTTTATAGCAATCGACTCATCAATTGATTAAAGAGCTTACCTAGTTAAAGTCGAAAAGCTTTTAGATGCAAACTTTATGAAAAAGAAAATGAAGGAATAAATTTTATCATCAATCTTTTCTTCCATTAGACCCTCTTGATTAAACTAATCCTTGGTTACAATCAAAACTACTTCAAGCTAATTTTGAATGATTGGATAATCAAACTTATACAAAGACACTTTTATAAGGTTTACCTTTTTTCCTTCAAGATAGTCTTCGACATTTAGGAGTTATTTTAGTTGTCACCCCAAATGTCTATTTGATTCTTCATCACTTGAACATTCACTTTTTAGAACTTGTAGTAAGTGAACCAAGTTTAGCTAATTACTTTACTTCTAATAATGATTAAGCTAAAGATATCCTAACATTCATTTGAGTATGCTCCTCCTAAGCTAAAGGTCAAAGGTTCTTGCATATGTATAGAAGTGTTAGATCTGGAATATCTTCAGATTAAAGGTCAAGTGTTCACAAGTCCTAACATGGCAGAGAAAAAGTTCATCTAGAATTAGTTAAAATGATAAAAGTGGGTGCATCTGTACCTTGAGCCCAAAAATAAAGACTATTAAGAACTATATATGATTTTAGTTTTAAAAAGCCAAATTAAAATTGATGTTACCTTTGTGGTTTGAGGAGCAAATTTAGATGATGGTTCTATTAAAGGTGGATTAGTACTAATGTTAGCTAAAGTAGCAATCAAAAGGATACCTGGTTGAAGAGTTCGAGTCTTTAATATCTACCTTTAGGCTTTTAGTTGTGTAAACTAGGCAACTACCTAGTTATTACTAATAGTATAAGTTTTCCTTTTATTCTATCTTCTTTATTGAAGAGCTTAGGCTAGAGTTTCTTTATCATTAGTGTAATTGTTTTCAACTTCTTTATATTCTTTCTTAATTCTTTCAACTTCTTGAGTGACCTATTAAGCCAAAAATTCAATATTCAAAAAAGTGCTAGGAATATAGTTAAAGGGTACAACCACACCTTCAATTAGAAAGCAAAGATAACTTAGTAAATGATTACAATAAATCAAACATGTAAATATAAAAGTTACCAAGTGATAAATAAAAGGTGAACCAAGGTGCGATCTCAATGAACCTAATCATTTCATTTGTGCTATAAGGGAAAAGACCATCAATTATCACTCCAAGAGTTTACATCTTTGAGCTCTTAGGTATTTTATATTAGGCTAGATTAAAAGATGCATTTGGCAAAGCCATCTACTTAGATTGAAAATCAAGTTTTACTAAAGCATTTTCTAAACTAGGATTGCTAATGAAAGTAGTTAAAAATTTTGTTTAAAAAGCCTAGTCATAAACCTCCTTTATCTTTTTCTAAAGATGCTTTGGCTTCTCTTAGTGTATAATTTATGCTTCTATAGTTATTCTCTACTTTATAAGTTTTTTCAAAGGCAACAATTTTGGCATAATGCATACTTGCAATTTTTTTCAAAACTTTTACAATATGTATAAGAGTAATGTAAGTTAATTTCTCATCAAGGCACATGTTAAAATTTTTATTGATTTAATTGAACCACTTCAAAAGATTTCATACCAGTATAGCAAAAGAAAAAGTTGTAAAAAGTAAAGTACTCAATCAATAATTGGTTTATTTCATCTATGTGTAACACTTCTCTTAAGTTACCCCTTAAAGGATGTTATTTAATATCTAATGGTAGACTTTGGATTGAGACAAAATGGCATGTTAATAGGTTTGGGGAAAGCTTAAAGGAAGACATGGTTGACTCATTGGCCAGGTTAGTAATGATAAGTTATGGACATAAAAATTTTGACCAAATCTACACATAAGAGGGATTGGTCAAACTAGATGCAAATATGAACCAGTGTGGGCCTTTAGACCAAGCATAAAAAGGATTTATTCTTTTTATCTTTTAGTTAGCAAAAGAGGCATAAAGTTTAGAAAAGAAATAGGTAAAGTCTTCTATTAGTTTCCACTTCAATTGTTTCTTCAAGACTTTTTGAGTAAGTCAAATTCCTTCACTTAATATAGGTATAATTTTAACAATCTTGGTTATCTTAAAATCATTTCAAAAGTTAGCAGTAAGCTATTATAGAAAAATCTATAGAGGACCACCCAAATTGGTAAAACATTTATTTTGCCTTGAAGATTTGGAGGCCAAGGTAATTATGCTAAAAATATAAGCTAAAAATGAAGGAGCAAAGGTTAAATTTTAGCATTTATGTAGAATTATGGCTAAGGAAACTAAAATTGATGAATATTTAAAGAAGGAATACAATAAAGATACTTTCATAACTAATAGTTTAAGAAGGCTATAAGTTCAATATCAGTCAGAACCAAATGTTTAACTTCTCATAAAGTTGTTAAAAAAGTCTTATAAGCTGAGTTGCTCAACGTGATTACAACTAAATGATTATGGACTTCCATTAAAAGGGAAAAAAAAGAGATCAATTCTCTAACAAGTGACAAAACCATTATTTTCAAACATCAAATAAAGATAGGTTAAGAAGACTATATGGAACATGTAAAGAATTTATGGAAAATGACTAAAAAGAAATGGTTGCCCCTATCATTAGACCATTAGCTGGGATAGTGATTTAGGATAATTAAATAGCTTAAAATGGTGATAAATTTCTAAAAAAATGACTTTCCCTTTTTGAACATGATGGAGTTAAGGTATATATTGAACTTTGGCTTTAGAACTAGGTGATGGAAAGTTAAGAAAGGTTTTATTTTCCCTAGCTATCCAAAGGTAAATAGGGATAATAAGTTCTATAAATAAAGAAGCAACTTTCAATTTAGGAAGATCATCATCTAAAAAAGTTACAAAAGGACCATGACCATATAGAATGGATAAGATTGAAGTAATACCTAAAGTTTCAAAATCTTAAATTCTTACAAGTAAGACTTTCACTAATCTTGATGCAAATTGGGATTGAGAAGAGGAATTTGAAAGAGTAGCTATAATAAAATCTCAAAGAAGAGTTTAAGTAGAGAAATCTTAAGATAAGATTAGGAAAATGAGAGTGAAAGTGAAACAAAATTTTGGAAATTTATAGGATTAAAAAATTAATGCATTAAATCCTATAATGATAAGAAAAATGGCTAAAGTGGAAGGGATGTGCATTGTAAACCATAAGATTATGAAAAGTACATGAATATAAGATGCAAGAAATTCAAAAGTCATGACAGTTGAAAGAAATGAGGATAATCCTTAGTAAGCCATGTGTCAAAATTGGAGAATATGCTTAGACATATAGCCCCTAAAATTTAATGCATTAAGTGATGACAAGAAGGAAAAGATTAAGGAACTTAAATGTGGTCATTTGACCTAAAGTGTATCAATGATGAAGAATCATAATCCTTAATATTTCAACCAAAGATTAGAGTCATAATGAAGATGGGCATGTAAGGTTGATGTATTTTAGCTAAAAGATGGATCATCTAATATAAATTGTTCTTCAATAGTAACTACCCAAAGCTCTTAGATGCAAATGATGTCCTAACAATAGTTCATTCACTCTCTGGCATATCAGATTACCTAAATTAAGGGGACCTCTATTGGCCACCAAATATACAAATTTTTGGCTAAGATGAATTGATTTGTTTTTAACTTGTGAGGTGGCCAAATATCACATGAATTTTGATAAAAAAAACGGTTAAAAAGCCAAATGATCGTAATATAAACTACATGTTTATTGGACACTATGGCAAATAAGCAAACATACCATGTGTAGGTCATGTGAAGGCTTGAGAGATACTACAAATGATTGGTAATTGCCAATAACTACACCTTTTGGTAAAAATATAACAAGACAAAAAAAGATTCTTGGATGATCTTTTTTCTTTTTGGCCAAAGTTAGAAAAGACAAATATGAATGCACACAGCATTTAGACTATAGTCCACTACCTCCACTTTTACCGTTTTATTTGTAATTCACTTGTAATTCTTTTACCTTGAAACTTTAAGTGTAAGCAAATCAAGATCCTTTTCCAAATCTATTTGCCTTTAATTTCTACAAATTATTTTTATCTTTGATTTAGACATACTTGTCCATTAAAGGACTTTGCAAAGGTTTATTATTGAATTATATTTAAATTGCTATCATTTGACCAATCTTATTTACTTAGATTTTATCACTTTATTGTTATTTGTATGAGAATGTTGTGGTATTGACTACTTTTCTTCACATTAACACTCCAATTTAGAACTTTGCTAATGGAATAAGCCAAACATTTTACTTATGACTAAGTCAAATACCATATTGTGAATTTTTAGCTTAAACACTGCCTTGGTAACTTACCTCACATCTCTCACATATCTCAAACCCTCAGCCAACATAAATATTTATAATCCAAAAATACCTGCTTAACAAAGAATCTCAAAATTACTCTAATATAAAAATCTAACTTGAATAGGAAAAAAACTAATGATAGAAAATAATCACAATTTGATAACAAATTGAATTTAAGTTAAACTCAATAATCTCCACCCTAACATAAATTTTGTCATATTTATGCACTATTTGTTTCTAAATTAAATGAATCATGGTATACTAATCATGAAAGTCCCTCATCATTATAATTTCTTCAAACTATAGCAACTATCTTCCTATCAAGTAGCTTCACCTCAATCAAATATCACAAGTTTCACCAGAGTTTGTCCACAATCCCATTATTAATAGGCATCTCATATCATCTACAGGAACATTAAATCTTGGCAATAAATTCATGAATTGACATAAACTTTTTGCATCTTCATCTTCAATTACAACTCTTAGCGTCACCGCCACTACCATCATCATCATCACATTATCAACCATACTTTGCTATCTCAAATTACTACTTTTATGAAATTGAACTAGCTCATATACCAATTATTTGTAAAATATTTCCTCTTTGAACACATAAGCATGAAACAATGAAATTAATCAAACTAATGTGATTACACATAAATGGCTTTGATATGGAGAAACCCTAAATTCTAGGGGAAACATATGTGAAAGTTTTCAACCATAACCCTATAACTTCCTAGCCACAATTCTTACATCTCTCATAAACCTCTATAAAGGTTCTAACATAACCTGTTTAAGCATTTGCCTCACATCTCTTTCATTCTCAAATACCTATTAAGCACAAATATTTATATCACAAAAATACCTATAGGATTGGAATCACTACTATAGAATTACTTATAGACATTAGATGTTTAGAAAATTACATGTTGATTTATAACTAACATCTAATTGAGCATCATTATATATCAAATTTAATATTAGTGATATAACCATTGTAAATAATAACAATAACATCATATATTACATTAAAAAAATTGACATCATTTTGTTTTTAGCATCTTATGAAAAAATATTATATATCAATTTTTTATAAATAACTAATGTTTAATATTAGCAATACTATTTTAGTTTCTATAAATAATTGACATGGTATGTTTGCCCACTTTTATTCTTATCCTCATTCATAAGTTCTTCTATTCTAAATCCTATATATCCCTTTCCTCCTTCCCAAATTCTCCCTATTCCCCTTGGATTCATCCTTATTGACACAACTACAAAGTAATTAATTGACATAAGATATTTGGAAGATTAGATGTTGGTTTACAAATAAGATTTAATCAATTGACATTATATATCAAATTTAATGTTTATTATATTTGTCTTGAATACTTGCTATCCCCTTTCTCCCTCCAAATTCTCGCTTTTCCCTTTTGTACTCATCCTTATTAACACTATTATAGAATAATTAATTATAAAATTATTGTAAAAAATTATAATAATGTTAGTTAATATATATAAAAATTTGATATCATATGATTTGTTAATGTCATAGGAAATGACATTTAACATTGGCTATTTATAAATAATTGATGTCTAATATAAATATACTACTTTGATTTATATAAATAACCTACCTAGCATAATCTTCCTCGTCCCATTAATCATACCTAGCTCCTTTTACTCTAGTTTCTCCTTTTTAACCTTAACCTTTTCCACTAATCCTTTTTTTCTAAATTATCCTTATTCCCCTTATATTCTACCCTCTAAAGCACTATGCCTAAAAATAAAAAATAATATCTCATATAGCACTATGAAATTTTAATGACAACAATTTTAAAATAATGAATTTTGTAATAAAAATTTGAAAATTGTGAAAGGTTGTACCGAATATCCTGATCATAATAGGTGATGCACTAAATACTATCATAATACTCATTGCTCAATATGTGAAATTGGCACTCCCTAAAAAAGTATAGTTATATCCAATCCCTATAATGTGATAAATATTCATTAAATATTAAGAAAATGATAGTACACATTAAATATTAAGAAAATGAATGAAATTAAATTTCTTATATGTATAAGCCTATAAAAGTCAAATCAAAATGAAAGGTAACAAAATATAATAAATTATGGAATGAGAAACTAAATTATAAGAATAAAAACAAAAACTAAATAAATTCTTACTTTTAAAATTTGGGTTTTTCCAATAAGTGTGCAATATTATAGATTTAATGATAGGCAAACAAGGATTCATTCCTATAAATAAATTTCATGAGTAAAAATACAAAACCAGAAAGAATTATCTTTATATTGGAAGGAGAGCATGCCTTATTAGAGTAAAAATTATTTTATAGTTAAAAGAGTTTCAGGATGAAATTTGTAAAAGGTATCATTGCTTCTATCTTTTTATTTTTAGCTCACATTAGACATTGGTTATTTGTAACAAACCAACATGTAAAGTACAACAATATCATCCTACTAATAAGCAAAATGATGTTAGCTGGTACATAAATAACTAGCATAAAAAATTAAAAGACGATAACTTTAAGTAGAAAAATGACGTCTTTTTATGCACCTATTTATTTAAAAAAGAAAACCTATAAAAAATAACCATTTGACACCTACATAAATAAAGATGCAATTAATAATAACTGCAAAATGAGATAAAAATTGACAATAGCAGAACCAATTGTAGGAGCTTTTAAACAAAGGTTTTGAATCCTTATTTACACATCAAAAGGCAAGTTACAACAAGTCATTTATAATCAAATTAACTATCAATAACTAATTTACAACAACTTAATTTATTACAACCACCAGTTATATTAGGGAACAATTAAGGTCATTCATTCTTGTTAAGCTCCAATCTTAATGAAATATCATGTCCAAATCTCTCTAACCACATTAAGTTATTCTCGAATACATGGTTGGACCTTATTCCTGAAGAATTACAATTCATACATATTACAATTTGTATATAACTAATATATTATCATCAAGACCAATTTACTTAATTGAGCTTGCACATGATGAGTTATAAATAAGTAAATGATTACCTTATTAGGAAGTTTACAAGTAGGCAACAAATCAAGCATGCAACACATGACATAGTAGACATACTTCTTATTTTTAGGCTATTTTGAGCTAAGGTTGATTTAATCCCATTGACATATAATCATCTAGGTTAAACATGATGCAATCTTACTATTAATAACATGCTTTCACCTTTTACCTATTTGAAAGGTCTCTCCTTTTCTAATTACACGCTTCTTATAAGCTATGTGTAGAGCTTCTTCCATGCAAATTTATAACTTGGATTGTACCTCTCTTAACAAAGGATCCAACCAATAGATAAATCTTTTCCTTAGTAACATCATGGTAAACATCCAATGGCGACTACAATACAATGGCATAACTAAGCTATCAAAATCTATTTAAGAAAAAAATACAACTAATGCATAAGTGAGACTAATCCCTTATGGTATGAGGTGTACTAGCAAGTTTTATTAGCCATATAGAATAAATCCTTAATGATGGAATCCTACCTTGATTCTTTAATTGATGCAAACTCCTCATCAAGTTAATATAGATCTAGGAATCCATATATAACATTCATTAATGGCAACAGTTCATAGCAATGCCTATAGAAGGATTGTTGTAAGTTAAAGATCTATTAAGATAATATTTTAATTAATTTGTGTTTGGATAAAGAAAAGAACACAAACATACAAAATCTAAAGCTAGATGTAAGTCAAATTAAGCTTCTTAAACTTTAGTAACTACTAGATGGAAGCTTTGTTAATGTAAATTGGATTTTTTAATCCTACCACTTCTTCTTCGATCTAAAGCTTTGTCTAGGCTTGGTCATCTTATAAGCTTTTAAAGTGCATCTACAACTCTTTTCAAGCATAATCAAGTTCTAAAATATAAATAACAACAATTAGTAATCTCACATAATAATACTACAATAACTTTAAAAAATATAAAAAAAATTTAGTGATGGAGGGAATACTTGATAATACCTCCATTTAGGTCACAGTCATGCGATAAAAGTCTTGTAGGCATTATACACTATTTAATCTACATCATTTAGCATCAACACTTTCAACCTTGTAAAATAAAGATTTGTGGACCACCACCTTAACATGATTGTCTAGTAACGATTAATCATATAATTTATGAGTTACCAAAATCTACTTATTCACAACCTTCCACAAACATGGCCCTACCATTATCAAAGCTTATTGAGTTCAACCCTATGCAATATGAACCCTTATTATAGGAAACTCAATTCATGTATAGACATATAAAAAGGTTTAAAGGTTAAGGGTGATTTTCACCGTAAGTACAATCTTCAAAAGGTTTACTATAGTGGGAACCAATGTTATTAGTGTTAATATGTCATCTTCATTAGGAGTTTATTTAGTTGGCTAGGCACTTGTCATAGGATCCAACTCATCCAAAGGAGTTGTGAATTTGTGACTAACTAGATAGACATTGCAAAACCCAAACATATGGTATACTAGTTAGTTATTTGCTTTCTAGTTTGCATTGACTTTCCATGCTATATCTTTAGTTTATGCTTACTTTTAGCTGCTTGAGATTGGCTTATGAATGTCTTACTAGATAGTGCCTTAATGAACTAAAAAACTCTTTATGATTAAATCCACATCTAACAACTCAAACACAATTAGGATGCTCCTCAATTCCTAAAGCTACAATTAAGATATCATTTTTGCTAGGTAGCTTAAACTCATTTGAAAGGCTTACTGCATGGAAGTGTCTTATGGTAGTTAATAAAAAATAGATGATTAGAATGAACTTGAGTGAAATGGAAGCTTTAAAATTAAATAATATATTTTGGTATAAATCTTAACACTTACAATCCTTTTTGTAATGGCCGAATTTCCAAGGTCATGTACAATCTTTACTTATTTACTCTATCTTATTTCTATATTTATACACAAGACATGGAAGGTTCCTCACTAATTTCCTCACATTCCTTAGCTTTGGCACATTCTCTAACCAATAATTCCTTTTTTACCTTCTTATAACCTCTTTAGGAAAACATGTATGGATATATATTATTCTTTCATTTCTCTTTGTTGAACTTAGTTAACTTTTATTCACCAAATGATATGTTCATTCACAAGTACAAATAATATACAAACAAGATATTGAGATGAAATAGACATTAGGATGCAAAATTACCTAGAAATCCCAGCCCATGCATTATTTCTAGAACTTTTCCCCTAATTCTTAGTCGATATAATTTTATCACTCTATCAGGTTTATTTTTTTCTTGGTCTTAGGACTGATGTATTCTTGCATCAATGTTATCTTAAAGTCCTTCCATCAATAATATATTTTTATGGATTTTATTAGGTGTTTAGACTATGGAAGGAAATCTACAAGGAAAAAAACAAATGACAAATATAAAAAGGTTAAATTATATGTAAGTATGTTACAAAGATAATCTTCTATATCTATAGTACAAAGCTATCTAAATCAAGTGTACATTTCAAATCCTTATCTTAAATATTTTCCTTCAATCTTAGGGGCACTTTCTTTCAATAATGAATAGCTATTGATACTTTAGATCATATATCCACTCTAACATAACTAGTATATTATGATGCATTTTCTTCATATAGTAATCATTTCTCATTGAACTCAACATATAATTTCTCACCCCTAGATCATATTGCGATAATCCCCTTCAAGATTGTAGGACATTTTATGTTTCTTTTTGTAGAGGTTGCTATCTCTCTAGAAAGATCCATATTTTGGATTTAGTAAAAAAAATTCAATATAAATTATGTACAATGATACATAGAAAAAGTTATAAGTTAACATTAGATATAAAATTAGTCCATATAACAAATGTCACACTAAATTGCATGGTTATCATATAATTTGCATGACAAGCAACTCAACTAAGATTATATCAATCATCATGCTTTACAAATTACTCCACTAATCTAGAAAACCATAAAGCATATAGTAATCATGGATTAATATATAACATATCATATGCCTTAATAAAATACAATAGCATGTAATGAAAAGGTCAATAAGTAAAAACACCACCACCAAATAGAGCATGACCATAACTATACATTCTAAAGGCAATTAGATCCTAAATGCATCACTAAACACAACATATAATATAATCCTAAACATAACAATAAATGAAATTGTCACTATACAGATACATATGCATGCCAACTAGACAAAGCTACATATAATCTCTTAATATTTATAAATAGATTGAAAATTAAAGAAAAAATGTTTTTAAAAATTTGTTTATGACTAGAACAATCATAAAGCTAATTGTTGATGACCATAACAATTATAAAGCTAACTCTAAGTGTAACAAAGAATGTGGAAGAGAACTTGCTAAACAAATTTTCATGTCAAAGTTGATGTTAGGAAAGTGAGTTTTAAAAAGCAAAAGTGATACAAAAAATAGAGAAGAAAAAGAATGTTATGTAAACGAAACAATTGCATATTGGTTTCTTACTTGGCAATTGACATCTTAAATAAATGATATCATATTGATACAAAATAGATGTGCAAAATTAAGATGATATTTATGAAAATACCATCGAATAATCAATTTCAATGTTAGATTTTTGAATAATTAATGTCTTAAGTTCTTTTCCATATTCAAACATAATGGTTCACAATCATTTTATACATTGGTTACACATAGAACTAACATTTTAATATCACTTTTATTTTCAAACATGTTAACCTTGACAAAAATATGCCAATTTTTAATTTAACCACCATTTTAAGTTTCCATTTCAATTTCAAAAATGTTACTAAGTAATAATAGACATCAATTTTTTTTAACAACATCATCTTAGCTATCCAAATAATTTCAAAAATACCACCACGTTTTTGTAAACATCAAATTGTCCTATGATCAACATTTGCCAATTAACATAGAATTACACTTCTTTAGTTATGTAAGCATCCTAACTCTAAATAAAAATCAATATCTCTTATGATATTATAGAATCCTAATGTCAATAATTTTAAAAAATAAATTGAATAACTAAAATTTGAAAACTATGAGAGGTTATATACAAATCCAAATCAGAGATGCTTGCTATTATAAAATTGTCGTGATATATGCTCAAGATGAGAGTTTCTTACCCTTTAAAAAAACACACTTGAACCTAAACCTTACAAATACAATAAGCATTCATTAAAACTTGATGCATGATATTACATATTTCATATAAATAAATAGCAAACAATAATATCGAATGCCAAAAAAGATGAATAAAATTAAAATTTTTACTTGCGCAAACCAATAAAACCTACATAACAATGAAAGATAATAAAAAGGGTTGATTATGAAATTAGATTCTAAATTACAAGGGCAAAAGTAAAAACTAAGCAAATCCTTACTTGTGTATTATGAATTTTTTCTAGGAGTGCACAACTTTACATAT
Source organism: Sindora glabra (assembly GCA_020226215.1). Taxonomy (NCBI): domain Eukaryota; kingdom Viridiplantae; phylum Streptophyta; class Magnoliopsida; order Fabales; family Fabaceae; genus Sindora; species Sindora glabra. Next base: position 50,203,436 of record CM035232.1, on the reverse strand, counting down.
CGAGCAACAAGCCAATAATCCTGCAAAAGAAAAAAGAATTGGTGAGGAAAAACATAAAATCAAAAATAATTATCTTAAGATTAAAAGAAAAGCATACCTTGTCAAATAGAGAATGATATTAGGGTTAGAAAAGCTTCTGAATGAAATTTATAAATAACATCATGCTTTACACTTTTTATTTTCAATTTGTGTGAAGGGATAGAAGCTATCAATAGTTTAGATGTCAATTATTAACTACAAACTAATGTTTAAATGATAACAATGTCCTCCTACTAATAAATATTTTGACATTGGTTATTTATTAAATAATTGTTGTTTTATTATTAAAGATGTTATTTATAGGTAAACAATTGATGTCTTTTTATGACATAATTTTTTAAGAGCTCTTAGTAGAAATAACCAATTGGACATTACAAAAACAAAATTAGAAGCAACCCATTAACAATTGTAGAAACATGCACTATAAAAAAATTTACCTATAGCGATGACACTTATTCTAATGCTATTTTTTTGTCATCGATATATGGATGAAAGCTAAATAGAGGGAAACCTTGGTGTCAAAAATAGGTCTAACAACTTATGCTGATGTTATTGTCATTAGTGTAGAGAAATTTTCTTAAAAAGGAAAATTAATATTTATAGTGATAACAAGTGTTATCAGTACAATATGAGTAGATAACTATGAAAAATTAATAAATAAAATGCTTAAATTTTGAACAATTACTAACAGCATTGGAAATCAAGGCACCACTAGCTAGCACCAATTAAGCATGACTTTATTCATATGACTTTGTCATCAATATATTGTTTTTTAGAAATTTAAAAAAATGAAATTTTACTTTATACTAATGACAAAGTCATTGCCATAGGGTTCCTAAGAAAATAAAAGGATGCGAGCTAGCACTAAACTTTCAAATAGCCTATATTGACTTTTCAAAAAAAATGGCTATACCAATAACTAAAAAAATGTTATCGATATAGGCCTATAACTTAAATTTTAATAGAAAAACATTTTCATCCATTTGTGTTGTGGAATTGAAGAATTTAGGAGGAAAATCTCTACATTTTTTTTGTATGAGTTATAATGTTTTCTCTACCACCTTATCCATTTTTTAACTCTCTCTCTCTCTCTCTCTGACACACACACACATACATACACTCTTATTTTCTTACATTGATTTTTGCATATTGACTAGATTATGTAGTTATTCTTCTATTCATTCTTCCATTCTTCTACTAAGGTAGGTTGAAATTTCTTAAACACTTTGGTATTTAATTTTGGTTATAGGATGTAATGACCCTAAATTAGTACAATAGTGACGATAAAAATAATAATAATAATATGAAAAAATTTTAAGAACATTATAATGAGTGAAATTTTACTTAGAAACCTAAGAATAGATTTTAGAAATTTCACTTAGAAATTCATCAAATTTCTAGTATCCAATAAAGCGAAAAAGTGAGAAAATGCACCAAAATTATAGTAAATTAATTATAAAAATTTATGGATGGTCAAAAATAATTTTCAAATCTAAAAAATGATTATTGAAAGTAAAAATAAAAATTTTAAAAATATTTAGAAGCCTAAGGGTGAAAATGCAAAGAAAATAAGAAATTCGAGGCCGAATTGTAATAAACTCCTTTATCTTTTTAGCCTTTTGTATTTTTGTTGTGTAGGTTGGGTTGGCCCAAGCCTTTTTTAGTCCCAAATATGAAAAATTAACACCTAAATTCGTGACCCAAAAACAGCCCAAACTTCCAAAGAAAGCCAAGGACCAAAATGAAAGAAAAGGGTAAAATTTGGGGGCCAAAAGTGTAATATTTGAGAACTTTTAATTTGTGTCATATTTTTATTGGCTAAAAGAGGATTAGCTGGTCTAAAACCTCAAACCACTTGGACATCCCATGAAGCCATCCAATGTCCCCAAAATCCTCCAAAATCCAAGACAATTAATTTTTGGATTTAATGAAATTGTAGAATTTTTTAGAAATTTCTTTAAACAATTTTTATATAAATCAAGAGAGACTTAGCAGCAGAAAATTTGCTGCTCCACTTCAGCCCAAATGTGACAACATAGAGAAGGAGAAAACGAAAGTTAGACAAAGCAAATTCAAGGAAAACTTGGCAAGTCAAATAGGTAGATTATTAATTCCTTTTAGTCCTCCTAATTTCTTATGGTATTCCTCTTCTTCTTAACCCTAAAATCTGATTTTATTTTCTTGAATTCACCTCCCTTTGCCTTAGAACTCAGTGTTGGAAAGAAGAAGAGAGGAGTAAAGATTTGAGGTGAGTAATAGCTTGTTACAAATCTTATGAATTTCCAATACTAGATTGTCAAGATGAATATGATTCCTTGAATGTGATTTGTGTTGGTTGCTGTGGTAATCAGTTTGAAATGATTTAAACATGTGATGATGTTGTTGAAAGTGAGTATTGGGATCATGAATGATGAGAATGGGATTGTTTTGGCTGTTGTAAAGAAATTGCTAAGGTTATGTTGGAAATGGTATCAAGAAGGATAAAGAATGTCATTGAAATTTTGGTGGGTGAATAGTTACGTGAAACCTAGGTGATTTATCATAAAAAAAAATTTAATTTTTGATATCCTAAGGTTTTCCATAGTGTGAAGTTGAATTTTGGAAATTTTGAGGATTTTTAGAAACTTTTAGATATTTTAGGAGAATTTCCTAAGTAAGGTCATCAGTGCTATCTAGAAACAGGGCATTTTCACGCTAGCTTCTATTTTTGAATTTTTTGGGATTTAAAATGATCATGAAAAATCATAAAAAAATTTATGGAATCCATTCAAGATGTTATTAATATCTTGTAAAATTTTCAGGGAAATCGGAGATGAATTGGTCACCCAATAAAATTGTGAAAAAGAGTTGTTCATGATAAAATCCGAAAATTTCCAGTCTAGTTCACGAAATTTTTAGGAGTTTCAAATGGTTGAGAGAAATTTTGGAAAAATTTGTATAAGTCACTTTGATTGTGATGTAGCATGAGTCAAAATTTAGAAATATTAAATTTTATTTAGTTCTCCAAATAATTCCTACCCTTATGCTATCCAAATAGGGCCTAGAACAAGGAAGAACCTTTGTGTGATATGAATTGTTTGATTTGTGTACATGAATATCCTTTAAGAATTAATATGATAATGAGCCTAAAAGGATAAATGAAGCATAAAACACTTATGACATAGTTGGTATTTTGATACATTCCTCGAAGAAAATTGTGGTTGATGCATGTAGCATTCCATAATTGTTCATTTTGCTTATGAAAATGTGGGAGCGAGAAAACATTTTTCGTAGAAAATGAGAGGAGGGATAAGTAGTGGAGGGAAAAGATTGGTGGCCTCTGGCCTAGGGTGGCGGGAGATAAGGTTGGACTAAAGATATAAGGTGATATTGCATACCAACTAATGCCATTTCTCAAAAAACATAATATCTAAACGTGGACTTCTAATTAAATGTATGATTCATAAGTAGAAAAGAAATCTTAGATAGAAAAACCGAAAAAGGCAATAACAAGTTATTACTCATTGAGTATATCTTATACTCACTCTGTCTATTGTATTGAAATTACATATTCAAACCATGGATCCATAGACGCATAATAACACTTACTGAGGATATGCCACTACACCCCACAGAACATATGGATTAGAGGTCCACATTGAAATTCGGGTCACTCATGATGATGTAAATATTTTGTATTGCATGGATTATTGGCCCCTGGACACGGAGCCAAATGTCCTTGACTTTTTCTTTCCACTAGTGCAAGTCACCCTGGACAATGAGTCTGGGAGTAATGTGACACCATTAGGGCCCAGGGTGTCTAGTTTCAGTTTTCCTCCAGAGTCTGATACGGAGGAGGAGAGTCCTATTTGGGTTAGCGAGGCAGATAATTAGGGATAAAGTATTTACAGTACTTTAAACGAACTTATCTTTGTGAATATTTTTGTGATGTTTATACGTATGTTCTATATCTTATTTTGGTATTTTAACATTTTTATTATCTATTTATTTTCATATACCTTAATGTTAGTTTTATAAAAATATGCAATACTGTATTATCTTTGGAGGTTAGTAAGGATATCTTATTAGTGTGGAATATTGGCTAGATATCTTTACGCCAATCACGACAAAAATAAGTCAGGTTGTGACATAGGATGTAGTATGTTAGTGTAAAATTCTATTAACTTTATGAAATTAGTTATAGAATTAGTATATTACACTGATATATTTGCTATGTTGTTTTGTTTAAACATATTATATGACCTTAATATATTGATAGTCATATTATATTTGAAATTAGGATATAATTTGTGACCTACAATGAGTATGATAATATTAGAACATAAGTATGAGTACAATTAGACTGTAATAGTAAATAAGTATTAAAATTTTGTTCATTCAATGAAGAACACATTAAATAATGAGAAGACAAAAATTTTAAACATTAAAGTAATCTTAATTTCAAATTTTAAATAGTTAAATTATATTAATTTAATGAAGAAGAAGTTATTGAAATGAAGTAATGAAAAGACATATATTTTAGAAATTTAAGCAAAATATGAAAATTCAAATAAGAAAAACATTAAATAATTAAAACTTGAACATATATTATAAAAAAAATATTCATTTCATAGAGATTTAGAGTTAATTTTAAATAAAAGAGTAAATAAATAATGAAATATATTATGATTAAAATTTATGCATAATATTAAACGAGTGTTAGATTTACGTTACTTAAATGAACAAGAAAACATCAAGCAATGGAAAGAAACAAATAAACTTTAAAATTAAAAATTGATAAAGGTATTAAAACTAAAAGGAAGAAAATATTAAATAATAAAAATACATAAGTTTTAAAAAAATTGAATATAAATTGGGAAAAATATTCATTTATTTGAAATTTAGAATTAAATTTAAATAAAGTAGTGATAATTAATGAAAAATATTATGAGTAAAATTCATGCATAATACTAAATGAGTATTTAATTTATGTTAATTTAAAGAACCAAATTAAGGAACAAACATTTATGATAAAGAAATTAATCATAAAATTCTAAAATAATCATAATATTTATATTTAAATAATGAAAGAGAAGAAATTAGTGTAAGAAAATTGTCACTACAAATATTTAAAGTAAGTCCTAAGTAAAGTGATGATTATTACAAAGTTAGTATAGATAAGTATCAAAAGTGAAGATAAAACACTTAAAATTATTATAATTGTAAAATTACAATAATTTTAATTTTAATGTACTTGCATTGGAATCTTAGACTTATTTAATGGTTGGTTGGCCATTATAGACTAACTAACCCTCAAATTGTACTATAAATTTGAATAGTTTCAAATAGGCCTTTTAGTTATTGTTGTTAGCTTATCTTCGTTTTGATTCACATCATAAGAAATTCATGTGACTTCTTTATTCTCCAGGTGCATATTGCATTAAAATATAGTTTATAAACTTAGAGAACTATAGGAAGATGATGCCAAAATTCTTACATTTAAGAAATGATAGTATAGATAATTTGAGACAGTCACTAAAAATATATCTTGAATGGTGTTGAGACCTAATTTTGTCCAAAAAATAATATAAATAAAATAAATATTAAAAAAATTTAAAAAATAAAAAAAATTGTAGGATAATAATAATAAATGAAAAGCTATCAACATTTTTCATTTCTTCTATATTGCACCTCCTTCATACCTACCAATTGTATCTCATTTGATAAACTTCACCAATAATAGACTTATTACAAGCCTATCTCTATCCTCACAATGAGATTAAACAATTTTGAATTATTTAAAGTAAGAAAATTTCATATGTCAATAGCCAATGTTGAAAAATAATAAAGTTTTGTTAAATTCTTAACTTGTCGATAATACTTAGGTGAAATGTAAACCAAATGTAAGCTAAATGCAAATGTAATTGCTAAAAGCTTTTTTTGTAAAGACTAAAGCAATTTCATTTAAAAGGGCATCTAGAAAGATTCAAAGAAATATTAAAAAAATCTAAATGAATTTTAGAAGGAGAAGAAGAGCATAACAAAAGGAGCATAGAGGAATAATTAGAAGAGTAAAATACGAACATAAAAGGAGAGAAAGGTAGTAGAGATAATTTATTGAAAGGAAATTTTCATCATTAGACATACTTTCTTTTACTCTTTTTAATTTCGTATCTAAAATACTTAAACTTTCATTGTTTTAGAATCTTAAATGAGTGTCTTAAATATAAAATAAATCTCGATTATGCACACTAAAATAATAATTGTTAATAGTTTTAAAAATATTTATATAAAAATAAAAAAGATAATAAGGAGAAAAAAAATAAACCTCATTCTTATAGCGCATGGTCTTAAGCTCCTAAGAAAGAATAAGGGAAATGAAGTTGCAAAAGAGATGAATGAGGATTAGAAATGGGCAATACTATTAGCTTCAAGATAAATATAATGAGAACCACAAATTTAGAAATATCCTATCTTATCATACCTTTTATCTTTTTTTATTTATACAAATATTAAAACTAAAATAAAATAATAACAAAAGGACAACCCCTCTCAGAGGAAAGGACATCTTCTTTTCTAATAAGGTAAGATAGTACTAACCATCCCACCCATTTCGCTTTTCATTTTTTTTATTTGTTTGTTTTCTTTTTTCGTTTTAAAAATTAATTAATTAATATTTATTTAACATGTGATATTAAAAGTGTTTTTGTGCAATTCCTATAACAAAATAAAATAAAATAGTTTAGAGGTTCAAACTATTTTAATATTGTTGAGGTGAGTGATATTTTAAAAATTAAATGGGATAAACTGTTTAAATTAGAAATTTGAATATTATTGTACATAAAATTATCTTATAAATATCATTTGTATATATGTTATATCTTAATTTATTTCACTTTATTATATTTACACATGAGCACCTATAATTTATAAAAAGAAAATTACATATTTTGTGATGACAGAATAATATAGAAATTAATTGCAAGTTCAATAAATATAATTTTAATTTTTTTTAAGTAATTCTTTATTCAAATTTGACTAAAAAGTTAGAAAATTTTAATATTTTAAAAATTAGAAAATAATATTAACATTACGATTTCAATTTTCTTGAGCAATTCTACATTTAGATTTAGCCATGAAGTTAGACAAACTTGATGTTTTAACATTACGAAATAATATTGGAATTATAATTTTAATTCTTCTAAATTTTTATTTTAAATTTGGTCAAAAAGTTAGACAAACTTGATAATCTAAATTAAAAATTATTAATACATGCTAAACAAACAAACAAATAAATAAAATTACTTAAAATAATTTTTTATCTTATTATTTTAAAAATTATATTACAAACATTTTATTAAAATATTCCAAAAAATATGAAATAAAAATATTATAAAAGAGTTAAATAATAATTTTCATAAATAATAAAAATAAAAATCATTCAAATAATAAAATTTGTGCCTATGACCTATCAAAGTTAAATAATCCAATTGCAAATGCAATCATAATGGGACTTAACATTATTAAAACACTTTATTTTATCCAAATCTTACTATAAAGTTGAGTAGATTTTGGAAACCAAATCAACATATTAATTAATATTAAAATGTCATTTTAGAAAAAAAAACACACATGTAATATGATAAGGACCATCATAATTCAATTCAAAATAGAAAATTAGAATGAACAGGTAACCGTTCTTTGAACAGATGTTATAGGGTGCTAATACTTTTCCTATACATAACTAACTCTTAAACCTGAACTCTAGGAATGTAGACCAATTTTAGTGTTACAATCACACTGTAAAAATGATTTGTGGCCACTGTTTTCTTTTTTTATTCATACATACCAATGTTTCAAAGAGGCATGAAACACACTCCCTTCCTATGGATTCCTTTGTCGAGCACATCATGAGAGTTTAGTGACTCTACTAGAGACTAAATCAAAGTTTGACCATTTTTGTTTATTCCTTTTCTATCTTAGCCTTGAACTTTCTTAGTTTATGTTTGGTTTAATATTTTCTTAACATTGTTGTTTATCATGTTTGTCTCATTATGACTATATTTATTTATGGTAAATTAGTCATATAAAGATTTTTTTTAGAATGGTTGATGTTCCTTTTCACACATTGTATATTATAGATCTCGTACACATATCATAAGCCTCTTACTTGAGCTTTATATTACCTTTTAGGAGCAGCTAGAAGGCAAAGTAGTGATACCTTTGTGAGACCACCAATCTCTATGCAAGCTAGTGAAATACCCCTACTTAAATTAAACTTTTTTGGTTTGTAGCTTATCATAAGTGAGGATTAGGGGCCTTACTAGCCTATAGTGGTGACAATAAGGATAATATAGGGACCTTATATCAATTAGATGTCACAAAACCTAAGCCAGGCACAAATTATAATAAAACTTAGAACTACTTTATTTGAGAGAAGTCTATCTTATGAAGGAAAGTTTCAAACCTAGGGAAATATTTGTGGAATACATGAGAGAACTCTTTTATGATTAATCTCTTACCTAATCCATGCAAGTCTAGTCCAAAAATGATGATTAAGCCATATGTCTGTTAGATTGAATGGCTTACCCTCATTTTAAGAGTTAAACTTAAATGATTTATCTCGTGTTTTATTCTTGCCTAACTAAATGTGATTATTCCTCAGCATTCTTCATTTCATCATACACAAATATTACTGAAGGTCATTCATATCGCTAAAACATGAAAAAAACAAAGCATCAAATCGATAATTGATTATGAGCTTCAAGGATTAGTATTACAGGAGTTCGAGACAACTCAATTAGAAAAAAAGGATTATCTTCCACAAAAGAATGTATTGCAATTGCTTGAAATAGGAAAAATAGATTTTGAACAAAATGATCTAAAGCCTTGGATCCAAATTTGGCATAAGATGAAAAGGAAAGATGCTTTCAAAAATAATTATGGAAGCATCACATATCTTTTGTTTGTTCCACTTAATATACCCATGCTAAAAGCTATGTTACATTTTTTTGGACCCATTTTACCTTTGCTTCACATTCAATCAGCATAACATGACTCCTACTGTAATGTCCTGAATTTTCAATTCTATTATTTGAATCTCTAAATTCTAAGGTCGTAGAAACGAAGAGCACGTTTGAGTTAGCTTGGTGGGTGAATCTTAAGTTGAAAGGAATTAAGTGTAAGGGTAAATGAAATTTTGAAGGAAAAAGGATAGAGGGAAAAGAATTAATTCTCCTAAACAGTATAGAAGATCAGAGGAGGTTGGAAAATCCTAAAATGGGGAGTTGTCTAAGTCTGACAGTGTAAGAAATTTTAAACAGACAGAAACCCTATGGACTAAATTGCAAAAGTGCAGAATCGGGTGTGGTTAAAGTGAAATAACCAAGGATTTGGGATCTAATATGAATAACCAAGATTTTAGGGTGTGATATGTGAATTTATTTAGTGTGGCCAATAGACACATGACAAGTGTGGCCAATAGACACATGGCAAGTGTGGCCAATGGACTTATGGACAAGTGTCCTTATTAGAAGAAAATGGCAAGAATGCCCTTGAAGCTTCATGAAAGCTCCTTCTTCTCCATTTCTCCTAAAAACTGCAGAAATCTCCATGAGAGCAAGCTTAAAACGTGCAGGAGAGAGAGAGAAGAGAGAGAAAGTTTCTTTTGGCTTTTTCACCCAAAAATAGTGAGATTTAGGCTTGGGGGTAGAAGGGAAAGTTGCTCTTCTCATCAAGCTCTATCCATTGGTGTGTTTAGATTAAAGAAAAGCTTAAGTTTGATCAAGTTTGGGGAGCTCTAAGTGAGAATTTTCAAGTTACACCAAGAGGTAAAATTGTTCTCCTCTAAAAGCTCTTTATTGTGCTCTTTTTAGTTTCTTGAGATTTTGATGTTGGAGTGGTCAAAGGTAGTTGATCATGGAGTTTTGGATGATTTGAACATGTCTAATGGTGTTTTAGATATTGTTATGTTGATTTATGGCTTTGGTTTGGTGTAAAAATAGCAAGAAACCATGATGTATACACTTGGATTTTAGAGGCATAATGGTGCATGTGTGGATTTGTCATGATTTGTTTGGAATTTAGTTAAATTGATGAAATTAGGATGATTCTTATAAGTTATGAAGCTTATGGAAGATGAATTTTGAGTTATGAAAGTGTGTATGAAACTTCCTTTTTGAGAAGTCAAGGGGAGAAGGAGGTTTAGCCATGTAAAATTGTGTTTTTGGAAGATCAGTAATGTACACGGGGTAGAACACGGCCCATGTTGTACCCCATGTTCTGTACATGGGGTAGAACACGGCCCATGTTGAACCCCGTGTTCTTCTACGAAGGCTGATCAGCAATGTACATGGGGCAGAACACGGCCCATGTTGTACCCCATGTTCTGAACACGGGGTAGAACACGGCCCATGTTCACCCCCGTGTTCTTTGACAAGTGAACTTTTTGACTTTGATTCTTCACGTTTTGCATGGTTTTACTTCCGGATCCTTTTCTAATGTTCATATGTGTCAATTCAAGGCTTGAAATCAAAGTATAGAGCATCTAAGTATGCATTTATTTAAGTGGAGGAAGTAAAGAATACATAAGGTTTAAGGAAAGTGATGATGTTTTAATAAGAACTATGATGTGTATTTGTATAGACTAAAAAGTGACAAGTTGGAAAGGCAAGGGGGAATTGTAAAGAAGTTTTAAGTGAGGGCAAAAGAGACATCACCGTTGGAAGCTTATAAAAGGTAGCTAGCTTTATCCTTAAGTTTTGTTTCCTATTTACATGATTTTCTGTAAATTTTGCCATTGTATGGAATGTGTATGAAATAGCTGTGTGTGCAACCGGGAAGACAGTGAAATGCTGTATATGAGGCCTATGGCCTGAGTGTTCCCCGGGATGATAATGCAATTGCTGTGCGCGGTACCTATGGCCTTTAGAGTTCCCCGAGAAGATAGCGTGATGCTGTATATGAGGCCTATGGCCTATGGCCTTTAGAGTACCTCGGGAAGATAGCGTGATGCTGTATATGAGGCCTAGGTACGATTATTTGTGATGGCCATCTAGATATTGATATAAGTCCTTGAAGGGGCTTGATGATTGCTATGTGTGATGCACATTTCCTACAATGGTATGGAATGAGATGATAAATAATTGATTGATTTCGAAATGTACGTTTTATTTGCTTAAGGATCTGGAATGGCTTGATATGTTTTTTTATGGCAATGGCTAGCTACTGGGAAACTCTGTTTCTTATGTTTTTCTGTTTTGTTACTAACCATTCCAGGTGATGCTTCCAAAGGCTCTCATGATAAGGGACAATAATGTTTTGAAGTTGTATATCAAAAGTGATTGTATAGTTAGTAATTTTGTAAGTGATGGATGTATATTTTTGTAAATTGAACTTTTGTATAATTACATGACTCTTGCTTATGTTGTATGAGATACAGAAAGTGGTGGTATTGTGAGCTAGTTCAGAGTAGAAGGAAAATTAGTATACGTTAGTTATCTATTTAACGAAGATTAAGGTGTTAATAAGTGAGGGAGTTACACCTACCATTAAAGAATATGATGAACTCCTTAATATTACAATTATGATAAAAGATAAGATATATCTTTATAATGGTAAATGAACTATAAAACAATTGTAAAAAATGATAGAGTTCAAACTTGTGAAATAGCAAAACATATGAAGAAAAAAAGGGATAGTCGTCGCTTGCCCACAAATTACTTATTCAAATTTGCCTAAGAACACACTGATAGTGATCATGGTTTAGCCATGCTAGCCTTAGCTATTTATAGTTTGGTAATATTTCCAAAAACAAAGGGACATATAGATGGGCATGTGATTAAGTTATTTGAAAAGACTGAACATAAAATCAATCCCATCCTAACAATCTTGGTAGAAATAATCAAATCACTTAATTATTACCAGATGAAAAGAAAAAGCTAATTCAAGGCTTGTGATCAATTGTTATTGGTATAGATGTTTAGTCATCTATCTAAGGTTGATTTCTTTCAATATTGTAAAATCAAGTTCACACCCATCATTATATAAATAAGAATTCTTTGCAAGAATTTTTGCTACTAATTAGCCATATCAAACACCAACCAAAAGCTAATAGATCAATTATTTTCAAGAATTAAAAGAAGTCCTATACAGAGCTCCTTGGATGCAACATGTTCCAACCATATATACATGTGGACAAAAACCTTGGGTCCCTCTTATTAGTCTTTAGGGTGTGACTAGTTATGCACCTGCGATGGTAAAAAGACAATTACAGTCTAAACAATTCATTCCAATGACCTATGGGTTGTTTGATATGGAATACACTTACAAAGATAAAAATTCACTACCAAAGATTAAAGAAGCTATTGATATTTGGAAGTTCGTACGTTAAGTAGAAGCAGGATAATCCTTTAATACAATGATTGATGGATATTTGATGAGAAAAATATTTACTATTTTATTTTTTCCTATTTTATGTCTTTTAGATGTTATATTTTCTGAATTTCACTAATTAGGCCTTATTTTATAATTTTTAGTCAATTTTACAATATTATAAATTTATTTGATGATAAATGCTAGATTTTGATGCTATTTTTATTTTTTAGCTATATTTTGGATTCTAGATGTTGCATTGAGGTAAATTTTATATTGTTAGAAAGCTTAAAGAGGGAAATATAACTTTTATATTTTGGTCCAAACCTAATTCAGGCATTTTAGGGATCATATGTGGTTAAGAAGTCAAAGTTGGTTCTTTGTCCTAGCTAAGATCACTTCTATATTTGGGCCATAATTAGATCTACAAAAATCAAATTAACCTTAAACTAATGGCTAAATTTTCATAAGACATAGGCCTACAAGTTTCATATTTAGGGTTTTCCAAATTATATTGATTTCATGATCAAAATCTAGTTGGAAGTCAAACCTGTGAGAATTCACTAATATAACTATTGGATTTAATTGTCTTGTTAAAAATAGATCTAGGCTTCTAAAAATTAAGAAAGCCTTATTATTGTAATCTTAAGATTCATACAATCCAATTCTAATAGCTTAATTAGGCTAAATAAATAGAGGAAAAACTTATTAGATTTGAGACTCTATAGACTATTAAGAATTCAACAACCACCGATTTTCTCTCTTTCCTTATTTTCTTGTTTTTAAGCCATAGAAAGAGACTCTTAGTTGATTCAAGGATTATGAAACTTTTCTCTTTAAGGGTTATGAGATCTTGATTAGTAATGTTAATTTTCTCCTATTGATTTTTCTTTTTCTCCAATTGTTTATGCTAAATTATTGAAATTTGTGTTAAGTGGTGATTTAGTATAATTGGCACTTAATGTCGTGATTTCTATTCTTTTGCTATTTTTAATGTGAAATTATGGTTGGTTAATCATGGTTTTACATGTTGGGATAGAGGGTTAGGGGATTACTTTAGTAGCATTTGATTTAATTTCCTAAATTAACTAAATTCTATCTTTAAGTCAATTTCAATCTAGTTTAAGGGTTATAGTAGTTACTTAATTCAACAAATCTTAATTAACCAGAATCTAGATGGTAATCTAGCATAGGATTCATGAATTATTGCAAAGATTCCAAATAATCCAAAATTGAAAAATTAATCAGAACAATCAAATATTTTGTGATCTAGTATTAATCTATATTAAAAGCTATCATATCCTTGAATTGATTGTTTTTCTCTATCAAATTGCTTTCTATTTACTTTGTACTTATTGTCTTTGATTTTAGTCATTCACATTGCTTTAATTTCATATAAACCTCTTAATTCTAGAATTTGTGTTTTGCATTTTGTTATTGCATAATTATATATACAACATATAGCATATTACATAATGCATTCAATTTCTATTACATCGTTTTGTTTTATTGCATTTGCATTTCGTTTGCATTAGTTTCTTTCATTTTCATTGCATTAATAAGTCAATAATTCTGTACATATTGTTAGAATTCATTTAGAAAAGATAAAACTAAAGAATCACTAGGGGTATGACTTAGTTGTGCTACTTTTTTACATTATTTCTTTAGCAGACTAGTTTTAACTAATTTTGGTGCATTGCGACATGCATATCAATATTCATTATGGCAAGTTAGTAGAGGAAAATACCTTGTCACTTTTAAAGTTAAAGGCTTGAGGCCACCAATGCATTTATTTCCCGAACCAATTGATTATCAAGTTATAGTAGAGGCAAGATATGAAGTGACATATCATTAAACCTAAGAGAAACAAGTTGTAATGGTCATTAAAAATAAGAAATTATCAATTAAGAAAAATATATGGACTAATAAAGCAATCAAAACTGAGGAAAAGATACATAAATTGCAAAAATCAAACCAAGAAAAAGAATCAAAACATTATTAAAAAGCTTCAGAATGCATATTATAAAATAAAGGAACTCAAGCAAAAGTATTAAGATCTTGAAGAAAGCACCAGAAAGAAAATAACAAATATGAAAATGAGAAGCTTGATCTTCAATTATAATTAAAGATCTAAGTTAGCAATTAGAGGCATGTTATGATATAATCCAATAGTTGAGGCTATAGAATAACTTATTGCAAAATGAGAACTACTAGGATAAAAAAAAGTGCAGAAATGGAACAAAAGTAAAAAAAAAAGTTAAACAATAGGAAGAAAATTGATTGGAGAAATAACAATAGTAATTGAAAAAACTTAAAAGAGAGCAAGGGTAGCCTAAGAAATTGAACTAAAGCTATCACTAAATGATATTCAAGAATTCCTCTTTAATGCTGGCAAGATTTAGAGCAACTCGGTCAATTTTACTAAAACTTGATATTCATGATTGATAATCATAAATTATGTAATCATTTAGTGAAATGAATAACCTCTTGGCAATGTCATTTTTAAATCATTATATTCATACATTGCTTTAATAAATTCATCTTATCATCCATCCATGTTTGAAAAGTTAAAGCTTCATAGCTCACCTTAAAAGAGAAACCTTGCTTCGATGACATCCTTATAGGACTTGATTCTAGGAAAATATCGTGGAAAAGATAGATAAAAATCAAGAACAAATGAAGAAAAACATCAATGAGTTGAAAGGGCAGTTGGAAAAAATTATGGAAATGTTATTATCTTTAGAATAAAAGAAAGTTGAGAAGGAACATCTTTCGACCAAAATTAGAATCAAGATGCACCATCCCTAGGCACTCCAATATATCCACTTAGGTTTACACCTATTGAGGCCCAAAATCCTCCTTATTAACAAGACATGACTCCACTAGAAGACAATGTACCACTTCAAGGGTTAAACCGATGGCACAACCTCCACCAAGGATGCAACATTACTATCATCTTATTTCTCCATTCTATTTCTCAAGACCTATAGCACTAAATGAGGGTGTGTATGTATCAGGTCACATTATTAATCTAGATAACCTTAAAATACAAGAGGAACTTAAGAATTCTTAATAAGGGTTTATTAAAGACTCTAAAAGTAAGGAAAAATTGGAAATCTTGGAAGAAATATTACGAGCAATAGAAGGAATGGTTGATGCTTCAGAATTATACCTCGTGCTTGATGTAATCATTCCTTCTAAATTCAAAGTACTAGAATTTGAAAAGTATAATTGGATTGGATGCCTCATGAACCATTTGACATTTTATTGTCAAAAATGGCCTTTTGTTATTAGGATGATAAGTTATTGTTTCATTTCTTCTTAGTCTGACTGACACTATATTAAGGTGGTATACCAAGCTTGATCAAAAAAAGGTGTAACATTGGAAAGACTTAGCTAAGGCTTTTCTAAGTCAATGTCATTATAATGTTAACATGGCTTTAAATAGAATGCAGTTACTGAACATGGAAAAGAAAGCTATTGAAATGTTCAAGAAACATGCACAATGATGGAATGATTTAGTTGTTTAAGTACAACCACCTATGTTTAACAAAGAGATGGTTTCAACATTTATTAGCATATTTTGCTTCCCTTTTTATGATAGAATGATTGGTAATGCTTCTATTAACTTTTCTAACATGGTCACTACTAGGGAGAGAATTGAACAAGGTATGAAAGTTAGGAGGATACTTTATAACTCAAGTGAAAGTAAAAAATTTGAAAAAAAATAATGATCAATAAGAAAAAGGAAAGGGAAGTACATAATGTCAATCATGATGAAAGGCAAAAAGTAAAGCAAATGAAGCTCAAACAACAATATATGAATCAACCATTCCAATCTTATTTCATGCCTTACCCATATGTGACTTTAACTTTCCAAGCACCATATGTGTAATCTTATCCCATTCCTTTGTAAGTGTTAATTTGGAAATTCTTAAATGATTTAACCTTCAAATCAAAACCCTTATCAAAGAGCTAATTAGAAAAGGTCTCTAAACAATCAAGAAAGGAAGCCTATGCAGTATGATTGCATCCCAATATCTTACACCAAGTTTTTGCCTAAACTCTACTAAGATGGCAAAATAGCTTTAGTCCTGATAAAACCTATGGAACCTTTATATCCAAAATGGTATGATCCAAATGCCAAATGTGATTATCATACAAGAGAAGTAGGTTATTCCATAGAAAATTGTATTGCTTTTAAAAATAAACTCCAAGCCTTACTTAATGTTAAATGATTAAGTTTTGAAAGGATGATTGGAATACTTGATGTGACTTGCAACCCTTTATGTAACCATGGAAATTCTAAGGTTAATGCCACTTATAGAGAATCAAATGTGTTTATTAAGAAGAAAGTATCTAAGATGAAAATGCCAATAAGAATTATCTTCAAAATCTTACGAAAAATGGTATGTCTACCTATAACTATCAAAGACAAAAGCTCAATATCGTGAACAAACATGTGAATTTCATGAAGGCAAAAGTGGACATTCTATTAAAAATTGTATTGGCTTTAAAGAAATCCTTCAAAGCCTGATGGATGATTAGTTAGTTCAAATTGGTTACATTATTAAGGATGTCAATGTTAATGTAATTAAAGATCCTGGCCTCCCTTCTAGCCAATAAATTAATGAAGTAAGAAATACATAAGCATCCTTCCTCATCCCTAGACCTTTAATCATTTGATATGATGAAAAAGCTCATTTATCAACCCCTTTAATGCCTTTACTTAAGAATCTAGAACCAATAAAAATTAAAGTTCCAAGTCCTTTTCCTTATAAGAAAACTAATGTAGTGCTATGGGTTTATACATGTGAAGTTCATTCTAGCAATAATGATGTTCGTACCACACCTATGCCAACTTTAACCATCACTAATATTTTTAAGGTTAGTGAAATCACTTGAAGTTGTTACTGTTATACCTTAGAAGAATTGGAAAGCTAAAGAAAAGTAAAAAGTAAATCAAATAACAAAAGAAGTTGTTGTAGAGGATAATCTTAAAGAGAAGTAAGGTGACACTGTAGGACTTCAAGATATTGAATACAAAAAGAATGTGACTAAAGAAAAAGCTTGCAAGTTCTTGAAACTTATAAAGCAAAGTAATTATAAAGTGATCAAGCAGTTGAATCGTACACTTGCCAAAATCTCATTATTATCTTTATTTCTAAATTTAGAAGCGCATCATCAAGTGCTAATGAAAGTGTTAAATTAGGCTCATGTTTGTCATAACATCCTATTTGAAAAAATTTGGTAGCATTATTAGTAACATCACTATAGATAATTACTTTACCTTCACTAATGGTGAGATACCATCCGAAAGAACAAGGTACAATAAAGTGCTCTACATCTCGATCAAGTGTAAAGATTATATCGTAGCAAGAGTCCTTGTTAATAATAACTCATCTTTAAATGTGATGCCAAAATCTACATTATACAAGCTTTCTATAGATGAATCTTATATAAGACCTAGTACCATGGTTGCAGGAGCTTTTAATGGAACAAGAAGGGAAGTTATTGGCAATATTGAACTCCCAATTCAAATTGGCCCACACACTTTTAACTTATTATTCTAAATTATGGATATTAATCCAACATATAATTGCTTATTAGGTCACTTGTGGATTCATTCAGTTAGAGTTGTACCATCTACCTTGCACTAAAAGGTGAGTTCACAATAAAGAATAAGTTAATTATTGTATTTGGTGAAAAGGATATGTTGGTCACCAAGGCTTTTAGTACTCCCTAGGTTGAGGCTATAGAAGAAGCACTTGAAAGTGTTTTCTAAACTTTTGAAATTGCAAACATTGTATATATCCAAGAAGGGTCACCTTTCCCAAAACCATATCCATCTTCAGCTTCCATAATGGCTACCAAAGTTTTTCTTGAACATAGGTATAAGACAAACTAAGAAAATATCATCAGGGTGGTAAAGAATCTCTCAAACTCCCAATGAATAATTCTAAATTTAAGCTAGGTTATAAGCTAATGAGAGGTGATAGAATAAGAATCATTAATAAGAAGAAGGAGAAACAAATAAGGCTCCTTAAAAATCATAAGCCATAAACTGAAAATTTTCATATTTATGACCTAAAAGAAAGCTTTAAAAGTGTTGAATTTTATGAACAAGTCTCAGTAATAAAGGATGTTCATGCAAATGAAAATGTTAACTTGGTGTATCCATGTACTAGAGATTCAAAGTACAATAACTGGGAGATCATAAAATTCCTACTGTCATTGATACAAAGTAATTTCATGTAATCATCCCTGACGACTTTGCCCAAGGCCTTAAGATTTAGGTTATGGAAAGGCTTTCATATTTTTATTCCAATAATCACTTCAAATAATAAAGTCATTGTCTTGCACTTTATATTCATTCCCCTTTAACTTTTTAGTTTTGCTTATTCTATCCTTTTTTCTTCCTTTATAAATCCTTTTTAAACCTAAGTTTGGATAAGATATGATTAAGAATGATGATGTCATGCATCATACAAATGATGCTGATTACCCTACTGATAATATTGATAATGATGAAGAAGATAAAATAAAGCCTTCCATTGAACTCTTAAGGTTAATTAAGCAAGAAAAAATAAAAATTTAACCTTTAGGAGAATCAATTCAGATAATTAACTTAGACACTAAAATGAGTAAGAAAGAAATAAAGATTGGCACTTCAATGCCCAAGGCTAAAAAAGAAAAGTAGATCAGTCTCCTTTTTGAATATAGTGATATTTTTACTTAGTCATATCAAGACATGCCTAGATTAGATACTAATCTGGTTGTTCATAAACTACCATTGGAGCCTAGAAGTAAACTTGTGAAACAAAATTAAGGAGAATGAAACCTAATATGGCTTTGAAAATAAAGGAAGAAGTTAAGAAACAATTTAATGCCAGATTTCTTACAGTTGCTAAATACCCAAAATAGGTTGCTAATATCATTCCAATTTCAAAATAGGATAGAAAGGTTTAGATGTATGTTAATTATTGATATTTAAATAGACCTAGTATTAAAGATGACTTTCCCTTACCATATATTGATGTTCTAATTAATAATATAGCTAAACATATGGTCTTTTCTTTTATGGATGGTTTTTCTAGTTATAATCAAATTAAAATGGTCCTTAAGATATGGAGAAGATAACTTATGTTACTCTTTATGGCACTTATTACTACAAAGTAATGCCATTTGGATTAAAAAATGCAGAGGCAACCTACTAAAGGGCCATGATAACCCTATTTCATAACATGATGCATAAGGAAATAGAGGTTTATGTCGATGATATGATCGCAAAATCTAAAATGGAAGAAGATCATGTTAGAGATTTAAGAAAACTATTTGAAAGGTTAAGAAGGTTTCAATTGAAGCTTAATCCAACAGAATGCACATTTGGCATAAGATTAAGGAAGCTCTTAGGATTTGTGGTTAGCTAACAAGGAATTAAAGTTGACCCAAATAAGGTTTGAGCTACTGTGGAAATGCTAACTCCATGCACAGAAAAAGAAATTTGAAGCTTCCTAGGCAAATTGAATTACATTAGGAGACTCATATCTTAGTTGATAGCCATATGTGAACTAATATTCAAACTATTGCATAAGAATCAAACTATTGGATGGAATGAAGATTGTCAAACGGCATTTGAAAAAATAAAGCAATACTTGTTAAAGCCCCTAATTTTGGTACCTCTAACACCCAGCAGGCCTCTTATCATGTATTTATCCGTTTTAGAGGAATCCATGGGTCATGTGTAGGGCAAAAGGATGAATTAGGAAGAAAAGAGCAAGCTATATATTTTTTGAGCAAGAAGTTCACAAATTATAAGGTTAAATACTCATTATTAGAGTGAACTTGTTATGTTTTAGTATAAGCAACTTGTCGCTTAAGGCTATATATGCTAAGTTACACCATATGGTTAATATTGAAGATGGACCATATTAAGTATATCTTTGAAAAACCTACTCTTACTAGTATGATTGCAAGGTGGCAAGCACTTTTGTTAGTATATGATATTATCTCTATCACGCAAAAGGCAATAAAAGGTAGGATTCTTGCTAAATTTTTAGCTAATTAACCTATTGAAGATTACAGATCAATGTAGAGTGAGTTTCCTAATAAGAACATCATAGCTTTATTTAAAGACAAGGAAGTTATTGCATGCGACACATGAAAGCTATTATTTGATAGAGCATCTAATGCATTAAGGTATGGTATTGGTGCTGTACTAATTTCCCATAAGGAAGACATTATTTTACTCATAGCTAAGCTTTGTTTTGACTGCATAAACTACATAGCTGAATATGAAGCTTATGCCTTAGGTATTCTTATAGCAATAGACTCAAGAATAAAAATTTTGAAAGTATGTAGAGATTCTACACTAGTAATCCATTAATTACATGGAGAATGGAAGACTGAGATGCTAAATTAGTTCCTTACCATAAATATATAATAGAGATATCTAAACATTTTGATAAAATCACATTCTACCACATTCTTTAGAAAATTTGTCCTCCATATTCAAAGTGAATTGCAATAATGAGAAGCTTCATGTCAAGATTTAAATGTGAGACATATAAGTGTTGGGTTTTATATGCATTGCAGTGGAAAAATAGTTTTTTAAAATTATGTCATGTGAAACCTTCCCACGGATCAATGTGCAAGGACATAAATTAAATATTAAATATTATCTGTTAGAGTGCATATTCAAATCTAGAGCATAATTAAGTAATGGTGCCTCTACAATATCCACATAGAGCGAATGGTGACTTCCCAACCTTTACGAATCTGCCAAGATTCATCTGTAATAAAAAGAAAAGGCGTTTAGTGTGATTTTATAGAGTGTTTTTGTGCAGTTTTGTTAATGATGAATTTACTTGTTTTCATACAAAACAATGATGCTTTTATGCCTTTTTTATAAAGCTAAAGGCATGCATCTTTCGTAGTCCTACTAAGAAAACCACAATTAATCTTAATTCTACTCAACTACTAATACCTTATCTCTAATATGGTGAGAGTGAAGAGAGATATGGCTTATCTATTAGTTATCTAATATTATTTTAATATTAATAACTAAATATTATTAGATAACAACATTACCTGATATTACTTTAATATTAGATAATATCACATAATATAATATAAAATATATGTTATGTGAATAATATATATATATATATATATATATATATATATATATATACATTATTACTTTGATAATATATATAATAACAAGCCCAATTAATAAGTTTTTAGTCTAACTAAAAATTAATTAATTACTATCTCATTCTTACTCCTTTTTATATAACTTTGTAGGTTCCTACTACATTGGCAATGACCCATTATTGGATCATAGATAGAAGTGATATCTAGCAATACATCACTACCACCCAAGTAGTAAGAATTTCTATGATTCGACATCCACCTAATGTATGATCAACGCTTTGCATCATAGTCCTTTTTATAATTATATCCAAATCGAATTGGAGGCATGGAATGTATTATTCTCTTCAATGTTCAATTTATATTTCTTGATACTGAGTAGACTACCTTAAATAAATGATCAATATCATATATTGATCCAATTGAGCATGAACATGTATTTCTAAATCTCACTCAATCAAGGGGCCCAAGGATATTTCTCCTTTACACAAGAGTAATAAAATCCCATCTATATCACTCATATCCCTCTACATGATTCATGACACATTCAATCAATGCCCTACATGTCATATTGATTAAAAGTAACATAAGATAACATCAAAGTGTGTGACCCTTCATGTAAAGAACCGTAGTGACTTCAGGTCAAAGGACTATGTGTATTGTGGTCACATGAGAATAGCTAATAGCACATAACAATCCATGCATTATTCTCATAGCGGGTTAGTCTAGTACATTTATTTACTAATAATGTATCCATGTATTGACTTAATATCATATATCCATGATTCATAATTATTAGTCACCATTCATGATAGTCTCGATGTATTATTATTATCCCTTTTACTATAATATGTGACTATGGGCATTTTAGGAATAGAAAAACTATTCTAAAGACGATTATTATATTCGAGTTATAAATTATGCAAATATTAAAATAAAATATAATAATTGTATTGCCTAAAATAAAATGTTATACATTGTACGTTATTACAATCATCTTATAATTGGCTCCTAGAATATACTCACCAACAATGAGCATATTACTTAAATATTAAAGAAGAGATAAATGGGAAACCATGACATCATGATATTCAAAGCTATATCAAAAATTAAGAATACCTACTAGGAGCTTCAAAAAATAATAAAAGAATTATAAAAAAAATACCCATAGGTTTCTTTCTAAATAAAGAGATGTTGTACAAAAGAAATAATGACATTATACTACTAAGATGTGTTGATACCAAGGAAGTAGAAAAGATTATCAAAGAAATACATGAAAGTTTTTGTGCAACACATGCAAATGGACATACTATGGCTAAAATGATTCTAAGAGCAAGGTATTATTGGATAATAATAGAGTCTAATTGCATCAATCATGTGAGAAAGTGTTATAAATGTCAAGTCTATACTAATAAGATCCACATGCCTCTTGTATCACTGAATATTCTAATGACTTCCTAGCCATTTTCAATGTAAGGAATTGATGTCATAGGCCCAATTGAACCAAAAGCTTCAAATGGGCATTGGTTTATCTTGGTTGCCATTGATCACTTCACAAAAAGGTGCCTCACAAGGTGTTGAGGTTTTTTTTTTGTTGATCCTTAAGTTGAAACAAATGTACATATTGAGACATTCAATAAAGAATATGAAGTCACATATACAAGATAATCAAGTAAAGATAGGATCATGTGACATCTTATTAATAGAAAAGCTTAATAGGATTTCAACAAAAGCCATTTTTTATGGAATTAAGAAATTTCTAACTTAGTCTAAGTGAAGATGGATTAAGTCCTTTTAAAGATATGATTCTATTCTAGAATATGTAGCTAGTGGTAATGATAACTTACAATTTGCCACATGGCTCTATATAAAAGAGTCTTTTTTTATGTTAACTTTGTTAATTCTTAGACCACAATCTTTAGGAAAAGATATAATAGATGTCTTCCTCAAACTATTAGTAGAAGATTTAAAATAGTTATGGAAAACGAGAGTCAAAACTTAGGATGCTACTAACAATTGCGTGTTTATATATAGATGACATTGCTATAGACTATCAATGATTTTCCAATATGAAATGATCTTTCAAGGTAGAATGGATAAGGGTACAAAGCATTCCTAACTTGTAACAAAGTACTATATTAATGCAGGTTAAAGGAAAAATAGTGAATATTAGTCATTGTCATTTTCTTTCAAGGTATCAATGGTGGAGAAATGATAAGAATTGAGAGAGACCTACCCCATTAAGGTGGTTTACTAGTGACGTGATCATAAACCAATTAAGTAAATTGAATTGGAGACTTCCTGGAAAAGACAAGCAATTTGATGGAATGAAATGGAAGAGAGGGATTAATGAACTTAAATAGAGTAAGAAGAGCATTTTTTTAAGCTTCTTTACTAACACACAATGAAATTAAGGCACCATATTGATATTATACATGTTGAAAAGAATGAATGTGATAGTATTGTAAGTACATTATTGCAAGATATATGCAAATTAAAGGATATAAACAATGCATTATGTGATCTAGTTAACATGAAAATAAGATTAGTGCTACATCCATATGAAGGGGGAATAAATTAATGAAACTACATGCTAAATTCATGCTCAATGATAATGACTAATGATAGTTCAAGCAATTTATCAAAAAGTCAAGTTTCCTAATGGGTTTACTAATAATCTAAGGAAGAATGTTACTAACAATGACACCAAAATGAAGCAATTGAAATCACATGATTGTCAAGTCATTATGCATTGATTATCAACACCTATAATTCAGATATTCATGTTGAAGGAACTATCATGTCTAATTATTGAACTTTATAATTCTTTAATCAAATGCACGCTAGAACTTTGAATAAAAGATATGTGAAGAAAGCTAAGGAAGATATTATTCCTATTTTTTACAAAACTGAATGAATATTCCTTTCAATATTCTTTGATGCAGTGGTGCACTTGATATAGTTGCCTAAAAAGGCATTGCTTAAGGACCTATTCATTTTTAGTGGATGTGCAAGAGATATGTCAAGAAGCTAAAAGACTATGTCAAGAATCATGCTCAATCTAAGGGTTCTATTACTAAAGGCTATGTTGTAAATGAAGTGTTAACATTTTTTCTATGTATTTAAATAATTTGGAACCTAAATTCAATCAGCTCAAATGAAACTAGGATGCTGTCCAAATTAGAATAGAGGGGCAATTGTCAATTTTCAATGTAATTGATAACCTATCAAAAAATATTGTAGGATTCAATAGGAGAGATTGGAAAATTGCAATATGGTATATCTTGAATAACTATGCTGAAATCTAGAAGTATCTTAAGTAAGTCTCTCAAACTTTGTACATTTCTTCTTTAGGTCAATTTCTTTCCTTTTTTCCAAGTTTTTTACATTTAATGAATAACTTGTATTTTGTAGTGAAAACATAAGATAACTATAAGCTAAAGGTGGCCAAAATTTGGATCAACTCAAAGGTAATGCCTTATCATATTCATTTCCAAAATTTTATCCATCTTTATTATTGATTTTAATATTATTATGTAAATTAATTTTATATATGTGTCACTTACATAATAATAGATCCCTAGAGGCCATCAACAAACTATTCTTATTAGCTTTCAGACCAAATTTTATAGTTATGTCATGTTTGGCATGCATAGTTAATAAAGTTTGATTTATGACTTCTTCTTAGGATTTTAGGCATAAAAAACATATCAATGTGATTTCTATCTAAGGAGTAATGAAAACACATTTTACAATTTTTTAGATCATATTATAAAGTTAACTTATTTGAATGATTGCCATGTGACTCTGTTCAAGTGTAATTAGGTTAACATTGACCATAGAGAGAAGAAATTTGTCAATAACAAGAATATAACAAGCATCTCCATTAGTGCTCAGTGATACAAAGATGATCTATACATAAGTTTTTTACAATGATGACCTAAATAGAGAGTCATTGCTTATCTGATTCATCATAATCTATAGGATCTTCCAAATGATGATGTTAGTTATCATGGAGCCCCAATATTATAGGAAAAAAATCTAGAAACTTCACTCTTACAGTTGATTTTGGAAATTTGGACCTTATTACATCAAATGATCAAAATAATTATCCCTAATATGTTTCACCTTCTAGAGATATTTATATTGACATGCAAGATATTAACAACTTGAAAAATGACAATGACATTTTAGAAAATAAAATGGTTAATGATTATATAGAGGAGGAGCAATTAGAATCTAATGATGATGTTGAAATTAATGATGGAGAAAATAAACATGTCACATTTAATGATACTGATTTAGTTAGGGTTTAGAGATTTTTACTTTTCACATGTAAAAATTATGTAATGAATAATTTTGTTATGTTGTAATAATTATAATTTATGTCTTGCATGATGATTACCATTTATATTATTTCATAGCCATGGTTATTGCTAGGCTATCTCACAATAAAGGAGATAATAGAGCTCTATTACTCTTGGACTATAATCCTTTTTCCTAGTAATACGAGTTAGGTAAAATTGCTATTGCTATCTTGGTTATTTTTTACTTTTTCCACATATAAATTTATGTTTTTGATTAATATGGTGTTCTTTTTTTAACACTTCACCACTAAAGAAATATTATAGTAGGTTAAGGGCTCTGGGCCTCCAACAAAAATTTGCCAAGAGCCAAGGTTAATCACTGCTTGTTAAATTTGATGAAGTGAGTTGGAATCTTATAAGGGAAAAGTAGAGGAACTTCCCATGGTTGATAAGAATGCTTATTAAGCAACACTATGAGCCATTTTACAAAAGGTATATAGCACTGTGAGCCTTTCTACAAGAGGTATATAGCCATATTAGGGCGGGCAACAAGTATTAGACAAGGAATTAAGGTAAGCACTAGCTTATTTTCTATGTTAATATATGTTTGATATTATCATTATTTTACACTCATATTTGAATATCATTGTTTCACACATATATTTAATTGTTACATGTATTTCAACAATATGATTTGTTTTAGATTGTCGGTGTATCATAGGAAGAGGTGATGGTATTTAATGCATTGCAACTGATTGATACAAAGATTAGAGACACAAACTACATGCATATTTCATTGAGTAGGGGAATGAGTATAACCGAATGGTGCAAAAGATCCTAGTCGATTTCCTAAGAGATCATTGAGAAAGGTGTTACAAATAGTTTAATATTGTAAAATACAGGATAAAAATGAATTAAATAATACTACAGGTGTAATTTTTTTTTTGAAGTTTATTGATCTTATAATTGTATATGTTTTCTCTCTGAATTTGTGAGAGAATTCTAAGAGAAATGCTTATAATAGAGAGCAAAAGAGGTGCAATGATCACCATGGATTGAATGCCATTGTGATGTATTGATATGATAAGGTATACTAAATTAACATTCCTAAAATTTAATATTATTGGTGATAATTACTAATATTATCTGTTTATTTTTAAATCTAGCTTGGAGAAATAAAGATATAGGTGAGTTTTAGCTACCAATGGAGAACTTCTATGAGCGCCATACTTGATTATTAGGGGAGTGGGCTTTTTTGATTGCCAAGACTAATTATGTAAGTAAATTTACTTTTACTTTCTAATTTAATTACTTTTGAAAACTTTGTACTCATACTATCAATTTTTTTAAATCAAGAATAAGATAGAAGATTAGGTTACTCAATTGCAATCGTAGTCACAATCTATTGATGTCTCTAGTAGCTTAATAGGACGCCCAATGCAAAATTGATGAACATATCATTACCAACAAGGTATTAAGCACCCATTGAGTGCAAAACAAGGGGATTTGTCATGTGGTTACCATGATTTCGTATGGAACCTACAACAGTAACTCATCAATTGCAACTTATTCTTTGAGGCAACAACAAGAAGTAAGATTGCTTGAGGATGTGCAGAGTTACATTTTCTAAAGTGAGCAAGTATAAGATGTGTAGCAGTAGTACGTTGACTATCAAGAACAAGTATTATAGCAAACCAAGTAGCAACTAGCGGCACTATATCAACATCCATAGACTGTTGTCATGTCCTAAACACTATATCAACATTGGCTAGATTTGCTATGCAACTGCCTCCATTCTAGCCCCAACCTTAACATGGTGAGTATGACACTAGTGATTGCTTGATTTAATGGCTTTTTATATGTTGATTTTTTTGTTACATTTTATGGTAGATGTACAAACATTATGGTGATTTCTTATTATATATTATTTACAATTTTATGTTATATATATTTTTATTTCCTTTAGTATCATAATTAATATGATAATGTTTTTAAATTTTAAATAATTATAAAAATATTTCAAAATAATAATGTTTACTATTAATATCATTAAAATAAAAATATAATTAATCCTAATAAAAATTTTAAGTATTTTAAAAAAATTGGCAATACCGTGGACAATGGTGAACTTGTCAAACGAGAAACCATTACTAAAAAAAAGGAAAAAAAAAAGACATTTCTTCGGATTATGATTCTTTTCAACGCCTATTCTTCAAAAGTAATCCCAAACGCATTATTAGAGATCAGGTCACCGAGCATGCATGTTTAATTATTAGGTAAATGGATTTTCAATCTGGTATCTATCTTTGAAAATAATGCAACAAGTACGAAAGTCGTAGTGTATGCTACCTACTTGCGCGTTTATTAGCCTGAAGCTCTGGATTTTGTCAATTTTAGTTTCTCCGTATGGATCTTCTGACGTACATATTGAAGTATATCCGTATAAATTTTACTGCCAAAAGCGACTTTCACATTCAATACTTAAAAGACACAAATTAGAAAATAAAGCGAATAATTATTTAAAAATAAATAATAAATAAATATTAATTTAAAAATCATTATTCAATTGTATGTTATTTGTTTCAACAACAATTGTGATAATTTATTTTTTCTTTTAAAATATATCTTGCATTTTAGTGATTTACTTTGAACGTGAAAAAAAAGGTAGATAAAACACTACTAAAAGCTAATAAGGTACATAAAATTTACAATAATATTACATCTATAAAAAATGAAATTTAAAATTAAAAAATTATTAAGGAAATATAAGATGAAAGAGTAAATTTATGAAATTTAATATAATAAATATAAAAAAATTCAAAATTAAAATTAAATTTTTTTCTATGCATATAGTAATTTTTTTTGTAAAAATTATAATTTTGGTTGAATTTATCTCATTCTTCTCATATCATGAAGGAATTTAGCTGTGATAAGACACTAAATCACCCATTAGTAATCGGCAATGCATTAAGTAAGACATTAAAACGCTCTTTAACATCACCTGCAATATTATTATGTATTAATTTATTATGTCATTTTCTATGCATAATTTCATAATTCATTTTAAGTATTTAATTAAAATTTTATATATTTAATTTAATTTTTATTAATCATACAACATAAAAATATGCATAAAAAATAATATGATCATCCAACATATAGTAATATTATGATTCATATTAAATTTAAAAAATTATATAATTTAATAAAACAACTAATTAAGTAGATATTGAGTATTATTTGTAAGTTTTATATAACTAAAACTTTTAATTTGTAAGTTTTTAAAATTAGTGGAGCAATAAGCAACCATCCCATAATTAATAGGGGTAAGTTATGAATTTCTCGAATGTTTTCTGCTAAATTAGTAACAAAAGTTTTGTATTGTCCTAAGAAATAATTTTCTTATTTCCATAATTCATAAGATACTAATGGCAGTTGATCGAAATAGTTGGAAACTCAGTCCCCTTAAGCAAGATTTCAGGTTTAAGCTTTGTGAATGAAAAAAATTACTGTCGGGAGATCTTTACCCCACATTTGGCCTACCTGACTTGACCGACAATAGTCAGAACCTAATGAAGCCACTAGATATTGGGGGTCCAAACCAAAAAAGAAAAAATTCATAAGATAAAATCTGACCACTTTGGTGAGGTAACTTGCATTTTCTCCAAAATTATATGATGTTATGACCTAATTTCTGCATCTATTGTGTGTATATATATATATATATATATATATATATATATATATATGAGAGAAAGAAACCCTAACTATAAGGTTTTATATGCAAAATAAATATTTGCTGCTTTACTTTTGCTGTTTCTACTCGTTGTATATTCATAATTCAAAAGATCGACCCCCTCTTTTTTTGGCAAAAAGGAAACTTTTAAAAATGGGAGAAAGTGAGAAACATTGAAAAGAATCTACCAAGAACAGAAAGAAGATATTGAGCCCTAATATATTAATTTCTATTTTGTTCTTTGAAATCAAAGGACTGAAAAAAAAAACCTTAGAAAAAAATATATTAACCTCAAAATACACAAAAAATTATAATAATTTTTTGCCAATTTTAAAAATTTACACTAATCTCCCCTCTAATCATCGAACATGCAGCATAAAAACTCATTAATTTTTTTCATTTTCTGTTCTAGAAAATGATCCACTATATTAGAAAGTAATGTGTGCAGAATCAAAGAGTACATCATTTTCAATTTCGAGTGAAACTTGAGTAAAACTAGACCATTCTTAATTGTACAAATTACCCACTTTACTGCCTCATGGGCTACACGATTGCAATTTATAGGATACCAACCTAAAGAAATATGGAAATACTATTCAATAAACCTTGAACTGATTCAAAAATAGTTCTTCATCTCCAAGAACAAGTAGCTCTTCCCAATAATGAATCCACAGCAATTTTTGAGTCACTTACAATTTGAAGTTGATGATTATGAAAATTATAGATCACCAAAATTCGTTTGTGAATGGCTAAAAATTCATTGATTGTTTTTAGTTCTTCACTAAAGAGCAATTATTCTTTAATCAATAATATCAATCGGCTAATTAACACAACATCCATTTTTCTATGATTTAAACGTTACATTTGCGTTGAGAATAAGTTCAATGTTTTTTCTACACTAAAAAAGTATCCGTGAACAAAATTCATCACAAATAGTGATAAGGTCAATATTTTCATTGTCTAAATTCATCAACTAAGAAAAATTGAATAAAAATTGGCTTATAACATAAAAAAATAATATATATGCAAAAAAATTATTTGAATGTGAAATATTAACCAGAAGTAATATATATGATCTAAAATCATCTGGAAATTTTCTACTCATAGAATGGAATTTCACTCCCTTCCTTTTTATCTGTTTCAAGAGAATGATGCTTTAACCATCTTTGATCATCCGGGGCAAACTCTTGCTGCTCTTTTAGATGCCGGAGTTATTGTTGTTGTTTTGTTTTTGTTTTTGTTTTTTTCTTTTTTTGGGGGGGGGGACAGGAGTAGTCAAATACTAAATGTAGATATGTTAAAATGCGGAAGAAAACAAAATTTTCAAGTAACATCTAACTTGGCCGAGACCGGGGTTGTTTTAATATATAGATTATGATAACAACCGGTGTTATGGTGCCAAACATGTCAACCAAATTTATACATGTCAAAATGTTTTTATCGGTTTTACACCTAGATTTTATTTTCTTACTTCAAACTCAAGATAAATGATTGACGTGCAATCCGCATGATTTAATTATGTTTGATTTTATTAATGTAACTGATGAATGTGGAGACACCCATAATGGGTGATCCACATTTATCATTTGATAAATATTTAATTTGTTTGAATTTGAATTTAAATAATCAAAATGAAGCAACCAGTTTTCTTTTTGGATAACTGATCGCAAAGTGAGAATATGGGATAGAGAGAATAACTACCTACTTCCCATCAAAAATTGAAAAAGAGACAAAAAAGTAAGAAATAGAGAGAACATGTTATTTAGAAAATAGAGTTAAAGAAACTTCTTCATCTTCTTCTCTCTAGAAAACTGTGTGTGGTTTTGGTGAAATTATCATGGACAAAGACAAGAGTTTCTAATACATCATGATTCTTAGTAACCGTGTAGTGGAATACAACATCAAGATCCAAAAGGTAAAACAAGTACATATAATTTCTGCATTTATTTGATTTATTAAATTTTTTCAACATTAGTATCAGAGCTTGGCTAGATTTGATGTCTATAATTCCTCACATATATTTAATGTAATTAAATGCAAGGCGTATGATGTATGAGATGTATTATGTTAGATGCACTTATTGTTTACTGTATATATAATTGGTAATTTTTTTTTTGCCAAAAAACATTTTTCCTACTTTTGTTCTTATGACATGAGATGCAACCATTGGATGTTAAAACTTTCCTTGATTCTACTATTTCTGGAAAAAAATATTAGGGATAATTTTAGCGTTAAAGAGAATACATTAAACATCTATAAGACATTCCTGAACAACAAAAAATAACAAGAATGCTTATAAACCCTATAAAACCCATAACTTTGAAATATTGGGTCCCCTAGAAAGTAATTTTTAGGCCATAAAATTAGCAAAGATTTGTAGAGTATGAAATTTTGAAAAAAATGGCTTTTGAATCACCTAAAATAGAGCTCTGGATCAAAAGTTATGGTTAAAATAGTATTTCAGATTGCATAAATCCGATTAAGTCTACGACCTAACCTGGTTGACCCGTCTGGAGGTTAAAGATGACCTAAATGACAGGTCATTTTAACCATCTAGTAAACAACATGCTGTTTTGGATGTGGAAACCACTTGAACAGATACCAAAATGACACGTCACTTCACACCTAGCTAGAAACTAAAAAAAAAAAAAAAACTTTCCTCACTCTCAGGGGTGGTGTGTAAGGCCCACCTTAGTGTCCTATTGCCACATGTCACACCTTTTTGAAAGGAGAAAATTTTATCGTCCCCTTCTAGCTGACTCTGGTGACCGAAAAAACCTTGCAAGGTGACATGTAGGCCTTACGCATCATCGCTGAGATTGGGAAAAGGCTATTTTTTCATTTTTCTAGAATTTTTTCATACAAAAGCATTGCAGAGCTGTGTGTGGGCATGTACAATGTCCTTTGGAGGAAAATTTTGATTTTAAAATTTTCTAAATTTAAGATTTACACATTGGTATATTATTTATATATTTTTGAAGCTTCTATAACACTGTTTTGATTTCAAAAGTGGCAATAATACCATATTTTAACCATATTTTATATCTATTTTTTGTAACCAGACATGGAATAGTGTTTTAGAGAGGAATATGATCTATATGGGCTTGTAAAGAGTGTAGGAGAAAAGCTAAAAGAATCAAACTGGATAGATATTCCAAAACATCTAAAAGAAATGTTGCACTCATTATATAAAAGAAATGCATGCATATACTACCTGATGAAAGATTTCCTACTTGAAGTCAAAGATCTAAAAAGGGATCTCAACCATAGAGGAAAGGTATTTCCTAATCACTTTTGGATTCATACCTTGATGGATGTAATTCCAGATAATAATTTTTAGAAACCAATTAAAAGGACTCTATGGCAATGCAAAGACTATAAATTGAGAATCATCAAATACCTTGACCTTGAAAAATGCATAGAAAAGCTAAGATTATAGGAAGTTCTCTATTTTGAAAATAATTGCAGAAAAACAATCATAATGTCACAATTCCCAAACATGAAGAGTGCAAGACATTTTGGGCATAGCACTCTAGAGAAGGGATTACACCTAAAGGGTCCACTCAAAACTATAAACATGCACAACTTTGGACCAGTTCATTTTAAAAATCCACCAAAATTATTCAACACTTTTAAAGAGATGAAGACACTGAATTCTGAATAGGAAATAGAATAGAAACACTAGCTATTAATTTCATTCTTTTTAATGTATTTATTTCTTTTATTTTGTTGAGTATGAATATTGATATGTTTTTATTGAATCTATTTATTACTTGGTGAATGTTTATTATTTCATACACTATTTATGGAATCCTACATTTGAGTGGGAACTCTTAGGTCTTTTTTTAGATCAATACAACATATGATATTTGCATGGGAGTGATCTTAATAGGAAATAATGATAGTACTTAGGCAAACATGCGAGAGGGGTATGATAAATATAAACTCTCAACCATGAACTAAATAGTATCATTATTGTTCTATGCGAGAACTATACAAATAAATGACATTGTATACTTATGAAAAATGTTTATATATTCAATAGAATAGCTAGCAAGAACATAATTGCTGAATTAAACAAAGTTGACAAATTGAATAAGGATAACTGGGATTTTTGGCATTAGAAAATATTATATATCATAGAGGAGCAAGATGCTCTAAAAGTCTTGAACAATATTATGTTAGAACCTGAAAGTGAGAACATAACTCAGCATAGAAGAGATGCTGAGGCATATGCTATTTAAAAGAAAAAGAATAGTATTACTCGCATTACACTTTTAAATGCAATGGCAGATGACCTCATGTACGAATATAAGAATTACCCAATTACCCAGGGAATGTCAATTGCCTTGAAAAAGAAATTTGGTGGTACTTCTACTACCAAACTGAGAAGACTCACAATCAAATTTGACACATATAAACTTCAGCCTAACACGTTGATGAAACAACATTCCGTGAGTTGAAAGCTGTAGGACATGCACTTTCTGATGAGCAGCAAGTGCAATCAATGATTAGGTCACTTTCTGCCAATTGGGAACATATAAAGGTCAATCTGACTCATTATGAAAGTATTGTTACCTTTGATGATGTGGCAAGAAATTTGAAACTTAAGGATGAGCGTTTGGAGGCTTATAGATCCTCCGGACAAGTATATATAGCAGAGAGAGTAGGACCTTCCAATTCTAAGCCTAAATCCGACAAAAATAAAAAGTTCCAAAAGAGAAAAACTGAGCCAATTTTCAAGGTAAGAAAACCTTCAAGAAGAAGAAAGGAAAGCATGACATAAGGAACTTTGATCTCAAGAAGATCAAATGTTATGCCTATCAAAGAATGGGCCATTTTGCTTGAGATTTTACTTTGTAAAATGAATAAAACAAAGTATTATTGGACACTGATTTCAAATATTTTTTATATGTTTCCAGTACTACTTTTCTAACAAAATCTCATCCTTTGTAGGTTTTGGATTCAAGTGCCATAAACCACGTGAGTAAAGATCAAGGATCCTATATAGAATACCATCGTTTGTCAAGTCAAAGCAGATAGCTTTACATTGGAAACAATAGAGGATTGAGTCAAAGACATTGGTACATGCAAATTGGATTTGCATGGAGGAAAAGCCTTAATCTTGCATGATGTACTTTATGCATTTGATATTCAACGAAATTCAGTTTCTATTTATTCCTTACTTAGTCTTGGATTTTCAATTAATTTTCATGACAATGTTGCTAACATTTTTAAAGATGATGTATTTTATGGTTCTGGCTTCATTTTTTATGGATTTGTCATTTTAGATGTTGTTAACAATACTACTTTCGATTGCTTTACTGTTTCAACTTCCAATTTAAATGTTGATATGGACATTTGGCATACTAGATTAGGACATATAAATTAAAATAGGATGATTAAACTAGCAAAAGAATGATTGCTAGGTCCAATTTTAAAATTGAAAATGTCCTTATGTGAACATTATTTAGCTGGTAAAGGAACTAGAAAATCATTTGGAAAAAGGATTAGGGTAGAAACTCAATTACAATTAATTCACTCTTATATATGTGATCTTTTAACTGTGAAGGAAAAACATGGTTGATAATTACTCATGATACGGTCATATCTATTTGATTTCATATAAGTCAGAAGTATTATAATATTTTAGACATTATTTAAATGAAGTTAAAAATCAAATAGATAAGAAAGTTAAAGCGATTAGGACTTATCATGGATGTGAATATTTATATGAACAATTTAAAGAGCTTTGTGAAGAGAAAGGGATAACAAGACAATTGATAATCCCTAGCACTCCACAACTAAATAGAGTAATTGAAAGAAAAAATAGGACTCTTCTAGACATGGTTAGGTGAATGATGGCATAGGCAAATCTACCATTTTCATATTAGGGAGACATCATATTAATAGCCACTTTCATATTTAACCATGTGCCCTCAAAGTTTATCACATCCATACCTTATGAACTATGGATAAAACGTAAACTTGATTTGAGTATTCTCATATCATAAGGGTCTATTACGTATGTCCATGATACTTTCTATAAATATGGAAAATTAGGTCCTAGAAGGAAGAAATGTATCTTTTTAAGATATTTAGAACTTTCTAAGGGATGCGTTTTCATTGATGAAAATAAGGATGGAATAGTAACAAAACTTGAATCAAGCGATACTACATTTTTGGAAAATGAATTTTCTAGCAGAGGAGAAATTGATTGCACTGTATCTTTTTATGAGTTATAGGATCAAATGGATAACAATAATGAATCTTATTCGTCTTATCCAAGTGAGAGCTCTCAAAGAATACCTATCGATCTAAATGGAAGCTTTGAGAGAATGAGTGAGAATTCTATACTTAAAGATGACATAGTATAAGAAACCCCACTATAAAAAAGTAAAAAAGGAAGTGTACTTAAAAGATGCTTTTCAATTAAGAGATCAGCTTTTATGGTTACTTTTCAAGATAAACAAAAGCTAAGAATAGTTCAAGAGGTTCTAAGTTACCCTGCTAAGGAGCATTAGAAGAAATTAATGGAGGAAGAAATAGACTCGGTGAAAACTAACCAAGTTTGGGAGCTAGTTGACCTATCATTTGGCCAAAAGACAATTAGGAACAAGTAGGTTCTTAAAATTAAAAGAAAAGTAGATGGATTAATTGAGAGGTATAAGGATCAACTAATTACAAAAGGGTATACATAATAGGAAGGAATAGATTATAAGGATACATTCTCACTTGTTGTACGTTTTAATACAATAAGATTACTTTTACCCATAGTAGCAAATTTAGATTTAAAATTACATTAAATAGATATAAAATCACTTTTCTCAATAAAGAATTGGATGAAGAAATCTATATGGAATAACTAGTAGGTTTCATTCAAAAAAGAGAAGAAAGGAAAGTTTATAAACTCTAAAAGTCCATTTATAGACTTAAACAGTCATCCAGACAGTGATACTTAAGGTTTTATAGAGCTATAACCTCATATGACTTCCAAATGATTGAGAAAGACTATTGTGTTTATATCAAGCGGCATGAAGGTAATCTTGTAATATTATCCCTTTATGTGAATGATATATTATTGGCTAGGAATAATATGAATTTGATTATGGCTATTAAGGAATGGCTATCCTTGAATTTCAAGATGAAAGACATAGGTGAAGTAGATTATATTCTTA
Organism: Sindora glabra; assembly: GCA_020226215.1. Lineage (NCBI taxonomy): Eukaryota > Viridiplantae > Streptophyta > Magnoliopsida > Fabales > Fabaceae > Sindora > Sindora glabra. Next base: position 50,166,672 of record CM035232.1, on the reverse strand, counting down.
GAGTCAAAATCTCTAGGGATCACTCCAAGAAAGTTATTTCTCTTTCTTAAGAAAGTTATATATAGAGAATTCTTGAGAAATTCAATATAAAAGATTGCCAACTTATGGATATCCTTGTAAATAAGAGTGAACAGTTAAGTCAAGAAATGTGCCTTTAAAATGAATTTAAAAAGAAATCAATGGAGAAAGTTTCCTATTCTAGTGTGGTTGGTAGTTTGATGTATGCAATAATGTGTACTAGACCGAATATTTAGGATGAGGTCAAACTCGTAAGTAGATACTAGTCAAACCTTGATTAGAAACGTTGGAAAGCTATTAAAAGGATATTGAGATATTTGAAAGGCACCATTAATTATGCGCTATGCTATTGAGGAGATGATTTATACTTAGTTGGATATTTTGATGCAGATTAGGCAGGAGACTTAGATGAGCAAAAATCTACATAAGGTTACTCTTTTTTACTAAATAATGGTGCCATATCATGGTGTAGCAAGAAGTAGACATGCATTTCATTGTCGACAATAGAAGCAAACGTTGTGGCATGTTCTGCAGCAGTACAAGAGGTAATATGGCTAAAAACATTTAAAGAACATTTAAGGATTTGTGGTAAGAATTTAAACCCCATCCTAATAAACTGTGATAGTTAGACAATTATCACCTACATAAAATATCCAAAGTACTATAGCAAAACTAAGCATATAAACACAAAGTACCATTTTGTGAAAGATGCTATAACATAGAAAATGGTCACCATCTAACACACTCCTAAACAAAAGATGATGGCAGATCCTTTCACTGAACCTATACCTATAGACATATATTGAACATATAAAATCTCTTACTATGCATAGAATTTAATTGAACATTTCAGAAATTGAAATGAATAAAATATTTTTTCAACTACAAATATTATAATATGTGCATGAGTATGCAAATGTCTAGTATGTCGTATAAGCTGATCAGGTTAGTTCTGTTACACAAATAACTGTATTTGACACTCATAAGGAGTAGGCAAGATAAGACATGTGTTCACCAACATAACAATAAGAAATGTTGTGTTTTGGTATAGAAGTAACACAAAATTAAATATGTCACCTCAACAAGATAAAGTTGATATAAGATCCGAAATAAAAATATAGATCGAATTATGGATTCTCTCACCTTCCACAATTCCTGTGGCCAGATAATAAATTCTTCACATAATGACATCAAAAAGGAGTTAAATAATGTGAAAGAATTCAAGTTAGTTATTATGTATACTTGAATTAAAGTTTGTACAATGTTATTAATAAAATTGACATATGCCCTTATGTTATAAGGGAACACTGTAGCATGTAATTCATACTATGTATGCAAAAAGAATTGCAAATGGAAAGCAAGTGAAAAATCCCTGATTCATTGTTGTGTGAGTCTTAGAAAAGAAAACCTCTTTTCAAAGATACCCTTCGACTTTGACGATATTATAGAGAAATGATATAGTGTTTGCTACCTTAGTATGCATCATATGATCATGATATATATGGTCCAAAGGATAAAATTCTAGGAAAGCAACTATTTCAAACCAAAGTGATATACGAGCGAAAGGAAGATTTCCTGACATATACACGATTATACGTCTGAGACATATCCATTATAAAGTTAATTTTGGTAACATCACAAGTATGGACGATTATGCATATGTGGATAGCAATCTAAGCTTGTAATAAAGCTCATGAGGGATCAGATTTGCAAATGAAAAGTATATATGGAAAAATTTATGGCATCTGAGGCATAATACAAACAACTAGAAGTAAAGGTTATTTTATGTTGATTCTATTTAAGAATTTCTTGTACAAGAATACCAAAAAATGATGTCATGCCCACATAGTCACGACAATGCACCGAGTATGAAAATCAAAATAAAGAGATAAAGATTATATGATGTAGCTCATCCTATTATGTGTGAGTGGGAGATGATAAATGTGGAGACACTTATAATGGGTGATCAACATTTATCATTTGATAAATATTTAATTTGTTTGAATTTGAATTTAAATAATCAAAATGAAGCAATCCGTTTTCTTTTTGGATAACTGATCACAAAGTGGGAATATGGGATAGAGAGAATAACTACCCATTTCCCATCAAATTGAAGAAGAGATAAAAAGTAAGAAATAGAGAGAACATATTATTTAGAAAATAAAGCTAGAGAAACTTTTTCATCTTCTTTTCTCTAGAAAAGTGTGTGTGATTTTGGTGAAATTATCGTGAACAAACATATGAGTTCTTGATACGTGGTAATTCTTCGCAACTGTGGTGGAATACAACATCAAGATCCAAAAGGCGAAACAAGTATGTATAATTTTTGCATTTATTAAATTTATTAAAATTATTAAAATTTCCAAATAGTAACAATATAGGACAAATTATATTGATTAGCTTTGAAATTTGGTTTTATTACATAAAACAATCTTTATTTTTTAAAAATATGCATTTCGATCCACCCCTAACTTATTTTTTCATTATTATGAAATATAATAATTTTAATTTTTTAATTGTAATTCCTTTTCTTATATTGTCTCTAATGACTATATGTTAACTTTTTATATTTTTATGTACAAATATATCTTTTTACTAAAGAAATAAAATACTAGGCTTACAATTTCTTCAAAAAAAAGATAGATTTGTACACAAAAATGTTAAGAAATGATTTTTCAACCATTATGTATGATATTAGAGAAAGGATTACAGTAAAAAAGTTAATAGTAGTGTATTTTATAATGACGATAAAATGATTAAGGATGACAATATATAATTTTATAAATTAAAAAATATCCAATATAATTAAGTCAAATCTTTTTGAAACGTGAACTTAATTTAATTTGCCCTACAATACACGTTTGAACAAAATATATGTCAGAGGCTACATCACGAAGTAATTCAGGCAGGTCACATTCTTAAAGTTTCATGTGACAACTCGGTTGATTCTCTTAAAAAAGTAAAGAACATGAAATCATGTTAAAATTGTGATCAGGCGATCATGCTACATCAGTGTTTTTAGTTTTAAATGGGTGGATTCTCTTCAAAATTAATGTAGCACTTAAAAAAAATAATAATAACAATAATACTATCAGTGGTTTTAAGGTGACTTTTTTGGCGGTTAAGATCGCCTCCATATCACATAAAGATTCTCAGTTGGGAGATGGGAGATGCATAGATAAATGATCATTTAATTATATGCAAAAAAAGATGCATTTTAACACAATTATAATAAAGCTATTGTATGAAAAATTTTAAACTATGAAATCACGTCAAATATAATTGTGAAAAGTAAATATAATTTTGGAAAATCACTAAGGGTCCGTTTGGTTGGGGAAAAAATAAAATTTTTAAAAAAACATATTTCTAGAAAATGAATTGATTTTCTATTGTTTGATGCATAAAAATATTTTCTAGCGCTTAGTATACAAAGAAAAATTAATTTTATTTAAATTAAATTAAAATTATTTACTTCAAAATTATTATAATTTTACTTACCTTTTAAAAAAAATTTAATAAAATTTTTATTATTTTTAGTGCCCAATAGTTCAATAATAATTAGTTTTCAATAATAAAATATATATTAAAGGCATTACAAAATCTTATACACAAATTCCTATAGTTAGTTTAATTAATTGTTACAAACTATTATATTATAGAGTATCCATCATGAGAAAAAAAAGGGAAAATATTTTAATAAATATTGCATAAAAATATGCACTTAAACTTTAATAAATAAAAATAAATTTTATAAAAATAGAAATAGAGCATCTATGATGAAATATTTAATAAATAAAAATAAATTTTACTTATGATCGTGATTGTATAATAAAGTGAGAAGGTAAAAAGTTTAGGTTTGGGTATGGATGTATTGAATAATAAGAAAAATAAATTCTATTTTTTAAAATGAGAGTGCTATCCTTAAAAATAATACAATTTTTTAGTTGGTCAAAATTTATTTTTCAATTGATTAAAATTTTTAAATATATAAATAAGAGAAAGTTGAAAAATGAATTCCAAGAATTCATTTTTCCTCAACCAAACGGGCCCTAATTCTAATAAAGTCTTCATAAGATGGGAGACAACAACTATCTCCAATTTCGCACGTAATCTTTCAAAATGCACCATCCGAGATGTGAAATCAAATACACGTTTAATCTCAAGTTTTATTTGTAATTATTTTTGAATCGTCTGCTCAACCAGACACTCTACCACTCTTAACCTTTCCGGAAAAAAATTAATGCATGATAGGAATATCTCTAATAACATAATTTTTACTTTTATGAATAATTGATTTTATGTCGGTTATTTAAATCCGTACTTTTCTCAACAAATTTAAAGCTGGATATTTTAAGTTCTTTGGAATGAATTGAATAAATAGTCGACAATGTGGAACCGAATTTTCATTTTTATGAATAATTTTTTTATGAATAATTTAGCTATTTTATTGTCTTTAAATTTCTTCATAGATAGTTGGATATTATTACTTCAAGGTAATCTTTAACATGTAATTGTTGATTTTTGTAAACCTTGTGAAAGTTTAACATAAAAGTTATTATCAAATTTTGCGAATTTTATATAAAATTTTATAATCTTTTATTAAGAAAGTTGTAAGCATATATATATATATATATAGGAGGTACTTAACGAAGTATACCTTTCACTTAAACCTTGTGATATCTGATCCTCAGATTTAAAGGCTAAGCCCCATTTTTTAATTATAAATTTTATATTAAATTCAACCTATAACTTATTAGATAATTGTTTTTCTCACTTCGGACTTTTAGTTTCCTCCATTTTTTAACTCTTTATTTGAAACCATCAAAATTTGAAGTTCAATTCGTTTAATTCACATTGAAAATTATGTATTAATATATTTTCAAATAAGTTATTCTAAAAAAATGTTAGTTCCAAACAAAATCAGAAGTCGGTGGTCTGTTACGTGACAAAGCAAGTGCTTGAAATCAGTCTCACGTACAAAAATTTCAAATATGTCATGATTTTCAACAGTTTAAACATAGTGTTCATAGCTCAAGATGGACAGTTTACATTCCGTGAATTCGTAAGTGTCTCGATCAAGTTCACCAACTCCGAGAACTAAAGAGCGGGAACTTTCAACAATTTTCCACCACAAGATATTTCCTGATATGGACGTGGAAAACTGAACAGGAAAGGACAAAGAGATCAGAATACTGATTCTTCCGTTTCCAACCAAACGCACTTATTTTCCGCAAACTTCCTGTTTCGTGATTGTTTTGAATTCGAATCATCTACTCAATTGTCAGATATAGCTCTGAATGTAAGTTTTAAACTACGATTCGTAATTATAATAATAATAATAATAATAATAATATTATTATTATTATTATTATTATTATTATAAGTTTTAAAATTTCAATTGCAAATATAATTATAATTTAAAATCATATTATGAAGTATGCACAAGGAAGACATTATTTTTTTGCGACAGTAATAAGAAAAATAAGTCGTATCTACTAGATATATTAAAGAATTAAAATTTTTAAATGATTGCATGAATTTGTTGAGTGGTTTTCCAATTTCTAATTATACTTTAATTTTAATTATTAATACAAAATTTAATGATTAAGATTCATTTTTCTCATCTCCTACGTAAAAATAATAATTGTAAACAAAAGTTGTACAAAAGTCAATAAATTAATATTAACCTCACTCTATGCTCATTTTCTTTCCATAAGACATAGGATTCACAGTTATTTAAATCTTATTATTTATTAGAGGGAATGTAAGCATTTCTCAAATCTATATTTTCTTTTAAAATTCTTCCACTTGTAAATTTTCTCTCAAAACAATCTCCAAAAAAATTCATGTCAAAGAGTACTTAATGAAACATCTATCATTTTTATATTTTATTAAATTAGTTTACTTTCTTTCTCACTTTAATATAGCATAATTATTTAATTTTTTATTCTCTTTTAAATACACAAAAGATTTCACAATTTACTAATAAATCATATTTAATATTTATCTTAAATATCTTACAATTACTTTCAATCTAATTTTAATAATTATATTAAATATCATATAATTATTTTCAAACTAATTTTAATATTTATCTTAAAAAATCTTAAAAAAAGATGTGGGTAGAAAATGAAATAAGAAGGTAATCAATGATATATCACTTTATATCTTTTTGAGTAATCTATATTTTATTTATCTTTAAATCTATATCTTCCTCTGCAGCTTTTTTACTTCCAAATTTCGCTCCCAAAACCAAAAAGTTTATCTCCCAAAATAACTTCGAAAAAGATTTATGTCAAAGTGCCTTAAATGAAGTGTCTACCATTTTTGTATTTTATCAAATTAATTCACTTTCTTTCTATATTTAATGTATTATAATTATTTAATTTTCTATCATCTTTTAAATAAATAAAAAATTTTACAATCTACTATTAAACTATATTTAATATTTACATTAAAAATCTTAAATTAATTTCAAATTAATTTTAATATTTATATTAAAAATTAAAAAAAAGATATGGATAGAAAAATGAAATAGGAAGGGAATCAACAATACATCACTTTATATTTTTTTTGAATAATCTATATTCTCTATCTATATTCTGTCAATTGTATCTTCCTTTCCACCTCTTTCACCTGTAAATTTTTTTCCAAAAAAATTTCTCTATCAAACAACATTCAAAAAAATTCATGTCAAAGAGTATTTAATGGAATGCTTATCATTTTCATATTTTATTAGACTAATTTATTTTCATTCAAAATTTAATATATTATAATTATTTAATTTTATATCCATTTTTAAATAAATATAAAAATTTTGTAGTCTACCAATAAACTATATTTAATATTTATATTAAAAATATTATAATTATTTTTAAACTAATTTTAATATTTAAAAATCTTGGGAAAAAAAGATATGGATAGAAAATGATATAAGAAGGGAATCAATGATATATTACTTTATATTTTTCATTAAGAATCTCTAATCTATATCTATATTCTATCTATATTATCCTCTATGACTCTTCTAAATGCAAATTTTCCTTGTAAAATAATCTCAAAAAAATTTATGTCATAGAGCATTTAATGGAATGTTTAGCATTTTCATATTTTATTAGACTAATTTACCTTCTTTTTAAATTTAACATATTACAAGTACTTAATTTTCTTCTTCTTTTAAAGAAATAATTTTTTTTTGCAATCTACTAATAAATCATATTTAATATTTTTCTTAAAAGATCTTATAATTATTTATTTTTATTCAAATATATTCTATATTCTTATTGAATTATTTATATTTGTTCATATTATAAAGAAAAAAATCAGGCTAGTATCAATTACAATAATTTATTATAGTGAGATACCCCAAGTAGACTTCCTCTCATTTAAGTGCACTTGCCGATCACGATTTACTAAAATATTCATAAGTTTAAATGATATACTTAAAGCACATCCCGTGAAGAACAAAGGCACAAAAATAGAAATAGAGGAATTGCATTTTATCACTGTGTAGCCCCAGTTAAGCAAATCTAATATAAACTAAAAACAATAGATTAAAAATTTATAAATTAAAATTTGGTATTTTCATTTTGAAATGAAATAGTAACATGTTACTATTTAGAAAACAAATAGTAACATGCTATTATTCATTTATTTAGGATTTTTGCTTAGTTTAACTATTTTGAAATGAAATCAAATGATATACCTAAAACACATCCCGTGAAGAACAAAGGTACAGAAATAGAAACAGAGGAATTGCATTTTATCACTATGTAGCCCTAGTTAAGCAAATCTAATATAAATTAAAAATAATAGATTAAAAATTTATAAATTAAAATTTGGTATTTTCATTTTGAAATGAAATAGTAACATGTTACTATTTAGAAAACATATAGTAATATACTATTATTCATTTATTTAGGATTTTTACTTGGTTTAACTATTTTGAAATGGAATAATTACATGTTACTATCTAGAGAACAGACAGTAATGCGTTATTTTTTAGCAGTTTGTTGTTAATTAGACTTAATTTATCCATTTTTTTGAAGTTTTTAGTTTGTATTACTATTTTGGAACGAAACAGTAACATACTATTATTTAACAATTTGATTATTAATTAGGCTTAAAATAAAATAGTAACACGTTACTATCTAGAGAATAGACAGTAATATGCTATTATTTAACAATTTAGTTATTAATTAGACTTGATTTATCTATTTATTTGAAATTTTTGCTTAGTGTTATTATTTTGGAATAAAACAATAACATCTCTTCTTTGACAGTTTGATTATTAATTTAGCTTGCAACAAAATAGTAACATGTTACTGTCTTACTATCTAGAGAACAGGCAGTAACATATTATTATTTGACAATTTGATTGTTAATTAAATTAGATTTATCTATTTATTTGAGATTTTTTTTAGTATTACTGTTTTAGAACGAAATAGCAATATATTACTATCTAGAGAACAAATATTAACATACTATTATTTGACAATTTAGTTATTAATTAGACTTGATTTATCCATTTATTTAAAAATTTTATTTTGTGTTACTATTTTATAATGACATAATAACATGTTATTATTTGACAGTTTGATTATTAATTAGGCTTGAAATGAAACAATAACATGCTATTATTTAGCAATTTGATTATTAATTAAATTTTATTTATCTATTTATTTAGAGTTTTTAGTTAGTGTTACTATTTTTCGAATGAAACAGTAACATGTTACTATCTAGATAATATGCAATAACATCCTATTATCCATTTATTTAGGATTTTTACTTGGTGTTACTATTTTAGAATGAAATAGTAATATGTTACTATTTAAAGAATAACCAGTAACATACTATTATTTGATAATTTTATTATTAATTAGACTTGATTTATCTATTTATTTAAAAATTTTGGTTGGTGTTACTATTTTGGAATGAAATAGTAGCATCCTATTTTTTAACAATTTGGTTATTAATTAAACTTGGAATGAAACAATTACATGTTACTATTTAGAGAACAGACAGTAACATATTATTATTTGGTAATTTAGTTATTAATTAAACTTAATGTATCCATTTATTTAGGGTTCCTGGTTAGTGTTACTGTTTTAAAATGAAACAGTAACATGTTACTATCTAGAGAATAAATAGTAACATACTACTATTTATTTATTTAGAATTTATGATAGGAATTAATGCACATGGACAATATTTTATTGACGAAGCTTAACAATTCTTCATGACAAGTATATATACATATCTTTGTTATAATGATATGATGAAGCACTGCTCTTCTACTCCCTCTCACTTTATTTTTGGCATTCTTTTCATCTCCATTAGCTAAAATCTTTGTTTTCATTTGGGGAAAACCTAGTTTATTAAATCCATAAAATAGTCTTAAACTAAAAAGTAAAGCTAATGTTATTTACTAATAAATTATAAATTATAAAGAAGCTAGAACATCAAAAAAGTTTAAGCCCTACAAAACCACTTAAATACTTTAAACTAAAATTCACAAGTTTTGCTTGGTATATTTCTAAGAGAAGATCGGATTCGGTTCGTATATTTCATGGAATAGTTTACAACTATCAGTTGTGAAAAGGGCTCTAAATTTGTTGGAAAAATATCCCTTCTCTAAATTACAAGTATCAAACAATTAAATTAATTAGAATAAATTAATAATATAAACAAATTTAACATGAAAAGATTTAGGAGAAAAATTATAAATAAAAAAATTCATTATATCATCAAAAATTAGATGATGATATATGTATAAATTTTCATTCATAATTTCATAACTTTTTAACCACTATCCTTATATTTTTAATAATCCTTTATGAAAGTTCCTACTTAACCCTCCTATTGACCACCAAATATACAATATTTCTACTATGATGAGTTGGTTTGTTTCTGGCTTCTAAAGGTGGTCGAACATTACATGAATTTTGATAAAAAAATAATTAAAAAACCAAATGATCTTAATATAAACCACATGTTTAAGAACTAATATGGAAAATAAGTAAACATGTAATGTGTAGGCCACAAGGAGGCTTGAGAGATACTCTAGAGAATTGGTAACTACCAATAACCACACTCATTGGTAAAATTATAAAAAGCCAAATAGACTCTTAGAGGATTTTTTTATTCTTTTCCTTTCCAAAATTAGAAAAGAGTAATAGTAATGCACATTGCATTTAGATTGTAGTGCTCCATTGCCTCCACTTTTACTTTTTATTTTTTATTTACAATTTACTTGTAATTCCCTTTTCTTGAATCTTTAAGTATGAACAAATCAATACCCTTTTTCTAAATATGTCTACCTCTAATTTCCACATATTATTTTTCTCTTTGGTTTAGATGTAATTGTTCTTTGAAGGACTTTACAAAGGTTTATTATTGAATTACATTTGAATTGCTATCATTCAACTAATTTTATGTACTTTGATTATTTACATAAATTGTGCCACTTTATTATTATATGTACAAGAATGTTTTGGTATTGACTACTTTTCTCTGCATTAACACTTCAACTTAGAATTCCACCAATGGACTAGGTTGAATCCCTTTACTTGCGATTAAGTTGAACAATATATTGTGAATTTTCGGCTAAAACAAATTGGCATGCATAATAAGACCCAATAAAGGTATTTTAATTTCCGACACCTTTTGTTTGTATAATTGAGAAGTGGTATAATTTTACCACCATTTGATATAAATTCAAATTGGTTATTTTTTTTTGTACCATACATGACAACCCTTTGTTTAGGGTGATACCAAATATTATTAATGAGTCATAGAAAGTAGGTAAAAACTTTAGAACCTATTGATGAGGCTTCAAATGCAAATGCATAAAATCTAAATACTCATGATAATATAATACCAAACTCAACATCAAACATAGGGAGTTAAAATAATAATAGGCAAAATAATGGCCACAATTAACAAAACCTAGACTCCCAAAATGTGCATAATGTGGCCAATCCAAACCAAAGCTAGAATCATCAAAATAGTGGCCAATGTAATAAGAGGTCACATAATCAAAATGATAGGGTTTGGAAGCCCTAAAAATAATAACAATAGGTTGAACAATAGTGAACAGTCATAATGCTGAGGAATGCCTATAGTCTCCAATGGATTACCAACAATGATATCCCATGACATGCCATAAATAAATAGGAATAATAGAGAAGTTGCTCACAATAATCAAAATCTCGAGCTCAAAGAACTAATGTTGAAATTGGTAAAGAGGATAGAAATAATGACTTTACTATAAACAATTTAGTTGCTTTAAGAGAATAAGTGGATGAAAGCAATCATGAAATGATGCATAAGTTGTCAAAAAATTTAACTACAATACTTAGATTAATCCTTGAGTTTGGGGTTAACAATCAAGAACATATTACTTAAACTACGAATCGGTTGGCCTAATAGCTTAGTTCATAACAAGAAAAAGATTCAAAAGGTGATAGTGAGTTGAACCAAAAGTTGAAGATATAAAAGCCAAAATACCTTAATGTGAGTATAGCCATATGAAATTGGCTAGAAAGAAAGAAAAATGAGGAGGGTAGAATGTTTAGCCAAATTAAAGATGCTGAGATCAATGAAACTAGGGATAGCAAGGTCAAATGGTACAAGATTTGGTAGAGAGGCCATTCAAAATTAGATATCACTAGTTAATAAAAAATTTGTAATATAGTGTACTAATTAGGTCAAACCCTAGTGATCTGCATGACATATCCTATCAAAATGATTTATTGACTATAATTACAAATAAAATGCAATATAAAACAAAATGCAAACAATATGTAAGAATGTAAACAAAATTAAATGGTGGGTTTGATTTGAAATTAAAAAAATGCACTAAGAAAAATAGAATGCAAGAGTAATATAGAAAGAAAATCAATACAGTAACATAATTAACTCAAGGAATTGATAGCTCTTTAGTGGTTTAATCATAAATTACAACATATTTGACAATTCCAATTGATTTTTCAACTTCTTGCAATAATTCATGAATTCTATGCTTGATAATCATATAGGATTTGATTAAATTAGATTAGCAGAATTAAGTAACTATTATAATCTGTAAAGCCAGATTAAAATTAATTTTAAAATAGAATTTAGCTAAATTAAAGAATTAAACTAGAAACCTCTAATTTAATCATTCAATCCTTGTTCTAACATGAAAAATAATGATTAACCAATCACAATTTAATATAAAAAAATTAAATACAAATTATATGAAATCAATATCTAACTCATGCAATTCCAAATAATTAGTATAAAAATATCAAGAAAAGAGACAAATTAATTAAAAAAGTTAACATTACAGCTTAGGATATCATAATCTAAATAGAGATGATCCTTAAATTCCTTGAATTGATAAGCAAATTAGCCTTTCATGGTTGAAGAGAAAAAAATGTGGAGAAGAGAAGAAAGCTGTCTAGAGTTATATAGAATTGTTTTCTTGCCTTTAGAGGCAGAAACTCTATCTAGTTTCTTATCCTCCTAAAACTAAGATCATTTACCTTCTAAGGTTATAAAGAATAAAGTCTTGCTAATTTTAGAAGCTTATAACCTAATTTCCAAGATAATACACTACAAGAGTTAGTATAATAAAATCTCGCAAGTCTAACTTTTAGTCATTATAAAATCCATAAAAATATATAGTTTCACTAAACCACAAATATGAAAGTTATTAAACTAGCTAGTTCCACCTGGATTGGACCTCTGGAATTCTAGATATAACCTAAAAACTTAAATTAGTCCATTTAAACAAAAATAAAGCATCAAGTTTATGGCTAATTTTGACCTTCTAGACCTCTAATTTAGGTTTTAGCCAAAACATGAATATTGTAGAGCATATTTTAAGATTTCCAATGATAAAAAAACCTAAATTTGATGTTCAGAACTTAAGTTATAGCCAAAAAATTATAACAATGTAAAAATCTAAAGTTAATTGAACAATTTCAAATCATTGGAAAATTAACACCTAATTATATAAGAAAGTCAATTTTGTAAACTTAAGCATATATAACACAATAAGAGGTACAAAGTACGAGAAAATAATATAGATAAAATCTTACACATTAATTACCACCGAATTTAGTGCATTCATGGACTCAAATGAAATAAATGTTCCATGACCAACTATACAAAGAAAACACTAACCAATTTGATGAATATTCATAAAACTACAATGGAGTTGACAGAAGACTACTTAATTCATTTTAGTAAGCCTACAATACATGTTTCACCTAAATGGCCAAAAGTTAGATATCTAATACCATGGTGGCCAGTTTCCATTACATCATTTACAAAAAGATAGTTAACCAAAACATATCTATCATTACTTAATTGGCTAACAAGATTTGATAAATAGAGCAATCACAAAGAGAAAAAGATAGAAAATGGAGAAAATTAACTTCAAAAAGGATTTTAATAGAGAAAAAGTGGCTTATATTGATAAAATATGGCTAATGATGATAGCAAGAATAAGGTTCATATGGTTGAACTCAAACCTGACTTGCTAAATACTTGTGCATTATTGAAAAATGTTAAAAAAAAGATAAAATGGACCTTATTACCAAAAAAAATATTCTTTTGATTTAAGTAATGTTAATCAAAATCTTGATATGTTATTAAAGGATAAGTAGTTGAAATTGTTTAAAGGACATGAAATTTTATCCAAAGAAAAGATAAGAGATAAAAAATATTGTAAATATCATAATATGTTTGCCTATAATACTAATAATTGTGTTTATTTCAAGGATATTATTGAAAGATCCATTAAACAATAAAGATTAAAATCCATTAACAAATGCAAGGAGATAGTAGTGGACAAATATCCCTTTCTAACCAGATCTAATAATGTGGAGCTAGATGATAACTTTAACCTATCTAATAATGAAGTTGAAGTGGATTCTTATGAGGAAGGAACAACTAGTAATTCTTAGGATCTAGAGGGTAACATTAACTTATTTCAACCTTAAATGGAAGCATTTCATGAAATAGACGAAGATGAAAGCTACACAAAGTCAAATAGGGACTATGGCTTGTTCTAAGTAAAAACTAATATGGTTTGCTATTATGGATATAAAAACCCTAATAAAGGTGAATCAAATTCATATTTCATAAAAAGAATCCAATGTGAAAGGAGGGGTATTGAAAATATGTCCTCATTATGAAAAATACTATAATGAGTTAAAAAAAGTCACGTATGGTAACTAGTTAAAAGAATGTGTTGATCCTAACCTAAAAAAAATTAGCTAATAACTAAAAGAAGGCTTTATAGAAGATTGATGAATTTAAAAAAGAAAAAGAGGAAGTCAAAGTCAATTTTTTGTTAGTTAGAGTATGATCAACAAAAAGAAGAGACCAGAATTCGAATTAACATAAAAAATCCAATAAGAGAACATGCCAAGGATGAATGGATCAAGAATGAGCCTTAATGTGACAAAGTTAAACAACCCTAGAAGCCAAGGTTAATAGAAAAACATGAAAGATACTATCATTACTATAAGTGGCCTTCACTAACCAAAATGTAAAAGAGATGAATGTAAAGGCAAACTATTTAGGGAAAACTATAAATAACTCCTTCCAATTATAAGGGTGTTTGGATTTTACCCCCTTGAACTATAAAACTTAGATTTTACCTCTTAAAACTATATAAAATTTGGATTTTACCCTAATTATTACCAAGTTAATGACTATAACACTTAGCAATGGTTTTCTAGCACTTAGTAGTAGTTATAAATTAAAGTCAAATCATTAGTAACAATTTATAACTGCCAATAAATAAATAAATTTTAAAAAATAAGCAAATATGGCAATAATTTTTAACTATCAGTAAGTAAAATATGATAGTGGCAGTTTTTCTAGTAGATTCTTAATGGTAGGGTTAAAATCTAAGCTTTATATAGTTTTAAAGGATAAAATCTAAGTTTTCATAGTTCAAGATGGCAAAATCCAATTATCCTATAGTTGAAAGGGGTTATTTAAACTTATCCTAACTATTTAAAAAAGAAAATAGAAAGAAAAGATGAAACCAAAAATGTCAATTTCTTATGAGGAGACAAGTTTTCACAAAAACAAAAATAAAAAAAAATACTTTCTTTAAAGCCCATGGTCAGCATATAGACATTGATGTCAATGTAGTTACCATCTTGCCATTTTCATTTATTAGTAATGAAGTTTGCAATGTTAATGGAGATTTTAAGGATAAGATAGTTGTCCTAGTAGTTGAACTCTTAGATGATGAAGAGATACTTGAAAAAGAGATCATGTTTGGAAAGTTAAACAAATCAATTAAAAATCATTTACAACTATTCAACATCAAAGCCCACTTGAATGATAGATTGACCTATCGAGTGTTAATAAATGGTAGAGCAATAGTAAATCTTATGCCAAGATCAAATTTGTTTAGCTAAGATTATAATTGAAAGACATTATGCCATCTAACATGGTAGTTACCAATTTTAATGGACGTATGTCAACAATTTAAGGAATGGTGCTGACTAAATTGAAATTTAGCTTGGCTAATAGTTCTACCTTGTTCATGGTGGCACCATTTAAAGCTAACTACATTTTATAGCTAAAGGGAGATTGGATTCACTCGGTTAAGTGGTTTCTTTTACCTTTCATCAAAAGCTAATCATGTTGAAGGAAGATGAAATAATTAAAATCATTATGGTAGATGACATTGCTACATACAACAATGTCACATTGATTTCAAGGTTTATAATTTGAATGCCAAACCTTTGGAAGCTAATGGTGGCTTTGACTTAATCATAAACAATATATGCATTCTAGATACATTTGATTTCAAAATAATCTCAAAGGTAAAAAAAATCAGATTGCTCAGTGCTCTCAATGAATAACCATTGCTAACAACTTGCTTAACTTTCAACTTTTATAGCTTCACAAGTTTAGAATAAAGTCCCTAATTGTATTTATGATGATAGTCCACTTGGATTACATGAATCGCCAATCAAAGAAGACAAAGAAAAATTGAAGTATAAAATGCTTTAAAATAGGTTAATTTAGGGATAAATGACAAAAGACTAACTTTTATTAATACAATCTTATCGGAAGATATCAAGATGCAAATAATTGATATTTTAAAGGAGTATAAAGATTGTTTCACATGAAACCATGATGAAATGTTGAGCTAAGTAGAGATTAGGTTGAATATAAATTACCAATCAAAGAAAGAATTTAAGCACATGAATAATTAACTTGACAATTTGCAGAAGAGGTCATATTAAAAATTAAAGAAGAGATACAAAACTACTAAAGGCCAAATTCATTCACATAGCTAGATATATTAAATTGATATTAAATGTAATATTGATAAGAAAAGGGAAATTAGTGTTTATTCAGATTCCAAATACTTAAAAAAATGCAAGACCAAAATATGACCATCCTATGCTAATAAAAAAATATCTTGATTAATGCAACATCTAGTCATGTGGTAGTGAACTTAATGGATGGAAATGCCAAACACAATCAAGTATATATAGCTAAAAAATACTAAAGCCATATGCCAATGAGCAATGAATACCATTTTTCACAGCATGATTAGTAAGTTGATGGAAATCTATATATATATGATGTTGTGGTCACAAGGAATTCATATAAAGAGCATTCGGTTAATATGAAACAAGCCTTTGTTCTAATGAGAAAAAATAATATAAAAATGAATTCTTTTGAATGCACCTTTGGTATTTCAGTAGGAAACTTCCTTGGTTTCTTAATTCATAAAAAAGAAATTGAATTTGACAAAAACAACAAAACCAAAGCTATCATGGAAGCATCACTACCAATAATTAAGAAAAAGCTACAATGTTTCTTAAAAGGGGCTAATTTCCTAAGGCAATTTATATCCAATTTGTCTAGTTAAATGATCGTTATTCTTGTTATTACTGAAGTTAAAGAATGAAGAGAAATTTGTATGACAAGCCAAACACCAAGTTGCATTTAAAGACATCAAATAATATCTGACCAACTCACCAATGATGCCTTCACTCATTCCAAGCTAACCACTAAAAATTTATCTTTTAGCCTCTGAAGATGTAATTCTAGCCTAAGAAAATGATAAAGAGAAAGAAAGAAAGATTAATTTATTATTTATTTAGGGCATTAAATGTAATTAAGTAAAAGTATTTAGAAATAAAAAAATTAGGTCTTGCATTGTATTTTTCATGTTCCAAGCTTAGAAATTACTTATTTTTAACTTCAATTTTAGTTATAGTCAAGTCTAGTATTTTAAAATACATGTTAGCATGACTTTTTATACATGGCTAAGTTGTAAAATGGGCTCTAAGCTTAATTAAATTTACCATACAGTATTGTTTTTTGAAAGTAATAAAAGGCAAATTCATGGCTAACTTCATTGTCAAGCATCACAAACAACCTATTAATTTCATTAGAATTAATTATTGAAAATTATATTTTAATGGATTAAATCACAAGAATAGAGTCAACTGTGAAGTTTTAATTATAATACCATAATGCTTGCTACTTAAATTTATGTTCTCTTTAAACAAAATGTGTTCAAATAATAAGCTTAAATATGAAGCATTAATAATTGGCCTAGAATTATAATTAGAGTAGAAGGCACATAAATTACCCATAAATACAATTGTGTGAATCCAAAGATAGTTAGGCATTTAGCTATTTTGGCCAGTTATTATGTGAATTTGATAATGTTATAAGTAACCATATACCTAGTTAAAGAATGAAAAAGTAAATAAGTTAACTTAAATAGCTTCAAGGTATGAGGTTAATAATTCAAAATTGTTTGGATATGTTTTGACATATGTAGACTTAGAACTAACAAAAATTAGAGAATTATTATTATATGCATGTACCAAAATTACTCCAAATGATTGGAGAAAAACCTTGATGACTACCTTGGAAGCCTATCTAGTGATATAAATGAGACAATCAAAACCAAGGCTTTAATGTTTGTGTTAGTTAATGAAGAACTATATAAGAAAAATTTGAAGGAAAAATATTAAAATGTTTAGGAGATACCAAAAGCATCTCAACTATAAAAAGAAGTACACATGAAGATATTTATGGGGCACATAAAGTTAGAAAAAATATGAAATGGTCCTTGTTTAGGCAAGGTATGTGTTGCCAAAAAAATGATCAAGAATTGTATATATTTTGTTAAAAGTTTTGAAGAATGCCAAAAAAATAGGCCAACTTAAAGAGTGCTAGTAGATAAATTGAAATACATAATCAAAGTTTTACCATTCAGAGGATAGCCTTTAGATACCATTAGGAAAGTCTACCCCCATTAACTAATGACCATCATTTTATTCTAGTTGTTGCTGACTAATTCATGAAATAGGTTGAAGTTTATAAAGAAATCAAACAATTTGATGTGATAGAGTTCATTGACAATAAACTAATTATGAAATTTAGCTTATTGAAAACTTTAATAATAGATTTAAAAATTATTGTCACCAGCTAAAAGGCAAAAATTATGTTGAATCTAAAGGAATAAAAATGCTAACTTTGACTCTTTATTATGCTTAAGCCAATGGTTAAGTCAAAACTGTAAATAAGTTAATTATTAACTTGATTAAAAAACACATTACCAACATCGTAGAATTTGACATTGAATGCTTAAAAAATACACTTTAGGCAATCAAGAGTTCCCCTTAAGGTTTAACTTAGATCATACCATATAAATTAGTTTATGGTCATGATGATATTTTACCAGTTGAAGTGATCATTTAGGCATTAAGAGTATAAAAACAAAATTAATTGTTATAAGCCACCTATGATAACTCAATGCTTGAAGAGTTGGAAAAATTAGATGAGGTGCATTGGAGTGCCCTTAATGCTTTAGTTAGAAATAAAGAAAGCTTGGCCAAATACATAAACAAGTTAAGGTTAAAATTTTTATTCAAGGCCAACTTATTTGGAAGGTTATTTTATTGATGCAAGTGAAATCAATTTTTAGTAAATGGTTACGTCATTAGGAAAGACCATTTCAAATTATTAAAATGTTCACCAAAAATAGTCATAGAATTTGAAACGTGAAAATTGAGAAAGTTGGAATAATAAATGGCAAAATACTTGAGCAATTTAAACTAAGCATTCATGGAATAGTAATTAAAAGCAAATTGAATTACAATTCTATTTGATTAGGCCAAACAATTAGTTACTATGACTACAAAATGTATTAAAACTAAAATCTAACCAACATTTACAAAACAAAAGCCAATAAACATAACTAAGATTCAAAAGTTAAAGTGATCAAAATTTATTCAAACCATTTAATACGAAGTTCTAAAAAGGAGTTAGAAATATTTTTTTTAACAGCTAATACACTTGGCTTTTATTGAAGATTTAAGATTAGATATTATGTAGTAGTTGTTGAAAATGTTAATCAATTAAGCATCTGCTAACTTAAGCTTTTTAAATGCTTCATCACCTCGACATTTTATTTCCTATTCTTCAATTTTAATAGCCTTTAACTTGGTATCCAAAGTTAATCAAAAAATTTTTAGTTATTGCAATTCCTACTACAAATTGGTTATCCTCTCTTTTAACTCCAAAATTTTCTTGTTATGAGTCAATACTTCATCATTGTAAGCTTTACACTTAACAAATAGGGATTTTCAATTTTTTTTAACCAATATTGCTAAAATCAAGCAATTTCTTTAAGATAAGCTCTCGTAAATGTTTTCAACAATTAAAGTTTTTTTTAAGTCAGTCATTAGATCTAAGAAACTCGTATAAATATCTAAAACCATACTCGTTAAGTCAACAATTATTAGAGAATTAGTTTCATTAGCTTACTTCAAGACTTGTAAACTTATTCAAATTTTTCATGGCTCTTAAGGTTTTCAACCATAATATGTAAATTTGGGCCAAGTACTTCTTCTAGTGAAGAAATTGTTACTTTTATTTCTTAGGTGTAGTCATTTGTAGCAACCAACTTGTTAACTAATTTGTCACCTTACCTAATTGAAGTCAAAAGGCTTCTAGATATGGACTTTTTGAAAAAAAATGAAAGGATCAACTTCATTATTAACCTTTTTTTTGTTGAACCCTTTTGATTAGGCTGATCCTTGGTTACAATTGAAATAACTTTAAGCTAATTTTGAATTATTGAATTATCAAACTCATACAAAGACACTTCTATAAGGTTCAACTTTTTTCCTTCAAGACAATTTTCAAAATTTAGAAGTTATTCTAGTTATTACCCAAAATGCCTATTTAATCCTTCATCACTTGAATGTTAGTTTTCAAAACTTGTATTAAGTAAACCAAGTTCAGTCAATTGCTTTACTTGTAATAATAATTGAGCTAGAGATATCTTAACTTTTGTTTGAATATGCTTCTCTTAAGTCAAAATTAAAAGTTTCTCCATAAGTATAGACATGTTAAGATTGGAATATCTTAAGATTGAAGGTCAAGTGTTTGCAAGATTGAATATTAAAAAAAAAGAGTTTGATCAAAATCAGTTGAGATGATAGGAATAGGTGCATCTTTACTTTGAACCTGAAAATAAAGATCGATAAGAATTATTCATGATAATGGTTTTAAAAGGCCAAATTAAAATGAATGTTACCTCTATGGTTTGCGGAGAAAATTTAGAAAATGGTTCTATTGGAGGTAGATTAGTTCTAATGTTAGCCCAAGTAGCTATTAAAGGGATACATGGTTAAAGAGTTAAAGTCTTTTATCTTAGCCTTTTAGCTTTCAACTGCATAAACTAAGCAATTGGCTCATTGTTACCAATAGTAGCCTCTTACTCTGTCTTCTTTATTAAGGAGTATAGGCCAGAGTCTCTTCACCATTAGTGAAATTCTTTTTAGCTTCATCATATGATTTCCTAATTCTTTTAGCTTCTTTAGCAACAAATTCAACATTCGAAAGAGTGTTGGGAAAATGGTCAAAGGGTATACTTGCACTTTCAACTAGAAAACAAAGGTAGCTTAGTAAATGATTGTAAAAAATCAAACACATAAATATAAAAGTTACCACGTAATAGGTCAAAGGTAGCTTGAGGTGCAATTTCAAAAAACCTAACCATTTCATTTATGATATAAGGGAAAAGACGAGCAATTGTCACTTTTTGAGTCAATGTATTTCATCTCTAAGGTTTTATATACTTAGCTAAATTAAAAAGTGACTTCAACAAGGCCACCAACTCAGGTTGAAATGGGAATTTTATTAAAGCATTTTCTGAACTAGCATTATTAATGAAAGCAGTTAAAATTTTTGTTTGGAAGCCTTAATTATAAACTTCCTTTCTCCTTTTTAAAGATTCTTTGGCTTCTTTTAGTGAATAATTTCTACTTCTACACTCATACTCTACTTTATAAGTATTTTCAAAGGCAATAATTTCAACATAATGCATACTTGCAGATTTCTTCAAAATCTATACAATCTACACAGAAGTAATTTAGGTCAATTTCTCATTTAGTCACATGTGAAAATGTTTATTGATTTGATTGGGTTACTAGTTTTCAAAAGATTTCATATAAGTATAGCAAGAGGAAATGTTGTAAAGAGTAAAATGCTTGATCAACAATGAGTTTATTTCATCTATGTGTGGCATTTCTCTTAAGTTGCCCCCTAAAAGTTTGATGTCTTAGGTCTTATGGTAAACTTTGGATCAAGTGAAAATGGCATGCGAATAAGTTTGGGAAAAGCTTAAAAGAAGACATAGTCAACTCATTGGGCAAGTCGATAATGATAAGTTATAAACATAAAAATTTTAACCAAATTTATATATTAAAGGGATTAGTTAAGTTACGTGCAAATATGATTCAATTTGGGCCTCTACATCGAGCATAAAAATGAGTTACTCTCTTTATCTTTTGGTTAGTTGAAAAGGTATGAAGTTTGGAAAAGAAATAGGTAAAGGATTCTATTGGTTTTTACTTTAATTGTTACCTTAAGACCTTTTGAGTAAGTTGAATTCCTTAAGTCCAGATAGGTATATTTTTGTCAATCTTGCTTATCTCAAAATCATCTCAAAAGTTAACAATAAGCTATTATTGAAAAATCTATGAGTGACCACTTACATTGGTAAATATTTATTTTGCCTTAAGGATTTGAAGGCCACGATAATTATGCCTAAAATGTAAGCTAAAAATAAAAAAGGCAAAGGCTAACTTTTGGCCTTTATGCAGGATTATAGTTAGAGGAACTAAAGTTGAGGAGATATTTAAAGAAGAAATACAATAAGGATGCTTGTTTAACCAATAGGTTAAGAAGGCCATGTGTTTACTATCAATCGCAGGCAAATCTTCAATCCCATATGAGTTGAAAATAAAAGGATAAAAGCCATGATATCATTTACAAATTTCATCTTAAAACTTTTTTAACCTTAAAATGACCTAATGAGATATTCTCTCATTCCAATATAAAGATAATTTTTTTCAATTTTGTATTTTTGCTCATGAATTTTCTTTGTAGGAATGAATCTTTGTTTTCTTTTCACTAAATTTGTGATATTGCACATTTCATTGGAAAATCTCAAAATTCAAAAGTAAGGATTTTTTAATTCTGTATTTTTTCTTGTAATTTAGTTTCTAATTTCATAATTTATCATTATTTGTTACCTTTCATTTTGATGTAACTTTTACATATTTGTATATGTAAGAAATTTGATTTCATTTATTTTCTTAAGCATTAGATTGTATTATTTAGTGTCTTTTTATATGAAATATTTACTATTATTTTCTCAATATTTAGTGAATACTTATCATATATTTTAAGGATTGGATAGAACTACACCTTTTTAATAAGTGTTAATCTTACATATTAAATAAAAAGTATCATGATAATATTTAATGCATCACGTATTATGATTAGGGTATTCAATATAATATTTCACAATTTTTAGATTTTTATTACAAAATTTGTTATTTAAAATTATTTTCATTGAAATTTTATAATGTCATCTAAAATATTATTTTTCATTTTTGCATATAGTGTTTGAGAAGGTAGGATATAGGGAGAACAAGGAGGATTTAGTAAAGAATAATTGGTAGAAGAGGTCAAGTTATAAAGGAGGAACTGAAGCAAGGAGAGTTAAATAGGGTTGGTGGGAGGAGGAAGAATATGCTAAGTCAATTATTTATATAAAATGAAGTGGTATATCTACATTAGACATCAATTATTTATAAATAACTAATTTTAAATGTCATTTCTCATGACACTCATAAATGATATGATATTAATTTTTTTTATATATATTAACTAACATCATTGTTATTTTTTATGATGATTTTACTATTAATTATTATGTAGTAGTGTTTGTAAGAATGAGTACAAAGGCAATAGAGAGAATCTCGTGGGAGAAAAGGGATAGCAATGATTTAGGACAAGTACAATAGACATTAAATTTGATATATAATGTTGATTGATTAAATGTCATTCGTAAACTAACGTTTAATCCTCTAAATATCTAACATTAATTAATTACTCTATAAAGTGTCAATAAGGATGAGCCCGAGGGGAATAAAGGGAATCTAAGAAGAAGAATATGGATAGGTGGATTTGAGAGAAAAAAACTTATGGAAGATGTTAGGGTTATGAGTGAGGATAGCATATCATATTAATTATTTATAGAAAATAAAGTAGTATTGTCAATAATAAACATCAGTTGTTTATAAAAAATTGATATATAATATTTTTTTACAAGATGCTACAAACAGAATGATGTCAAATTTTCTAATATAATAATTGATATTATTGCTATTTTTTACAATGATTATATAACTGATATTAAATTTGATATATAATGATGCTTGATTAGATGCCAATCATAAATTGACATGTAATCCTCTAAATGCCTATTATTTATTAGCAATTTTATAGTAGTGATTTCATGCTTATAGGTATTTTTGAGATATAAATATTTGTGTTCGCCAAGGGTCTGAGAATGAAAGAGATATAAGGTAAGTCCCTAAGAAGCTTATATAGGAACCTTTATAGAGTTTTATGAGAGATATAAGGATTATAGCTAGGATGTTATGGGTTATGGTTGAAAACTTTTGCATGCATTTCCCTTATAATTTAGGGTTTTTCCATATTAAAGGTATTTGGTGTTATTTTGCTAGTTTGATTAATTTAATTGCTTAATGATTAATGTTTAAAGAGGAAATATTTTACAAATAATTGGTATAAGAGCTAGTTTTGTTCCATGAGAATAGTAATTTGAGATAATATAGTATGGTTTATAATGTAATGATGATAATGATAATAGTGGTGATGCTAATGCCGATTGTTTGATTATAAGTGATAATTGATAATGAATGATGACCTATATTATAAAGATAGTTAGTTTGATCATATATGAGTTAAAAAAGGTTGATGTATTAAAAGTAGGTGATTTCATTTTGCACAAAAATAAAAGTTGCAATTGAAGATGAAGATGCAAAGACTTTATATCAATTCATGAAAGTGTTGACAGGATTTAATGTTCCTACAGATGATATGAGATGCTCATTGATAATGAGATCATGGATAGACCTTAATGAAACTTTTAATATTTGATTGAGGTAAAAATACTTGATAGGGAGATGGTTGTTATAATTTGAAAAGATTATAATGATAGATGACTTTCATAGTTAGCACACCATGATTTGTTTAGTTTAGCAATAGATGGAGCATAAAGATCATAATATTGAGATTCTTTATTAAATAAGTATTTTTAGATTATAAATATTTATGTTAGCTAAGAGTTTGAGATGCAAAAGAGATGCAAGATAAGTTCCTAGGGGATTGTTTAAGCCAAAAATTCACAATATGATATTTAACTTAGTCACAAGTTAAAGGCTTGGCTAATTCCACTGGTAAAGTTCTAAATTGGAGTGTTAATGCAAAGAAAAGCAATCAATACCACAACATTCTTGTACAAATAACAATAAAGTGGTGAAATCTATATAAATAATCAAAGTGCGTCAAATTGGTCAAGTGATAACAATTTAAATGTAATTTAGTAATAAACTTTTGTAAAGTCCTTCAAAGAATAAGTACATTTAAATTAAAGATAAAAATAATTTGTAGAAATTAGAGGCAAATAGATTTGGAAAAAGATCTTGATTTGTTCACACTCAAAGTTTCAAGGTAAAGGAATTACAAGTGAATTGCAAATCAAAAGTAAAAGGTAAAAGTAGAGGTAGTTGATTATAATCTAAATGCAATGTGCATTCATATTTTTCTTGTCTAACTTTGGCAAAAAAAAAAAAGGATCCTTAAAGAATCTTTATTTATCTTTTTATATTTTTATCGATGGGTGTGGTATTGGCAATTACCAATCATTAGGAGTATCTCTCAAGCCTTCGTATAGCTTACATATGGCATGTTTGCTTATTTGCCACATTAACCCTTAAACATGCAATTTATATTATGGTCATTAGGCTTTCTAACTATTTTTTTATCAAAATTCACATGATGTTTCATCACTTTTGCAAGCTAGAAACAAACTAATTCATCTTAGTTGAAATTTTGTATATTCAGTGGCCAATAGAGGTCCCCCTAATTTAGGCACTCTAATATGTTAAAGAGTGAATAAATTATTGTTGGGACATTGTCTACATTTGTAGGTTTTGGGCATAAGTTATAATCATTATTGAAGAACACTTCATATTAGATTACTCATTTCCTAGCTAAAAAGCTATTTGTTCTAGTTAAGCTTTGGTCCTAATAAAATATCATGGCTAAATCTTTTTAACCACACCAAGTTATTCTTAAATGTATGGTAAGGCTTTATTCCTAAAGATTTACAATTTAAACATAATTAATATATTATGATCAAAATCAATTTAATTAATTGAGCTAACATGTGAAAGCTGTAAATGAGCAAGTGAATACCTTATTAGTGAGTTTACAAGCAGATAACAAATCGTGTATATCGTACAAACATAGTAGCCATACTTTGCATTTTTAGGCTATTTTAGGCATTGTAATAAAATAAGAGGTTAATTTAATCCTATCAATGTACAATCTTTCAGGTCAAACATGATACAATCTAACTATTAGTAACTACTTCACTTTTACCCATTTAAAAGGTTTATTCTCCTTTGAGTGTATGCTTTTCTCGTAAGCTATGGGCAGAGTTTCTTTTATGCAAATCTACAATTCGGATTGCATCTCTCTTAACAAAGGATCTAACTAATAGATAAACCTCCTCCTGGGTGGCAAGCATCCAATAGCAATTACAATATAATGGCATAACTAAGCTATCAAAATCTATTTAAAAAAAGTTATCATAATTAACACGTAAGTGAGACTAACCCTTGCATTACGATATGTAGTAGCAAGTTTTCTTGGACATGTAGAGTAAATCCTTGATGATAAGCTCCTACCTTGATTATTTAATCAATACAAGCTCCTTATTGAGTTGATATGAATATAAGAATCCATATTCATTGATAGTGATAGATTATAGCAATGCCTATAGGAGGATTAATGTAAGTTAAACATATATTATCATAGTATTTTAATTAATTTGTGTTTGGATAAAGAAAATAGCATAAACTTACATGATTCAAAGTTAAATGCAAGTTAATCAAGCTTTTTGAACTTCAGTAACTATTAGATAGAAGCTTTATTAATGTAAAGTGAAATTTTCAATCCCACCACTTCCTTTCTAATTTAAAACTTTACCTAAGCTTAGTCACCTTAGGCATTATTAAGGTGCACTTGCAACTTCTTCTAAGCAGAATCAAGAGATCGCTAAAACATAAATAATAATAGTTAGTAATCTTATACAACAATACTAAAATAACTTTAAAAAATATATAAAAAATTTAGTAATGGAAGGAATACATGATAATACCTCCATTTAGAATTGAATTAGGGTCATCAAACATGTAATGAAAGTCCTGTAGGCTTCATACACTATTCAAACTATATCATTTAGACTTAGCACTTCAACCTTGCAAATTAAGTGTTTATTAACCACCACCTCGATTTGATTGCCTAGTAATGGTTGATAGTATATCTTATGGCTTACTAAAACCCATTCGATCGTAACCTTTTACAAAGGTGGTCCTACTATCATCAGAGCTTATCAAGCTCTATCTTATGCAATATAGGAGACCTAATTTATGGATAGACATGTATAAAAAAAAGTTTAAAGGTTAAAGGTGACTTTTGCCTTAGGCATAATCATCAAAAGTTTACTACAGTAAAGGCCAATGTTATAAGTGTTAACATGTCATCTTCATTCAGAGTCTGCATGATTAGTTGGGTACTATTCATAAGATCTAGCTCATCCATAAGAGTAATGACCTTATAGATTGGCTAGATAGATGTTGTAAAACTCAAATGTAGGGTATGCTAGCTAGCTTTCTGATCTTATAAAGAATAAAGCAACTCTTATTGCTATTAGCTATCTGATCCTATAAAGAATGAAGCAACTCTTATTGCTACTATACTTATAAATGTTGTTTCTCCCTCTATTACAACCTTGCCTTTTAGTTTGAATTAAGTTTCTATGTTATGTCTTTAGTTATGCTCGCTCTTAAATGCTCAAAATTGGCTTGTGAATGTCCTATTAGATAGCATCTTGATGGATTGAAGAACTCCTTATAATTAACTCCATGTCCAATAGCATTAGCATAGTTAGGATGCTTAACAATTTCTAAAGCTACAATTAGGATATCATTTTTACTAAGTAACATAAATTCATTCAAGAGGCCTACTGCATGAGAGTGTCTTATAATAATTAATAAAGAATAGATTATTAGAATCAACTTGAGTGAAATAGAAGCTTTAAAATCAAACAACACATTTTGGCACAAATATTAACTTTTACAATCCTTTCTACAATGGCTTGATTTTCCAATGTCGTGTATAGCCCTTGCATATTTATTCTATCTTATTTCTATGTTAATACATGAGACATGGTAGGTTCCTTATCAATGTCCTCACCTTTCTTAACGTTGGCATATCTTTCAATTAATAATTCCTTTCTTGCAACCTCCCTAAGATTTGTGTGGATATATATCTTTCTTTCACTTTTTCTAGTTGGATTTAGTTAACTCTTATTGACCAAATGACATATTAGTTCACAAGTATAAATAAAAGGCATAGAATGTAAAAATTTTACCTAAAAATCCTCGTCTACACATTGATTCTAGAACTTATCCCATAATTCTTAGTTGATATAGTTCCATTGCTTCATCAAGTTTATCTTTTCTTAATCTTAAAATTGATGTATTCTTACATTAGTGTTATCTTAAAGTCTTTTCATAGGGTTGTTACATGTAATAGTACTTTTTTGCACATTTGTTGGGTGTTTAGAATATGGAAGGAAATTTATTATAAAAATCACACTTTATAAGTTAAATTATATGTATGTTACAAAAATAATTTTTTTATATTTATAATGCAAAGCTATCCAAATCAAGTGTACATTTAAGTCCTTATCTTAAATATTATCCTTTAGTGCTAGGGGGACTTTCTTTTAATAATGAATAGCTATTGATAATTTAGATCATATAGCTACTCTATGATAACTACTATATTGTGATGCATTTTCTCCATTAAGCTATAATTTCTCATCCCTAGATCATGTTGCAATAACACCTTTCAAGATTGTAGGAATTTTATGTTTCATTTTATAAAGGCAGCTACCTCTTTAGAAAGATCTATATTTTGAATTTAGCAAAAAAAATCAATGTCAATTATATACAATTATACATATAGAAAAAGTTATAAGTTTATGTTACTTAAAAAGTTATAGATATAAAATTAGTCCTCACAACAAATGTTACACTAAATTGCATGATGAACACATAATTTGCATGATAAGTAACTCAAATAAGATTACATTAGTCATCATGTTTTACAAAATCTTCCATTAATCTACAAAATCATAAAGCAAATAGGAATCATGAATTAATATATAATATATCTTATGACTTAATAAAATACAATAGCATGCAATAGAAAAGGCAGCAAGTAAAAATGGCATAGACATCACCACCAAATAGAGCATCATCATAACTATACATTCTAAGGGCAATTAAACCCTAAAAGTATCACTAAACATAAATTATAATATAATCCTTAATGTAGCAATGAATGAGATTTTCATTATACATATACATGCCAACTAGAAAAAGCTAAATATAATCTTTTAATATTCATAAATAAATTGAAAATTAGTGAGAAAAATGTTTTTGAAATATTTTATGATAACTAAAACAATCATGAAACTAACTTTAAGTGCAACAAAGAACATGAAAGAGGTTTAGGACTTGTTAAAGAAATTTTGATGTAAGAGATGATGTCAAGGAAATGAGTTTCAAAAAGCAAAAGTAATGGAAAATTGAGGACTAAATGAAAATTATGTAAACAAAACAATTGCACATTTTTTGCTTAATTGACAATTGACATCTTCAATAAATGATGTCAAATTGGTACAAAATAGATGTATAAAGTTAAGAAAATATTTATGAAAATACCATAAATTAATCAATTTCAATGTTTGTTTTTTGAATAATCAATGTCTTAAGTTGTCTTCCCCTTTCAAACATAATAGTTCCCATTCATTTTATACATTGATTATACATAAAACTGACATGTTAATGTCATTTCTGTTTTCAAACATATTCACCTTGATAAAAAATGTTGATTTTTAATTTAACCATTATTTCAAGTTTCCATCTAAATTTAAAAAAATGTTACCATGTAATAATAGACATTAGTTTTCTTATAACATTGTCTTATTTTTCATAATAATTTCAAAAATGCTATCATATTTTTAATAACATCAGAATCTTCTATGATTAACATCCAACAATTGCCATAGAATTGCAATTCTTTAGTAGTGTGAGCATCTTAACCTGAAATAAAAACCAATATCTCTTATAATACTATAGAATCCCAATGCTAACAATTTTAAAGAATAGATTGAATAACAAAAATTTAACAACTTTGAGACATTATATATAATATCCCAATTAGAGATACTTGTTGTGCTGAATCTATCTTGATACATGTTATTCAACATAAAAGGTTCACACCTTCTATGAAACCACACTTGAATCCAAACCTTACGAATACAATAGGTATTTATTAAAATTTGATGCATGATATTATACATTTCATGTGAATAAATAATAGATAATATTATTTAATGCAAAAAAAGATGAAAAAAATTTGATGCATGATATTATACATTTCATGTGAATAAATAGTAGATAATACTATTTAATGCAAAAGAAGATGAATAAAATCAAATTCTTTTACCTATGCAAATTGATAAAAGCTGCATAAAAATGAAAGATAACAAAATGTGGTCAAGTATGAAATTGGATCCTAAATTACAAGAAACAAAACTAAATAAATCTTTACTTTTGTATTTTACATTTTTTGTAAGGAGTGTATAGTATCAAATATTTAGCAACAAGATAATAGTCCTACAAAAAAATGGTAAAGAAAAACATAAAATTGAAGAGAATCATCTTAAGGTTAAAAAAAGAGCATACCTTGTTAAATATAAAATGATTCTAGGGTTGAAAAATCTTTAGAATGAAATTTACAAACAATATCGCTTTACTTTTTTAATTTTCAATTTATGCTAGGGGATAGAAGCTATTAATAGTTTAGATGTTAATTATTAACCACAAATTGACATTTAAATGATAATAACATTGTCCTATTGATAAATATTGTGACATTTGTTATTTATTAAATAACCAATGTTTTATTATTAGAGATGTCAGTTATAGGTAAACAACTAATGTTTTTTTATGACATACTTTTTTAAGAGCTCTTGTTAAAAATAACTAATTAGCCACTAAAAAAATAAAATTAGAAGTAACCCATTAACAATTGTAGAAACATACACTATAACAAAAATTTATTAATAGCAATTACATTTATTCTAACAACATTTTCTTAGTCATCGATATAGGGGTGAAAGCTATATAAAGGGAAACCTTGGTGACAAAAATGGGTCTAACAACTCTATATTCATGACATTTTCATTGATGTGGAGAAAAAATTTTTGTAAAAAAGAAAAATAATATTTATTTTAACAAGTGTCATCAATACAATGTGAGTAGATAACCATGCAAAATTAATAAATAAAATGCTTAAATTTTGAAGAATTATCAATGGCATTGGGAAATCACATCACCACTAGCTAGCGCCAACTAAATATGACTTTATTCTATTGACTTTATCACTAATATAGTGTTTTTTTTAGAAATTTTAAAAATTGAATTTTTACTCTATACTAATAATAGAGTCATCATTATATGGTTCTCAAGAAAACAAGGGGACGTGAGCTAGTACCAAATTTTCAAATAGCCTATATTGACTATCAAAAAAGGCTATACCAATAATTAAAAAAGCATTGTCAATATAGGCCTATAACTAAAATTTTGACAAAAAGCCATTTTCATCCATTTTTGCTATAGAACTAAAGAATTTAGGAAGAAAATCTCTACATTTTCAAATATAAGTTTTAATGTCTCCTTTATCACCTTATTCATTTTTTAACTATCTCTGTTTTTCTTTCTCTTATTTTCTTACATTGATTTTGCATATTGACTATATTGTACGGTTGTTCTTCTATTCATTCTATCATTCTTCCACTAAGGTAGGTTCAAATTTCTTATGTACTTTGGTATTTGACATTTGGTTATAGGATATGGTATGCTGGAGTAAAGTTCTATTAATTTTGTAAAATTAGTTATGAAATTAGTATATTGCACCAGATATATTTATTATAGTGTTTCATTTAAACATATTATATGATCATACTATATTGATAGCTATGTTACATTTGAAATTAGAATATAATTTGTGACTTGAAACGAGTATGATAATATTGGAATATGAGTATGAGTAAAATTAGACTATAGTAGTAAATAAGTTTTAAAATAATGAGAAGACATAAATTTTAAATATTCAAGTAATTTTAATTTAAAATTTTAAATAACAAGATTATCTTGATTTAATGAAGAAGAAGAAGTTAAAATGAAGCAATGAAAACACACATTTTAAAAATTTAAGTAAGCAAAATATAAAAATTCAAACAAGAAAAACATTAAATAATTAAAACTTGAACACATATTAGGAAAATAAAATATTCATTTTATAGAGATTTAGAATTAATTTTAAATAAAAGAGTGAATAAATAATGAAAATATTATGGTTAAAATTTATGCATAATATTAAATGAGTATTATATTTATGTTACTTAAATGAAGAAGAAGACATTAAGTAATGGGAAGGAACAAATAAAATTAAAAATTGATAAAGGTGTTAAAATTGAAAAGAAGATAATATTAAATAATGAAAGTACATAATTTTAAATTTTAATCTAATGAAAAAAATGTAATCTAAAGAATAAAAATATTAAACATAAATCTTGAACATAAATTAGGAAAAAATATTCATTTATTTGAGACTTAGAGTTAATTTTAAATAAAGAAGTGAATAAATAATGATAAATATTATGAGTAAAATTTACACATAATACTAAATGAGTATTGAATTTATGTTAATTTAAAGAACTAGTATATATTAAGTATCATAAAATTCTAAAATAATCAAGCTATTATATTTAAATAATGAAATTATTGAATAATGTAGAGGAAGAAATTATTGTAAGGAACTTATTACTATAAAGATTTAAAGTGAGTCATGAGTAAAGTAGTGAATATTACAAAGTTAGACAAGCAAAATTTATGTTACATGAGTAAGTATCAAAAGTTAAGATAAAATACTTAAAATTATTATAGTTGTAAAATTACAATAAATTTAACCTTGATGTACTTACATTATAACTTTAAACCTATTCAAAGGTTGGCCAGCCATTATAGACTAACTAACCCTTGAATTATACAATAAATTTAGACAATTTAGAATAAGTTATTTAATTATTATTTTCAGCTTATCTTCTTTTTTATTCACATTATAGAAATTTCATGTTGCTTCTTTGCTCTTGGAGTGTATATTATATTGCAATATAGTGTGCACACTTGGAGAACTATGGAAATATATTGTCAAAATTTTTACATTTAAGAAATGATAGTGTGGATAAGTTGAGATAGTAACTAAAATTATATCTTGAATGGGATAGGCCCTGACTATCTAGAGTTAAAGTGACAAGTTGGATTTAGGATACATAATGAACATACATGTAGGATTTAATCTTATAAAAAGTTATGGCATCATTAACCATTAACAAGCATATCTATTGACAAAAGTTAGATAACTTTATAAGATAACCTTTTCAATTAATACTAAAATAATGCTATAGCATTTGTTGAGAGAGCAAAAGATTGCATTAATAATTAAGGTTCAATAAAATATCCTTGTAAGAATAGTAGAAATGTGTTTTTATCAAAGTCTGTAGACCATGGAGGCACACCTAATAGACATTATGTGGGATCTAACTTAAAAAAATTGGGTTCTTCATAAAGGAAAGGATGCACCAACTACTGAGGCTAAAGGTGAGGCACTTCCCAGTGATGTAGATGAGATGGTTAACATTATACATGACTTTATCGGTTTCCATTACACTGATTATATAGGTAGGTATAATGGAGATAAGAGAAAGGATGCATTAAAAGGAGATATATCTCATAGCCAAAGCTTTAATAAGTTATTCATAGAAGTTGAAACAAGATTATATCCCAACTGCATAAACTTTTCATTGTTGAACTTTTTAGTCAAACTTATGTATTCAAAAGTGCTACATAAATGGACTAAAAGGTTATTCAATTCTCTTTTGAAGTTATTGAAGGAAGCACTTCCTAATGATAACAAATTACTAGGATCATATTATGATGTAAAAAAATGGCTAAATAAATTAAAGTTAGGGTATGAGTAAATTCATACTTGCAATATGACTTTGTACATTCTTTTTAGAAAGAGCATGCTATAAAGGAGAACTATTCAATCTATAGGAAGAGTTGTTAGGTTAACAAAAAACACAAAAGGAAAAAATATGCCTCATAAAGTGTTAAGGTTTTTTCTATTAATCCCTAAGTTGAAATGAATGTATGTATTAAGACATATGGCGAATAACATGAAGTCATATCAAATAGGATGGTCAAATAAGAAAAAAGTTATATAACATCCTATTAATGGAGAAGCTTCGTAGGTTTTAACAAAAGCCATTCTATTTTTCTTATGGGATTGAGGAATGTTTGACTAGGTCTAAGCAAAGATGAATTCAATTCTTTTGGCGATATAAGTCTATCTTACAATATATGGCTATGGTAAGGATAACTTATAATTTACCATGTGTGTTTGTATAAAAGTGTCATTTTTTATTGACTTTGTTAATTCAAAGACCACAATCTTTAGAAAAAGACATAATAAATGTCTTCCTTAAACTATTGGTAGAAGAGTTAAAATAGGCATAGGAGATGAGAGTTAAAACTTGGGAAACTACTAACAATAGCATGTTTAAGATATGGGTAGTGTTACTATGGACCATTAATGATTTTCCCATATGGAATGATCTTTCAAGATAGAATGGATAAGGGTATAAAGCATGCCCAACTTGCAATGAAGTACTATATCACTGTAGGTTAAAGGAAAAGTAGTATATGTTAGTCATTGTCATTTTCTTTTAAGGCATAATTAGTGGAGAAATGATAAGAATTTTAATGGTAGTGTTAAGAGGAGATCTACCCCCTTGAGGTGGTTACTACTAGCATGATCATGAATCAATTGAGTAGATTATTAGAGACTTCCAGCAAAATACAAGTAATTTAATGGAGTGAAATGGAAGAGAGGGTTTAATGAATTTAATTGGACTAAGAAGGGCATTTTTTTCTAAGCTTCTTAATTGGCACACAATGAATTTGTTGAAAAGAATATACGTGTTAGTATTGTAGGTACATTACTAAAAGATGTATACAAATCAAAAGATATAGATAATGCCATATGTAATCTAGTCGACATGAAGATAAGATTAAAGCTATGCCCATATAAGGAGGGGAATAATTTAATGAAACCATATGCTAAATTCATGCTCAATGATAATGACTAATGATGGTTTTGCCTATTTATAAAAAATGTTAAGTTTTCTAATGAGTTTGCTAAGGAAGAATGTTACTAACAATGATACCAAAATGAAGTAGTTAAAATCACATGATTGTCAAGTCATTATGCAATGATTATCAACACCTATAATTCAGCTATTGATGCTGAAAGAGCTATAATGGTTGATTGTTGAGCTCTATAATTACTTTAATCAAATTTATGCCAAAACTTTTAGCAAGAAGGGTGTGAAGAAAGCTAAGGGAGACATTATTCTCATTCTCTACAAACTTAGGTAAATATTCCCTTCAATATTCTTTAACATAATGGTACACTTAGTGATGCATTTCTCTAAAAAAAGCAATGCTCAAGGGACTTGTTCATTTTTTATAGATGTACCTATACAAGAGGTATATTAAAAATTTGAAAGATTATGTGAAAAATTGTGCTTGATCTAAGGGTTTTGTCCTTGAAGACTATGTTGTAAATTAAGTGTTAACTTTTTGTTCCATATATCTACAAAGGGTGAAACCTAAATTTAATTAGCTTATATGAAACTAAGATGTTATCCAAATTGGAATAGAAAGATAATTGCTAGTTTTCAATGTCATTGTTAACCTATCGAAAAAATTTGTAAGGAACATTGTGATATGATATATCCTAAATAATTGTACTAAAATCTAAAAGTATTTTGAGTAAGTCTGTCAAACTTTGCACACTTTTTTCTAAGTCATTTTCTTTCTTTTTTTTCCTAGTCCTTTTCATTTAATGAATAACTTATATTTTGTAGTGAACACATGAGATAATTGCAAGTTAAAAGTGGCCAAAATCTAGATCAACTCTAAAAAATTAAGTTTTCTTGATGGCTTTACTCAAAAGTGATGTTATATTATATTCATTTCCATAATTTTGTTCATTTTCATTACTAATTTTAATTTTGTTATGTTTAATTAATTTTATACATGTTTCACCTACATAAGAATGGATCCCTAGACCAATCAATGAGTTATTATTGTTAGCTTTTAAACCAAATTTCACAGTATGTCATGCTTTGCATGTATAATCAATGAAGTTTAATTTATGACTTTTTCTCAAGATTTTAAGCATAAACATATATTAGTGGGTTTTTTATACTGTGGATTGTTGAAAACACATTTCACAATTTTTTAGAGAATATTATAAAGTTAACTTATTTGAAAGATTATTATATGACTCTATTTAAATGTACATAGGTTGAAACAAGCCATAAAAAGAAGAAAATTGTCAATAACAGGAACATAACAAGCATCTTCGTTAGTGCTTAGTGGTACAAAGATGATTCGTACATACTTACCTTGCAAGCAAAATAGGTTTTTTACATTGATGATCCTTTTAATTAGGGGTGATCATCGGTCGGTTAATAACGGTTAAGACTATTTTTTAAACCGACCAAAATTAACCGAAAAGTCTTTTTTTTTCAACCGACCGAACCCAATTGCTTAGCCTTAACCGAATTTAACCGAAATTTCGGTTTCGGTCGGTTAAATTCGGTTTAGAACGGTTTAAAATTTTGATTTTTTTAAAAAATACCTAAATAAATTGATTTAAATATTAAAATTAATTTATAAATATATATTAATATTATAATTTCATTAATATAATTATAATAAAAAATAATTAAGTATTAAAATATAAAAATAATTAATAAAATTTTAAATATGAATTTTTAAACAAAAAAATTAATATAAATTTTGGTTAATGTCGATTAAGTTCGGTTAATTGCGGTTAACAATTTACACCCGAAATTAACCGACCACCCGAAATTTATAAATTTTTTCTTCCGATTTTAACCAATAATAATACGTTAACCGTTCTTAACCGACCAACTTCGGGTTCGGTCGGTCGGTTAAGAGCGGCTTGAAAGATTATGATCACCCTTACTTTTAATGGACTCAACTAGAAAGTTATTGCTCATATGATTCATTATAATCTATAGGATCTTTTAGACAATAACATTAATGATCATGGAGTCCCAATAACCTTGGAAATTTGGACCTTATTACATTAATGGATTAGTATAATAATCCCCAATATATTTCATCTTCCAGACATATTTATGCTAACATGCTAGATATCAATAAGTTGATAAATGACAATGATATTTTCGAAGATAAAATGGTTGATGATTATATAGAAAAGGGACAATTAGAGTCTAATGATAAGAGAGAGAAAATGATCACTCATGTTTAGTGATAATGATTTAGCTAGGGTTTAGAGCTTTTTACTTTTCACATGTGAAAATTATGTAATGAATAATTTTGTTATGTTGCAATAATTATAATTTATATCTTCCATAATGATTACCATTTATATTTTTCCATAGCCATGGTTATTGTTATGCCTTCTCATAATGGAGAAGATGATTAAGCTCCACCATTGTTGTTAATGTATATGCCTTAAAACTAATCATATTGATGATTGTAAATTTGAATCGTATTATTCTAATGGAAATTTCAATTATCATATTTATATATAT
This sequence comes from Sindora glabra, assembly GCA_020226215.1. Classification (NCBI taxonomy): domain Eukaryota; kingdom Viridiplantae; phylum Streptophyta; class Magnoliopsida; order Fabales; family Fabaceae; genus Sindora; species Sindora glabra. The sequence continues at coordinate 50,129,138 of CM035232.1, read as the reverse complement.
ATATTATCTACGTAATATATTTAATTATGATAATAACTTTAAAATAATTGTATTCTTAAATGTCCCTAGTCGTATATCATTGTGGATTGGGTTGCTTTGATATGTTAAGACTAGCATGTACGGTGACTTATATGAGATATTAAGTCTGCACATGAGTACAAGTTAGAGAGCTTCTATATTGGACCGATCGACCCACCCTAAAAACACCACATGGATCATTATATAAGTATCATGAGTGATTCTTAGTGATCATTATTAAAATGGTCATTTGACCTAAGATCTCTAAGGTTCCCTACATCTAAGTTTCATATTTTGATACTACTCTATGTCACTTATGGTTGAGTGAATGCAAGAACAGTTATTGGATATGTCACATATAATGCAGAGGGATTTATGTGATTAAGATGAAATTTATCCCTCCTATATAAAAGGAGTAACATTTGTGGGCTCCTTGATTACGTAAAGTTGAGAAAATGTATGGCCATGCTTAGATGAATTGATATGGGATGTCAATTACATTTGCTTCAAGTCAGCTTACTTAGGAATTAAGAAACCTCAAGATTGGGCTATACAGAAATGATACAGTCCATGTCTCGTGTTCAATTTAGATGTTTAGAATAAAAGGACATAGATGATGATCACGTGTAAAGGTTTAGTCGAATCATCGACCTTCTCATTACTTAAGTAACAATAATGTGTTGCTAGATATCACTTATTGCTTATAATCATTAGTATGATTAATGATCATTGCTAATGTAATAAAAGCCTATAGGATTGTATGCTTAGAGCCTAGTGAATTTGGAATTAATGGGCCAAATTGTTTGGATCTAATATTTAGGAATTCCATGTTATAATTATAAGGCCCAATAATAAGCCTATGATTATACATGGAAGAAAGCCTAATTAGTTAGGATTTTCTATGTACCTATTTAAATTGGCTTGTTGGGTAATAATAAAAAAATTATTATTTATGCATCCCTAGCAGAGAAAAATTCTAGCACCTCTCCTTGACCATAACCCTTGAAAAAGCATAGCTAGCACTATGAGGCACATGAGAAGAATTCCAACCAGTGTTCGTGTGGATGTTCATTGGTGATTTGTTAGTTTGTGTGGATACCTTGGATTTTTTGACCAAAAGGAAGTCGAATAGGTGATCAACGAATGAATTCTTGAGTCATCCTAAAAAGATATTCAATGAATCCCTATCCTAATTTAATGTTTTGTATGGATCCGTTGGTTGGAATCGGTTAATTCTACTGCGCTTGTTTGGCTTCTGATCCTAACAGTTGGACCCCCATCACCTTCCCCAATAGTGTGAATCAAGCAAAATTACAATTACTATCCTACTTATTTTTCACTTTTTCCCATATATAAATACAAGTTTTTTATTAACATGGAGTTCACTTTTTTAAGCCACACTATTGAAGAAATATTGCAATAAATCAAAGGCCTTAGCTTTTTAGTAAAAAATTATTAAGAACTAAGGTTAACCATTACTTGTTAGATTTGATAAGGTGACACAAAATCCCATGTGGATGAACTAAAGGCACTTCTTGTGGTTGATAAGAATGCTTTTCAAGAAACACTATAAGCCATTCCATAAAAAGTAGGAAGTCATACCAAAGGAGCAGCAAGTATTAAATGAGGAATTGAGATAAGTACCAACTTATTTTCTATACTAATTTATGTTTAATATTGTTTTACACTCATATTTGAATATCATTGTTTTACACATATATTTGATTGTTAAATGTATTTCAATTACATAATTTGTTTTAATTTATTGATGTATCGTAGGAAGAGGTGACTTACATGATTAAAGGAATTGAATGCATTACAGTCGATCGATACAAGGATTGGAGACACGAGCTACATGTGTATTTCATCAAGCAAGGGGATGAGTATGACTACACAGTGCAAGAGATTCCGGTTCCCAATAGATCATTGGAAGAGGTGCTACAAGGAGTTTAATGTTATGAAATATAGGATAAAAATGAATTAAATAATACCATAGATGTAATTTTTTATTTGAAGTTTATTGATCTTGTATTTGCATATGTTTTTTCTTTGAATTTATGAGAGAAAGTCTAAGAGAAATGTGCATAATAGAGTGCAAAAGAGGTACAATGGTCACCATGGATTGAAAAACATTATAGTGTATCAAAATAATTAGGTATGCTAAGTTAAGATTCCTAAAATTTAATATTATAAGTGATAATTACTAGTATTGCCTACTTGTTTTTAAAACTAACTTGGAGAAATAAGGAGATAGGTGAATTGTAGCCACTGATGGAGAACTTCCATGAGTGCCATACATGGCTATTGGGGGAGTGGCCTTTTCTAATTGCCGAAACTGATTATGTAAATAAATTTATTCTTATTTTCTAATTTTAATTATTTTGAAAACTTTGTACTCATAATATCAATTTTTTTAAATCAAGAATATTATGGTGGATTAGGTTATTTAGTCGCAATCATAGTCACAATCTACTAATGTCTTTAGTAGTTTGACAAGAGGCTGAATGCAAATTGATGAGTATGCCACTGCCAACAAGGCATTGGGCACTCATCAAGAACACAAAAAATGGGTCTACCATATGATTGTCATGATTTTTAATGGCACTTACAATAACAACTCATTAACTACAGCTTATTCTCTGAGGCAATAATAAGATGTAAGATTACCTAAGGATGTGCAAAGTTACATTTTCCAAAGTTAGCAAGTATAAAATGTGTAATAGTAGTGCATTAACTATTAGGAGCAAGTACTGTGGCAAATCTAGAAGTAGTTTGCAGCATTGTATCGATATCTATAGACCATTACCTTGTCCTACATTGTCTCCTCCTCCTTCTCCTCTCCTCCTCCTTAATTGTTAGATGATTGTCCCTTGACTGCACTAACTAGATTTACTGCACAGCCACTTCCATTTTAGTGCTAGCCCTAGTGGCTATGAAACTAATGATTGCCTAATTTAAAGGCTTTTTAAATTATTTATTAATTTTTTTGGTTACATTTTATGGTACATTTGTAATGGTGGACTTATTATTAATATGATAATATTTTATTTTATATATATTTTATATATTTTATTTTTTATTTTATTTAGTATCATAATTAATATGATAATATTTTAAATTTCAAATAATTATAAAAAATATTTCAAAATAATAAAGCTTATTATTAATATCATTGAAATAAAAATATAATTAAGTCTAATAAAAAATTTAAGTATTTAAAAAAATTGGCAATACCGCCGACAATGGTGGACTTGTCAAACGAGACACCATTACTAAAAAACAAAAAAACATTTGTTCGGATTATATTTCTTTTCAAAGCCCGTTCTTCAAAAGTAACCCTGAACCCATTATTAGAGATCCGGCCTACGGGCATGCACGGTCAATTATTAGGTAAATGGATTTTCAATCTGGTATCTATCTTTGAAAATAATGCAAGAAGTCACCCTGTATGTTACCTACGTGCATATTTTTTAGCCTGAGGCTCTGGATTTTGTCAACTTTAATTTCTCCATATGAATCCTCTGGTGTACATATTGAAATATATCCGTATAAATTTTACTGCCAAAAGCCATTTTCACATTCAATACTTAAAATTACAAATTAGAAAAATAAAGCGAATCATTATAGAAAAATAAATTAATAAATAATTATTAATTTAAAAATCATTATTCAATTGTATGTTATTTGTTTCAGCAACAGTTGTGATATTTTTTTTTCTTTTAAACTATATCTTACATATTAGTGATTCACTTTGAACGTGAAAAGAAGCGTAGATAAAACGCTTCTAAAGGCTAATAAGGTATATAACATTTATAATAATATTTTATGTATAAAAATAAGATTTACAATTGGATTTTAAATGTAAATTAAAAACTATTAATTAAATATGTTAATTGAATATAAGATAATGAAGTAAATTTATATAGTCCAATCCAATAAGTATAAATGATTCTAAACTTAATTTTAAAATTTATCTTTTATACATCTAGTACTTTTTTTTTTTTTGTAAAATTTGTATTTTTAGTTGTATTTATCTCTTTGTTTTCATGAAGGAATTTAGCTGTGATAAGACATTAAATCATCCATTAATAATCAGCACTGCATTAAATATGACATTAAAACACTCGTTAACATGACTTACATTAATTTATTATATTATTTTTTACACAATTTTATAATTTATTTTTAAGTATTTAATTAAATTTTTATTAATCATATAACATAAAAATTATGTACAAAAAGTAATGTGATCATTCAATATATAACAATATTATGATTCTTAATTAAAGCTTCTTTGAAAAATCATACAATTTAATAAAATAGTTAATTAAGTAGATAATGAGTATTAATTGTGAGTTTTATATGATTAAAATGTTTAATTTGTAAATTTTTTAAATTAATGGAGCAAAATGTAACTATCCTAGGGAGGGTAATTTACAATTTTCTTTAACATTTTCTATTAATTTAGTAATAGTAAGATAGAATATAAATTTTGTATTGTTCCAAAAAATAATTTTCCTATTTCTATAGTTTTTATGATAAAATCTGACCACTTTATAATTGGTGAGGTAACTTGCATTTTTTCAAAATTAGAGAAACCCCAACTATAAGGTTTTATATGCAAAATAAATATTTGCTGTTTTGCTTTTGTTGTTTCTGCTCATTGTATATTCATAATTCAAAAGGTCGACCCCCCTTATTTTTTTTTTTTTTTGCAAAAAGGAAACTTTTAAAAGCGGGAAAAAGAGAGAAATATTGAAAAGAATCCGCCAAGAACAGAAAGAAGATATTAAGCCCTAATATATTAATTTCCATTTTGTACTTTGAAATCAAAGGAATGACAAATACTTAGAGAAAAATATATTAACCTCAAAATACACAAAAATTATACTAATTTTTTTTGCTAGTTTGAAAATTTACACTAATATTCCTTCTAATCATCGAACATGCAACATAAAAATTCATTAAATTTTTTCATTTTTATTCTAGAAAATGATCAACTATATTAGAAAGTAATGTGTGTAGAATCAAAGAGTACATCATTTTCGATTTCGGGTGGAACTTGAGTAAGACCACTTCAACCATCCTTAATTACACAAATTACCCACTTTACTGTCTCATGGGCTACACGATTGCAATCTCTAGGACACCAACCTAAACAAATAAAGGAAATACTATTCAATAAATCATGAACTGATTCAAAAATAGCTCTTCATCTCCAAGAACAATTAGCTCTTCTCAATAATGAATCCATAGCAATCTTTGAGTCACTTTCAATTTGAGGTTGATAATTATAAAAATTATGGATCACCAAAATTCCTTTTTGAACAGCTAAAAATTCATTAAATTTTTTTGTTAGTTCTTTTAAAGAGCAATTATCCATTAATCAATAATATCAATCGACCAATTAACACAACATGCATTTTTCTATGACTTAAACGTTACATTTGTGTTGAGAATAAGTTCATTGTTTTTCTACCTTAAAAAATTTGTCCGTGATCAAAATTCATTACAAATAGTGATAAGTTCATCATTTTCATGATCTAATTTCATCAACTAAAAAAAATTGAATAAAAATTGGCTTATAACATAAATTTTTTTTATATATATACAAAATTTATTTGAGCCCATACAATATAAAAAAAATTAAAAAATTATATTCATATCTGAAATGTTAAACAGAATTAATATATATGATCTAAAAATCATTTGGAAAATTTCTACTCACAGAATGGGATTTCACTCCCTTTCCTTTTTATCTGTTTCAAGAGAATGAGGCTACGGCCATCTTTGATCATCCAGGGCGAACTCCTGCTGCTCTCTTAGATGACGGAGTTGTTGTTTGTTTTATTTTTTTTTCTTTTAATGGCTGGTATAGTCAAGTATTAAACGTACGCATACAAGAATGTGGAAGAAAGCAAAATTTTCATGTAATGTAATATATATGCGACTTGGCCGAGGCCGGAGTTGTTTTAATATATAGATTATAAGGTGAATTCTAAAGTACCCCTAGGGGTTTGGTACTCAGGATAATGTGGTAAAATACAGGTCATTGAATGAGATTACTAAGTTAATGATAAGATTTTTGTAATCTTATCTAATGGTTTGTATTTTACTACACTACCCCGAGTACCAAACTCTTAGGAGCACCTTAACAAGCATCAGATTATGATTACAACCGGTGTTAATGGTACCAAACATGTCAGCTAAATTTATACACGTCAAACTGTTTTTATGGGTTTTACCCTTCGATTTTTTTTCCTTATTTTAAACTCAAGATAAATGACTGAAGTACAACCCACATGATTAAATTATGCTTGATTTTATTTATGTATCAATATAAGGCAAACTACATTGATTAGCTTAGCTCTAAGATTTGGTTCAATTACATTTGACACTCCCTAGTTTTCAAAATTATACATTTTGATCCATGTTGATCATTTTTCTAGTATTATGAAATACAATAATTTTAAATTTTTAATCATAGTTCCTTCCTTTATATTATTTCTAATGACTACAAGGTAATTTGTTATATTTTTATGTACAAATATACTTTTTTATTGAAGAAATAAAACACTAGGCTTATAATTTCTTCAAAGAAAAGATAAATTTATATATAACAATGTTAAAAAATGATTTTTCAATCATTGTGTATGACAATAGAGAAAAGATTACAATTAAAAAATTAATGGCATTGAATTTCATAGTGGTGGTAGAATGATCAAAGTTGAAAGTATATAATTTTAAATATTAAAAGGTATCAACCATAATTAGATCAAATATTAGGGAATTCAACCTAATCAAATTTGCCCCAAATGTATGTCTGAACAAGATGAGTCTTACATTTTTAAATGCAAGATCTTAACGGTTTTAAGGCTACATCATTTAGTAATTCAGGCAGGTCACATTCTTAAAATTGGATGTGACACCTCGGTTGATTTTCTTAAAAAATGAAAAAGAATATGAAAACATATTAAAATGGTGATCAGGCGATCATGCTACAACTCTGTTTTAAGCTTTAAATTGGTGGATTCTCTTCAAAATTAATGCATCACTAAAAAGGGGGAAAAACATAATACTATCGGTGGTTTCGAGGTGACCTTTGTGGCGGTCAAGATCGCCTCCATATCACATGGCGATACTCAGTTGAGAGACGAGAGATTCATAGATAAATGATTATTTAATTATGTACATAAAAAAAAGATGCATTTTGACACAATTATAATAAAGCTATTGTATGAAAACTTTAAAAATATGAAACACGGTGGAGATAATTGCAAAGAGTAAATATATTTTTCGAAAATTACAAAGTGCAATCTTTCCAAGCGCACCATCCACCTGAACTGTCAAACCAACTACGCGTTTAACCTCAAGTTTTATTCGTAATTATTTCGTTGTGAATTCTTTGCTTAACCAGACACTACGACTCTAACATTTCTGGATAAGAAACGCATGACTAGAATATTTCTATTGATATAATTTTTACTTTTATGAATAATTGTTTTTATGCACGTTATTAAAAATCAGTACTTTTTTCAACAAATTTAAAACTGGATATTTTAAGTTGTTTGGACTAAATTGAATAAACAGCTAGCAAACTGGAACCGAATTTTTGGTTTTATGAATAATTGGTTTTTTAGTTATTTTATTATCTGTAAATTTCTTTATAGATAGTTGGATATTATTACTTAAAGTAATCCTTCCTTAATATGTGATAGATTTCTGTAAACCTTGTGAAAGTTTAACATAAAAGTTATTATCAAATTTGCGAATTTTATATAAGATTTTATAATCTTTTTTTAAGAAAATTTTAAGCATATATATATATTGGTACCTAACGAAAGATACCTTTCACTTAAGCCTTGTGACAGCTGATCCTCTTCGATTTAAAGGCCAAGCCTCCACCTTAGAATTCCCCTTATAAATTTTATATTAAATTCAATCTCATGACTTATTAGATAATTGTTTTTTCTCACTTTGGACTTTCGATTTCCTCCATTTTTTAATTCTTTATTTGAAACCATAAAAATTTAAAGTTCAATTCGTTTAATTCACATTGAAAATTACACATATGTATTTTTTCGAATAAATTAACTTTTTTTAATATTCTAAAATATGTTATTCTAAAAAAAAGGTTAATTCCAAAACTTAATCAGAAGTCGGTGGTCTCTCACGTGACAAAGAAAGTGCTAGAAATCAGTCTCACGTACAAAAATGTCAAACATGTCATGATTTTCAACAGTTTGAACATAGTGTTCATAGATAAAGATAGACCGTTGAGATTGCAAGAAATCTAAGTGTCACGATCAAGCTCACCAACTCTGAGAAATGAAGAGTGGGAACTTTGAACAATTTTCCACCACAGAAATATTTCCTGACGTGGACGTGGAAAACTGAGCAGGAAAGAGCAGAGAGATCAGAGTACTGGTTCTTCTGTTTCCAAACAAACGCATATATTTTCCGCATACTTCCGGTTCGTGACTGTTTTTGATAGAACATTATTTTGGATTCGAATTCAATTGTCAAAAATGGCGGGGAAGTTTGGTTTTGAAATTGCAAACCGTAACTTGCTATTATGTATGAACTGGATTCCTTATGTGATTTTCGACTTCTTTAATTTTACAATCTAAACTTCTTCATAAATTTATTATTTAAACTTTTTTAATTTTTATTATTTAAATTTATTCATAAATTCATTAATTTAAATGTGTTCAATTTTATTTATTTAAACTTCTCCAAAAATTTATTTATTTAGACATATTCAATTTTATTCATTTAAACTTCTTCATAAATAGTATTCATTTAGATAATCTCATATATTTTTGAAAATAATGTCATCATATTAGACAAAGAAAACTGATTTTTTTATATTTGTCATTTCCTCAGTATTATTACAAATTTCTATTATGTAAACAAAAAAAATTATTTTTAAACCAATCTAACACAAAATATTATATTTATTTCAATATGTCTTCTCTTTATTAATCTATATAATCCAAATGTTTATTATGAAATTTTAAGTAAAAATAACATACAAATGAGTGAAGGAAAACAATTTGGTAAATTTAAAAAATCTTAATTTTTATCACTCCGTTAATAATGAAAGTATAAATGGTTAGGTAAAGAGAAATAATATCTCTACAAACTCATACAAAATAACTATACTAAATTATCAATAAACAAAAATTATATGTCAACAAATGTATACACAAAAACAATGAAAAAATCACTACATATCAAAATCTTCATAGAGAGAATCAAAGGTTAAAATTCTACTAGTGCATACTCTTTTGATGAAAGAGGAATGAGAGTTCAACAATTCTTCCATTCACTAACTCTTCCATTTGACTTTTACTTTTTGAAAAATGAGAGAGAAACAAAAGTTGAGGTTTTTCCATTATACACTTTCTTAATGAAAGAGGAGTAAGAGATCACCAATAGTATTATATATCAAATCCATCATATTCGAAAGTGTATTTGAGAGATTTCAAAAGAGTTTATATAGAAAGATAAAGTTTGATCGAATATTTATAGGAAAAAATAGGTGTCAATTTAAGACCTATGTTGTATAATTGTGTGATTTCTAATGTGACTCATTAAATGCCTTTTAAACAGTAGCTATTTATAACAAAGACTGACATCTTATGATTCTTCAATTTTTAATGAAATTTTTGAAATACCTTTTAGATGATAATTGTTGATTAGAATTGACATTTTATAATTTTGTAATTTCCAATGAGACTTTTAAAATTCATTTTAGATAATAGTTGTGTATAAAACTAATATTGCAAATTGCTTAGCAATGTTTAGATGTTAGTTGTATTCTTATTTGTCATCTTAAATGTTTATATAATTGTAAAAATACCATTATGTTAAAATAAACATCAATTTGGTTAAAAATTAACATATATCAATTGACATAAATCATTAATTCTGTACTGATTTTATTTTCTAATTTTAATTACTTTTGAAAACTTTATACTCATACTATTACTTTTTTAAATCAAGAATAACATGGTAATCTGAGTTACTCAATTGTAGTTGTAGTTGTAGTTTGCTAATGCCTTTAGTAGCTTGATAGGAGGCCCAATGCATGTTGATGCACTTACCATTACTGACAAGATGTTGAGCACTTGTTATGAGTACAGGAAGAGAGTTCATCATGTTCTTTTCACGATTTCATATGTCACCCCCAGTAGTAGCTCAATGATTGCAATTTACCCACCAAGTCAGTACCAAGATGTAGGATTGCCTAAGGATGTGTAGGGTTACATATTCTAGAGTCAATAAGTATAGAATGTATAGCAATAGGACATTAACCATTAGGAATAGGTATTACAACAAACCTAGTAGCAACTTGCAGTGCTATACCAACATTTGCAAATTGCACTTGGGATCACTTTACCATGTCTTGCACTACCTTTTCCTCCTCCTCAATTTTCAAACATACGTCCTTTGATAGAGCAAGAAAAAATCATTGTGTGGCTACCTCCACTCAAGCCCCTAGCACCAACTTAGCAATTTTGATAACAATGACTACCTGATTTAAAATTTTTTTTAGATTATAAGTTGACTTTTTTTTGTCAAATTTTATGGTACATGTAAAAATATTATGATAATTTCTTATTATATATCATTTGCAATTTTATGTTATATATTTTATTTTTTATTTCACTTATTAATATAATTAGTATGATAATGTTTTTAAATCTTTAATAATTATAAAAAATGTTGGAGAATAATAATACTTAATATTAAATCATTAAAACAAAAATACAATTAATTATAATAGAAAATTGAAATATTTTTAGAAGAAAAATTGGTAATACCGACGGCAATGGTGAACTTGTCATACGAAAAACCGTTACAAAAAAACAAAAAGTCATTTCTTCGCATTATAATTCTTTTCAATGCCCATTCCTCAAAAATAGTCCCAAAAATATTATTAGAGGTCAGGCTTCCATGCATTCATGTTTAATTATTAGGTAAATGGATTTTCAATCTGGTATCTATCTTTGAATATAATACAGCAAGTACAAAAGTCGTCCTATATGTTAGCTACTTGCATGTTTATTAGCCTAAGGCTCTCGATTGTGTATATTTTAATTTCTCCATATGAATTTTCTGGCGTACATATTGCAATATATCCGTATAAATTTTACTGCGAAAAGCCACTTTCACATTCAATACTTAAAAGATACAAATTAGAAAATAAAGCAAATCATTATTGAAAAATTGATTAATAAATAATTATTAATTTAAAAATCATTATTCAATTGTATGTTATTTGTTTCAGCAATGATAATTCATTTTCTTTTTTAAATTATATCTTACATTTTGGTGATTCACTTTCCATGCGAAAATAAAAGGTAGATAAAAGACTATTAAAAGCTAGTAAGGTGCATAAAATTTACAATAATACTATATAAATTGAATATGAAATTTGAAATTAAATTTCAAATCTAAATTAAGGACAATCAATTGAGTACAAGATGATGATGTAAAATTATAAAGTTCAATCCTATAGATCAAAAAATTTTGAAATCCAATTTTCAAAACTTTTCTTTTTCTACATATAGCATTTTTGTAAAATTTATGTTTATTTTTATGAGTAAAAAGGCATATTCATCCACAAAGATTAGATGGACATCAATTTAATCCAATTTCATTAGATTAACATCAAATTAATTTTAAAAAAGTACTAATTTTTATTTTTGACATCAAATTAATGTTGTTGTTAGTATTTCTATTAGAAAATTTCAATTGTGGTTAGATTTTCTCTCATCTAATTATCAATTAATTAAAAATATAAAATACTGAATAGGTTAAAAATAATTTTTAAGAAAAATATTATATTTCTTTTAAAGTATATGTCACAATTTATTGGTTCACTTTGAACATAAAAAGAAAGGTATAGATAAAGCACTACAAAAAATTAGTAAGGTGCATAAAATTTACAATAATATTGTATGTATCGAAAATAAGATTTGCAATTGAGTTCTAAACATAAATTAAAAATTGCCAATTGAATACAAAATGATTGGATAAATTTATAGAGTTCAATTCAATAAATATAAAAAATTTGAAACTCAATTTTAAATTCTATTTTTCATACATATATTTTTTTTAAATTTATATCTATGGTTGTATTTATCTCTTTCTTCTCACATCATGCAAGAATTTAGCTGGGATAAGACATTAAATCACCCATTAATAATCGGCAATGCATTAAGATGAAAGTCAGTCCAGATTCAGACATGGTTAACTCCAGGGCCCCAGGCATTGTTACCTTTTCTTTTCACCAGAAAAAGAGTGTCCAGGTTCATAATAATCTTCAATCATTTTCTCAATACTTTTCAGTACGCTATCTGTGAACAAGCGAGCAACGGAACTATGACTATCCAAGTTTACCCACCCAGAAATTCGACCATCTTCCAAGCTTCCAATTGTTTTGTTAAAAAATATTTACTTTGAAAAGTTATTTATGCATTTTTAAATAAAGAAATTTTGTTTCACTTTCATTTATATTATTTAAAGAAAATAATATATTGTGTTGTGATAGTGAAAAGAGTAACTTTTATTTAAAAATTATACTATTTTTCACTCCTACTTCTACATTTATTACTGAATAAATAAAATATTTTCTATTATTTTTTATATTTTATTAGTATAAATACCAGTAAATGAGATTAGATAAAACTCAAGACCATATAGGGACTTAATTTTTTAGGAATCGACATGAATCGTATTTTTAATTTTGTGTCTATCTTTATAATGTTAGAAGGCAATTTATCATGAATATTAGAATTAGAAAATTTTGTGCCCAACTTGTAGTTACTTGTTCAAGTGATAAGAAATAATTTTTTTAGTAGTTTACTAACATAAAAAGAAAATAATGCGTTTTTTTTTGGGAGCTCTTTATTAATTTCCATTTGATTTTATTCAGGAATATTCTCAAAGCAAAACATGCTTAAAATCTATAGGAGGGGATCCTAACATTAAACGCATCACATGAAACTATACAAAAAATTATGTAATAAAATCCAAATATTGAAGAACCCAGTACAGCATGTAGAAAAAACTTTTGTATATGGCGCACACAAATTTTAAAGTTTTAATTGCAAATAGTATGTGCTTAATTAGTCGCACGTCAATGCATCGAAGCATCAAAATTATGTCAAAATATATTTTTAGTTTGTTTGGAGGCAGTAATTTAAGAGGGAAATATAATTTTTCTAAGCATATGACATATTGTATGAGTAAATCGTAAGAAATTTTAGTATTTAACAGAATCTTTATAATAGAATTAAAACCACTAAGAAAATCAATAAAATTAAAAAAGAATTAGAATTATGTACTTTTTGATTTACTTTAATAATCTTATAAAGAAATTATTAGCATACAAGGGATTATTAAGAAATTTAGTTCTTTCTCTTATTCACATTTGACAGCATACGACAGCTAAAATGGGGCAAGCTATTAATAGTCTTATGTATGGAGAGGGAACCTAATCTTATATTAATAAACTCTAACTAAGTTCACTTATCATGAGTTTAATAACAGATTCTATACTAACTTTACTTTAATAGATCATATTACATTTTTAATAAAATAGTATAATTAAAATTAAATTAAAATTCATTGGATCACTTAATAATAATTCAAGTTACAAATTTAAGGTACATTTATTAATCTAATTTTAATAAAAATAAGAAAATTCAATTAATGACATCTCAAAATAATAAAAATTCTTACATTCTTTCACTTAGGCAATATTAATTAAGTTTTGTTAATTTCGAAAACAATTTAAAGAAAATAACTCGAAGATCAATAAAAATTTTACTAGTCATAAAACATTATAACCTAATAAATTTACCTCATAACATAACTGGATCTCATAAAGCACTAAACTTAGAACTATAGATGATAGTATATTATATAACAATATAGTATATATGTTATTAGATAAGTCAATTAATTCATTGACATAATCATAAGAATGTGAATGTGTAATTACACTTGTAATATAACCAAGTGATCCTCTCACACTATTATGTAAAGATTTTTATTGTGATCTTTTTCATGAAAGTCACCACATCTTTCAAAAAAGATCATCTGAGTTTCTAACAAAACAACATAACTTCTCTAGAAGAGATAATTACAATTAAAATTATAATAAGATCTTAATTAATTATGTTCACAACGTGATAACTACAACAACTTTTATTAAAATAAAATTGTTTCACTAAGAAAACAACCATATACCAACATATGTCAATGGTACCAATATACATTTCAAGAGAAACATTATTATGACAAGTCAATCAACACAGCACAATCACTTGAGTAGTTACATTACTTGATTGAAGTATTAAGGCACAATTATTTGTGCAAATATGCATTAGTTCCTACTAATCAAATACATTAATAATTACAAGAAATAAAATGAAATTTATTCATCATGTAATTGATCAAAATAATTTATTTCTTAAGAAGTTTTCAAAACTTCAATATTGATATTCATGGTAATAATACTGACTTCCTTTTACAAAATCATTCTGATAATAATATATTTAATATTTCTTTTAGCATACAAATAATAACAATTACTAATTCACACAATGTGCTACAATAAATATTTCAAGATAACAAATGAAATTACCTAACTAATCAATCATTAAACCTATAATACAATGCAATTCAAAAGGTAAAGAGAAAATAATTAAATTTTACTTGAAACTTCTTAAAATTAATACATTAATCACTTCAATTAAGAAAAAATATTAAGTTTAAAATATACGATTAACATTACCATTAATGATATGCTTACTTTAGGATTAGACCATTTTAAAATATATAAACAATTAAGAATAATACACTCCTCATAAAATTTATTAATTTCACACTTGTTACCAATTATTTCCTTAATAATAAGATCTTTAAATTATGCCAAATGTATCAAATATATCATATAAAAATACTCTCAAATTTTCTAGCCTATTATTTAATTTATAAAAAATTTGATGTTAAAATGCTTACTAGAATATTAACTGAGACTTAAAACAAAAGCCTAATATTATTCAAATAAGGCAAATATGAACATTAAAAAATTTAATTTATATTCCTTTAAAGACATGTATATTAACAGTAGAATTAATTACTATCAAAATTAAGATAACATTTAAATGGTATATTAATTCATTATAGAATCATTAGTATCCTGACATAAAATTATTATATTTTATATCATAGTTTATAACTCTAAAATTGAACAAAAGCTTAGACCTATTATGACTTTAATATATTTCCAAAATATATTAATTATTCTTAAATATATAATTGTGGTAGGAACTATAAAACATAATAACAAATACATACATACATGCACACATACACATAATTTAAAAAGTTGACAAAATGCTTATAAAATTTATACCTATATATAATCATACTTAATCCTTATATGATCATTAAGAAACAAGGAAATATATATATATGAAACTTTGAAATAGAAAATTTCAATTATATTATGATATCATAATTTTATAATAATAATAATAATAATAATAATAATAATAATAATAATAATAATAATAATAATATCAATGTTCAATATAAATGATTACATTTGATATTATAATACTCCCATTAATATCAAAATTTCTTACTAATTAATTCAAAATATATTAACTTTTATTAATTAAAAGTATCAATTATTAGAAATAAGTAAATTTCATATCAAAATTTACTATAAACATCATAGAAGAATTTTTAATACATAACATTATATATAAAAATGTTAAACACATATTAAGATATAATCTCATAATGC
This sequence comes from Sindora glabra, assembly GCA_020226215.1. Taxonomy (NCBI): domain Eukaryota; kingdom Viridiplantae; phylum Streptophyta; class Magnoliopsida; order Fabales; family Fabaceae; genus Sindora; species Sindora glabra. The sequence continues at coordinate 50,113,288 of CM035232.1, read as the reverse complement.
ACATTATTTTTTTACATGAATTTTCCAATTAAAATTTTCATTGAGAAATTCATGAATTGATATTAAAAAAATGAAATAATTTACATTTCTCTAAAATTTTATGGGCAATATTCACAAATGATTGACAAAATTAATTATAAAATTCATAAAAAATAATATCAAAATATTATTAATAAATTTTATTAGACTTCAAGCATACAACTGTGCAATTTCTTGTAAGCAAAATGTCTAACATATACAAAATTTTCCACATAGCTTAACAAATATTACAAACTATAAAAATTTATTTAACATTAAAAAAATATGTGTACAATTATTCAATCTTTACATTATTCCAATAAGAATATGAATTTCATAATATCACTAATAATATGTTATGATAGCATTTCCTACAAATTATGAAATTAACAAGATTGTAACAAAACTATTTTCTTTTTCTAAATAGTAATAACTTTAATAATATCTACACATAATCACAAATTTTTTTTATAAATGATAAATTACATATCCTCACAGATATTAAAAAAAACAAGCATATCCTTATGGATATTTATATCAAGAGTATTTAAAATCAATTTTATATTTTTTTAATAAATAAAATCATAATTCACTAATAAAAGTTAGATTACTATTTATATAAAATAGAATGTGCTAATATTGCACATTATTATTTCACACATAGGAAATAATAGTAATAACCATTATAGTATTGGGACTTTAGGTATATCATTACAAACTTTCTATAAGTAAAGAATATAAAATATTTCAAGAAAATGTCTAATAACAAGCTAATTGGATGATAAATACATATCTCTAAGAAAAACAAATCCAATACTTGTGTATAGAAAGATCACGTTTCATAGGAGAAAAAAATCTAACACTTGTAGATAAATAGATTTTCAATATATAAAATTATTCAAAAAGCTATATTCCACTTAACTAATTCATAAATAATCCTATGCGAGTAGGTTATAGTATAAATTAATTAAGATGACAAGAACATTCCATAAAATTTAACAAGAATATATTGACTTAATAAATAGTCACTATGATGAGAAATACTTATTAACACCAAATAAATTCCAATGGGACAATCTATAACAAATTAGCATATTCCAAAAATACTTTAACAAGTTTTTATTGGATCAATAAGTAACCCACAGTAGTGATATATACTTACATTACTAATAAAATCTCATGGTATAACCAATAGACCATGATCAAGTACCATATCTCAAAAGAATATAATATGAATGTATTAATTTAGTAAGTGAGCCACTATGGTGAAAATCACTTACTTTACCAATAAATTTCTACAAGATAAATAATGATTAATAATTAGTTATTATTTTCATATTCATTTTAAACATGCATGTTTCCTAAGAAACAAAATAATTTTAACCACTACAATTATTATGTAAACAATTAATTATGGACAATATTAGAAAGTAAAATAAATAAGCCAATCTCCTTAGATCATCTTATAAATGTACTTCAGTATGTAATTTTATAAAGTATACACATTATGTGTAAACCAAAATAAATTCATAGCATCCATAAGAAAAAAATAGTAAATTACATATTAGAAATATTTAGAATTTTCCTTAGCCTTATGTAAATGATTGAATTTAATAATCTCATTATCTCCAAATTTAATATTTCACCAAGAAACATAAGAAAATAAAATAAATTCCATTAGTATATTTAATAATAAATCACACAAGTGATTATATATTATGGAATTAATACTAGTTAGACTTAACCAATATAAAATATAATCATACTATACTATAATGATATCTAAAATAAACATTTATCAAGATTTGCATCTTATAGACAAAATGTCTAATGCAATATAATGAAAATCAATATAATTATCTTGACAATTTCTACAGTTATAAAATCACATCATGTATATTTTATAAGTCTGTAATATAGTAGCCATACTACTAGGAAAATTGTGTCAAATTGACTTTGAATAATTGCTTAATAAGTATACCTAGTTAACTTAAAAAATTTCTTCTTTTAATATACATTATGTTTCTCAAAGGAAAAGAAAACCTTGGAAAATATATAATTTATTACCTTAAATTCTTTTCATATATGGTTCATATATACTTTAGCAAAAGTGTTATTGATATATTTTTCAAAAAAAATTATATTAAAAGAGAGATAAAATAAATATCATATTCCAAACTAATCCATATCTTCTAACAAATAAAATACATAAAATAATTCTAAACTTTGATATATCTTAACTAATTTTCAAAAAATGTTGTACAAAAATTTTAAATATAATTCATAACCCAATTTAATTATATTCACTCCTTAAAAAAATGAATATAAAAAAATTCTACAAATAGTGAACTTCATCAATAAGTTACAAACATTTCATTTTTTCTTGCAAAATTTTATAATTTTGTGGTTGAAACATATTTTAACATAATTTAAAATAATACAAATATATCATATACGATATTACATCATAAAATTAATTATTAATTATATAAAAGCAGTACCAAGCCCAAATTAAGAACCACACACATTACAAGTGCATAGTAACTTTAGCAAATGGATCCATTATTAATGTCATGTTAAACAAATCATGACAATAAAAAGAGAAACATCTTAGAAGATTTAAATAGCCAACCTCCAAGGTCCCAAAACTCATATAGTCTGTCACTGTGGCAAGCACTTCACCAAAGCATATATCACATTAGCTTATTAGAATAAAAAATATCATATTTTATGTGCCTTTTTTCTCTTGAAATGTTGACTGTCAATAATGCTTCAAGATAAGTTATTATTATTATTATTATTATTATTATTATTATTATTATTATTATTATTATTATTATTATTAAATCATTCTAAATCAATTTCATTGGGGAAACTATCGTAGAATGATGGTGCTCCACTAGATGAATTGCCGCCAAAATTTGATTTTGATCCCAAAAAGCATCTTCCCAGGATGCAATTTTGGATTAAAAATTAAAAAAAATTGTCAAATTTGTGCTTTAAAACTTTTTCATTCACTGAATTTATTGCACATAATCAATGGATGAATTATATCAAAAAGGTTTCTCATTAAATTAAGAGGTAACATGATTCTTAAATTTAGGATAGATAATTTGATTAGGGTTTTAAATTTGGTATAATGGTTTCAATACCATGTGTAAGAACTTTTAGTATTTAATAAGATATTTATATTGGATCTAAAACTACTAAAAAATAAATAAAATTAAAACAGAATTATGATTATATACATCTTGGTTTACTTTAATAATCTTTTAAAGAAATTATCAGTATACAAGTACTTACTAAAAGATTTAGGTCTTCTCTTTTTTCATATTCGACAACATGTGACAGCTCAAATGGGGTATGCTATTAATAACTTTATATGTGGGAGAGAACCTAGCCTTATATTACTAAGAGATTTAGGTCTTCTCTTTCTTTACATTTGACAGCATGTGACAGCTCAAATGGGGCATGTTATTAATAACTTTATATGTGGAGAGGGAAACTAGCTTTATATTAATAAATCTTAATTGAATTCACTCATCATGGGCTCAGTAACAAATTTTATATCAACTTTGCCTCAATAGGTTCTATCATACTTAAAAGGTAAACTTAAATCTATTGGATCACTTAATAATAATTTAAATTATAAAATTGATCTATATATATTAATTTGATTTTAATAAAATAAAAAAATTTAATTAATTGTAGGATAAAATTATAAAAATTCTTACATAGATGTCTTATTTGGGTGAGTAAGGATAGAATTTAAAACTTATCAAGCATTTAGATAAAATATTTCAGTTATTTAAAAGAGAGGGTTTAAAATCCCACCTCTTTAGGTGGAATTTTGAATGTGTTTCCCTTCCTTTGCCTAACATGACACTTATCCATTGCCCCTTTTCCACATGATTCTGATATTGAGTTATGGAATATAATTGACAAATAAAAATATGAATTTTTTGAAAAAGACAAAAACATGAATTCTGATTATATTAATCATATTAATCATACTCATTTCACGTGTGGAGGAAAGATAAATATAATATTTATTCTTAAAATAAAAATATAATCAAAAGAACAAGGATAATAATTCAATCATGAGATGGAAAATTTCAAAATTAATTTATAAAATAATAAAAATGAAATATATTAATAGAAAATCAATTGAATATTAATAGTATTTAATAAGAAAAAAGTATTATTCCTATTGTAAATAAATTAATACCTTGTATTTAGTTTTTATTATGTGAAAAATGAAATTATAAAATAAATATTTTTAAAGTTTTTTTTTCTTTTAGTTGTCAAGAAAAATGAGAAAAATTCTTCAGCACCAACATAGGTTGTCTAGACAAGCAATTCTTCGAAGGAAATGATTTAAAATTCAACCATTTTAAATTCTTTGAAAATTTCATTTTAACTATGTGTACGCTATGTTAAGAATTATTTATAAAGTGTTAGATATATTTATAAAATGTTAGATTTTGATATTGAAATTTAAAATAATTACACTTCCCATGAGTACTGATATTCGTACCTAGATGTATTTTTATAAAATTAATTTATAATTTTTTAGCTTTTCAGTAAAAATTGTAACTTTAACATAAAGAAATTTGATACTTTTTTTTTTTGTATATTGA